>CM053597.1:79848351-79863370 GCA_028646575.1 Pseudocheirus occidentalis
TTCTTTCTATTTGGTGGGGTGGGCAGTGGGGCTTCATTTCATTTTCATTTCTCTTTGTACTTTGGTCTTCCTTCAGGCCTAGTATATCATGAAGAGAAGCCTCAGGAACATATCTTAACCATCACCATCTCTTTCCCTACAAAAGAAATGAAACAAATAGCAAAGAGTGGCTGGCTACAGGAGCTATGCTCATTCTCTTCCCTTTGCATAATCTTGGAATTCTTGTTGAATCTAACTTTGGAGTCAAGGAAGACCTGGATTCTGCCAGTGATACATTCCTTTTTCTCTCTCTTATTCCTAGGATGTTGTTAGATTCTTTCTTCCTGTGTTCTAAGCAGAAGTATGTCTGTGTAAATGAAATTGCAGCAGGGAGATGTCTTAGGTAGCTAGTACAATAGGCAAAAGGTAAAAAAAAAGATATAAAATAGGAAGAAGGCAATGGAAACAGAAAAGAGAACTTTACACCATTAGCATAACTTAGCAGTTAATTGAATATTTGAGATTAAGTGCATAGAGAAATCAAAGTTGGCTATAGTTTTAAGTCTAGGCTCTCTTCTCCTTTGACTTGAGGAAGAAATCAGGAGAAAATACATGAAGACATAAAGAGAAGACATGAAGATATTAGATACTTTATCATGTTGAAGTGCCATGGTACTTCCATAACACTGATTCTCCTCCAGATCTCTTGTAAACCAACTGACTCATCTCAACATCAAATAAAAACTCAAAAACATGATCTTCAAACCTTCCTTATGCAATAACTGCTTTCATTTTCTCATAGTTTCCCCTAGACTCCAGTCAGGCCTGACATTCTTATAAAGGTGGTTTTCACATGGCTCCTACATAAGTCTTTATTCTCCCATCCTTCATGCTTTGGTTTTTCCAACCTTCATGAATGCAGAGGAAGGTCATGGAATGTCAAGGTTGGAGTACAGTGAGTATTCCCATTTAGCTATAATGTAGAAGTCATGAAGAAGCATAATATAAAATAATACTAGACTGGCAGGCTAGAACAAGATAACAGAAAGCTTTAAATGCCAAGATGATTGTTAGTTTTTGTTTGTTTTTACTGAAGAGGTAATAGGGAGCCATTGAAGCTTTTTGAGAAGAGTAACAAGATAATCAAACATATGCTTTGGAAAGATTATTTTTGATCTCTTGTGTGAAAGGATTAGAGAGGGAAGAACTTGATGGCAAGAAGACAAACTTTCCCAATTAGAAGGTAAACTATTCAACATTAGAGACAGTCTCACTCATGTATTTGTATTGTCTGTACTTAGCACAGTACTTAAAATATGATAACCACTTAATACAGCCTTTTCCATTCATTCATATTATTCTTTAGTGCAAGAGTCCAGGCATGGGTAAGGAACGCCTGAATTAATATGGTGGCTGTATGAGTGAAGATAAGAATGTTGTGAGAGATCTTGTGGAGGTAGAATCCAAAGACCTTGGCAAATGATTGGATGTGAGAGTGAGAGAGAGGAAAGATTTCAGAATGACTCTAAGGTTATAAAGGGAGAATAGCATATTTTATCCAGTCATAGCTCTAACCATCTGGGCTGCAAGAAATTCCTTATTGTCCAGGCCAAAGAATTAGATAACAAAAGGAGGAAATAACAAAGTTATGTGGGATTCACTTTCCAGGAAAATGTATTTTGCTTCCTCCACTTACAAGTCATCAACTCTCTCTCTCCTTCATTCCTTACAATTCAGTACATCCCTCTGCTGCCTCCTGCTCTAGAGAATTATACAGTGGAAAAATCATGAGATTTGGAGGTAGAATGTCTGGTTCCCAACTGAAGCTGTGTCACTTACTACCTGTGTGACCCTGGGCAATTCCCTTCCCTTCCCTTCCCTTTCCTGGTCCTCATCCATAGAACAAAGCAGTTGGACTTGCAGAGGTATCAAACTTGTGGCTTCAAGCATCTGAAAAACTCCCACGCAAACCAGATTAACATGTAACTGGAAAATTTGAACAAAACAAATAAAAACACGATACTACAAAGATAATGTTAATTTGTGGTTTTCTAAGTCATTGTACTAACATATGGTTCCTGGGTCACTAAATGATCTCTCAGGTCCCTTCTAACTCCAAATCTCTAATCCAAAGAGACTATATCTTAAACACTGCCCCTCTAATTGCTAAATCTCATGATATTTTTGTTTTTTGTTTTTCTCAGTCCTCCATTCTCTTTGATAGCTCAATAAGACTGGATACTTCTGATAAACCTTCCTTCCTTGCAATTTGTTTCTACTTTTGTTGCTAAGACACATCTCCTGGCTATACCACCATGTGCATAATTAATGAATTTGTGAAGTCAGTCAGAAGGGATCCTAGTGATCATGTAGTCTACTACCATCAAGTCACAGTTCAGGAAACTGAGACCCAGAGAGTTTATGTGCCTTACTTAAAATTACAGAGGAAGGGAGTGAATAGCAGGAACTAGAACTCAAGTTATTTAATTCCTAGACCAATGTTCTCTTCTTACATCATGCTGCCTCTTGTGAAAAATGCTGGGAATTTATGATTTGTAGGTGAAACAGCAGTGGACCAGGAGAGAACAAAATTTTAGTTCGTTTCACCACTTACTAACTACATAATTTTAGGCATAACAGTCAGTCACTTCCTGACCAGCAGCTCTGAAACTTGTCATCTCCTATCTGGCCTCCATCTTCATTTTCTAGTCATTGGAAATTTGGAGAGTTGCCTAGAAACCACCCTATTATAGACCATCTTTAGTTTTTAAAAATCTCTTCTAGCAAGCTATTGCCTTGTTTCTCTTGTGTCACTCTCATTTCTCCTCCTAATCTCTCCTCTACCTCTCTTACTTGATTTTCGAAATCCCTTTTGAGCTTTTCCAAGGCCTACAGCCAATTCATATTTTTCTTGGAGGCTTTGGATGTAGGAGTTTTGACTTTGTTGTCTTCTTGTTATCTTTTGATCTTCTTTGTTCCCAAAGTAAGATTCTACATTTTTTATGCTGTTTTCTCATTTTTCCCAACAAATTACTTGACTTTTTAGCTCTTTGTTAAGGGAGAACCCTGCTTACAATGTGGAAGGGGTAGTGCCCCAAGCTTCAGGGGTTTTGTACAGCTGTTTCCAAAGATACTTCTAGGAACCTATAAATTTTCAGTTCTTCCAAGGTGGTATGATCAAAAGAGAGGTATTTACTCCTCTCCTGGCCTGTACTCTGGTCTATGAGTGACCCCAAGCAGTCTTTTCTGCCCTGGAACCAGGAGGAGGATTCCCTCTCCACCATCACCGAAATCTCCTTAACACCAGCAGTCCTCCTCACCTGAGAACTACCACCCAGGACTGGGACCCAGATAAAAGCACAGGCAAAGCAAGAGAATCCTACCTTAGCACCAGCAAAGAGATCCCTACAATCCCTCTCTGATCAGCTGCTTGATCCCCCTACTGTCTGTTGGCTGAGAGCTCCACTGCTGCTGCCTCTTCTGCCACTGCCACTGCCTCCACCCTCGGGCTAGGGCCAGACCATGCCCTCTCACTCAGGTCTGACAGAACTTCCCTGCTGACCTGAGTTGTCTTTGGCATTTGTGAGTTAAGAAGCCTGAAACCCATATAGTTGCCAGTGGTTCAGTGCATTCAGTCCTGCCAGGTTTACTGGGGAGCCCAGTGCGTGCCAGTGGCCAGCATTGGTCTGTGCTCCTCTCTCAGACTGGTGCAACAGACCTTCCCTGTTGACTTTCCAGGTTGTCTTGGGCTAGAAATTTCTTTTACCCTGTCATTTTGTGGGTTCTGCTGCTCTAGAATTTGTTTAGAGTCATTTTTATGGGTACCTGGAGGATTTTAGGGGAGAGCTCAAGCAAGTCCCTGCTTTTACTCCACCATCTTGGCTCCATCCTTTTATGAACCATCTTTATGGAGTCATAATATCAGAGTTGAAAGTCACATCAATGGTCATTTAGTCTAATCCATATCTAACTAAAATCTTCTCTATAACCTGACAAGGTAAGTCTTTAGAAGCTTTCCTATGAAGAACATCAGTGCCAACTCTCCTACCAACCACAGATATTCCTTCTGGTTTCAATAGTCCTGATTATTGGGTGACTTTTTCCTACGTCAACCCTAAATCTGCTTTCCTACAACTGATATCTATTCCTCTTAGTTTTGCACTCTTTGACCAAGCAAAATAATCCTAACCTCCCTTCCCTGTAATAGCACTTTAAATAATTGATTGCAATTATGGTCTCCTCTCCAGTCTAAACTTCCCCAGCTTCTTTAGTCCATTTTCTTCTGGTATAGTTTCTATTCATCATTCATCTCATCATTGTAGTTCTCTCTGAGACACTCAATACTTAAGTAAACAGGGACAAAAGATGTCCTGAGAATGTTATATCTGGAGTTAAATGTCCTTAGTTAGAACTCAGCTCTCTTACTTATTATCTGTGTGACATTAAGCAACTCTCATAAACTTTATGAACCTCATTTTCCTCCTTTATAAAATGAAAGGGTTAGACTACATCACTTAAGAGGTCCCTTTTAGATTTAAATGTTATGATTTTGTGAAAATTTTATGAACTCATTCTACATTCCCATTTGACAAATTAATAGCTACTCCCCTAGGATGCCTAAGGGGCCATTGCATAAGTCACTGTTACCTTCAGGGAGAAAATATTGATTGAAATGTGACCAAATCAACCAGAGACCAAGAAGACACCAGGGTAAGTCCCAAATATCATTCACAAGATCAGAGGAACCGGCATGCATTTGTTAGAAGTACCAACATTAGTGAGTCTCAGTGAATTATAGAATCATAAAGTATCAGAGCTGGTAGGAACTTTAGAGATTATGTAGCTGACCTTTCTCATTGTAGAACTAATGAGGAAACTAAAACTAAACAGTTCTGTAACTCACCCAGTCACACAAGTTACTAGAACAGTGAGGACCGGAATTCTGGCTTCCTAATTGGATATTAAAGTTCATGCGGCAAACCTGAGCTTGTTTTCCTCCCGTCTATCCCATCTGGAGAATTCCAACCATATTAAAAACAAACTCCCTCTAAATGAATTCCTTCTACCTATAGTCCAGATCTTTTATTTTGATAGGCATAGCTAGGCTCATGATTTTGAAATATGCAATCTAGGAAATGAAAGATTCTTGGGTCCTTCTGCTTTGACAATTGGCTATCATTAGGGGTATTCCTGGGGATCTCCTCCTTGGTGGTCATGGTTCATTCCATTCTCCATGAATCATTCCATGCTCCATATATTATTCCAAGGTTTATTCCATATCTGAAGACCCCAAGAGTCAAATGAGGGCCATTCCTACCTATAATTCCTTTCTCAATCCTTGGGATTTTAATTAATGATTGACAGACCCGTAAGGTTTGCTTAATCTTGGATCATAAATTAATAATAGAAATGACTCAGCAATTAATCATTGCAATAGCCTTATTTTATAGATGAAGAAACTGAGGCCCAGAGAGACTAAGTGATTTGTCCAATGCTGTGTCATTAGGAAGGATAAAATAATAGTCTGGCTCATATTAAAACTAGAATTTGTCAGCAGATATGGACCCATGGTTTTATGACTTGCCTATTAGAAAATGGAATTATAGGAACTTAAGGGTGAAATTCCTGTAAAGATCAAATCAGAAGCTCAGCAATCTCCCCCATTCCTATTGAGAATATAACAGCAACTTCTCATGCTTCCCACTATATTCCCTGAAACATACAAGTTCATAAGAAACTCCAGGTAAAATAATGTCCCTCCTCCTCAAAACCTGCTACCTATTACATTGCACCATGACTCTTTTGAAGGAGATTGAGAGAAATTATTTTTAATAACCAATTAACATGGGGGAATCCAGGGTTTCCCCCTTTCTATTTCCTCATGCAAAGTCCAGTCTTCATGAAGGACAGGGTTGATGATGAGATTTGGTTAACATTCTCTTCAAGCTGGAGTGGGACCCCCAACTAGGAAAGAGTAATTCTGATTAAAAGGTAAAGAGAATTTAATTTAGGTGAATTCTTACCCATCGTGTTCTGCAGGTAGGACTCGGAGGAGGATAGATACTTTTGTCTAGATTGCCAAGGTGGTAGCAGTCTGGGTAGAGATGAGTCTCTTTGTCCAGAAGTGATATGATCAGTCATGTACACCAACCCCTCATTAGAACAAGTCCACCTCTTATTATAATATTCATTTTCTCTTTAATTGTTAACTCATCAGAATTGATTTCCATCTGTCTGTCAGGGTATTTAAACATTCAGTGGCCCTCATGATTCATCTTTGGTTTCAAAGAGGGCAACTGATCACAATTTATTGACTATTTGCTAGCCATAATTAATAGATTGATTATGAAATATCCAGAAACTATACATCTCAGACTTTCCATTCTTTACAAGATGCTTTCCCAAGCACTCCCTGACACTCTTAGCAACTTAAACTTTTCACTTTCCATTGTCTTTAGCACTTCTGGTGTTAATTAGGTTGTATCTCCTCCACCTTGGGTGTTGTTAGCCTGTTGTTCTTATCATCTGCAGACTTCATTATGCACCTTCTGATTCTGTGTGCTTCAAGCCAAGTCAATAAGTGTTTAATAAGTGCTTACTATGTGCATAAGCAGTGAGAATACAAATAAAAGATGAATGATAGTCCTTACCCTCAAGAAGCTTACATTCTAATGAGGGAAAACAACATATGTAAGGGAGTTGAAAAGGGAGGTTGGGAGAGATAAAGGTGCCTAGTGAGAGAGATTGAAGAGAAGATCTGGGAGAATCAAGAGTGTAGCCTGGAGAAGAATGGCTATTCTGAGAATTTTCCATAAAATGAAAGTTCTTGGAGGAACCAGTCAATTAGTGGAAGAGGCCAAGGGGATGATGGGCACTTCCAATACATGAAGTTCATGGGTGGGGTGAGCATCCATGGTAAGGAGGTCTCTGGGACATTGTAAAGAAATTCTGAGAGTATCAGAGATGGAGCCTAGAGATCATTTATCAAATTGCTTGTGATCTGATGACTTGTAATGGATGACACATAGAGATGACAGCCATTGAAATGAAAAAAAAAATAAAGAATATGTCCAGATTAGCCAAGAGCACATTAAACTGGCCTGTTGTAGTTATGCAATCTAAGCATGCTAGTGAAGACCAGATTTAGAAAAACAAAAGTATGAATAATGATAACATGCTTAAACAAATTAATTCCAAGACAATTAATAGTAGCTTTTTTCCAAACATTCTTTCAGAGGTGAATAAACTCTTATTACGTTTGCCTACAGTAGATATTTAATAAATGTTTGTTGAACTGAACTGATATGAAGCTTTTTTCATTTACTTCTCAGTGAAAGCCACGTATTCCATCTTTCCATGTTCCAGAAGTTTGTCCTAGAAGATACTGTCCTTTTTATTCTGCATATAGCTTAGATGTACATAGTTGCCTGCATGTTGTCTCCCCCATTAGAATGACAGCTCCTCAAGGAAAGTGACCCTGTTTTAGTTTTCTTTGTACCTGAAGCAATTAGCACAATGCTTCACACGAGGTAAGTGCTTGATAATTTTTAAACTTAACTCTTTTGTTTAGTTATAATGTGTAGTAGCTGTCCTAGGCATGAACATTTCGTAGTTATATCTCTGTAAGTTTAATGCTATTAGTCCATAACTTTCCTTTCTCCCTTTTCCTTTGTACTTTTAGAGTTATAAACCACATTTATCTTTTAGAAAGAATTAGGAAGCTTTATGTTATAAAACATTTCCTATATTATGGGCATTATTTGGTCAGATGTTCAGAAAATATTTCTCATGGATTCATCTAGGCCAAATGTCTTATTTGTAATGCAACCCTTTGATACAACTGATGTTTTATTTTAAAATTAGCCTTTAAGATTATCTAATTCTGATTTTGTTAATTTTGCTACATTTTGGGAGAGGTCCATCTACTTATTCTAGATTTTCAAATTTATTATTACTTGTATTTTAGTTCATTTTGATCTCTCCCTTTTCAATCCTAATTGTGAGAATTGACAGATGGCCTTCTTCTTTTATTGATATGACATGCATTTCCCCCAATTTTGCTAGTTATTTTAAACAATAACTCTTTGATTTATCATTTTAATAATTTTCTTATCCTTTAGTTATATTTATTTCTGTTCTGACTTTGGTTAGTTATCTTTTCATTTTTCTGTTGGCTTGTTATTTTTTAAAGTACAGAATCAACTTGTTATTTTTCTCTTTGCCTTGGTTATTAATATGGACATTCATCACTATACAGTTTTGTTCGTAGACTGACTATAGCCCACAGAATTTAATATGTAATGTCTCTCCAATATGATCTATGGTTTTTAATTGTTTCTTTTATCCAGTATTTAATGATTTTTAAAATTTTCTTTGTTTTCCTATTGGATCATTATTTCTATTTAAAATGTTTTATTATTATTCACATGAATGAATAACCTCTGCTTTAATAATAATCTATATCTTCCTTGTGGTCAGTAGGTAAATGTGTGTGTCTGTGTCTGTGTCTGTGTGTCTCTGTGTGTCTATGTGTTTGTGTGTGTCCTATTTTTACTGACATAAATATATAAGTCCTTTCTCTTTTCTAACATTATCTCTATATAATTATTAAGCATAGCTGCTACCGTTTTCAACTTTGTGATTTTCTTCTTAATTTTGTGTTTGTTTTATACAATCCTAACAGATGGATGGCGAGCATGGTGACATTTCTTACTATGATTGACTTTTTCAGTTATTTCTTCTTCCAAGACTGAGATTTTCTTTTATGAATTTTACTAGAGAAACATTAAGTGGACATATATTTCAAATTGCTAATTGGCAATTGGTAAAATTGGTCATCTGTCACAATGAAGATAGCCTTTTAGAAAAATATATTGTGACTGTTCACCTCTTTTTATGATTTCTGGCTTTAATTTCACTCTTCCCAGTAATAACATTGCTACACCCAGTTTTCTTGATTTGGTGAGAGATGATGGGGTCATTTGACCTTCACTTGAAAATATACAGTGAGTAAGTATCAACTACTTTCCTCTTTTTTTGACATTTAATTTTTCCAATTATATGGGGAAATAATTTTAACATACTTAAAAAAAATTTTTAATTCCAAATTCCCCTTCCTCCCCTCCCATCTCATTGAGAAGGCAAGCAACATGTGGAGTCATGAAAAACATATTTCCATATTAAGCATTTTGTAAAAGAAAACACAGACAAAAATACCAGGAAAAATAAAGTTTGCTTTTTCAAAAAAGTATGTTTTGATCTGCACCCAGATTCCATCAGTTCTTTCTCTGGCGGCAAATAGCATCTTTCATCACAAATCCTTCAGAATTGTCTTAGACCACTGTATTACTGAGAATAGCCAAGTTATTCATAGTTAAGAATCTCACAATATTGTATTACTGTGTACAATGTTCTTCTGGTTCTTCTCACTCCACTTTGTGTCAGTTCATGGAAGCCTTCTCAGTTTTTTTCTGAAAGAATCTTCCTCATCATTTCTTATATACACTAGAACTCCATCACAGTTATACACCATAATTTGTTCAACCATTCCCTAATTGATTGGCATTCCCTCAAATTTCAATTCTTTGCCACCAGAGAAAAGAGCTGCTGTAAATATTTTTTGTATATGTTGGTTCCTTTTTTTCATCTTTTTGGGTTACAGGCTTATTAGTACTGGTGTTGCTACTGGATTAAGAGGTTGTGCACATTTTTATAACCTTTGGGCAGAATACCAAATTGCTCTCCAGAATGGTTGAATCCATTCACAACTTGATTAACAGTACATCATGGTTCCAGTTTTCCAACATTCTCTCCAATATTCATCAGTTTCCATTGCTGCCATATTATTCAATCTGGTAGGTGTGAGATAGGACCACTACTTCAGAGTTGTTTTAATTCACATTACTTGAATCAATAGTGATTTAGGGCATTTTTTTCATATGAGCTTTGATTTCTTCTTCTGAAAACTGCCAGTTTATATCCTTTGACCTTTTATTAATTGGGGAATGACTTGGAGTTTTATAAATTTGGCTCAGTTTTCTCTGTATTTGAAAAATAAGGCCTTCATCAGAGAGACTTGCTATAACACTCCCCTCCCCCTAGTTTTCGACTCTCCTTTTAATCTTGGCTGCACTAGTTTTGTTTATGCAAACCTTTTTAATTTAATGTAATGAAAATTATCCATTTTACACCCTATAATGCTCTCTATCTCTTGTTTGGTCATAAATTCTTCCCTTCTCCATAGATCTGACAGGTAAACTATTCCATGCTCCCATAATTTGCTTATGATATTGCCCTTTATGTCTAAATCATGTACATATTTAGACCTTATCTTAGTATATGGTGTGAAATGATGGTCTATACCTACTTTCTGCCAAACTCTTTAATATTTTCCTAGCAGTTTTTGACAAATAATAAGTTCTTATCCCCCAAACTTAGATCTTTGGGTTTCTCAAACAGCAGAATACTATATTTACTATTGTGTTATAATTTATTTCTAATTTATCCTTTTCTAATTTTTAATATGTCCTCTTTTTACTTATTTTAGACTCCTGTACTTGTTGACTTCTTAATTTTTAAATACATATATATTTTTTTCTATTTTATACCTATAAATTCTTGGGACATACTTTTTTTCCTTGAAGATTGCTTCAGCATCACTCCAGAAATTTTGGTATGTTGTTTCATCAGCATCATTTTCTTTTATATTACTATTAATTGTTTCTGTGATTTGTTCTTTTCCCTGGTTATTATTTAGGGTTCCATTGATGTGTGCATTTGGATCTATGATTTTTGTATTCCTTGAATTAATTCCTATTTTTATTGGGTTATGACCTGTAATGAACATGTTTACTATTTCTTTCTTTTATTGAATATTTGAAATATCTCTATACCCTAATACATAATCAAGTTTTGTAAAATTGCTGTATGGCAACTGAGAAATTCTACTATTCTTTTGAAGATCCATTTAGAAGATGCTATGAGTCTTTCAGTTCCATTTTCTATAGCAATTTGCACAATTCTTTTTCCCTTTGTTTAACCTACTGTTAGTTTTGTCCAAAATTGGGAGAGGGACATTATAATCTCCCATCACTGTTGTAGCATTTTCTGTGTATTCTCATAATTCAGTTATTTTTTTCTTTATAAATGTAGATAGCAGTAAGGCACTTTGGGCATCTATATTTAATATTCATATTAATTTGTTATTCATGGTTCATTTCAGCATAATATAGTTTCTTTGTTTATCCCTTTTTATATTTTGGATGTTTGGTTTTGCTTTATTTGGTAAAATGATTGCAACTCTTACTTTTTTTAGACTTTGAAACATTAAATCCTGTTCCTGCTTCTCATTTTTATTCTGCAGATATCTTTGTTTTCAGGTGTATTTCATGTATGTAAAATATTGCAGAGTTTTGCTTTCCCATCCAATCTATCTTTTTTTCTCTTTATTGGATTGTTTAATACATTCACATGTAAAGCTATGAGAGTTTGGCATATTTTTCTTCATTTGTCTCTAATATTATTTTATTTCTGAATTAGGTTACCTGCCCTTTAAATAACTTCGTCTCTTTCACTATTTTCTTCTTAATTTATTTTAAAGCAATTATTGTATTCCTAAAGACTCTCTTCTATCTACCTTTAACCCAACCCCTGCCTCACATTTCTCGTTCTTTTCCCTAGTTTTGGAGTTTTCTTAACTTACTAATTCACTATTCTTTGTTTTTAAAATCTCTTATCTAATTCTTCCTCTTTTTTCTCTCAACTTCTTGCACCTTCTTTTTCCCCAAAAATGACCCCATTCTTTTCATTATTTCTCTCCCATTTCTGTCTATTATAGACTTTCATCTTTGATTCATGGCCCTTATACTGATTTTTTTTTCTCCTTCCTT
Source organism: Pseudocheirus occidentalis (assembly GCA_028646575.1). NCBI lineage: Eukaryota > Metazoa > Chordata > Mammalia > Diprotodontia > Pseudocheiridae > Pseudocheirus > Pseudocheirus occidentalis. The sequence goes on from CM053597.1 coordinate 79,860,219, forward strand.
AGTCTCTATATTACTCATGGAATTAAAACTTCTAAGGTACCTATTTTAATGTGCCGCTCTTAAAGTTTCAATGATTGTCATGTAGATCTGTCCCTCTGCCCTTGTTTCTATTGTGCCTCACTCTTAAAAATGTCAATAGCCCTAGGAGAGAGAATACAAGTATTGCTCCATGGTAGGAATTTTCCAAAGTCCCTGATTAAAATTCATCATTACGTTTTGATCTTGCCATGATCATTTCCCTCCAATATTCCACAAAATATCCTCTCATGGACCTCACTGGGTCCATGCCCTCCCACTCTTCTGGGTGTAATTTGTCATTAAGAGTTCTAATTCTCCTCCAATGGCAAGATGTTTGCTGTCCATAGAAAAATAACACTTTCTCAGAGTAGTGACCTCTGTAAGCAACAAATCCCCAAAGATTATACCCATTATAAGGTCCCTATCTTCCCTTTATCAAATCTCAACCCCTCTCAATGGGAGCATTCTTCAGTGAGACTCCCTTCTGTTACTGAATTGAAAATTTCCCCCTCTTTTATCGTGTTTCAATCTCTTTTTGCCATCTTATGAATTCTCCTATAAGCTCTATTCTTGCTTAGAAGAGACAGTAGTTATTTCCCTTCATTGTTAACCATTCAATTGATTAGAATACATCACATCTTCCCCTATATCTTCTTTCTCCTTTCCCCACTATAGTTTAGTGTATACATGCACGTGCGCGCGCGCACACACACACACACACACACACACACACACACACACTCACTCACTCGCTCAGTCACCTGTAGGTGGGGAAAAAAAAAAGAAATGTGGTACATGGTGTTCCAGATCAGATCTTCCACCATTACTTTTTCTATTTGAATTCTTTCTTTCACTCTTTGTAGGCCACCTTTCTCTATTTTTCAACTGTGGTTTTTTTATGAACAGAAATTTATTTTCTCTCCCTCTGGTCCCCATCCCACTGACAAAAATGAAAAAGAAAAACAAATTCCCCTTAACAAATATAGATGTTCCTTCATTGACTGAATAAAAAAAAATGAAGACATCTGTGTATGTATGTATATGTACTCATACATATATCATATATGTATGTATGCATACACACATGTATATATCTATATATTTATATCACTTTCTATAATCTATCATGTCCTCTTGAAACATGAATGGTCATTGTATTGATCATAATTTTTTATAGTTTTCAAAGTTATCTGTCTTTCTAGTCTTTATCAGTTTACAAAAGTCTTCCAAATTGTTCATTTTTATAATATTGATGTTATATTATAAATTGTTCTCCTGGGTCTACTTATCTTATTCTGTATCATGTTGTACATTTTTCCATAACTCTTTGAAATCACATATTTCCTCATATCTTATAGCACAAGGGTATTCCATTACCTTTATATAACACAATTTATTCAGCCATTGATTAATCTATAGATATTCTCTTAGTTTCTAGGTGCTTTGTTGCCACAACAAAAAGAGCTGCTATAAGTATTTTGGCAAATCTAGGACCTTTCCTTATTTCTTGGAAGACTTTTTGGCATAGAACTAGAAGTGGAATAACTGGGTCAAATTGATCCACCACTTACTTTATGTGGACCCCAAATTGCTTCCTGGAATGGAAAAGTCTATTCACAGGTCTACCAACAATGCCTCAATTTTCCTATTTTCCCACAGCCCTTCCAATGTATATTATTTTTCTTTTCTGTCATCTTTGTCAGTCTCATGGGCATAGTCTTGTAATTGCTCTAATTTTCATTTCTTCATTAGTAGTAATTGAGAGATCTAGAAACATGATTCTATTCTTATAAGGAGAGGTTAGAGAGGTAGAAGGAAAGTAAGAATAACCTAGGTTCAGTTTTTTTAAACTAAATTTATGATTTCATAGGTGTAGGGCACTCCTGATGAGGAACCAATGTTGATCTGCATTCTCCTGCTGTGTAACTTTGTGTCTTATAGTTAGTTGACTGGGAAATGAAGTGTTTAATACTAATTTCTCAAGAACACACAGTCAGTGGATGCCAGATATTAGCCTTAAACCCAAGTCTTTCCGATTCTGAAATCAGCTCTCTACCTACGTTGCTAGTAGTGTTCATTTTGTGAACATCAAAAAGAGAAAGTTTTCAGGGGAAAAACAAGTGGTCAAACATGTCAAAAATATATAAAGACATGTAAAGAGATAAGGGAGAAGTCTCAGTGATGAGGAATTCATTAGTGACCTTTAAAAGATAAAGTTCAATAGAAGAGTAAAGACAGAAGTTACTACTTCCAGTTTTTTAGGAACCATAGTCAAAATGACACTAATGCTTTGGTCTGGCTCCTTTTATGAAACTAACTGAAATGCTACCTGGGTTGGGTTTTTTTTTCCACTCTGAAATTCACCCTGGTTTTGTACTATCTTAACCTTTAAAACTTGTTTTTAAATTACTTTGTACTTGCTCTTTGTTCTGTGAGTTCCACAATAGCCTTTGGCCAAAAGCAATAAAATTCTGACCCAGAAAGTCTGCATCTCCTTTGCTAATTTACAGCCGCAGAATTTTCTAGTTGGAATGGACCTTAGAGGTCACATAATCCAATTTCTCACCCCCTATAGGAATCATAGCTACAACATTCATGACAGGTAGTAATTTAGCCTCTACTTTAAAACTTTGTGAAATAACTTATAAAACAATCTATCTCTGTGTTGTTGTGGTTTTTTTTTAACACTTCTGATTCCTTGACATTTTAATTCAAGAAATACTTCTTAAATATTTACCATGTTCAAGCTACTGTGCTAGGGATGGTTGTGTGGGGAGGGAGGGGCAAAGATAGCTATTACAAAGACCTTAGTCTCAAGGAGTTGAACTGTTGTAAAGGGTTGATCAAACGAGTTCTCTTGATGAATTTAACTTTAAGAATAGGTAGGGCAAGGGAACCTTTGATTTGGAGTCTTTGGAATAATGTGGAGATGCCTTTTGGCACCTTGTTAAGAAGGGGGAAATTTTTCTGAATTAGTCCAGGTCAAACTTGCCATTTATTAAGGTTTTACTGACTCCAGACCCAATGCTAAGTGCTGAGAGATAGATAGATATAAAATGTATGTGTGTGAAAACAGTATAGAAATCTGAGAAGCAAAACTGAAAAGAATAGATGTTAAGAGCCATTTCTATAAC
>CM053597.1:79863870-79898312 GCA_028646575.1 Pseudocheirus occidentalis
CTGCAATTATATATGCAATACTATGAACCCCATCAATGATGAGCCCCTGCCCTTAGAAACCCAAAGCTCTGAACACCCTGATATAAGTCAGAACAAGAAATAGGCTGTACTTTATTAAAGACCAAAGATCTAAACAGGACAGAAGATGACCCTTGGGGGGGAGGGGTAGAACAATTCCACCACTCATTCTAAATCCCAGAGAGGAATATCAAGCCCAGTTTTTGACATGAAAGATAAAAATAGTAAGTTTTATAAAGAACTTCATTTGATCCTCATAACAACCTTGTAAGATTGCTGTTATTGGTGTTTTTATTATTTCTATTTTATACATGAGAAAACTGAAGAAAACAGAGGTTACACAGCTAGTATCCAAGGTAAAATTCAAACTGAGGTCTTCTGACTCCAACGATAGTACTCTTAACTACTATTCCATTTAGCTATTAGGGAAAAGGAAAATGACCCCCTAAAGCAGTGGTTCTCAACCCTCCTAATGCCGGGACTCTTTAATACTCATATGGGGGCAAATCTGCATGTGAGTGGACCCACCTGGAGACAGATAGAGAAGCGGTGTCTCGGTTCCTAAGACCATCAGTGGTCTTTGGCGACCCCGGTGACCCCTATGAAAGGGTCATTTGACCCCCAAAGGGGCAACCCACAGGTTGAGAATCGCTGGCCTAAAGTTTCCCTTCTTTGTCCCAAACCCTATATCCTGAGCCTTATCTTCACAATTTCTACTCTTCTTTATTACTTATTTCTCCTACTTCTGCTTCCAAATTTTGTCTTTTCTTCCCATCCCTCTCACTCACCCATGCTCCCAGTAGGCTGCTGCAACAGAAGCTGCCCCACTGGAGTGCCCGAGAACAATCCCATTGGGCTCTCTCCATCACAGCCATAGGCAAATGTAAGGAGAGAAGCAGCACTAGAGTCTCCTGGTGGTGGAGGAGTCAGTGCTCTGGGGAGAGGAAAGGGGAAAGGATGGAACTGGGGCAGGTGGTGTTGGGACTGATGGAGGAGCTGGTGTTGGGGGTGTTGGGGATAGTGGGGATAGTGGGCGAGGAAGGCTCTGGACTGGTTGCCTTGATGATGACAGTGGGATTCCATTTGCTCAGAATAGTTGTAAGCATTTGGTGGGTTAAGGCTGGGGAAAGAAGAAGGGGAATGTGTCAGGGTAAGACTCCTCGATTCACTACATGAAAATAATGGCAATGGGAATAACTTTAACATAGCAGCTTAGTGCTTTGTTTCCCTGTAACAACTCTGTCAAAAAGATAAATAGCATTATCACTGTTTTACAAATGGGAAGCCTGATTCTGTAAAGGCTTGAGTGATTTGTCCCTGGCCATGTAGTAAATATTAGAGCTAGGACTTGACCTCAGGCCTGATTTTGTGATCAAGGTTCTTAGCACTAAAGCAGTTTTTCTAGCTTGAACCCCACCTTCTTTCTCTACTTCTACCCTGCAGTGATTTCATTCTTTATTTCATGGCTCTCTCTAGTGGCTCACCCCTCTTATTATATTTCCCTCACTCTTCCCCAACTTTGAGTAGTTGTATATCAGGAGACTTTACAATTTAGAAGTTTTTAATTAGTCTCTAGGTACCATTTGCTCTGTCCCATAGCATCATTCTCTTACATCATTTAAAAACCCGCTTGTTTTCCAATATCCCTCATACCTTGTTTCCCAAGATCCATAGGAGCCATCCTTAGGGCTAAAACCACTATTGGGTGTTTCCAGAAGGAGGGGTACCAGGTGCGGCGTGTGAACAGGGCCCAAGGTCAAGGGAAGGCTGGCCCTCCGGACAGGTGGGGGGCTAAGGAGGAGAGGAGCTACCTCTCCCTTTTGAGCCTCATCATTGTGTTGACTCAGAGCCATTGGTTGGTCACATGTCAGTAGTAAGTTAGACTCTAAAAAGAAAAAACACATATGTACAAAGGTAAATGTTTTAGGGGTGGTTACAAGAGGACTTAAGTGAAGGGGCTGCAGTGGATGACTATTCTGGGCCTCTACCCATGATCCTATTTTCATACAGAGTAGTGCTTTGGGGAAGGACTTCTCATGCATTGCAAACCACCCCAGATATAAACTCCCTTCCTGGACTCCTTGTACCCCATAGTTACCTTCCTGCAAGAAGGTAACTCACCTGGAAGAAAAGTGGCAGGTGAGGGCACCAGCTCATTAGTAAAGCTTCCTGGCTCCATGCCTATGGGTCGAGGGGATGGGAGCTCAGGGGCAGGGCTGAGGGCAGAACAAATGAATAATTAAAGCCTTGATTTCCAGGTCTAGGCTCAGTTTCCCAGTACAGGGGAACGGAGTTCTTACTTCATCTAGTAGTGACAGAACTCAAAAAGAACTCATACCCATGATGACTGTCTAAAGGGGCAGTGATAGGGACAGGAGCTTCAAGTTTGGTCTTGGTTCCCTTTGCCATCAGTCTCTGTACTTTCCTCCACTTTGCTCTTCGGTTCTGGAACCACACCTGGAAGAGGGAGGCACAGAGAGTAAGAGACAACCAGACAAAGATAAGAAATGGGCAGAGAGACATAAAGAAATGCAAGAAAATTAGAGAAAATGATAAAAGACAGAACCATATCTGAAGTTTACCCAAATCTAAAGTATACATCTACTCTATTGTAGAAACAACTCCTCCCCCTCTGCCCCTGCTAGTTTTCCAATGAGTGAATTCTTCTCTACCTTCCCTCACCATGATGCGCTGGGGTGTGACCCCCACAGCCAAGGCAATCTCCCTGCGTTTGTCACTGTCAGGGTAGTGGTCTTCCTGAAATATCTTCTCCAGCTCTTTTAACTGGTCTGGAAAAAGAAAGGGAGGTCCATACTGGGAAGAGAATCAATGACTTGGAAGAGGAGAGAATCATAGGATTTCAGGAATAAAAAGGGCCCTAGAAGTAATTAAGTCCAAACCATTCTTTTTACCACCAAGGAAACTGAGGCCCAGACATAAAAGATAAACTTGTCACATGCGTTACAGACGTTTAAGTGGCATAAAGTTATACAATTAGTTAATGACAAAACTGGATATAGAATAAAGGTTTCCCAATTCTCAGGCCAGTACCCTAGTATATGAGGCTGTCTGCCATACCACCATCCTTATGCAATTGTCTGGTGCGGTCTTGGAAAAAGGCAACTTACTTGCATCAGTTTATAAGGTTAGGATAATCCCCTTGTGTGTCCATAAATGTATTCAATGTCCTGACCCTCCCACTATCAGAATGACATTTCCTGTTCCCTTAAAATTTAACATCTGCTGAAAGGACTGGGCCTACACCTATAGTGTAGTGAAGAGGCAATGGAATTTCTAGGAGTCTAGAGACAGGGAAGGTTAGGTCACTAAGCAACCAGATCCCTTCTACTTTCCCTCTTGACCTAGTCCAAGTCTGAATAAAGTGAAATCAAGATTTCTTACCCCCTGGGGAAGTAAAAATCTGTTTGGACTCACCTGTACGGTAAAGGGTGCGGGTCTTTTTCCGGACTTGTGGAGGTGTGTCTGGGGGCTCCTTCTTCCTGGTTGCATTTTGGCTGTTCTCCTCAGCTGCAGTTGTACTGAGCAGAGCTGTCAAATGGCAGGCCCCTTTGCCTGTTCCACACTGCACCAAGGGTTGGGTGGTAGCACCTGGGTCTGGGGCCCCACCAGTCCCATGAGTTGAGACCTGCTCTGATGGTGTTGGGGTATCAGGGTCATTCTGTGTCTACAGGACCAAAGGGTAAACCTCTTCTCCACTTCTACCTCTCCCATTTGAGAGGGATGTGTCCACCCACCAGCTCTGGGAGCTTCTGTGATTCGTCTCCCACACAAATGTCAGCTTCTGCCAGCTCCCTGGGAGCTTTCTGTGACTCCCCTTCCCTCCCATCATGACAACACAGGACAGTAGTAGCTCCTCACTCTGGGCATCTTGGACAATAGGTACTGGGCCCCAGAAGAACTCCTCCCTCTCTGACCCCATAGTCAGCTTCTCTTTTTCAGCTTTCTCTTTCTGGCCTATGTCTCTGCTAACTTCACAAGGTGACTCAAGGGCTCATTTAGGAAGGTGGCTCTCCCTTGGGAATATCTATCCCTCTTTGAAGCTCCAAGTCTTCATGAATCTTTCATGACACAAAGAGGTTATGATTGGGAAAAGAGAAGAGATGGGAGAAATGTCAGGTGGAGGGAAAGGATATGAAAGGATCCCAAGGAAAGAGAAAATGAGCCCTACTCAAAGCCAGACTAGCTCTGCTAAGTGATTGAGTCCTGTGCCACTTGTGGATATAAATATTCAAAGGAAATATAACTATTCCAATCTCTCCACCCCCTTCACCTCACCGAGCATAGTCACCTCCTGGAGGATGCCATAAGGGACTTAGTCTTCCCTATGGCCTAGGAAGTCCTCGGGTTCCTGGCCACTTGTCCCGAGTTCTCCAATTCCCACTCTTTTCTTTCCAGCTCCCCCTTGTTCCCACCCATTTCCCCTGCTTCTTACACTCCCCTGCCCCACCTCGCTCACCCCAGGGCTCCTTGGCAGTTGGCTCCATAATCCGAGGCTCCCCTAGCCCAGTCTCTCTCCTCCTGGCCTCTGTGCCCCAGTGCTTCAGAGGAGGCTCCTAATGAAGCCCTGGAGCCTTGTGGGCAGGTGTGGGACTAGCACCTAGCACGGGGGATCAGGGGGCGAAACTAAGCCTAAACTCCCCATAGGGCATGGCCTGGGGGCAGTAGGAAGGAAGGAGTACCTTTGGAAAGTGGGGGAGGGGCAACACAACGCTACCTCCTCCCCACTCCAAAAGAAAAAAAAGTCCAAAAGGAGAGATCAGGTGGGAGTCTAATTAAGAGGACTCCTCCCCTCCTGCTCCATTTCTCTGGGCAGTAATTCTTCAGGCCAAGAAGTGGTAGGAACAACGTAAGGGGAGCGCGTCCTCCGTACTGAGAGCCTGTAGTGTGCTACCTTCCCACCTAGCCCTGAAGGTACATAGGTTCTGCTCTGCTGAGGGACAGATAGAAACAATCGTTCCAGGAGGCAGGCAGAATACTGGACTCACAGTAACCCAGTTTCAGGGCTTAGGGACAGACTGAAACTGCTTGTCTCTAGAGGAAAGAGCTAAGGTAGAACGATGGCTGGGCTCTTTCTTCTGAGTGAGAGTCCACATTAGTAAAGACTGGATTGCGGTAGAGGGAAGAGTGTGAAAACTGAGGCATCTGCATTTGAAGTCCCCAGGGGGCTTCCCACTTTCCTCTTTTTGCCTCTTTAACTAACGCTGGTCTGGAAGATAAATGAGAAGTCCGCCACCTGGAATCGTTCACACCTGGAAGGGTTTATTAAGGGCCCCGCATCCACTAGGTTTTCCTGCCTGTTGCACACAACACGCAAAAAAGGATTTAGAAGATAAAGCAAAAATGTTGATTCGAGCAAATGCATAAAAGAATGGCCAGGAATACTTGGAGAGGATATGTAGATTAGAAATGGAATGTGTAAATGGTGACAAGTAAAATGTTCTGGAAATGAGTAAGTTTAATTTGGGTGTAGATGGCATCTCCTGAAAGTCAGAGAAAGCAAGCATTGCTTTACACCTGTCTACTTAAGTGAGATTTTCAAGAAATACCCAAGAGAAGAAGTGAGGCTTTGGTTAAAGTCTATAGTGAAGATGATGGACAAAGAGCCAAATAGAGGTGTGTGTGTGTGTGTGTGTGTGTGTGTGTGTAAGTGCAAATAATTAGAAGCAATCTGAGGGTGTTTGGACTGAATAAAAGTACTTTGGAGAGATGTGCTGTCTTTAGGTATTTAATAGACCTGTGTAAAAGGGAAAATGGACTTGCTTTGACTCAGTGGAAGGAAATCTTCATATTTTAACAATGCTATTCAAAAACAGAATAGATTGCTTCAAGTAGTGGTTTTGTTTTTTCTAAAGGGTGTCAAGCAAAGGCTGGATGGCCAATTTGCTAGGTGTGTTACAGGGGATTCTGAGATGACTAGATGGCCTCTGAATCATCTAGGAAGTAACTGCCATTATTCATGATGTTATTTAACTCAATTGATATGGAATTTAACACAGGACTAGATGTTAATATATCTTTTTATTATGATGATGCCATGAATATGGATAAAGTTTGGATTTAGGAGCAGGAAAAAATTGTCAGGACAGCTATAGACACTGGAGTTGATAAAAAAAAATAATTGAGGAATGGAAGATGAATGATTCTTTTGAAGTTGTTAATCCACGGAAATGAGCACAAATGAAGGTTTAGCAGAAAATATATGTAATTTGATCTTTATTCATTCTTAAATTTTTTTAAATCTACATCTTTTGAGTACTTGTCCCTAATTGAGTCCTATTCTAATTGTGTGGTGACCTGTAGAAATATTGATTGAATTTTATGAATTTAGAAATACATGGTTTCTAAATTTTTTAATTTTTTTTACCCTTTTCAACCCTTTTTCAAACCTCTGAAACCCTATCACACCAACTAGAAAAATTCCTTGTAAGAAATAAGTACAATTAAGTGAAACCATTTGACATATTAACTAGTATAAAAATGTAAGCTTTATTACCTTAATTTTTTTTAAAAAATTCTCCTATGTGTCTCATGTGAGAGATGATGTGAAGGTGCTGTCATTTAGGTAAGAGAGGGATGCAGTATATTTGGAGATGTTCTCCTTTGGGCCGTCACTCATCTGTTGTGACCTTTAGCAAGTTCCTAGTTCTCCACTTTTTTCTCAACTTAAAATGAGGATAATACTTCATGGGATTGTCATGAAGATCAAATGAAATAATGACAATCAAAGTGCATTACAGATTGTAAAGCTTTATACACAAATAGAAGTTATTATTATAGTTTGAGATATTAAGATGTTTGAGGTTCCTTCCCTCTGTTTAGCCTGAAATTACACTATATATTATAGTATATATGCTATACAATGTATATGTGTGTGTATGTGTAGTATATACTATATATAACCTACTATATATTCGACTCAGTTTTCCTGAGCTAAAGGGGATGATGGTCCTGCCTTGGGAGAGTTGGGTTTCCTGGATGGCCCTGGTTTCAAGAAGGTCTGTTGTCAGGATGGCTTTTGCCCCTGACAACATGGAAATGCTATCTGGACTGTCCCAAGTCACCCATTAAAGGTAGCAATTGAGAGAAACCCTTTATTTGTTCTCACATTCAACATTGTGACCTGAGTCTGACTCCTGCCTCACCATCAGCCTTGTCACAGAATGGCCTACTTTTCTACGTCTTGGTTTATACACTACAAAGCTTATATGCGCAAAATTTGTTGGTTTTTCCTTCACATTGTCTTCTCTCTCCATTGCGATATGAATTCCTTAAGGGAGAAGTATCTGTATTCTTGCCTTTCTTTATCAGCAAACCCTTGCTAGAGATTATGAAATTCGTATCCATGTATTTGGTCCAGAGGATAGAGAAGTTGGGAAGACTCATCTTCCTGAATTCAAATCCAGCCAGACACTTACTAGATAGTGACCCTGGGCAAGTCACTACCCTCTGTTTGCCTCAGTTTCTTCATCTGCAAAATGAGCTGGAGAAGGAAATGGCAAATGATTGCAGTATCTTTGCCAAGAAAACCCCAAATGGACTCATAGAGTTGGACGCAACTGAAAAACTATTGAAAAACAACAACAATCCATAGTACGTTGCACTTAATAAATACTTGTTGATCAACTATTGTATCATGGGCCCTGCCTATTAATTCCCAACCACTTGCCTGTCAGTCAACAAGAATTTATTTACCATCTGCTATGTGCCAGGATTGTAGTAAGTGTTAGGCATACAAAGAAAAGCATACTATAGTCCCTGCTCTTGAAGAGCTGTCACTCTAATTGGGGACACACATGAAAAACAACTATACAAACAAGATATATACAGAATAAATTGTAGATAATTAATAGAGTAAAGGAAGGCATTAGCATTGAGAGGGAGCAGTAAAGTCTTATAAAAGATGGGATTTTGGCTGGGACTGGAAGGAAGCCAAGAGGTAGAGATGAGGAGGGAGAGTATTCCATCTAGTCTTGAGACCATGTATCTTGTACAAGAATGGCAAAATGGTTAGTATAGGCCCCCAGACTATTTTAGTTTTAGATTATCCAATATCGACCCCTTCCTTCCTTCAGTTTGCTTTACCAAATGCTTACCCATTTCCTCCTCAAATAGTCAACCTTGTGTACTTATACTCAAAACTCCTGTTGACCAGATCTTCACCCCTACAAAAGGGGGAGAGTTCCTAAGGCACCATTTACTTAATCCTGGCCACAGCAGCCCTTTCTTGGTAGGGGATCCTTTAGTGTCTTTGTTCACAGAAATATCACAGAATGAATCGTCTGAAGAGCTTTGGTATGTTATAGACATTTCCAATGGGATAAAGTTATAGATACAAACAGAAACCTTTGGTGGGGAGATACTTCATGGTGAGCATTTTTGTAATGATGTCTTTCCATTGCATAGACAATGGGAGTGTGATAGGAGTGTGTCCATTGTTAGAGACTAGGTTCTGAGGTGTGTTACTGGATCTGTATCTCTGGCTATGTCTTCTCCTATTGATATCATCCAAAAACTCCTTGTAAGGATACATGAGAGTAGCAGTAGATAGACAGGAAGAGAATCAAGAAGACTCACCTTCATGAACTCAAATCTGGCTTCAGATCACTTACACAGTTACCTGGGCAAGTCATATACCCCTGTTCGTCTCAGTTCCTCATCTGTAAAATGAACTGGAGAAGGGAATGGCAAACCACTCTAGTATCTTTACCAAGAAATCCTCAAATGGGGTTATGAAGAGTCAATAATAACTGAAAAATGACAAAAAGCAACAAAAAGAATATGTGGTTCAGGGAACATTGTTCTACCCACTTTAACTTCCCCATTTTATCATTCTTTAGGAGTAAAGGTACACAAAATCTTTAGGTTTTATTAGATTTAAAGTATGTATAGCATTAAAATCTTAGCATAGTAAGGAACTTTTGAAGTCTCTAAATCTAGTCTCCTATTTCATACAGATATCACATCTGCCATATATCTTATGGTTGCTCACCCAGCCCACGTGTGAACATTTCAGATAAAGTCTGATTTGGGAACAAAGGCTTATGCAGACTATCTGTTCTTCCAAGTCAAGCCTATTATCAGCACACGTCCTCTTCTACTTCTACTTTTCTGCTTCTAATCTCAGTCCTTGAGGAAGTGATTATTGATTATTGATTCTCTCGGCCTCTTTCTCAACCAAATGCGACTGAATCCCAGAGAGTCTGGCTTGACCTTACTGCAGCATTTAATGTTGTTGACCACATCTAATTCACAGTATTTTCTCCTTTTTTGGTTGCCATGATAAGATACTTCATTAGTTCTCCTTATTCTTTTATGCTTTTCTCTCTCCATCCTCTCTGTATGCTTAAGGAGAATTGTAAATATGACTCTGCGCCCCCTACCCTGTTTGTAGGGTGGCTTGAGTGCTTCTTTCATGAAGCCTGTGAATGTGGTAGGTTGTTCCTCTGTTTAGCTTGCCTCAAGGGAATATATTATCAGAATTGCCCACCAAATGGTGCCCTACCTGAGTCATCAGCCGAGACCTAGTCAATTACTCTCTCCTCAATGTATACACCAAGATTGTTGTTATTTGTCCTTTATTCTAGAAGAGGACCATGGCATAGGGAAAGTGATGTCATGACTTCTTTAATATATCTCAGTTTGACTAAGGCAATGCTCTTTCAGTGATTAAGATTAGGTAAGAAATGAGGCAGACAATGGATTCTTTACCAAGTCAAAAAAAAAAAAGAAAAAAATCAATCTGATGCACCAAGATAGATGGTTCTTAAAAGGCTACCTTATCACCACTAGCCACAAGGGGATGATGAGCCTGAAAACATGCAGCTGATCCTCTTAACACATGTCCCCACAGGCATTACAGAAGTTATTTGCATTGACTCTTCACTGGCTGGATCTGAAGTTAATCTAATACATGAAATAAATTATTGCTTAATATATTAAAGTATGAAATTTGTGACCTCCACTTAGTGTAGAGATTCCACTTCATCTATGCATTGTTTTCTTTCAATACACTTTCTGCTACATTTATAGATTTGGTAGGCTTTGATTCCATGGTTGATTGTGTATAGAATAAAGTAAAAAGAGGCCTAGACTAAACATTCTTATATGGAGCATATAACCTCCAGTGATCTTAGAATCAGATAATCGAAGGGACTTCAATAGTCATCTAGTTCAATTCATATGCCAAAAGGATTCCTACCATAATATATCTGAAATCTGGTGATCCAGCTTCTGCTCAAGTTCCAAGATGGGAGAGCCACCTTGATAGGTATTTCATTCTACCTTTGAATAGTTCTTATTGTTAGGAAATTGTACCTGACTTCAAGCCTAAAGCAGACTCAATTTTTATTTTATTTTAAATTATTTTTTCAAATGAAGATTCATCTTCTTTCCCTCCCATTTTCCCCCTTGCCCTCATACCTCACTTCCACTTTAAGAAAACAAGAAAAACAAAATTTCCTATTGGATACACATATAGTCAAGCAAAACAGATTGCCACATTGACCCTGTCAGAAAAAAAGTCTCAATCATCATTCTGAGGCATCACCTCTCTATCAGGAAATGGGCAGCCTGTTTCATCATGACTCTTTGGTATTCTTCATTGGTCCTTTGTTAACCAGAGTTCCTAAGACTTTTAAAAGCAAAAGGTTTTTATAATATCATCATTGTGTAAATTATTTTTCCAGCTCTGTTTACTTCGTTCTAGATCAGCTCACACAAATCTTACAGGTTTTTCTTAAACCAGCCTATTCACCATTTATTGTAGCACATTATTATATAATTCTATCTCATTCATATACTTTGTTCAGTCATTCTCCATTTTAATGGACATCCCCTTCATTTCTATCTTTGCCACTGCAAACAGAACTGCTATGGATATTTTTCCATATAAGAATTCTTTTGGCTCTTTCTTTGATATCCTTGAGGTACAGACCTAGTAGTGATATTGCTACTTGAAAGGATATGCAGTTTATTGGCTTTGGGGGCATTGTTCTAAAGAGCTTTCCAGAATGGCTGCATCAGTTAATATCTCCACTAAAAGTGCGTTAAAGTATGTTTTCCCCCACAGCCTTATGAACATTAATTGTTCTCCTTTTTTGTCAACTTTACCAATCTGATGGGTATGATGTAGTACCTATGACTTATTTAAATTTTCATTTATCGAATCATTAGTAATGTAGATCATTTTTTCTTTTTTCTTTTTTAATTAAATTTTTCTTTTTTTACTCTTTTTTGGAGAGCAATTGGGGTTAAATGACTTGCCCAAAGTCACACGGCTAGTTTTTGTGTCAAGTGTCTGAGCTCAAATTTGAACTTGGGTCCTCCTGACTCCAGGGCCGGTGCTCTATTCGCTGTGCCACCTAGCTACCCCATAGATCATTTTTTCATATGCTATTATTAGCTAGAATTTTTCCTCTAAAAATTACTCTTCATATCCTTTGAACATTTGTCAGTTAGGGAATGATTCTTATTCTTACAAATTTGAATCAATTCCCCATGTGTCTTAGAAATGAGAGCTTCATCAGAGAAACTTGCTGCAAGGATTTTCCTGTCTCTTCTAACTTTAGCTGATTTTTTTTGTGTAAAAAAACCCCACTTTTTAGATTTTATGTAATCAAAATGATCCATTTTACCTTCTGACACCCTCTTTGTCTCTTATTTGTTCGTGTACTCTTTCTTCTCCATAAATATGACAGGTGATTTCTTTCTTGTTCTTCTAAACGATGTTACCTTTTATGTCTAAGTCACATACCCATTTGTAGCTTATCAGTATATCATGTGAGATGGTAGTCTAGACTTAGTTTGTGCAAGACTGGTTTCAAGTTTGCTCAGAAATTTTTGTTGAATACTAAGTTCTTACATCAATAGCTGGGATCTATGGATTTATCAAATACAAGGCTGATATGCTTGTTTGCTTCTGCATATTGTGAACCTGATCTTTTCCACTGACCAAATTTGACACCAAATAGTTTTGATGATTCCTGTTTTGTAGTATAGCTTGAGATTCATTATTACTAGACCGTCTTTTCCCCATTAAAAAATTTAATTTCCTTGAAATTATCGACCTTTTGTTCCTCTAGATAAATTTTGTCATTTTTAAAAACTAATTCTGTAAAGTAAGTCTTTTAGATAGTTTTCTATGGCACTAAATAAATCAGTTTAGGTAGTTTTGACATTTTGATTATATTGGCTCAGCATACTAATAAGCAATTAGTATTTCTCCAGTTATTTAAATCTGTATTCATTTGTGTAAAGAATTATTTCCTAACGCTATTCATATAGTTCTTGTTTGTCTTACCTGGCAGACTCCCAAGTATTTTATATTTTCTGTGTTTATTTTAAATGGAAATTCTCTTTCTATATTTTCCTGCTATATATATATTTCATAATATAGAAAAATGTCCATGTTTTGTGTGGGCTTATTTTATTCTTTGTTTTAGCTGTTAATTGTTTTAACTAGTTTGTTTACGTGATTCTTTACAATTTTCTAAGGTACCCTCACATCATTTGCAAAAAAATGATAAATTTGCTGCCAGTGCTTGCATCCTCAATTTCATTTTCTTGTCTTATTGCCATAATTAGTTATTCCAGCATTGCATTGAATAATAATAGTAAGATAGGACATCCAAGTTTTACTTGTAATCTTATTGAAAAGGCCTTTTACTTTTACTTTAACGCTATTACAATTAGATTTTTTTATTCTTATAAAATAAGAATAGACTTTTTCTTTTGGATAGATACTACTTATATCAAGGGAAAATTAGCTTGTTTATATCTTGATTTTTTTTAAAAAACAGGAAGAGACATTGTCTTTTCAAAGCCTTTTTTCTACATTGATTGATGCAATCATACAATATTTTTGTTTTTGTTATTAATATGGTCAATTATATTATAGTTTTCCTTATATTGAACTGCCCTCTATTCCTAATATAAATCAAGGCTGTCATTGTGTGTAATCTTTATATGTTGCTATAGTATATTTGAGAATATTATTTTGCTCATCAATATCTATTAGTTATTGGTCTGCAGTTTCTTTATGTGGGTAGACCCTTCCTGGATTAGATATGAATACTATGTAATAATAGCTTGCATTTATATAGCACTTAAAGGTTTGCAACACACTTTACAAATATCTCATTTTATCCTTTAGACAACTCTGGAAGGTAGGTGCTGTTTTTATCCCCATTTTACAAATGAAGAAATGGAGGCAAACAGTTAATTGATTTGCCCAGGGTCATTTAATTAAGTATCTGAAAATAAATTTGAATTTGGATCCTCCTGGCTACAGGCCCAGTACTTTATTTACTGTGCCACCTAGAAGCCTTGAAGGATCCTTTCTTTTCCTATTTTTTCTTTGACTTTTAAAACTTTTTAATATTTTAGTTTTCCCCAATTACATGTAAAAACAATTTTTAACATTCATTTAAAAAATTTTTAGTTCCAAATTCTAACTCTCTCTTCTTCTCTTCCCCACCATTGAGAAAGCAAGCAATTTGATATAGATTATACATTTGCAGTCATGCAAAACATATTTCCATATTAGTCATGTTGTGAAAGAAAACACAAACAAAAAAGAAAAAGAAAGTAAAAAGGTATGCTTTGATTTGCATTCATATTCCATCAGTTCTTTCTCTGGAGATGGAAAGCATTTTTCATCACAAATCTTTTGGAATTGTCTTGCATCACTGTATTGCTGATTATAGCTAAGTCATTCACAGTCAATCATCATACAATATGGCTGTTACTGTGTATAATATTCCCTTCGTTCTGCTCATTTCCCTTTGTATTTTAAGTACTTCCAGGTTTTTCTGAGAGCATACTGTTCATCATTTCTTAAAATAGTAGTCCATCACAATCACTTACCACAACTTGTTTAATAATTCACCAATTGATAGGCATCCCCTCAATTTTCAGTTTTTTGCCACCACAAGAAAAGCTGCTATAAATATTTTTGTACATGTTGATCCTTTTCCTTTTTGTTTTTTTATCTCTTTGGAATACTGACAAAGTAGTGGTATTGAAGGGACAGAGGTTGTATGCATAGTTTTAAAGCCCTCTGGGGAAGTTCCAAATTGTTCTCCAGAATGGTTGAATTCATTCACAGCTCCATCCTCCATGCATTAGTGTCCTAATTTTCCCACATCCTCTCCACATTTGTCATTTTTCCTTTTCTGTCATATTAACCAATCTGATTGATATGATGCAATAGCTTAGAGTTGTTCATATTTGTATATCTACAATCAATAGTGATTTAGAGCATTTTTTCATCTGATTATAGATAGCTTAGATTACATTGCCTGAAAACAGCCCATTCATATCCTTTGATCATTTATCAATTGGAGAATGGCTCTTATTTTTATAAATTTGAATCATCTGTATGTATTTGAGAACTGAAACCTTTATCAGAAAAACTTGCTGAAAAAAAAGGTTTTCACAATTATGATTACAGTGTTTTTCCCTGCATCTTATTTTCTCCCTTCTTTATGCTACTTTCTCTCTCTCCTTTCACCCTGTACATCCTCAAGTGTTTCGTTTCTGATTACTGCCTCCCTAGATCTTCCCTTCCTTCTATCAAGTCTCCCTCTTTTCTTATCCTCTTCCCCTCCTGCTTTCTTGTAGGGTGAGATGGATTTCTATGTAATTCCCTCTTTAAGACAATTCCAAAGAGAGTAAAGTTCAAAAGCTTCCCTCCTCAACCCCAGCTTCTTCTCAACTGTAAAAGCCCCTTCTTTGACTCTTTTGTGTGAGATAATTCAGTCCATTCCATCTCTCCCTTCCCCCTTCTCTCAGTGGATTCCTCTTTATCACCCCTTTATTATTTTAGCTATCATCCCATCATATTCAACTCAGATCTATGTATATTCTTTCAAACTGCCCTAATAATGACAGTTTTAAGGATTTAAACATATGACCAACCTCCCCATGTAGGAATGCAAATATTTTAACCTTATTAAATACCTTATGATTTCTCTTTCCTATTTACCTGTTTATGTCTTTCTTGAGTCTTTTGTTTAAAATGTCAAATTTTCCATTCAGTTTTGGTCTTTTCAAGAATACATGAAAATCTTTTATTTCATTAAATATCAATTTTTAGCCTGAAGGATTATGCTCAGTTTTGCTGTGAAGGTGATTCTTAGTTGTAATCCTAGCTATTTTGCCCTCTGACCCTCTAATGTAAAATTTACTAAATCTTGTGTTATCCTGAGTTTCCATGATATTTGAATTGTTTCTTTCTGGCTGCTTGCAATATTTCCTCCTTGCCTTGGGAGCCCTGGAGCTATAATATTCCTGTGAGTTTTTATTTGGGGATCTCTTTCTGAAGATGATGGGTAGATTCTTTCAATTTCTATTTTACCCTCTGATTCAGAATATCAGGACAATTTTCCTTGATAATTTCTTAAAATATGATGGCAAGGCTCTTTTTTTTTTTTGGCATGGCTTTCAGGTAGTCCAATAATTGTTCAATTATCTTTCCTAGATCTATTTTCTTGGTCAGTTTTTCCAATGATATATTTCATATTTTCTTCTATTTTTCTTTCATTCTTTCAACTTTGTTTTTATTGTTTCTTGAAGTCTCGTGGAGTCATTAGTTTCCACTTGCTCAATTCTAATTTTTTAAGGAATTACCTTCTTGAGTGAACTTTTTAACCTTCTTTTTCATTTGGATAATTCTATTTCTTACAGATTTATTTTCTTCAGTGAATTTTTATACCTCTTTTTTACTCTTTTCCATGTGGTCAATTCTACTTTTTTAAGGAGTTCTCTTCTTTTTTATCATTTGGCATTTTCTGTTTTTTAAGGTGCTGTTTTCTTCAGAGAGAGAGAGAGAGAGAGAGAGAGAGTCTCCTTTACCAAGCTATGAACTCTTTTTTTCACAATTTTCTTGCATCACTGTCATTTCTTTTCCCAATTTTTCCTCTGCCTCTCTTATTTGACTTTTTAAAATCCTTTTTAAGTACTTCTAGAAATTGTTTTGGGGCCTAAGACAAATTTACTACATTTTCCTTTGAGGTTTTGCATATAGCAATTTTGACATGGTTGTCTTCTTCTGAGTTTGTATTTTGATTTTCTCTGTAACCATAGTAACTTTCTTTTTTGTTGTTTGCTTATTTTTCTAGTCTATTTCTTGATATTTACTCTCTAGGGAAGAAGGGACACTGTCCCAAGCTTCAGGGTTTTTGTACAGCTGTTTTCAGAGCTACTTCTTAGGCTCTGTAAGTTATCAGTTCTTTCAAAGTTGTATGATCTAAGGAGAGGTGTTTACTACTCACCTCTGCTCACCTGGTCTGTGCTTTGGTCTGTGAGTGACCACAAGCATTTTTTTCCACCCTGAATCTATGAGCAGGATTCCTATTCCCCTGGAGCCATAACCTCTGGTTTGATAGTACTCCTTCTCATCCTGGGGCTCTGACCTAGATCCCCATATGGACAATACAACAGAGTTGTGCATCCAGTGTCAGCAAAGTGACCCCTGTAATCTCCTTCTGACCAGTTGTCTGAGCCTCTTATTATTTGTGGGCTGAGAGATCCAGTTACCCCAAGGCCTGCTGTTGGTTTTCAGGGAATATAGCCTGCACTGGCACAGCCTGTGGTAAACTCTCCTCTACTCTCACCCCAGTGTGACAGACCTTCCCTACCAAACTTCTATCTTTTCTCAGACTGGAAAATTGTTTTATCCCTTCCTTTTGTGGGTTCTGATGCTCCAGAATTCATTTTGAGGTGTTATTTAAAGGGGAAGTTTGGAGAACTCAGGTGAGTTGTTGCCTTTTTTCACTAACTTCACTGTGCCCTTGCTCCCTTTTCTTATTTTTTTAAAGTAGTTTATATACTATTGACATTTTTATTCTTTAAATATGTGATAGAATTTGTTTATAAATCTATATTGTCCTGTTTTTCCTCCCCACTCCCCTCACCTTTGGGGGTTCATTTGTTGCTTGTTCAATTTCTTTTTCTGAGCATGGATTATATAAGTTTTCTATTTTCTGTTGTTTTAATCTATGCATATACACATACAGGGTGTCCCTACAGTCTGGACACACAGGAAATTCCATTAACTATGCATATTTTCAAGAAATGAAATAAATGAAATTTTCAACATTTTATTTAATTAGCATAAATTTTTAGCCATGACAATTTTCTATGGAATAGAAGCTTTCATTAGCTATTAGGAACTATTTTCCATATTAATGAGATTAATTAATGAGATTTGCTATGTGTTTCCTATGTCTTCATATTAAATCTCATTTATGCTAATTAAATAAAATGTTGAAAATTTCATTCATTTCATTTCTTAAAAATTTGCATTGTTAATGAGTTTTTCTGTGTGTCCAGACTTTAGGGACACCCTGTATATGTATGTATAAATACATGTATATACACATAAATATACATATATATCTGTGTGTGTGTGTAAAATTTAGGTGGCCAATTTTATTAGCATATAATTGGGCAAAATAGTTCCAAATAGTTTCTTTCTTAGTTATGAATTCACCTTTTCATTTTTATACCTGTAATTTATTTTTTTTAATATTTTACTCATACTAGAATTTGTTTGCTTTCTATTTTTCAAAATTCTTTGTTGGTTTTTCTGGACTTCTATTTTTATATTTCGTTTGTATTACTTACTTATTTTTATTTCCCAGTTTGTTTTTTAGGTATGTGCCCAATTAGTTAGTCTGTTATTTCTCTTTTATTGGTAGAAGTATATAGAGATATAAATTTTCCCCCAGGGATATTTTGGCTGCCTGCTCCAAATTCTGGTATTTGTCTCATTGTTGTCATTAACATCAATGAAATTATTTATTGGTTTTATGATTTGTTCCTTAATATACCCATTAATTTGGATTAAGTTACTTAGTTTGCAATGAATTTTATTCATTGACTATTTGTTGCTATAATTTTTATTGCATTTCATTAAACACATTAAAGATGTGTTTGACATTTTTGCTTTTCTTCATTTCTTTATCAGGTTCTAAATTGGCTTCTTTGCAACTTTGATCCATTGCTTCTTCTTTCAGGAGCTAAACAGAAAAAGTATAATCTCTTGCCCATATGTCACCCCTTCAAATACTTGAAGATGTCTTTTATATTTCCTCTGCTTCATCTCTCCTCCTGGCTAAACATGACAAGTTCCTTCAACCACTCATCATATAACATGGGTTATGGGTCCTACCATCTTGATTTCTTGCCTCTTGACAGTCTCTTGCTTATCAACATTAAACAAACACTCAAAACAAAAACCAAAACACTATATTATTCCAAGCAAAGTATGATGTGGTCAGGGGACAGTGTAACCATCACCTAATATTGCTTTTATTATTTTCTCAGATGACCAAGCACAGCTGAGGAAAATCCCAAATATATACATTCACTGTTTGATAAAAAAAAAAGAACCCAAATTCCAGGACCTAAAGGGAAAGTGAGGAAGATGGTTAAGGCTCTTTTACTTCCCGTCTGAGGCTCATGGACTAAAACTGCAGTTGACTTCTCCAAATGGGAGTCAAAATAGCTTCAAGCTTGAGCAACTTGAATTGTTTCTTGTTGGCTCTTTTGGCTTTCTTCCAATTACTCTCTTAGCAAAAGGCTTAATAATTTTTCACAGAAGGGCCACAGCTTTTGGCTAATAAGTTATGGTGTCCAAACCTTCTATTTCATACTCAATCACTTCCATTTGCTCCTTTCTGTCTTCAAGAAATACAATATCAAGGTCAAAGGAAAGGAGATGAAGTGAGGCTATTAGACATCATCTCTAACTCTATAGTTCCCATCATTCTCATATACCCAAGTCATTTTAGTGCTTCCTTATTAAAAATTATGTTTTTCCTATCCCTAAACTTTTCATATTAACTCCTTATGTGGACCCTACAATTGTGTTTTTTCTCTCATTTCCGATTGACTCTAGATATCATTATCAGTTCTACCATGATGGACTAGTGATCTTATCAATATGAGTGTTTCTTCCAACAGTGTATACTGCAGCCCATCTATTCTTTGTCATCCTCTGTGACCTTTATACATATCCTTAAAAATCCTCCAAATCTCTTGAGTCGTTGCCCTAGCCCAAAGTTATTCTTTGTTCTTGCTATGACTAGACTGCCACCTTGTCCAGATAGATCTTTTCTAATGATATTTTTTTTTACATTCTCTTCTCCTACACAGTTATTCTTTTCTAATATCCTGCAGCCTACCCACACTCACCCTATAGCTCTCCAGTTCCCTTTGGGTAACCTACAGATTCAATTCTTCACAAACTGTTATTGCTTGCTTGGCAGTTTGCCATTTAAAGCCTTTTACAATCAGACTCTAGTCCACTTTTCCTGGCTTATTTCACATCACTGTCCTTTAAACACCACATTCCAGTCAAATAGCCCTACTCTCTGTGCCTTAAACTTGTCATTCCCTCTCCTATCTTTGTCCTTGGGAATGGGAGTCATCCGCTGTGCCTGGGTTGCACTCCTGTTTTAGCTGTACCACTTGGAATCCATAGTTTCATTCAAGTGCCACATCTTATAAGGAACCTCACCTGATTCCCCCTCCCTACGTCCTAATTTATTAGTATTCATTCCTACCTCTGATTATTGTATATTCAGTTACTTGCTGTATCTGCCTCAGTATAACATGATCTCTTTGAGGTCAGGAACTTTTTTTGTCTTTGTATCTTCACCACTTAGCAGAGTGCCTTATTCAACACATAAGTGCTCAATTAAGGCTTATTGTATTACATTGGATTTAGTTTTTTAGCTATATAACATCACTGGATGAATATTGGTGGGGGATTCTAAAGGTGTTCCTCTGTTTCAGGCAGTTATTAGGGGCATTAAAAGCATTAAATAGGGAGACAGAGCCAAGATGATAGAGTAAATGCAAGGACTCACCTGAGCTCTCCTCCAAATACTTCTAAAAATGATGCTAAACAAATTCTAGAGCAGCTAAACCCACAAAAATATGGAATGAAACAAATTTGTAGTCCAAGACAACATGGAAGGTCAGCAGGAAAGGTCTGTTGCACAAGGGTGAGAGAGCACAGTACAATGCAGGCCATGCCAGCACAGACCAGGGCCTAGCAGACTAGGAGCAGGCTTCAGGGTGATGGAATCAGTAGCAGCAGTGCTGGTTTCCAGACCTTTCAACCCCCAGAAGCCAAAGACAACTTAGGTGGTCAGCAGGAAGGGTATGGTATATCTGGGTGAGAGTGGAATACAGTTCAGCCCAGGTTGCACCAACCTAGCCCCAAACCCAGCAAACCAGAGAATGACTGAATCAATAGTGGCTGAATCAACACTGGCAACAGCTGTGACAGCAGCTGCTTCTGGAGTTCTCAGCCCACAGATGGTAAGAGGGTCAAACAATTGATCAGAAGGAGATTACAGGTGTTTCTCTAGCACTGAGGCAGGACTCTTTTACTTTCCCCGTATTTGGGGGATCTGGGTAAGAGCCCTTAGGAAGAACACTATCATAGCAAAGCTTGCAGCCACAGTAGAGTTTGGACCCTCCTCACAGTTTCAGGACAAAGGACAAAGGAGAGTGCTTGTGGTCACTCACAGATCAGAACACAGGCCAGAAGAGGAGTAAATACCTCTCCTCACATCATACACCTTGGAAGAATTGAGAACTTGCAGGTCCCTAGAAGTATCTCTGAAAAGAGCTGCACAAAACCCCTGAAGCTTGGGACAGTACTCCCTTCACACTGGAATCAGAGTCCTACCTTAACAAAGAGTTTAAACATCAAGTAATGGGCTGAGGAAATGAGTAAGCAACAGAAAATCTCTGACTATAGAGAGTTACTATGGTGACAAGGAAGATCAGAAGACACACTCAGAGGAAAACAACAAGGTCAGAGCTTCTACATCCAAAGCTTCCAAGAAAATATGACTTGATCCTAGGCTATGGAAGACCTCAAAAGAATGTTGAAAATCAAGTAAGAGAGGTAGAAAAAAGATCGGGAAAAGAAGTGAGCATGATGGAAAAAAGTCATAAAAACTGAGTCAATAGCTTCATAAATCACACACACACACACACACACACACACACACACACACACATGTACTGAAGAAAATGACACCTTAAAAATCAGGCTGGGCCAAAGGGTAAAAGAAGTCCAAAAAAACAGTGAGGAGAAGAATGCTTTAAAATCAGAATTGGACACATGGAAAACAAAGTGAAAAAACTCACTGAAGAAAATAATTACTTAAAAAACAGAATGGGACAAAGGTTAGCTAATGACTTTATGAGAAATCAAGAAACAAAAAAACAAAAAAACAAAAGAAAAAATAGACATTTTGAAATATCTCATTAGAGAAACAACTAACCTGGCAAATAGGTCCAGGAAAGATAATGTGAAAATCATTTGACTACCTGAAAGCCATGATCAAGAAAAGCACCTAGACAACATTTTTCAAGAAATTATCAAGGATAGTCATTCTTTCACAATATGTCCATTGTAGAGACGTTCTACGTAACTACATATGTATGGCCTGTATTGAATTGCTTGTCTTTCTAGTGGGGCTGGGTGACAAGGGAGGAAGGGAAAAATCTAGAATTAAAAGTTCTAAAATCAAATGTTAATATGTATATATATTTATTATTATTATTATTTACATGCAACTGGGTAATAAGATATACAGGCACTGAAGTAGGGAGATCCATCTTGCCCTACTAGAAAGTCAGAGGGGTAATGGGGGAGGATATGGGAGACAGTAGATTGAGAGAGGGGATATACAGTGGGATCACTGTTTTGGGGTATCATGTAGGGGAAAGATGGGGAGAAAATTTGTAACTCAAAATCTCATGGAAATGAATGACATAAAGTAAAAATAAACAATATATATTAATTTTTTAAAAAAGAAATTATCGAGGAAAATTGACCTGATATTCTAGAACCAGAAGGTAAAATAAAAATGGAAAGAATCAACCAAACACCTCCTGAAAGAGATCCCAAAGTGAAAACTGCTAGGAGTCTTATAGACAAATTCCAGAGTTCCCTAGTCAAGGAGAAAATATCAGAAGCAGCCAGAAAGAAATAATTCAAGTATTATGGAGCCACAGTCAGGATAATATAAGAATTCTACATTCTACAACTTTTATAATAAAGGATAGGAGGGCTCAGAATATAATATTCCAGAGGGAAAAGGAGCTAGGATTATAACCAAGAGTTATCTACCCAACAAAACTGAATATAATCCTTAAGGGGAAAAAATAATCATTCAATGAGAAATGACTTTCGAACATTCTTAATGAAAAGACAAGAACTGAATAGAAAATTTGACTCCCATATACAAGACTCAAGAAAAGCATAAAAAGGTAAACAGGAAAGGGAAACCACAAGGGACTTAATAAATAAGGTGAAACTGTTTACATTCCTACATGGGAAGATCATATCTGTAACTCATAAGACCTTTCTCATTATTAGAGTAATTAGGAGTATATGTAGACAGAAGAACAGGTGTGAGTTTAATAGGAAAGGATGATAAGTAAAAAAATAAAATTAGGAGGTGAGAAAAGAATATACTTGGATAAAATGAAAGGCAGACATAGAATGGTGTAAACTATCTCACATAAGAGGCAAGAAAAAGCTATTACAGTGGAGGGGAATGGTGGGAAGGTGAGGGGAAATGATCAACTTTACTGTCATCAGAATTGGTTCAAGGAGAGAATAAGATACACATGCACAATGTGGTATAGAAATCTGTCTTACCCTGCTAGAAAGTAGGAGGAGAATGGAATAAGAGAAGGGGGAGGGAGATAGAAAGGAGGGCAGACTGGAGAAGGGGTAAGTCAGAAGTAAAACACTTTTGAGGAGGGACAGGGTAAAAGGAGAGAGAGAATAAAATAAACAGGAAGGATGGGTGAGAATAGGATGGAAATACAGTTAGCAATCATAACAGCAATATTGTAAGATGACCAGCTGTGAATGACTTATCTAGTCCCTGTAATACAATGATCCAAGACAACTCTGAAGGAATTAGGATGAAAAATGCTATCCTTCCCCAGAGAAAGAACTGATGGTGTCTGAATACAAATTGAGACATTCTTTTTTTTTTACTTTCTCTATTTTTCTTGAGGTTAGTGGGATTTTTCTCTTTTTTTTCTTTCACAATATCACTTTTATAGATGTATTTTGCTTGACTGTACACGTTTAATCTATCATGAATTGCTCACCTTCTCAATGGGGGATGGAGAGGGAGGAAGGGAGAGAATCTGGAACAAAAAGTTTTGAGAATTAATCTTAAAAATGGCAGTTATCTCTCTTGATAAGAGGAATTTAGTGTGATTTTCATATAAGAATGCCAGACAGCTTTCTAGAGAAGAACTTGCAAGTTTACGTTGTGTTCTACTGAACCAAATGGTTTGTTTTAGGGTTTTTAAAAAATTCAACAAATACAGTAAAATATTCTTGTCTAGGCAACTTTTACTTAATTTTTTGACTGTAATGATATTGCTTGGTCTATAACCAAGTATCATTTGCAGAAGCTTGTCTTTTCCCTTCTTGTATCTTTATTCAAGGTGCTCTTGATACGTACAATTGTTTAGGTGCCTGGACCTAGGAAGACTCATCTTTCTAAGTTCAAATATGGCCTCAGACACTTACCAGCTGTGTGACCATGGGCAAGTAATTTCTTCCTGTTTGCCTCAATTTCCTCATCTGTAAAATGAACTGGAGAAGGAAATGGCAAACCACTCCAGTATCTCTGTCAAAACAAAAACGAGAAAAAAAAACCCAAATGGGTTCATGAAGGACTAGTCAGATATGATTGAATGATGACAATAATAATACTTTTAGGTTCTACTCCATTAGGCTGGTGTGAGAATCAAATGAGATAATGAATATCTCACCTGGAAAATCTAACAAGTATGAGATATTATTGCCTTCTCATTTCTGTGCTTTATACATATGTTTTATATCTTTTAATACCTTAAATCTTGACATTTTAGTTCAAGTTTCTGGAAATGTGTAAATTGCTGATCCAGTTACCCACCATTGACCTTGGTGTGGCCAACTATAAATGTACCACTTTCTAAGAGTCTTTCTTTCGCATACCTCATTTCACTACTTTATTTTTAATATAAATAATATTTTATTTTTTCCATTAATCATTAAGACAATTTTCAGCATTCATTTTTATAAGATTTTGAATTCCATATTTCCTCCCTCCTTTTCCTCTCTCCAAGACAACAGGCAATCTAATACAGGTTATACATGTGTGATCATGTAAAACATATTTCCACATTAGTAATGTGAAGGAAACAGGGAAGAAAAAAGAAAAAAGAGGAAATGAAAATAGTATGCTTCTATCCACATTCAGATTCTATTAGTTCTTTCTTTGGATGTGGATAGCATTTTCCATCTTGAGTCTTTTTGGAATTGTGCTGGTTAATTATATTGCTGAGAATAGCTAAGTCAATCTTAAGTTTGGTATAGACTTTGCTCAGTGAGAGCGCCATGAGATAGCTTAGAATAGACTTGCTCTGTGAGAGCACCTTTAAATGGCCTAGCACCCCACGTGGTGAACTTGATCATCACACAATATTGTCAGTATTGCACACAATGTTTTCCTCAATCTGATCACTTGGGCATAGTTTCAAATTGTTTTGCAGAATTATTGGATCAGTTCACAACTCCACCAACAATGCATTAGTGTCTCAATTTCCTACATCTTCTCCAACATTTATCAATTGTTCTTTTCTGTGATATTAACCTATTTGATAGGTATGAAGTAGTAGAATTGCTTTAATTTGCATTTTTTCTAATCAATAGTGACTTAAAGGTGTTTTTTTTTAAAATTTGACTAGCGATAGCGTTGATCTCTTCATCTGAAAATTAACTATTCGTATTCTTATGAAGTTGATTCAGTTTTCTATATATTTGAGAAATGAGTGTGAGGGAGGGGAAACAGAGTGCCATTTACTTAACTCTACCAACTCCACTCCCTCTTTTTCCCCCTAGATAAGAACAAGAGAAGTTCCTTTGGAGCAGAAGTGATAAAATGATAAGGTAAGAAATTTTTTTTAACTTTTAGTTTTTCTCTATTTTGTAGCCATGTAACTTCTCTAAGTTTTTCTAAGATTCTAGTTCTCATGTTGAATTAGGTTCCCCACACTCATCCCCATCCTCAACACCTCTGATGTTATTTCTAGTTGTTTTATTTGGGAGAGAAGGAGATATGTGTTCAATTTTTAATTTCTCCTTTAAGGGAAAACAGTTATTTTTCTTCCTGTCTTTGCTCTAATATCACCAAATTCCTAACTAGCAATTCTGGCCCCTGGAGAAAGCAAAATAAAATGTGCCTGGGGCAGTCAGCATGGTAGTATGTAAAGAATGCTGAACTTGGACCCGTAAGATCTGAATTTGTATTCTAATAC
This sequence comes from Pseudocheirus occidentalis, assembly GCA_028646575.1. Taxonomy (NCBI): domain Eukaryota; kingdom Metazoa; phylum Chordata; class Mammalia; order Diprotodontia; family Pseudocheiridae; genus Pseudocheirus; species Pseudocheirus occidentalis. The sequence goes on from CM053597.1 coordinate 79,889,269, forward strand.
TTTTACTTACTCTCCTGTGACCTAATGCAAGCCATTCACCTTCTCACACCTCAGTTTTCTCAACTATAAAATAAAGAAGTTGGACTAGAAGACCTCTACAATCCAACCAACTGTAAACACATGAACTGATGATCAGCATCATCAAATAAAATATTTATAACAAGTTCAGTTACAAGGGAGAGCATTTAGACCTACAAATGTAAGATTCTGCTGGGGAAAGATAATGTTAGAGAGTATATCATTTTAGAGGGGACTCTATACAAAACCACTGCTGGATAGTAAAGCAGGACAGATCCAGCTAAGGAGGCACTCACTTTAGGTACAGCCATAGCAGGTGAGAAAGAAGGAATATTACAGTGTTGTTTAGCAGTTTTCAGTCACATCCGACTCTTTATGCTTCCTTTTTCCTTGTGCTGAAGAAGAAACTGAGGCAAACAGGGCTAAGTGACTTGGCCAGGGTCAGATAGCTAGTGACCGAGGCAATTTGCTGTCTAGTCGCTTCTATTTCAACTGATTATTTTCACTAACTTGGTGCTAAACATGGTTGTTTCTACTTGCTGAAAAAGTAGAAGTTTTGCTACCATGGTCTATCTTGCAATGCCCTGGTACAAAGCCCACTTTACTCTCTCCTAGTTCTAGTTTTGCATGCTGCCTGCTATCTCCAAAGTATTTTATGTGGTTGTTCAGTTTCTTTTTAGGGCTTAAGTTAATGCCAAGTAATTTGGGGTGAAGCCCAAAGAGCAACTTGGAATCTAGGTTTTTCATGAGTAGGATTGTTCCACTCGGGTCAGCTGAAAGGCATAGTGAATATAGTGCAGGACACAGAGTCAGAAATATCTTCATTCAAATCTGGCCCCAGACATTTACTATAGTTGTCTGATTTTAGGCAAGTCACTTCACCTGTTTGCCTCAATTTCCTCATCTGTGAAATGAGAATAATAGTACCAACCTCACAGCATTGTTATGAGGATTATTTGATTATATATTTATGAAATGCTTAGCACAATGCCTGGAACAAAGTAGGCACTATGTAAATATTAATTCTTATTATTGCTATTATTTCTTTCCCTAGTATCTAGCACCATGAGTGCCTGAAATCCTGAATAAATACTTGTTGATTAGTTGATTTTAAAAGTTCAGAATTCTATGCAGTAGAGTAACAGGAATATCAGGAAATGCCCAATTGTGATAGGAAAAGGAGCCATTCATTTAGAGGAGGGAGCTTAATGAGGAAGCCCTTAGAATGGGAGTCTATATTTACATTAATAGGAAAAAATCACAAGAAACCATGAACTTTGAAACCCCATAGGGTTCAAAACACTCAACACTTATGCACACAGCCCTTTGCAGAGTACCCCCAATCTCTTGTGCCCCTTTTTTGGCCTTATTAAATAATTATCTGCTAGTTTCTGATCCCATTATGTAACTGAGCTTTCCAAGGAAGATCCTCTTCTCCAGTGGTAGGGACAAAGAATCTTACAGTAATACTAACTACTCCCTTTCTCAGTGCATGCACACTTCTGCCTCCCTCTTCCTGAAACTTTGCTGGTTAAAGTGGTGAGAAGGTGGCCACCTGAAGATTGTATCTTCTATGCTAACTTTTATGCCACTGTCTATAAGATTTTAATGTGGTAGATTGATCACCATTCCCAGCTTCTACATTTATTCTAATTTCTAAACAGTTTATTGATATAGCCAATTCAATGCTATTTAAAAAAAAAAGAATTGCGAGTCTAGAGCAGTAAGTGGCTTGCTTACACAAAGTATGTGTCAGAGTCTCTGCTGGCCCCCAGTTCTTATGAAATCAAAGGTTAATCTTTTTGATACAAATATTCTACTGGAATTGCTCTATGGCAACAAGACATGGAACAAAATTGGCTCCAAACGACAAAGAATGTGTATCGCTCCCAAAGCAATAGAGAGGTACATGGTGGGTATGAACAGGCGGTGGCTCCTAATCAACAAAGAAGTCCAAAGAAGAAACAAAGTAAAGGATATCACCAAGGAATAAAAGATAAACTGGTCCCCTGGCAAGAATGAATAAGAGGGAGACAGACAGATGGCTCTACTGGTACCCTCATGGTATCAGGAGAAAGCAAGGTGCCAGGGTTGGGGGAAATAGGGATTTTTGTGAGGGCATGGACTACAGTCATGCAGGATGGGCATGCAGATGAGTTGTGATATACATCATTGTAGGGAACAGTGGAATTGATGAGATCATAAATTCATTTGAGAGATAAGAATGTGAATTATAATAAAAACGTTGACCAAAGGGGAAAAAAAGTGGAAATTGAGTAATTTACTAAGGTTTGCCTGCCACCTGGTGGGGAAAAATTGCTATCATGTATATGCTTAGGACTCACTAAGATTCATTTAAAATTAATGAATTAATGTTAGATGCTGCAAATCTATCGGGACAAAATAAACATTCACCTTAACAAAGATATTTGTGGTATGTACCATGCATATAGCACAGTGCTAGGAATACACATTTAATAAATTCTTATTCACACACACATTTGTGTAAATATGTCTATTTCTATATCTATCTCTATTTATCTATATCTACCTATCTATCTCTCTGTCTCTCTCTCTCTCTCTATCTATCTATCTATCTATCTATCTATCTATCTATCTATCTATCTATCTATATGCTGCACCCAACTTTGCTAAACTATTTAGGGTCATTCAAAAGTACATATTTCTATGTAAGTGGCTACTTGTTCTGAAGCCCACCCACCATCGAATAGACAGTCTGAGGTTAGAAGCAGCATTCCTAGGGTTCCTGTAGGCATAGGATAGCTGTTGGGTACCAGCAGTGATATCAGATTTGAGGGTAGGATAACAAAGAGGTAAAGGAAATTCTCATACTGTCAGATTAAGGAATTTCTGTGAGTTTATTTCTTCCTACCTCTGCAAATGCAGTACACCCATCAGTACACACCTGAGCAGTGTCTTCATCTCTCTCCTTGAGAACCACCAAAGAGACACAAGATGTAGGTCTCAGTGAGAAGTTCTGGGTCCTCATAACTAGGTGACTCTGCCAAACATTCCCACTGGGCTGCTATCAATAGTTAGCTAGCTACCTTTGGGGCTGTTTTTATAATATAAGTGGAGAGCTGACCATATCACTTCTCTACGCTAGAAGCTTTAGTATTTCTTTGCTGACTAGAAGATAAAAGAAATCTCCTTTATTTAGAATTTAAAGCTCTTCACATTATGGCTCTAATCTTTCCAGACATTTTTCATATTCCATAAAATCTATGTTCTGGACATAGCCATCTACCTGATGGTTCCCTAATATTCTGTCCCTGACCTGCATGCTTTTGCAAAAAGTCTCCCATATGTGGAATGCTCCTCATCCTCACTTCTACCTCTTAGAATCCTTAGTTCCTTTTAATATTTAGGAAAGAATACCTCCCCAAAGCGGCCTTTCCTGCCTCCCCAAATTGTTGGTTCCCTCACCCTAAATTTGCCTTGCATTTATGTGGCTGTGTTTGGTACTGTACACATCCTCAGTAATTCCTCCAAGTAGAATTAGACTCCTGGAGGGCAGGAATATTTTGTCTTTGTATCCCTACCACCTAGCACAGTGCCTGACACCTAAAAACCTTTAGAGGTGTGCTGAATTGTTGTTGAAGAAGAAAAAGACCAATGCTCTTTATGTGGACAATGAGGTGGTAAGGGGACCATCGCATTTTCAGCTTGGTCTAAACGCTGTCTGCTCTGACATGGATGGAGCCAGAGCTGTTTCTGGTAATAGAAATGTCAGCACCAAATGGCTGGCAGGCCATTTGTGGAAGAATTGTAAAAAGGGATACCAGTTGGCATCTGGCCTCACACTGAGCTATGAATGTCTTACTATATAGAGAGATAAACATTCTAATTAACAATCCTGGAGTAATGATGTGTTCATATAGTAAAGCAACTGATGGATTTGAAATGCAATTTGGAGTTAATCATTTGGGTGAGGTTATTTCATAGTTGACTAATTTAGTTAACCACTTTTAAAGGGTGCTAATTAAAAATTGCCTAGGGTTATCAATTTGCTGCCAAGACTAAAGAAAAAAATGGGAAGGGTTTCTGTCCAACTAATAATTAAATAAAGCAAAGGGATTGGCAAAGCCATCGTCAATTTGTCATGGAGCTTTAATATTTAGTCCTTTTCCCCTTTTCACACTTCTTTTCTCTCGAGGAAGGGTTACTTTGCTCCTATTTTGAAGGATAAAGAGGAATAATCATAAGGACTTGTTAGATTATGACATTTTAAACAATCATTCCTCTTCCATGTGTCTGGTACCAGTGGGACAGGGAACAAAAATTATCTTTACATTAAATTAGAGATAATCAAAAAATGAAAAACTATGAGCATTTGAGTGAACTCCATCTGCTCATTTGAAGTAGCACTAGCTGACCTTCATAATTTTCCTCCAACCAGTTGTTACCTCTATCCTTTCTTCAAAACAGATTCTGTATCTCTATTACATTTCTCTCTCAAAGAAGCATTCTATGCTCTGTCAATGGTACGGAGGGCAGGACCTCTGACCATTTGACTTAGAACAATTGAAGAGCAATGAGCTTATTGATTTTATGCAGCTTTTTCATTTTTTCCCCTTTATCTACTTGTCTTTGTTAGTGATTGATTTGTTATCCTTAGTAGGAGTCAACTTTTCTTTCTCTGCTGCCTCATTTTGATATGGAGTTGACGATGATTTAAAAAAATAAATGTTAGTGGTGGAAAGGGCAGGAGTCTCTGGCAATTGAATGCCAAGTCTGACAATTCCAACCACAATAGAAAGGTTTAAATCACATACCCCAATGATGGACTAACAAGGTCTCTTGTTAAGAAGCATCCTACTAGGGGTATGGGGGGGGCGCAGAGTCAAGATGGTGGAGAGAAGCTAGGAAGTTATTTGAGCTGTTCTCAGTTTCCCTGAGAAACCACTAAAAGAATAATGGAGTGACAGAATCCACAAAAAGATGGAATAAAATAATTTTTCAGTCCAGGATAACTTAGACTTCAGGAAAGATCTGTCTTACTTGGGGAAAAAGGGAGCACAACCCAGTGCAAGTAATATCTGGGTAAGCCAGTGCAAGGCTCTTAACTATGGCACAGAGCAGCAACTGAGACCCCAAGGTTCTAGTTCAGCAGGCCAGTAGCACAGCAGACCAGCTATGAGACCTCCAGCCTCAGCACAGGAGACAAACTGCCAGCCCTGGAACCCAAGGCACAACAGGTATGAGTAGGTTATACCACACTAGCACAGTGGGCAAACCACCAGCCCCAGAGGCTCCAGTACAGAAAGTAAGTGACCATGTCCCTGGCCCCCATTGCAAGAAGCTTGGGCCAGTGCCCTCTGTATTCCAAGAGCAGAGTTTAACTTTTATAAAATGGACAAAACCCACAAAGAACCCTGCTGTGGTGACAGGAAGGATCAAAACACAAACTCAGAAGATACCTACATGTGAAGGGGAATAGGAATTGGTCTCAAGCTCAAAAAAGTCCTTTTGGAAGGGCTCAAAAAGAATTTTAAAAGCAAGTAAGAGAGGTAGAAGAAAAATTGGGGAAAGAAATGAAAGTTATGCAAGAGAATTATGAAGAGTCAACAGCTTAGAAAAGGAAGCAGAAAAATTGACTAAAAAAACCCCAGCTGCTTAAAAAATACAATTGGCCAAATTGGGGGCGGGGGAGATAATCCACTAAAGAAAATAACTTCTTTAAAAGAAGAATAGGCCAAATGGAAAAGTAGGTAAAAAGTTCACTGAAGAAAGTAATTCCTTAAATATTAGATTTGGTGAAATGGAAACTAATGACTATAACACATCAAGAATAAGTTAAACATAATCAAAAGAGGAAAAAGTAGAAGAAAATGTAAAATACTTCATTGGAAAAGCAACTGAGCTGGAAAATTGATGCAGGAGGGATAATTTTAAAATTATTTGGCTACCTGAAAGTCATGATCCAAAAAAGAACCTGAATAACACCTTTTAAGAAATTATCAAGGGGGTGGCTAGGTGGCACAGTGAATAGAGCGCCGACCCTGCAAGCAGGAAGACCCGAGTTCAAATCCGACCTCAGACACTTAACACAAAAAACTAGCCGTGTGACCTTGGGCAAGTCACTTAACCCCAACTGCCCTCCAAAAAGCAAAAAAAAAAAAAAAAAGGAAATTATCAAGGAAAACTGCCCTTATATCCTAGAACCAGAGAGTAAAATAGTCATTGAAAGAATCCACTGACCACCTCCTGAAAGAGATTCCAAAATGAAAACTCTTAGGAATATTGTAGCCAAATTTCAAAACTGTCAGGTCAGGGAAAAAATACTACTGGCATTCAGAAATGAAAAAAATTCAAATATCAAGAAGCCAGAGTCAGGAAAGTCATAGGAGGGCAAAGTAATTGGTAAAAGTGAAGTAGAGGAGGCAGGAGGGATAGAAAACAAGAGATATACATATACATAAAAACAAAGCTCAGGAGTTGAATAGGTTTGGGAATGTATATGTCTATATATGTACATGTGAGGGAACAATACATATATATTTAAAAGAGTATAGATCTAAATTCAGAAGAAATAAAATGGAAGGGATCTTTAGAGGAGAGGGTGAGGAAATAGGTAAAATAGGGGTATAGAAGGGTGTTTAAATTTATGGGAATGGGAGGACAGGGGAAGGATCCTTGGAGGAGGAGTAGGCAAGTCATAGGAGGGCAAGGTAGTGGGTAGAAGTAAAGCAGAGGAGGCAGGAGGGATAGGAAGCAAGATATGTACATCCATAAAAACAAAGATAAGGAGTAGAAAAGGTTTGGGAAAGTGAATGTCTATGTATGTATGTCTATGTGTATGTATATAGCTATAGCTTTGGAGAAAAAATATCTAAACTTCATTTTAGCCTTCTGGGGTGGAGGGGGAAGGTATGTGTATATTTATAGCTATAGAGAAACATATCTAAACTTTATTGTGGCCTTTGGGGGAAGTGGAGGGGAGGGAAAAAAAAGAACAAATTTTAAAAGTGCACAGCAGAGAACTAAAGAAAACTCACAAGGAAACAAAGAAAAGATGAACAGTTCTCAACACAAGCATTAATTATCATATAAGCTTTCTTGAAATGAAAATTTATTGTTACATATTTAAAACCATCTGTCATGTTCTGCTATGCACATGACATGTTTTTATTTCTTTCTAACTTTGTATTTAAGTTCCAATATTTAAGTTTATGATATGTTCTTATTTCTTTTCTCTATTCTATATTTGTGTTCTGGCATTTGAGTCTAAAAGAAAATTTTAGGAAAAAAAAGAAAAGATGTGAAAACAGATCTTCTAACTCCAAAATACCTAATATTCTTTTTGCTATACTACTTACTACCTATAAATAAGAGGATGCCTGAATTTGGTGTCACAATTGGGTTTTTTTGCTTGTTTACACTTACTTATATGTTCATATGTAAGTGTTTATTAGTATGCAGTAATAATCTGACTACTCAAGTCTCAGAGTTAGCCATAGTTGAGTATTATCCAGAGTTGTCATATACATCCTGGTATATAGGTGTAAATTTTTGAAAAAACTGTCATAGACCAATCTGAAACATTCTAATTCTGCAGAATTTGTCAACTTGGATTTTTAAAAGGCTTATTTATATCCTGAATACAAATTCTATTTTAATGGTAGAGCTGTTTGCAAAGCTGTCATGTTATATACACAATACAATTCAAGGGTCTATATAAAGTGATCTGTAGATGGTAGCTGAAACATGTTTTCAGCTTTCTTTGGAAGAGATATTTTGGGCTAGAGGCACAGAATATATTGTTAGAAATAAGTAAATCTTTTGTTTTCTTTCCTTTACTCTTTGTTTTAGGACAGGATTCATTTGGGATAGAAGTGGGATTGAGGAATCATGATGGTATTTCAAAATGGAAAAGGAATACATAAAAATAAAATATGATAGAAATAAATTAATAATAGAATGATGCAAGATTTAAAAAAATTTTAAAGGGACAACTAGGTGGCACAGTGAATAGAGCACTTGTCTTGGAATCAGGGGACCTGAGTTCAAATCCAGTCTCAGACACTTGACACAATTGCTAGCTGTATGACCTTGGGCAAGTTACTTAACCCCAATTGCCCTGCCTTTCCCGCTCCAAAAAAACCCAAAAAAAACACAAACTAGCTACCTCTACATTAGATGTTCAGATGGTTTGGAATATGATATACGATATTCTGGAAGGCAAAGGAGCTTGGATTATGACCAACAATCAAGTACCCAACAAAATTGAGCATAATCTTTCAGGGGAAAAGATGGACATTCAATGAAATAGGAGACTCTCAAACTTTACTGATTAAAAGAACCAGAGCTATACAGAAAAGCTGATCTGTAAATACAAGACAAAAGAGAAGCATAAAAAGTTAAAAAGAAAAGGGGGGGAACTTGTTATTCAATAAGGTTAAACTGTTTACATCCCTACATGTGGAAGATGATACTTGTAATTCTTCAGAACTGTATCTCTCCTAAGGTTGTTAGAAGGAGTATACTTAGATAGGGGTGTGGCTATAAGTTGACTCTGATATGATGATTGAAAAAAAATTCAAGGTGAAAAAAGGATTGTGCTGGGAGAAGAGGAAAGGGGGAGACCAAGTGGGGTAAAATACATCACATGAAAAGGCATGAATAATCTATTATAGTAAAGGGAAAGAAAGGAGGGGGATGAGCATTGTTTGAACTTTATTCTCATTAGATTTGGCTCAAAGAAAGAATAACATATAGACTCAATTAGGCAGAGAAATCTATCTTACCCTATAGGAAAGTAGGAGAAGAAAGAGGAAAGAAAAGGGAGGGAAGAAAAGAGAATAGAAGTAGGAGGGGAAAGAAGAAAGAAAAGAGAAAAGGGGTGATAGGAAGGGCAGATTGTGGGAGGTGGTGGTCAGAAGAGAGACAGGGTGAAAAGAGAGAGAAAAGTATGAACAGGACAATAGAATGGAAGGAAATATACATTAGCATTCATAAATGTGGATGGGATGAACTCTCCCATAAAACAAAAGTGAATAGCAAAG
>CM053597.1:79898812-79912933 GCA_028646575.1 Pseudocheirus occidentalis
GACTCAAAGTAATTACAATACCACCCATTAACACCAAGCACTTTCTCAAAAGGGAGCAGTAGAGTACAAAAGGCCATCCACCCTTAAGCCATAACAAGGTCAAGATAACATCTCAGCATTGAATACCCAAGGAAAGACCCTTCTTTCATCTTCACCAGAGGCAAGCCCTCAGCAATCTCAGTGCCTGGAGAGACAAGGCTCAACAGAGCCATAGCCAGTGTCCTCATCAAGTCACACTCTGCCTGTAGAACAGTCCCAGACCCTTGAAAGTATCAGCAAGGCCCCCTTCCAGGATTTCTGTGAACATACAACAAGAAAATCCTTCTTCAGGGCTTCTGCACCAACAGCCAGGTTCCAGGACCTCTACAACAGCAGCACTATCCACTATCAGGTGAATCTGGAAAAAAAAATACCGGCATCACAGCCATGCCTCCTCAGTTCTCATTAGCTCCAGGTGCAGTCCTCAAAAGTCCTGGGCAGCTACAATGGGCTCTCAATAAATCAGGCCTCACAATACTGGACACTGGTCTTCCCCAAAGTCCTTCTTCTTCTGGCATTCTCTGGGCTTGAGTCTCTCTCCCAATTCATGGCTCCTTCCAAGTCAGCCCTCTCTCTTCAGGTCAACAAGTCCATCCCACAAGTGGGATTCACAAGCTCTGCGTCTTAACACTCAACCCAAAATCCAAGTCAATTCAGGGGCATCTCCAAATTCCATCACCATTACAACCTTCTAAGAATGCAAGCAATTCCATATAGGTTATGTATTTGTAGTCATGCAAAACATATCCACTAAAGTCATGTTGTGAAGAAAAATGTAGGTTTAAAAACTCAAGAAAAATAAAAAGGCAAAAAGAAAAGCCAAGTGATGCTCCAATCTGCACCCAGATATGATCAGTTCTTCCTCTGGGGATGGATAGCATTTGGACAACCCTAAGTCCTTCAGAGTTGTCATGGACTGCTGTATGACTGAGAATAACTAAGTCATTCACAGCTGATCACTCTACAATATTGCTGTTACTTTGTACCCATTATATTTCAGTTTGTATCAACTCAAGTAAGTCTTTTTAGATTTCTCTGAGAGTGTCCTGCTCATCATTTCCTATAGTACAATAGTATTACATCACAGTTACATACCACAACCTGTTCAGTCATTACCCAATTGATGTGAATCCCCTCAATTTATAATTCTTTACCCCCAGGAAAAGGGCTGCTGAAAATATTTTTTGTACATATAAATCCTTTTCCTCTTTGTTTTTTAATCACTTTTAGATTTTCTAGTCTTTTGGTCATAGTTCCAAATTCCTCTATAGAAAATTTCAATCAATTTACAACTGTAACAGTACTACATTAATGACCCATTTCCCCCACCCTCCAAAATCCCCTCTAACATTTGTCATTTACCTTTTCTATCCTATTAACTAATCTGGTTTGCATGAAATAGTACCTCAGAACTATTTTAACTTGCATTTTTCTAATCAATAGTGAATTAGAGTATTTTTTTCATATTGCTTTAGATAGCTTTAATTACTTCATTTGAAAGCTGATTGTATCTTTTGATCATTTATCAACTGGAAAATAGCTCTTATTTTTATAAATTTTAAACAGTTCTCTGTATGTCAGAGAAATGAGGACTTTATCAGAGAATCTTGCTTCAATTTTTATTTTCAGTTACATTCTGTTCCAGTGTACTCCCATTTATTCTCTTCTTTCACCGTGCCCTTCCTCAATCCATTCTTCCCTTCCTTCTACCACTTACCTTTTCTTATCCTCTTTCCCTTCTATTTTCCTTTAGGGTAAGATATATTTTCATACCCCATTTACTGTGCATATTGTTTCCAGTTATATGTAAAAAAAAACCCCGAATTTTTAACATTAATTTTTCAAACTTTGAGTTCAAATTCTCACCCTTCCTCCCTCTTCTGCTTTTCCAAGTCATTTGTTTTTCCAGTGAGCTATTTCACATTGTCTTCTATTGATTTTGTTTCATAATTTTTTTATTTCTTATGAGTCATTAGCTTCCATTTGCTCCATTCTAATTTTTTTTTAATTTTTAAGGACTTATTTTCTTCAGTGAGCATTTAGACCTCTCTTTCTATTTGATTTATTTTTCTCTTTAAAGAATTCTTCTCATTGGCTTTTTGGACCTATTTTGCCATTTGGAATACTTTATTTTTAAAAACATTCTTCAGAAGAATTTTTTTAATTTTTCTTTCAGAAAAAGAAGATATTCTTTTTTGTGTGTCTCCTTTAGCAAGTTCTTGACTATATTTCATGATTTTCTTGTATCACTCTCATTTCTCTTCCCATTTTTACTCTACTTTTTCTTGACTTTCAAAATCCTTTTTGAGCTCTTCCATTGTCTGTGACCAATTAATATTTTTTCTTGGAGCCTTTGGATGTAGGAGTTTTGACTTTGTTTTCTTTTTCTGGTTGTATTTTGATTTTCTCTGTCACCAAAGTAAGATTATATAGTCTGAATTTTTCCAACTGTTTGATAATTTAACCAGTCAATTACTTGAGTTTTAAGCTCTTTTTGTAAGATAGAACTCAGCTTCCAGTATGGAGGTGCACTGTCCCAAGCTTTGGGTGTTTTGTACATCTGTACATACTTCTAGGGACCTACTGTAAATTTTCAGTTCTTGCAAGGTGTTATGATCAAAAAAGAGGTATTTACTCCTCTCTTAGTCTGTGAGTGACCACAAGCACTCTTTTCTGCCTTGGAACTGTGAGGAGGATTCCTTCTCCACTGCTGCCACAAGCTCAGCCATGCAAGTACTCCTCCTCACCTTAACATCACTGTCGAGGAATAGGACCCAGATTGAAGCATGGGTAAAGCAAGAGAATGCTTGCCTCCATGCCAGCAAAGAAATCCCTGCAATCCCCATCTGATCAACTGCTTTATCTCACCACCTGCCATTCCCACAGCCACTGCCATGCCCAGGACTGGGACCAGAATTGTTTCTCTCTCACTCAGGTCCAATAGACCTTTCCTAAGTTGTCTTTTGTGCTTTTGGAATGAGAAATCTGGAAACTGCCACAGCTGACAGTGACTCAGTCCCCTGAAGCCTGCTCCATGTTTGCTGGGGCCCAGTATGTGCTGGTGCAACATGTGCTGGATTATGCTCCTCTCTCAGCCTGGTGCAACAGACCTTTCCTTTTGACCTTCCAGGTTGTTTTAGGCTGGAATTTATTTCACTCTGTCATTTTGTGGTTTCTGCTACTTTAGAGTTTTTTTTATAGGTATTTGGAGGGGTTTGGGGGAGAGCTCAAGCAAATCCTTGCTTTTATTCTGCCATCTTGGATTTCCCCCCCCACCCCCCAATCTGTTAATATTGAAACGACTGAGTTCTCCAGTGTATTTTTTGACAAATCATGCAATAGGTGACACATGAAAATCATTAGTAAGAGGCATTTAGTGAAAATAGTGTAGGACATAAATTGATGACATTGACTTAAGCAATTAAACTCTTGGCACTCATATAACATGGCTACCCTACCAAATGTCTCTTGTTACTCCTAATCTGCCTCATCTTCCTGAATTTCTCTCTGTTTCCCAACCTAGTAGGTACAATACATCAGTTAAAGCTGATGTTTTTGATGAGCAAACACTGCTGAGGTACTTCCTATTTTGTCTTCCTGAAGTAGGCAATCTTGGGAATGCTGGTATCTTGACATAGCTCCAAGATGATTCTCTCTTGCCATAACACCCAGAAGAATGTCTCAGAATATCAACTAGAGATTCCTTTGAAATATGCTGCCATTGATTCTATATCCTGCACTCACTTTATTATGGTGCAGTGGCTGGCTTCTATTTTTGTCTCTCTCCTTTTTTTCACCCTCTGCAAACCTTTCCTTGAATTTTCCCAGACATTTTGGCTCAGAGGCTACTTATACTGTCAACTGAAACATTGCCATCTGGGGGATGCAGTTTAAAAAATGTCTAGATATGCTCCTCTATACAACCACCTTACCCTTGCAGTTAGGAAAAACAACAAAAAAAGAAAAGAAAACAAAAAAACCCACCAAACCCAAGGATGTAGAAATCTATAAAGTGAGCAGTTCACATCATTTTGAAATTTGGATGATTCAATCTGATAATCACAAAAATCCTCTTCTTTATTATTTTTCACATAATTTGTTTAACCATTACTCCCATACAATAGACTATAATCTTACATTTTAGTATTCCTAAAACAAGGAGAGAGTAATTGTTTCTGAGGTCCTTTCCTATTTGAACATACTATAATTCAAAAGTCCTTCATTTAAAAACGTATTTTTAGTGGATTGCAAAACTCAATACAAATAAGTGATAGTAATAGTGTTTGATTTTCAGAAGATGGAAACTGGTTAATTTCATAGTACTTTGACCTTGTCAGATGGTGATGCTAGTATTTATTTAGTTCTATGTATTATGTTTCAAAGGAAAATCCTGACAAACTAGGGGATCCAGAGAAATGTGATACTATTTTTCATGGAAACATATATGAAACTCTCTCTGCTGCCCAATCACTGGTCTTGACAACTATATCACAATGGTATAAATCTAGTCAAGTCAAGCCAAGTTGTTACTCTGTGCCAAACACTATATTAAAGGCAAAAGACAATCTCTGCTCTCAAGGGCCTCACAGTTTTATGTAGTTAGAATGAGAAGAATGCAATTACTGAAAGGTAGGTCATAATCTATATATTATGTGATTAATATATCATAAAGGCATATAAATCATGCATTTATATAATAAAGTCAGAATTGATTTTACCTTTATTGGGTCACTAATAGGATCACTTTGCAGTTTTCTTCAATACTTCTCATGTTATGGTTACTTGTGTATGGACCATGTCCTCCTAGAATGAAAACTCCTTGAGTGTAGGGACCATGTCTTAATTACATGTTATATCTCTTTTGGCACCCAGGAGCTGGTTACTAGATATTTTTGGAGTAAATAAGTAAACAAACACATTGTAAGGATACTCAAAATTATGCCCTATGATGGGAATGATAAAGAAGATTAAGTGCAGATATGATAAGTATCTTCAAATATTTGAGTATTCATATTCTGGGGAAAATTTAGGCAGTCTAAGTGGTTAAGATGTTAGCTCTATGACCAATATGTGAAAATAGTAGGAAGACCATTTTCAGTTAAACATAGTAATCAAACATTTTCTAACAGCTAGAACTATCTAAAATTATCATGTTATTAATTAATTAAAGTATTTGACAAGAGATTTGATGGCTCCTTGCCAGTAATGTTAAAGGAGAGATTCTCCTTGGGTAGAAAAGATTGAGCTGGATGACCTTTAAAGTACCTTCAAGTTGAAGATTTTATGATTCTGCTTTACTTTCTGGTCAGAATATCTTATGTGAAATCAAAGTACTAGTAATAAATGTATTTTGTGTTAAGGACTTACCTAGTGACAGAATAGATCCACTTGGGAGGAGCTCTGTAGCCAATAAACAGTGAAACTAGGCAACCCAGCCAGGGCAAGGCAGCATGTGGAATATTGGGGGAATCTGAGTGTAGAGCTACCATGTATATGGAGGTATTTCTAGTCAGGAAAGAAAAGATACATAGTTCAGCTTTGTACAGTAAAGACAATTCCTTTCATAATGTGTACATGGTATTCACGCTCCCTCTTCATTCTGTAAGAAGAATTATTGGTTGGAAAGTACTTTGAAAACTGTGAACTATAAATCATTGTTGGCTGTCATTATTATTTTTGAATGGAATGCTTCCATTGACTTTAGTCCAGCCCAATTTTGGCTCAGGCTTTCTTTTCCTCACTAAGAAGTCGACATTTTCCTCTTAGTTCTAACCTGTTTTTCTGCCCCATCTAGTAGAGCTTTTCCTAATCTCCTGACCATCTTAAAAATAGTCTCTCCTTCGTTCTTCAGAATCTACCCTTGCTTCAGGAAAAAATAATTCCACAGACTCTTTCTTCTTATTCATTTCTCCCCTTTTCCCTGGTGATTTTCTACCTCATTGATTTTTAATCTTTCTTAGGAGATCTATGCTCCCTTTGTTCAGCTGGATCCTAGCACTTGTTTTTCTATTTGATTGTAGTTTCTTGTTTGTGCATCTACCTTCTGCACTTAATCATACATCTCTGGTGAATTTTCACATCAGCTAATAATTCACATAGAATACTCAGCAAGTAATTTTATAACTATGACAAGAAGGGCATCAAATGTGATGATGTATGTTAAATGATTTGCAAACAATAAAGCTGTGAGTAAAGGTTCATAATAATAGTTAATATTTGAATAGTGCTTTAAGATTTGCAGTGTACTTTGCAAATAGGCACTATCATTATTTCCATTTTATATAGGAAAAAACTGAGGCAGGCAGAGGTTGTGACTTGCCCAGGATCACACAGCTAGTAAGTGTCTAAGGTTGGATTTGAAATGAGATCTTCCTGACTCTAGGCCTATTGCCAAGTCAGTTTTAACCACCAGCTGCCTCTAATGATAATAACGATAATGATTCTGATTTATAGAGGTTAGGAATTTTGCCTGATAAGCTTAGAAAAACTAGATCTCATTTTAAGGGTAAAAGGATAGTTTTAGAGTGCACTACAGTGTGGTACAGTGGATAGAGAGATGGCCTCAAGATCAAGAAGACCTGGGATTAAGTCATGCCTCTGATATATACTGACTAGATGAGCTTGGGCAAGCCATTCAATAACTCAGTGATCTATGAATTTTTCTTACTCTCAGTTTCAGGACACATGTTCTTCTGGAGAGATCAGATAGTTTCCTTTTCAAATACTACCTTTCTCAATGAAATCATAGATCCAAAATTTTTTTTAAAAAGGCTTAAAAATCCCCCAAACCTATTCTGAGAGATTGGCAGTAAATGAAAGACAACAATAAATCTGAATTCTAAAATGGAAATTGTATAGGGAAGTACAGCGAAGATGTAGAATTCATGCCATTGTCCAAAAGTATTAATGACATCTTATGGAATTATAGAGATTCTTTTTTGACATTGATAATCACAATGTAATGGAGTTTGGCTCATGTTCAGATCACCTGAGATGGAGGCACCCATATGGGAGATTCTAGGGACCTACTTCTGAGAAAAAGGAGGACAGGTGTAGTAGACCAGACTTTCAGGGGTCCCCTGGCCCCATTAAGGAACTGCTCCCCTCTTCTATGAGGTCACTAGGCAGATATGCAGGAGGAGTAAAATCTTGTTGGGTGGATGTTTTCATTGGTTCTATAAATATCTAAAGAAAGTACAGGGTAGTTAATTCGCAAGTCTTGTTTGTGACTCCCTGTTTATTTGTGCCTCTGGAAATGGTCCTAGGATGAAGTCTTAATGAATAATTAGCATTGGGCTGGGGTAAGGAGTGGTAGATTCCAAAGGAGGGTCTTCACATTCTGGTTACATAAGAATTTCTGCTAAGGGAATATAAACCTTTTAAGTTACTTTTAACTTTGGCTCTGTATGAAATGGTTCTGTAATAAACAGACTATTGATTACATCCCCATCTCTCTCTTTTATTCAGCTGGTAGCTAGGCCATGCAACTGTGCTGGACACAGTAGGCAGGAGTACTGGTGCAAGCAGGGACATTCTGTACTGGCCTACCACACAGTTGGGAGCAGCCTCTTTCTGTTGGTTACATAGTCAGAACTTGCTATGTCTTTAAAGTTCTTTGACTGGAGCAGACTCTGTCTATCTAATGGTGTCCAGGAATGAAGAACTCCTTTACTTAGATCACATGACACAATACAGTAAATAGGGAAGGACCTGAGATTCTTCTTGCCCATTTCCTAGGACATATGGCTGCAAGATACAGGCTTGGACTTTAGGTGTCTTTCATTTGTCTTTTATTGTTCAAGGCACAGGAAGTGGAGTGCGCAACCCAAGAGCTCAAACCACCATGGACTTGGAATTCAGCATTCCCTGCCAGATGTTGTAACCAACCCAACGGGGAATCCCTGAGAAGTCAGAGTCCCTGGACATATGTGGGAGTGGGGCATGGGAGAGATTGAAATTGAATTTGGTGGGATTAATGCTACGTAGAAACTGAGTTAAGTTGTGAACCCAGTTACCCTGTCCTCCTTAGAGACTGAGTGATATAGGAAAGATTATGGTACTGAGGTATTATGGGAAACATTTGTATGTTTTTTCTTGCAATATTTTTGAAGTCAATACTCTTCTGTAAAAGCTAATATCAGTGTTAAGTGGTTAAATGGAGTTTTTGTAGTTGGACTTCTAAGATTGAGAGAGCTAAATTAATGGGGATTGTAGCCAATGGAAGGGAAAAGAGACTCTCCAAAAAGCCTTTCAAAGTACTAGAGAACCCTGAGAGGATGTCTAAAATCTAATGAACAAATGTTATAGTTTGGTGTGGTGGCTAACATGCTAATTCCTGGTTTTGTTTAGCATGGATTATAGAGTTAAAGAATGTGAACAGAGAAGGAATAGGATACGAGGGAGAGAATATGAGAATGTGAGAATGTCTGAGTGTGGATCCTCAGAGTTGATTTTGTGTTTAGAATGAGAAAAAGCGTTTTAGGTTGTGGATATATGGGACAAAGTACTAGGTCCCTGCATAAAGGCAAAAGTATTTTCTCTTTGTATGTAGATGGCATGAGAGATTGTGCAGGCCTAATTTGTACTACTTGTCTCCTATTCTGTGCCATCAATGCCTTGGGATGGCTATGAGGAAATCCTCAAAAATATTGTGCCTGAATAGCATAGTTCTGAACCTTTCCTCTCTGCATGAGGAAAAAAAGTGTTGAGAGGGAGGGGGAAAGATCCATCAGTTGGATATCACTGTACCTAGGGGTAGGTGCTAAAGTTCTTTTGAGAATGTTTATGAATAGTGATGTCATGAGGTTATTTGGGACTATAGGAAAGGGAGGATGGAACCAAGAGAAATGTTTCCTGAAAAGAAAATAATATGAGAAAAAAGAGACTTATTAAACTGGAGTGTAACTGCCTAGTCTTTAGGCAAAAGAAACATTTTCTTGTGTTCAGTTCCAAGAAAAACCTGGACCTTGAAAGCTAGGGAGAAAGATGTGGCTCAAGAAAAGGACACAGTAAAGAATCATTCAATTTTATTTCAATTCAGCAAAAATTGGTTATTACATACTACATACTAGGTGCTGGATGCAAAGATGAAGAAACTAGAGTCCTTGCTATCAAAAAGCTTTCAGGCTAATAGTGAGAATAGATCTATGCTTCTAGTGATATAGGCACCCTACCCCAATCCTCAGCATGGTGCTTATTGTAACCCACCAATATCTTTTCATCCTGTGCTATTCTTGTCTAGGTCCTCCCATAAATCTTAAATAGAGTCAGAACATTTTCCTCTAGGTTAAAAAATATACTTTCTGTGTGCTAGTACTCTACTGTGGCTGTCTAGGTTATTCCTTCCTCTTTCTTCATGATTATTCCACCTCTTTTCATTTACACATTTCCTTAGGCCACTGAGGATCATAGTATCATAGATTTAGAGTTGGAAGGTGTCTTAGAGGCTATCAAGTCCAACTCTTTCATTTTACAGAAGAGGAAACCAAGGCACAGAGAAGTTAAATGATTCTGCAAGCACCAGACATTATGGGTAATAGGTTGCAGTCTACTTATAGTTGTGCTGTGTCAATCTATTGCCCTGTGGTTTAGCCACAATTTTGAACCTGCAATGATTGTGGTTTTCCACAAAGGGCAGCTATAGAGTATATAGGGCCAGTCAGTCAATAAGCATTTATTAAGTGCCTAGTATGTACTTACTAGGTAGTGTGCTAACAGCTGAGGATACAAAGAAAGACAAAAGACAGTCCTTGTTTTCAAGGAGCTCAAGGTCCAAGGAGGGAAACAACATGAAAACAATGATCTACAAACAATTAGATACAGATTATTTCCAATTCGTCTATAGGAAAATGGAAATAACACAAAGAGGGAAGGAACTAGATTTAAGGAAAATTGGGAAAGGTTTCTAATGGAATGTAAGATTTTAGCTGAGACTTGAAGGAAGTCAGGGAATCCAGGATGCAGAGCACAGGAGGAAGACTATTTGAAGCATGGTAGACAGCCAGGGAAAATACACCACATAGAAACAAATAAGTATGATATAAAGTAGGATGTGACAAAAAATTATCTTCTCTGTGTTCAAGAAAGCTTCACCAATGTGGAACCTGCTTAAAAAGGTCAAATTAATTCTTTCCTATTCTAATGGCAATGACTCCTGACACGTGTGGGATGAGTCAACTGGCAATGTAAATTGACAAAGAATTGGTCTCTAAGGGATTTAGATCTAGACTTCTTCAGAGATCAGGTCATGGCGCAACTCGAGGAATTGTGTTGGAAGGTGCATCAGAGTTCTAAGTGTCACTTTGAGTATTTTTGTGGAAAAATAAGAGGACGCTATATAGGACAAGGTGGAAGATGGTAGAATTTTGGAATGAACTATCTATAATAAAAAGCAAGGTGAATTTCTTCTTTTACATTCATTTTGCATGTTAATTTAGTACCCTATCCAGAACTCTTAGGTTATCTAGTCAAAAGGAAAAACCCAGACAGAATGCTCAGAATTCTTAAAGTCATCTTCTCCAGTGAAATGACGCTGATCATAACAAAGTTTTTACTTAGTTATACAGTATCAAGATCATCTATCAGAAAGGAATTTGGTGGCCAGTCCCTGAAAAGTCACCAAGAAATCTCCATGGAGAAAAATCTTATAGTACCATTTTGGGCTATAGCTTGAGTCATTACCTGTGGAAAAAAAAGTGAGAAGAAAATTTCCTTGTACACTATAACAATTTGATTTCACAAAGGACTGAAGAGCCAAAGGCAAAAAATTAGAAGCTGAAACTTTTGGAGTATATATTTTAGGTGCATCCTGGGCTTGTAAGTCATTCCTTAATTCTCAGAGCTATATATTTTCATGGGGTCCTCCTTCCATTCAGGCAGGTTGGCAATGGTAATAACCACTTCATTGTGAATAGGCCAACCCCAGGCCTTAAAGAAAGGAACCAGATTCTTCTGCACCTGCTCAGAGAATTTCTTCACCCACACATTTATTTTGCTGTCGTCATTCCCAGGTATTCCAGACACTTGTTCGTAACTTTTGAAGACTTGAATGAAAGATTCCCAGCCAAAAGCTTCCTGCAGCTGAAAGGAAGAGAGAACAGGATAAAGTATCTAGTTCCCAGCAGGCAACTCAGCACCTCAATATCGTTGAATTCATTTTGGAGATAGTTATGAACTTCCTCTACCTTTACCCATGTTTCCATCCTTCCTGTAGACAGTGAAGCAGTATCTACATGCACACACTCTTAGAGCCTTGAAATCCTAGTTGAAGAGGATTTCCAATACTGATGACTTCTTTCCAATATCAGCCTAACGCATATGACATCTTAAATTACTGCCCATTTTCCCCCCCAGAAACTAGATCTTGGTAAAAGTTTGACAGGTTGAGGAGTATAAAAAGAAAACATTCATGTCATGGAGTCAAAATTGTACCTGGACCTAAGGAAATTCATAGATCATGGATGGAATTCGTCTAAGAAAGTATTTTTATTTTTTTTAAATTTCATTGAATATTTCCCAACTACCTGTAAAATATTATTTAAACAATCATTTAAACAATTTTTGAATTTCAAATTCTCTTTCTCCCTTCCCCCTTTGAGAAGTCAAGCAATTTGATGTAGATTATACATATAAAGTCATCCAAAACATATTTTCATATTAGCCTTGTTACAAAAGAAACTATGAACAAAATAAAACAATAAAAATAAAGTTAAAATGCCTTTAATTTGCTTTCAAAGCTCATCATTTCTCTCACTGAAAGTGTATAGCAGTTTCAGAAAGTACTTCTTAAGGCAATCAGACATAGAATTTGTGATAGTAAAAGTGTTGGGAATATAGAAGAATACTGTGGAAAACTGGATAATTGAGAAGGTGACCCTGGAGAGATACTTTGTGTATGTCTCTAGACTTGTCAATACCAGAGTGTAAGAATGTTCCCTGACCTGACTAAATGAACATCTGGTGTATTGGCAATTCTCTCTCTCTCATATCTATTTATATATGAACTTATGTGTATGTATACATATGTATATAAGTGTAAGTGTATATATGTATATGCATGCATGTATATATATGTATGTGCACATATTTCTATGTATCTAGTGTAAATGTATATGTATTATGAGATATATGTGTGTATATATGTATTACTGGAGGTATATGCTGTATATGAAGATATATATGTGTGTGTGTGTATATATACATACATACATATATATGAAATCTTTCAGTATCTATATGTGTATGTACACATATACACACATGCATACACACCTTGAGTCAAAAAAGGAATGCTCATCAGGCTTTAAGGAAAATACTCTTTGAGGCAATTTAATTTCTCTTTCTCTTATTGAGTTCATTGAGCAGTATTAATTTATTTTTCCAAGTAGTTTTTCTTACTAAGAAGAGATTGTACTGACTAGTCAGCAGTAACATTCTGGCTCATCTGCTTCATGGGGAGTGTTAGCTTTCCTATAGACCTTTAATTATCTTATCCATCCTATTGCTTTTATCAGGTGATGTGTTCGAAGGATACTATTCTGCTCTGTACTTGATTCCTGGACTATAGTCAAGATGGTCTCCCCAGGATTATCTCACCCATGTGATCAAAGTATTACAGCTCTAAAGGAACTTGGAATAAACCGTTATTTTACATATGAGGAAACTGAGGTCTGGAGAAGTTAAATGACTTGTCCAAGATCAAGCAGATAGTAAATCACAGAACCAGGATTCAAAGCATGGTCCCCTGACTATAAAGTCAGTGTTACTTTTACCACACTCTGTTGACTCCCCTCTTGGGACTCTCCAGGGCTCTGTGTGCCTAAAATTTTCTTGGCAATTCTCTGGAACAGACCAGGTCAGATTCCTGGCCCACCTTGATGAAGACTTCCAGAGAAATCTCATAATAATGTGGAAAGTGAGACACTGCAAAATAGAGCCAGTGATTTCATGACCAGGAATTGTTGTTCAAGCTAATACTCTATCATATTTGGAGATAAAATTTCAAAAAAATTTCGGGAGATTTATAATCAACTAAAATATATATACTTATAATGCCAATCTTCAACTACTCTTCAGCTTATAGTATTAAAAAGTTCCCTGGGAGCACTGAGAGATTAAATGATTTGTTCAGGGTTGCATTGCTTCTAGGTATTGGAAGTATGACTTGAACTTTGGTCTTCCTGACTATAAGTTCAATTTTATATCCACTATGTAGCACTGGTATTCATTAGATCCTTTTATTCTACCTACCTATTTGACCTCTCCCTGAACTGTACTCTTCTTCCACCTACAACTTTTCAAACTACTTTCCATTTATTTATTTATATATCTCATTACATTTGGGATTTTGGTCTGGGGTCATAGTTCCAGAGGCACAGGGAAGTAGTCAGCAGCATGCAACAGATTTATACTTGTACCAGACCAAGAATCATTTCCATAGCCTACTTGGGTGGGTAAAGGGGAAATCTCTTAGAGACACTAAATTGAACCACAAGTGTGAGGCTCTTCTCTCAACTGAGGGGGTTTATATCTCCTGTCATGAACTCTCCATTCATGTCTAGTACCTGCAGATATGTCCCCAGGGCTGTCCAACCACACCACATTGACACAAAATTCCTTTTTCTCTGATATTTTTTCAATCTCTTTTGCCATTCTTCAGGACTCAGTTCAGGATATATATCATTCCGGGAGAGGTTCAAAACTGTCTCATGAACATAGACAGACCAGAAGGTGCAGATGGCTTCATTGGAACGTGGGTTAATCTCCCAGGCATCATTTTGTTGGTTACGACTCAGCTCTTGGATAGGACCATACAAGCCGTTTTTCCTTATTTTGTCCTCAGAGATCAGGGTATCCACAACATCCAGGTGGCACATGATAGGGTATCCTGCATGCATCCAACCTAGGTTCAGGAAAGGAAAAAGGGTTCACATACAAAAGCTCTCTTCCTCTCTACCTCCAAGTTATTCATTTCAATCCATATTTGTTAATTAGCAGGTTTGTGTAAGGCAGTGATCTAGACACTGGGAATATAAAGATGAGACAATTCTCAAGGAACTAAATAATCTAAGGGTGGGGATAAGA
>CM053597.1:79913033-79930136 GCA_028646575.1 Pseudocheirus occidentalis
TATATATATATATATATATATATATATATATATATATATATATATATATATATATATATATATATAATAAGATATTGTGGAACAGAATGTTGTAAACTAAAAGTAAATAAATAAATTAAAATGAAAGAAAGTGACTTAAAACATCTTCTGATTAAATGACTAGCCCAGTACCATACAGCTAGCATGTCTCATAGGTAGACTTGAAGCCATATCTTCCTGACTCTAAGGTCAGTTATTTTTCTACAAAATCACATTGTTTTAAACATATGATCTAAATTCTAAAAAAACTTTCAAATGAATAAAATTAATGCAGCTTGGAAAAGGAAAATTTGGGTTTTTTTTTAAATTTTCACTGCAAATACCTTTGACCAAAGATATCCAAGTAAACAGTAGAGGGAACTGATAGAACATCAAGTAGATAAGTGGTCAAATGATAGAAATAGGCAGGTTTTTCAGAAAAGACACATAAACTACCAACAACTAAATAAAGAATGCCCAGAATCCAGGGCTGGTGAACCTGTGGCCTTGAGGCCACATATGGCCCTCTAAGTCCTTAACTTCAGCCCGTTGAAGCTGGACTTCACAGAACAAATCCTCTTAATAAAAGAATTTGCTCTGTAAAATTTTAACTCAGTCAAAAAGTCACACCCAAGGATCTAGAAGGCCACATGTGGCCTTAACGCTTTAGGTTCCCCACCCCTGGCCCAGACCATTTATAACAAGAGAAATGAGAATTAAAACAGCCTTACATCTACTAAACTGAAAAATTGACAAAGACAAAAGGTGAAAATGGTAAATGCTGAAGGGGTTGTGGAAAGTTAGGCATATTTATGAAAAATTGGTAGAGCCGTGAATTGGTCTGATATTCTCAAAAACAATTTGAAATTATATTGGAAGAATCCCTCAATTCTAAATACTCTTTTAACCAATAATATCATTATTACTGAAAATATTTCTCCAAAACTTCAAAGACTGAGGAAAGTTTCTACGTACTCTAAAACATGTATAGCATCATTTTGTGTGGAAGCAGAGAAGTAGAAGCAAAGTGCCCATCAATAGAAGAATGGTTGAACAAATGTTCATGTATGAATGTAATGAAATATTATTTTGTTACAAGAAAGGATGAATATTTAGGAGTCAAAGAAACTATTTGCATGAACTAATAAGTAAGATTTGTATGAATTAATGTAAAATGAAGCAACAAGACTCAATCTACAAAAATGAAGCAACAAGAATCAATCTACAAAATTACCTCAACAAAATAAGAAAACATGCCTGAAAGATATGCCAGAACTCTGATCAAAGTAGTAACTAATCTTTAATTCAGAGGACTGGTTTTGAAAAATGCTTTCTTCCTTTCAGCACAGGAAGAAATGTTAAAAATGGAGTATGTATTGTTAGACATGTTACAATATTTAGATATGGCATGGCATGTTATGGCAAATTGTTTTGTTTTACTTAGCTGCACTCTGTTATAAGACTAGATTCTATTGGGGAGAGAGACCTTGCAAAGTTATATTACTGCAAATAAAGGTATCAAAAGTGTTAAGAACAAACAGAGATTTGAGGAGGGATAGAACAGGTCCTGTTGGTCAGATTAGGGAAAACTCCACAGAAGAAATTACTCCTGATTTGGATCTTGAAGGAAAGGTGTCATTTTGTCAAGTAGAAATGGGGAGAAGAATTTTTTTTTACCCCATTCCAGGCATGGAACAATGAATTAGAGTTTGTAAAGGAGATTATCATGAGATAATGATAGAACCCAGATTAGAACCAGATTGTTAAGGGTCTTAAATTCTAGGATAAAGACTGTATTTATTGTATAATTTCTACTTTAATATAATTTCTACATTATCCTTTTTCATTAAACAATAGCCTTTGTGGTCTCACTGTTAGTGTTGCTGGTGTGTGAGGGAGAAGGGCAGAATCTTTCACCAACAGAGAACAACAGCCTCTCCCTCATTCTAAGGTTGCTTGTAAGCTGCTCATCAAATAAAGCAGAGCTAGAACCTCATGGTTGCTCTTTTGTCTGACCCATTATACTGCAGTGGCAGGTCAAGGTGTCTCCATGGCAGAATAATATGCTTCTTGTATGCCTGGGTTTGTATTCCCATTTGCTGCATGAATCCCCAGAGAAGTCTTATTCATCAGGCTATGCTATGAGCTGTCCAAGGTCTTGTATGTGGAGAACAATAAGGAAAAGTTGATCTGCCACCTATCATTTGAATCATCTTGATTTCTCTGGGCTTCAGTTTTTCCATTTGTGAGCTAAAAAGCTCCCTTCTTCAAAAAATCCAATGAAATCCTGGAATTTGTCACCAACTTGGATATTGCTGTGTTCTTGACAGAACTTTCTGAGAATTTTCCTTTTTTTAGGATGACCTGTGTTAGACCATCTGAGACCTTGACTTACCAAAGATTTTGCATGTGAGTGACATTCTTAGAGTGGTATATTAGAAAAACTACTCGAGTGTCGGTTTGAATGATGCATTGGAAAGGGGATTGACTAGAGGCCATGAATATATTTAGGAATTTATTTAGGACTCATTTACAATAGTTTTTTTGAGAGATGATAAGGGTCTATACTAGGGAGAAGAGTGGAGAGGAGAGAACAAATGTTAGAAATATTGTGGAAGAAGAATTAACATGTGGAACTTCATAAAATGTTTGAGTGAAGAGGAGGGAAAAGTCAAAGATGTGTAAGATTTGAGGTTCTAAGTTTGGGTTGACTGTGGCTGACCATCAATAGAGATAAGAACATTAGGAGGAAGGGAGGATTTAGTGGAAAATATGATGATATTAGTTTTTCATCTATTGGCATTCATGTAGACATACCCATTTGAAAGTTAGACATGTGGGAGCAGAGCTGAACAAGATATTAAAGGACGTTTTTTGTTTGGAAGTTTTCAGCTTAGATATTGCAACTGAAGCTAAGAGACTGGAAGTGATTGCCAAGTTTTTAGGGATGATAATTTTTAGAGAAATGAGAGATGATGTAGGTCATGGAACCTGCTACCTCAAGGCCACATGTGGCCCTCTAGGTCATCAAGTGTAGCCCTTTGTGCGAATCAAAATTTCACAGAACAGGTCCCTTAATGAAAGGATTTGTTCTGTAAAACTTCAAGTAAGTCAAAATGCCCCACTCACAGGCCTATAAGGCCACATTTGACCTGAAGGCAGTAGTTTCTACACTCCTGAACTAAGGCAACGTTTTGGAAACTATCTACATTTAGGAGGTGAGAGGAAGAAGGCCAAAGACCAAAGAAGACCAAAGAGGATTTGTACCACTTATTTGATCATACTTCTGCATGAAATTTATTGTCATATATCATTTAAGTAAATGTGTATGACTTGTCTCTTCAACTAAATTGTTCCATGTCTAAAAACAAAATGTACCTTATCCCAAGGATTCCACTTCATGAGCATTCCATTTCCCACTTGTCCTGATTATCTGTAGATTCTTATATCCCTCAGAAATATGGTATATAACTTCTAGGTTTGGAAGAAAATATACTTAGAAGCTAACAAATCTTTAAAACTATATACAAAGGCTTCTTAGAGATTGTCTAATCAAAACCCTCTATTTTGTAGATAAAGAGACAGATTCAAAGGAAAGAAGTGATTTGCCTTGGGTCATTCCTATCTGGAAAAGATCTGGAACTTAAACCTATCTCCTTATTTCCATCCAACACTCTTTCCATCAACATACCAGCTTTATGTCTAGTTTTCAAACTAATAACTTAAACGTAGAATTTCAGTGTGAGGTAATGTACTACTTTGCACTCTCTGGGAGGCAATGATGTCCATTAGAAAGAAATTTATAGTCAGAGGACTCAACTTTTCTTATTCTACCAGTTATGACTTATGTGACCTCTGGTAAATTACTTCACTTCTATGGGCCTCAATTTCCTTATCTGCAAAATAAACAAGATTAGTCTAGATGGCCTCTATGACCCTTTCCAATTCTAAATCTATGGTCCTGTGGTTCTCTCTTTCACCTATCCCCTTCCCTCACATTCCTGTGACAATGCATTGCATGCATAAAGTGACCAATATGTTTTCATTGCATGAATAGTGCTCACTCATTCACTCACAGCTAGCTCAGATCATTCCCTATCCCAAGCTCCAGAGCACCTACCGTGTGAGATTTGCACATCAGTGACAATTCTCTCATGATGAGGAAAGGGGTGGGCCTTGCCTCCAAGTTTGGCTATGGCTTCTGTCATCTGATTCCAGAGGTGGAGCACTGGCTCTGGGTTCTCTAGATATTGTAGATTTCTAGATGGCACTGTTATGATAATACTATCTGCCTGCAGCTCTCCCCATGGTGCTGGATAATGGCGGATAACATCCTTCCATTCTTGCACAGAAGTCTTTCCTGGGAACAGAGATCAAGAGGTTATGGGTCCTATTCTTCATTTTCTCCACCTCCAGGACAAAGTTAAAATTTGTACCCCATTAGTGGAAAAGCACACAGCACCTAAAACATATGCCAAAGAAGTTATTATGCTCCCTCATCCCTCAGTCTTGGGATCTTGGAATTGAGGGCTAGATGAGACCTTAGAGAACATTTAGTGACTTCAGAATGAGGAATCTAAGGACCAGAGAGATGGTGACTTATTCCTGGTCCCACAGGAAGCTACTCCAAATCCATTCTCCTTTCCACTCTATCAAGCAAAGATCCATCCCTTTCCCATTCCAAAATGTCCATGTTGCTTTTCTTTACCAAGCCATGACTTTCAACTTGTTTATTATCCAATTCATAACTCCCACTTGACTGTCTCTATTTTTGAGTCCCTTGGGACCTTTACTCACCAAGTATGAAGTAAGGGGCAGGTATAGCTCCAGTTAATGTGACAGATGTCTTTCCCAAGGAACAGCCTTTGGGTACAGTGATATAGATAAGGCCACCCCAGAGGCTGGAGATTGAGTTATCTTGTTTATCCAAGTAACGCTGGTAAACGACTATAGGTGCTCTGGCTGTTTTATCATGCTGTCTCAGGTCATCAGTGTGGCAGCCAATTTGTACCTGGGTGGCCAGAAGGGGAAAATATGAAGCATATTGAATCTAACAATATGTATATGTCTTTGTGTGTGTGTGTGTATGAGGAAGATTTATGTATGACTAGTCTCCCTACAAATAGTGAGAAGCAGAGCTGTGGAACAAGTTATTTAAAAAATAAACAGACCTGAAAAAAATGTTGAAATAGTCACAACTTCCACAAAGTCAGACTTAACAATGCCTCATGGTGGCATGTAGAAAACTGTACACTATGCCAAAGGGTCACATGCTTCAAATGAAGGGTCTTAAGTATAGGTTAAAAATCTTAAATGATGCCTCCTTAGTATAAATTACAGAGATAACATTGTCAAATGGTACTTGAAACATTAGTATTAAATTGGGTATGGAAACAGGGAGAAATGTTAAGCAAATTTGTTTTCCATTGTCATGAATGATATAAGTACTCCTCATATTCCAAGTGGAAGAGGGATTCCTCATGGATAGTGAAGTTTTCTTTATAATGCTCTTATTGGTAGATTACTTTGTGATGATTTAATCAATCCCAGAGCACAGTGGATCCTCCTCAGTAAAATCCATGAGCAAAAAAACACTTGGCTATGTACTCTACACAGGAAAAACAAAGTGGATGAAGAATATAGTTTATCCTGATTAGGGCGTGCAGTTGGTTGGGCATTACACAGTGAAGTGTGTTAGTAATATAAATTGAAGAGATACTGCCTATGCATAATAAACTGGACCTCAACCTAAAATAGGAGATGAATGAGCTGCAACGCATCTGGGAAATTGTACAGCATTTCCAGAGATCCTAAACTAATCTTTGTTTACAAAACCCATTTAAAAAGTTAATTAATTTATTTTTAGTTTGCAACATTCATTTCCACAAGATTTTGAGTTCCAAATTTTCTCCCCATCTCTCCCCTCCCCCTCACCACAAGATGGCTTGAATTCTGATTGCCCTTTCACCCAGCCTGCCCTTCCTTCTATCACACCCCCCCCATCCACTTTACCCTTACTTTCTTGAAGGGCAAGATAGATTTCTGTACCCCATTGCCTATATATCTTATTTCCCAGCTGTATGTAAAAACAATTATTAACATTTGTTTTTAAAATTTGTGTTACAAATTCTCTCCCTTCCCTCTCCACCCACTCTCATTGAGAAGGCAAGTGATGCAATATAGGATACACATGTGTAGTTATACAAAACACTTCCATAATATTCATGATATGAAAGACTACCTATATTTCCCTCATCCTATCCCACCTCCCAGTTATTCTATTTTCTTCTTTGACACTGTCCCTTTTCAACATGATAAAATCATCATCATCATCATCATCATCATCATCATCATCGCTAATATTTATATAGTGTCTATTATACTCTTCCCAGGCACCATACTAAGTTCTTTACAAATTTTGTTGTTGTTTAGTTGTTTCAGCTGTGCCTGACTCTTTGTGACCCCATTTGGGGTTTTCTTGGCAAAGATCATGGAGTGGTTTGCCATCTCCTTCTCCAGATAATATTTTACAGATGAGGAACTGAGGCAAACAGGGCTAAGTGACTTGCCCAAGTTCTCACAGCTAGTGAGTGTCTAAGGCTAGACTTGAACTCAAGAAGAGGAGTCTTCCTGAATTCAGGTCCAGCACTCTATCTACTAGGTCACATGGCTATCCTCTTTATAAATATTATCTCATTTTATCTTCACATAGTGTTTACTTTTTCATGCATCTCTTGATTCTTATATTTGAAAGTTAGATTTTCTATTTGGCTCTGGTCTTTTCATCAAGACTCCATGAAAGTAATGTATTTCATTGAATATCCATTTCCCCCCTGAAATATTATACTCAGTTTTGCTGTGTAGGTAATTCTTGGTTTTAACCCTAGCTCCTTTGATTCCTGGGATATCAAATTCTAAGTTTTCCAGTCCCCTAATGTAGAAGCTGCTAGATCTTGTGTTATTCTAACTGTATTTCCCCAATACTAATATTGTTTCTTTCTGGCTGCCTGCAATATTTTCTCCTTGAACTTGGAATTCTGGAATTTAACTACAATATTTGTAGGAGTTTTCCTGTTGGGATCTATTTTAAGAGTTGTTTGACGAATTCTTTCAATGTCTCTTTTATCCTCTGGTTCTAGAATACTAGGGAAGTTTTCATTGATAATTTCTTGAAAGATGATTTCTAGGCTCTTTTTTATCATGGCTTTCTGGCAATCAAATAATTTTTAAATGATCTCTCTTGGATCTACTTTCCAGGTAAGTGGTTTTTCCAATGAGATATATCACATATTCTTGCATTTTTTCATTCTTTTGGTTCTGTTTCATAATTTCTTGATTCCTTATATAGTCATTATATTCAGTTTGTTTCATTCTAATTTTGAAGGAATTATTTTCTTCAGTGAGCCTTTGGACCTCCTTTCCCATTTGGCTCATTCTACTTTTTAATGAATTCTCCTCATTGGCTGGACCCCTTCTGC
Source organism: Pseudocheirus occidentalis (assembly GCA_028646575.1). Taxonomy (NCBI): domain Eukaryota; kingdom Metazoa; phylum Chordata; class Mammalia; order Diprotodontia; family Pseudocheiridae; genus Pseudocheirus; species Pseudocheirus occidentalis. Next base: position 79,920,530 of record CM053597.1, read on the forward strand.
CATTGGGATTGGTCTATATTTAAGGTGTTATTTTCTTCAGTATTTGATTGTGTCTACTTTAGCAAGCTGTTAACTTGTTTTTCATGATTTTTTGCATCATTCTCATTTCTCTTCCTGGTTTTTCCATCTACTTCTTTTCCTTGATTTTCAAAGTCCTTTTTGAGTCCTTCCATGGCCTGAAACCAATTCATATTTTTCTTGGGGGCTTTTGACATAGGAGCTTTGATTTTGCTGTCTTCTTCTGGTTGTATGTTTTGATTTCCTTTGTTATCAAAGTAAGATTTGGTAGTCTGAATTTTTTCTGCTGTTTACTCATTTTCCTAGCCAAATACATGACTTTCTAACTCTTTATTAAGGTATAACTCTGCTTCCAGTGGGGTTGGGGATGGTGATGGGTGTACTGTCCCAAGCTTTAGGGGTTTTTTTGAAGCTGTTTTCAGAGACACTTCTTGGGATTTGTAAATTTTCAGCTCTTCTAAAGTGGTATGATCAATGGAGAGGAGTTTATTCCTTTCCCAGCCTGTGCTCTGGTATGTGAGGGAACACAAGCACTCTTTTCTGCCTTGGAACCCTGAGGAGGATTCTATCTCCACTACACCCACAAGCCCTACCACGCCATTGCTCCTTCTCATCCCAGGACTGCCACCCAGGACTGAGACCCAAATCCAAGTAGGACAAAGTAAGAGAATCCTGCCTCAGTGCCAGCAAAGAGATCCCTGTAATCCCCTTCTCATTAGCCACTCAATCCCACAAGTTTCTATGGGTATGGGCCCAGAGGTCTGAAAGTAGTCACTTCTATTGATGCCACAGCCATGGTCATGCCCAGGGCTACGATCTGACCTTTCTCCTCTCTCACCCAGGTCTGACAGTTTTCCCACTGACTTTCTGCATTGTCTTTGGCATTTATGGTTTGAGAAGTCTGGAAACAGCCACACATGCCTGTGATTCAGTCCCCTGCAGCCTGCTCCAGCCAGTCTGTCAGCATGGCACACATTATACTGTGTTCTGCTCCTAGCCTGGTATGATAGGCCTTTCCTGTCAACCTTCTAGGCTGTCTTGGGCTGGGGATTTGTTTTGCTCTGTCATTCTATAGCTCTATAAATTGTTTGAAGTCATTTTTTACAGGTATTTGGAAGGGTTTGGGGGAGAGATCAAGGAAGTCTCTCCTTTTACTCTGCCATCTTGGCTCCCCACAAAAAACATTTTTAAGCACAAAATATTCTCCCAGTGATGGTCCATGTCTTTGGAGAATGACTCTCCTAAAAATCTAAATTGCAAGTGATTAAAAAGGCAAAGAAAAAAGGCATGCATATCTAGACAATAGAGAACCAGTTGTGGAAATGACTCCCATGGAAGAGGTTGTAGTTGGGAAGGGGGATTAGTGGGTCATTTTAACATGTAGGGTATGTACTTATTGTGTTTATACCTGTAGGGTGAAAGAGCAAAGGCAGGTTATAGTTATGTAGAAGTATGTAAGAAATAAGCCAAATATGAACAAGATATTTGAGGAAGTTACCTTTAAATTAGAGAAGCAAGCAGATTCTGGTATTGTTATATTTAGAGTGCTGCCTTCAGGGAGGTAGAATCCAGTACTTTTCCAAATATCACCACCTGAAAATCAGGAGGACAGGTGATTCTTTTATTTTTCCCTCCAAAATTCCCCAATTCATCATTTTTCCACATCTCAAATATTTTAATGTTTTACCCACCCACCTCTATGCTTCCTACCCCCTCTGTATAATCCAGACCCTCATGATCTCCAAAAGTCAACAAGATTGAAACTGTCCATCTCTAAGGCAAATATATCACCAGCATGTCCTTCTGGGGTCATCCAGCTACATCATTTTTTCCCACCACCCACTGTGAACTGTTCCCTGCCCTCTCTTCCTCTTACCCTCTTACCATGAACTACTCTCCCCTCCTCTTTACCCCTCCTTCAGCTTTCTATCGATGATCCATTCTTACTATGACTGGTGAGATTCATCTCCACGTTGAAAGAGGTTGCTGGTGAGGATAAAGTAGTGATGGAAGTTTTGTATCCTAATCTGTAAATTTCTGAAGTAAAATCCATCCTTGCATGGGCTAGTTCAGCAGCCATGAGGAGCAGAGTGCTGGTACAGAAGGCTTTGAGCAAAGGGTTGTCCTGGTTGACAATGGGGAGCTTATTTTTTTTTATCACCTTCATTAACGTTTGGTGTACAGAATCATAGATGGGGGTTTCTCCTGTAGATATACTCAGGAAGGCTGAATAATCTGCAAAGAGCTTCTCATGCCAATCCCTTGGGAACTTTCCACTCTTCTTTTCTATCTCCTCAAAGAACAGGGTCATAGCTAAGCGGAAGTGATAAGTCCTTTGACTTGGTCCAGGGTAATCAGACAGGCTCTTATTTGCATCTTGACTAAGCATGGATATGCCAAATGGATTGAGGATGTGGTTGCCAGGAAAGTCAGTCAAAACAGACTTGGTTGGGTTCTGTTGAGACCACTCCCAGGCTTGGCCTGCAATCAGTAACCCCCCTCCTTCTGCCACAAACTCCAGAATTTGCTTTGCCTCACTGTCATTATAGGCCAAGCAGCAGTAAATGCTCATGTCAGAATTTAGTCTGTTTTCTAAACTATGAGTCACGCAATTATTAGTGAGCCATTGGGCTAGGAGTTCACATTCAGGGTTCACTCCAATTTGGCCTGTTTGTTCTCCTTTCAACCAGTAAATAGCCTTGATCAGAAACGGGCTCATTTTAGAAGAGAAAAGCAAGTCCTCCTGGGACAGAACTATCACTCGACCTAGACCATAGCGGGCTCCTGCCATAACACAGTCAAGGTTGGAATTAAATCCAAGAGGGAAAGCCAAAGAACCATGCACGAACAGTTGAGAGCAAACCCCAGACTCTGAGAAGTTCAGCTGTGAGATTCCATCCAGGAAATGCCTTTGGTCTTGGGAGATATCCTCCCCAATCCTGGAAAAGATTTATTTCCTGTTAGTGCTTAGCGTGAGATAGAAAAGGGAGTGAAGATGGAGATAAAAGAATTTAGGATAAATATTTAGGATATGGCTTACTAAGGAAATTGATTGAATACGGGTGGGATGAGAGTAAGGAATCTGGGATTACACCTAGATTGTAAGCCTGGTTGGTCATATGGAAATGACTGGGACTGTGTCACATTGCTAGATTAAAGAAAGCACTAATATTAAGGAAATGGAATACAGAATATAACTAGATCTCTGCTGCCCTTGTTCACACACAATACTCCTCCTGATTTTCTGCCTTTTCCCTAGCTTTCCCTAATGTCTGGAATGGTCTCCTCACTTATGCTTCTTGGCTTCCTTCAAGATTTAGCTTAATTCCCACCTTCTTCAGGAAACTTTTTCCAGGTCTCCCTCTCCCCTTCACCCTCACTTTTGTACTTTCTCTCTGTAATTACCTTTCAGGCATACTGTATATATCTTACATATACATAATTATTTGCATGTTGTTTTTCCTGTTAAAATGTGAGCTCCTTGAGGGCTGGGACCATTCATTTGTATTTCTTTGTATCCCAGGGCTTAGAAAAGTTCCTACTACATAGAAAGTACTTAATAAATTATTGTTGACTATGTTAGATTTTAGAAAAGAAGAATTTTAAAAATTAGGTATAATCCTAGCAACATAGATATACCTTGTGTTTTTTTCCTTTGATTCATAGATGTACAATTGTTCAAATTGTTCAAAGTTCAATTTTTATCAGTTTTGATGCTTGATAATTCAATAGGTTATTAACTCTAATAGATGCTTAGATCTCTATCTAGAGTAGAAAATCCCACCAATTACGCCTTATACTAAGGCCTTATCTCAGTGCCTCATTCTGCATTCCCATTAGGTCAGAGACTTCCATCTCCTTTATTTCTGAGATTAAAGCTCCTGAGTAAAAGGAGATAAAGTAATATTGGGATAGAATCCTCTTGCTGTCACTGGACTTGTGAAACTCAATCTCATCTGCCTGCTCACCTCTCCTGTTAATTTACTAGTGGTCTCTCCTTCACACAATCTCTCATTCTTCAATATTTTTGTCCATACAGACAAATCTGACAACACAGCTCTGGAAATACTGATCCATCAACAAGCATTTGTTAAGTTTTTGCTATCTACCAGGCACTTTGGTAAGTACTAGATAGATCTTCCTTCTAGATTCTCTACTCTGTAGTAGTAATGGTCATTTTCTGTGAATTTCTTTGGAAAAAAGTTTTTCTTGTATATATTTTAAAAATATTGATTCAAATTAAGAACTCATATTTTTAATATCAATTTAAGACTTTATTAATTATTTTCTTCCCAATAATCCTATGAGGGAATGAATACATCTTTTGTTACTTTCATCTAGGTGGCAAATATGTCTATGGACCTGGAGATAGGAAGAACCTGAGTTCAAAAATGACCTCAGACATTTAGTAGCTCTATGACCCTGGGCCATCATTTAGTCCCTGCCTGCCTCAGTTCATTATCTATAAAACTGGGTGTAATAATAGAACTCTCCCCTCCCCCCCAGCCAAGGGTTGCAATGATCAAATGAAATACTATTTGTATAGTGCTATGTAAGACTGAAAACACTACAGACATGCTAGCTATTAATGTTTGCAAGTGAAGAAATTATGATTTAGGAAGATGAAGCGATTTGCCCAAATTGCAGAACTAGTAAGTGGCAGAGCCAGGTCATGAATTCAGTTCTCTGGCCTTAAATCTCGTGAATTTTCATCATACCGTGCTGCTTCCTCAGAAGGATTTTCTAAATGATATTGCTGAATCTTTATGTCCCAGCAAGTTGTCTACTTCCCAGGAAAGTTGTATACATCTTTTCCGTGGTTATTGAGATGGGACATTATTGACTTGGTACTTATCAATCACTGTCTCACTTTGCCAACTAGATTAGTTCTTTTTAAAAAAAAGTGAGAAGCAATAATCTAGTAGAGAGCTTGGTAGACAGCTGGGGACATCTATGTGGTACAATGAATAGAACACTGTGGAGTCAGGAAGACTCACATTCAAATTTGACCTCAGAAACTGAGTAGCTGTGTGATACTGGGAAGTCAATTGATCTCTGTCTACCTCAGTTTCCTCAGCTGTAAAGTGGGGATTATAATTACACTTACCTCACTGCAGTCTTAATATTGTCTGCTACCCCCATTATCCTTGATATTCTCTTCTTACTAGGTTTTTCACAACCCTTCTCCTCCTACCTATTTGATAGCAGCTTCTCAATCTCCTTCAATGGATCTTCATCTAGGTCATGGTCACTAAACATTGCTTTCCCACAGACCTCTGTCCTGGATTCTCTCCTCTCCTCTCCTCTCCTCTCCTCTCCTCTCCTCTCCTCTCCTCTCCTCTCCTCTCCTCTCCTCTCCTCTCCTTTCCTCTCCTCTCCTCTCCTTTCCTCTCCTCTCTTCTCCTCTCCTCTCTTCTCCTCTCCTCTCCTTTTGTCTCTTTTCCTTTTCATACCTTTCCCTTCCCTGGGCTTAATGACCATTTCTCTGCTAATGACTCTCAGATTTACTTATTCAGCCCTAACCTTTCTGCTAGGGAAGCTCCATGGCATAGTAGATGGAGCACTGAGCTTGAAATCAGGAAAGCTCCTCTTCTGAGTTCAAGTTTGGATTCAGACACTTATTGGCTATGTGACCTTGGAAATTTTGTTTCCTCAACTATAAAATGGCAGCAATAATAGTATCTGCATTGCATGATTCTTGTAAGGATCAAATATTTTTAAAGCCCTTAGTATAATGCCTGACATATAGTAGGCACTATATAAATAATTATTCCCCTTTCTTCCCCATTTCCTTTCCCCCTAACTCCCATCCAAACTTTACCACTACTATAAAGGACACCATGATCCTCCCAGCTACCAAGGCTTCCAACCTAGGTGTCATCCTCTACATCTCATTCTCTCTATGCCCCACTCCTCCCAATCCAATGTATTGCCAAAGTCTATTAAATTTTAACCTATTTAACCTCTCATATTTACCTTTTTCTTCTCTCACACTCACTACCCTATTGTAGGTTTGGACTTTCATGCTTGGACTGTTGCAATAGACTGCTGGTTACTTTCCTTGGTAAAAGCTAACCACTTTAGATCATCCTCCACTCAGTTGTTAAATTATCTTCCTAAAATTCAGGTCTGATTATGTCACCCACCTACTTAATAAACTCCAGTGACTCCCTGTTGCCTCCAGGACCAAATATAAAGTCTCCTGTTTGGCATTCAAAGCCCTGTATAACCTGTTTCCACACACACACTCCAAACATTTTCAATCTCCTTACATCTTACTCTCTTCCTTGTATTCTACAATACATTGACAATGGCTTCCTTGCTATTCCCAATCAATATACCAAATCTTTCAACTCCCAGCATTTTCAATGATTGTGCAATCTCTCCATCTCCTGGCTTCTTCCTTCAAGTCCCACCCAACATTTCCCCCTCTACAAGAAGCTATTCTTAATCCCTCTTAATTCTAGTGGCTTTCCCACTGTTTATTATTTCCATTTTATCTTGTATATACTTTGATTATACATAGTTGTTTTCATTTTATCTCGCCCATTAGATTATGAGCAAGACCTGTCTTTGACCCTTCTTTATATGCCCAATGTTTATCACAGTGCCTGGTACACAGTAGCTTATTGAGTTATTGTCTTATTGACAGGCTACCTCTTATGATTGTTGTGAGGATCAAGTGAAATCATATTTGTAAACACTTAGTACAGTGCCTGGCACAGAGTAGGCCCTTAGTAAATATTTACTTTCTTCCTTCCTAGACTTAGGGTCAGGGAGCCCTGGGTTTGAATCTAGATCCTTATACTTACTAACCGTGTGATGACATCATTCACTTAGCTTTTCTGAGTCTCAGTTTCCTTATCTATAAAATGGACTGTGGCACCTACCTGAATTAAGAAAAGGTATGGGGTTGCTAGGTGCCATAGTGAATAGAGCACCCGCCCTGGAGTCAGGAGGTCCTGAGTTCAAATTTGGCCTCATACACTTAACACTCACTAATTGTATGACCTTGGTCAAGTCACTTAATCCCAATTGCCCTGCCCTCCCCCTCCAAAAAAAAGCAAAAAGAAAAGGTATATAAAGTGTATTGTGACTCTTAAAGCACTTTTCCTTTATGTTCAGTGCAGCCAAAGTTATTGATAATCTGGATGACTACCCTTCCTCATTTCTAATATAAATTTCTGACAATGACCTTTAAACTGGCCCCCAGCTACCCTGTGTATTCACATCTCCCCTTACTTACAAGTTAAAATGACCATTTCCGAATATCCAGCCTTTGCTTAGCTTTCACTTGTCTTATCCAATATCTTACCTCTCCTGTCATCCAAATTAAAGTTTAGATTACTTTCTTTAGGTACCCTTCCTGGATGAACTCAACCCACTTGTTCATTGGGCAACAAATTTTTTGATATCTCCTTCTCTTTGGCAGTTATATAAATATGTAGTTGATTCGAACTGGTTTCATACCTATGAGCATTATCCCCTTTCTAAGACCAGAAGCTTGATGGTGCAGACTGGTTTATAATTTGACTCACATCTAGTACAAAGACTTCTACTGGGAGATTATACTTACTTGACTACAATAGGATTCCTAGGTATCTTCTCATAGAATTTAAGAGAACTGGGGTCTGCTTGGATTTCAGTGAAGTATATACCAGTCACACTAGTTACATGGTTCCCAGGGAAGTTGAATAGAACCTTGGGACCATGTTCCTTTGCCCATTGCCAAGCAGAGCCTCCAATGAGCAATCCCCCACCATTCTTCACAAATTGAACCAGCTGTTTGGGAGAGATGATGTTAATAGAATCAGTGCAGAAAACCTTCAGAGAATCCTGGAAGTTGTCAACGTTCTGTAGGTCGATGTCAATGTCACGGAGTATACAAGACAGACGTTCTAAAGATTTGTGCACCCCAACAGTATGTCCGTTAGAGTGGCTGAGCCATTTCACAGCATTTTGGAGAAAGGGAGCCATTTTGGCGTCCTGCAGGTAGCCTTCATGTGACAGGACCACTATGCGCCCACGACCATAGTGGGAAGCAGCAATGAGGACTTGGTGACTTTTATTCACCAGCACTGGGAAGGAAGCTTCACTAATAATCAGGAGTTCAGAAGGGATAAGGCATTTTGGGAGGTCCCACGTGTTCAACCCTTTCACCAGACACTCAAAATCGGTAGAGAGATTCATCACCATGGCTCTTTCACCTGATATAGGGAAAGAAGCAAAGACTCAGTTTGGTAACATCATTAAATGACATCATGAACAAAGATACAGCATGGTACCACCTGAAATGGAATTGAATTTTTGCATCAGAAATTCTGTTTTAAAATATCATGTCTGTTACTCTCTGTGTGGGGTTGTGATGGGAGTTGGGAAGAGGGAGGAGTAGGATGACAGTGCCCTGAGATCAGAAAAACCTGAAGTTCTTGTTTGGGCTACCACAGTCACAAGCCCAGAACAGTTCTAGACATCTGGACAACTGAGATGAGAAGACAGTTTGTGAATCAGGCTCAAAATGCAGATATCAGAAGAAAGCAAAGTGAAAAGAGTACTGACTCAAATTAGAAGACCTGGGTTCAATTCCACCTCTGATGTTTAGTAACTATTTGACTTTGCTCAATTCATTTAATCTCTTTAGGCCTCAGTTTCCCCATGTATAAAATGAGGCATTAATTAAATGGCCTTTGGGGTCCCTACCTGTCCTAAATCTGTGATGTATAACCCAAGATAGGTAATCAGATCCCCCAGGGCACAGTGTAGTGTATGTTGTGTGTGTGTGCATGCAAATTCCTTTTACTTATTTCTCCCCTTTTTCTTCTTAACTCCCTTCTACAATATGACTATTCCCTCTGCACTCTGTCTCCATGGAAATTGTACTCTTCAAGGTTGTAAATGACCCCATAATCACTTTATCAGTGCTCATTCTCATCAGTGACTGTTATCCAGCATTTGGCACAGTTGACAATCCCCTCCTTGAATCATTATTGGTTCCTTAATTTTGGCACTACTACACTCTCCTGGTTCTTCTCCCTCTTAAGAGCATTCCTCTCTGGTGCTTCTTTCTCTTCTTTTGCTTTGTCTTCATTAGGCCAACTTTCCTCTTCATATGAATTTATTTGGGACACAGCAGAGGAGTTCAGGATGCAGTGTGAGTGGAATGGAGGATGGAATGGGAATAATGAAACACATCTACCACCAACCATCCCACTAACACTCCTGAGTATAAAAACGTAGTGTATTTATATGGACGGAATCATAGATAGCCATGTGTGAAACAGTGTAAAAGCATTTCTAGCATTTCACAGAATTTTAGTCCTCAATTCTCAGAACTAAAAATGGACCAGACAACATTAAATCCAACCAATACCTGTATACCAGTGGTTCTCAACCTGTGCATTATGTTGTAATGGTAATCAATTTGTTTGATATTTAGGGTAAGTGGATAGGATCCTTAGGGCTAAGTAGATCAGATACTTAGGGCTAAGTAGATCATATACTTAGGGTTAAGTAGGTGCTAGTAACTTAGGACTAAGTATAGAACTCTGTCCATTGGTGAAAAGGTGTGAATTCCCCTGTTGACATGGAA
>CM053597.1:79930636-79945785 GCA_028646575.1 Pseudocheirus occidentalis
GTTCTGAAGATTGTATATAATATTGTGAACTGTTGAAACTGTGAACATTGAACTGAATCTGATTTTGTAATGGAATAAACAGAGTGTTCACTAATACTGTGTAATCTGAATCTTAAAGGCTGTTCACAGTAGCATTTTCTCAGGAATCTACTGCTAATTGGCTTTACATATGTTCAGTTTGTAACAATGACAATATATCCTGCATATCAGATATTTACATTATGATTCATAACAGTAGCAAAAGCACAGTTATGAAGTAACAACGAAAATGATTTTATGGTTGGGGATCACCACAGCATGAGGAACTGTATTAAAGGGTCAGGGCATTAGGAAGATTGAGAACCATTGCTGTATACAAATTTCTTTGACAATATGTCGGATGACTTTGCATTTAATTTGTGCTCGAAGGCTCATAATGAGAAAGAACATAATTACTTTTCTTCTTCTTTGGTGAAAGCCCTAATTCTTACAGTAGTAAGTTTCCCTATACATCATTCTGAAATTCATCTCCTTGAAGTTTCTTCCCATTACTAACCATTGTTTCCAGTACTGGCTCTCTCAATATGAGAGCCGTTCAAACACAAAATGACTGCTATTATATTCCCTCTGAATCTGTTTTTCTTGATGTTAAACATAACAACCTATGTTTACAAACATAAATATCAGTTCTTTTATTGGATGCTCTTTATGGTATGATCCTTAGGCCTATCACTATTCTGTTTGGTCTTTTCTGCATTTTGTTCAGCTTATTAATGTTCTTCCTAAAAGGGGAATATCCAAAATGGAACACAATGCCACAAGACCATAGTACAGGACAGTGAAACTAAGTCCTCCATTGTTTTAGGTCCTAGAACTATTCTTTTGTCAGTGCTGCCCATGACTTTATCAGCTTTTACTTTCATCTGCTGCCATATTAAAAGGATGACTCATATTAAGCCTGTATCCACTAAATCATTTAGGTACAAAATATGATCTATCAAACCATTTTTTTCTTTATGAGTTCATTCTTTTTCAACTGTTGTGTAAGATTTTGTTTAATCCTTATTACATTTTATCTTATTATTTCCAATCCAGCATCCTAGATAATGATTATCTTTTGGGTTTTAGTTCTGTTGTACAGTATGTTAGCTACCGTTTTCACTTCTGTCTTTATCCAAATCACTGATAAAATCCTAAACAGCATAGGACCAAGAATAGTTTCACTAGGCAGCTCTACTAGAGAAAATGGCATCAAAAATGACTGAAACATTAATGATTATCCTTTACATTTTGTCATTCAATTATTTTAAATACTCCTAACTGATTATCATTTAGCCTATGTCTTTGTCTTATATACAAGGATAAGATAATTCCCTTGTATTCTAATATTCAGTTCTCCTTGCATCAGAGTTGAGGCTGCTGCCAGGGTAGAGAATATATGGATCTCATGCCCCAAAATAGGAAAAGGGGAAAAGGCACTCTGACTGAAAGAATCAACATAAAAATTAAACTGATGTTCCGATGGATCTGTACAGTCAAAGATGAATCTCAGATACATTTTGCCTCTCTGTGAGCACCTAGCATAGTATTCTGAACTCAGAACGAGTAGGTGTGCTTAAATGTTTTTGAATCATTTGTCAGATCACCATGAAATTGTGGAAGAAGAATAGGACTTGGAGTCATGTTTTAATCCTGACCCTGCCTCTAACTAGCTATATGAACGGAAGCTGTGATATCACTTTATTGCTACTGAAAAACAAAAAATATATCTGAATCTTGACTGCAAAATTCTGATATGATTAGAAGTTAAGAAAGTAGCAGAGAGACTGAGAGAATTAGAGTGGCAGGGAGGAAAAGACAAAAGACAAAGAGATCAGTACCTAGCCTCTGCCTTGGGGACTGTTTCTTCCCATCTTAGCGCACACACTATCCATGTTATACACACATCCCATTCCAACCCCTATGAATACACACATATCTTATTACCATTGATCATGTGGTCTTATGAACCCTTATGCAAAGAACATTTCAGAATCATACAATTTTAGAGTCAGGAGCAGGTGTCATCTCTACAGTGTCCCTAACAGGTGGCTATCCATACTCTTTTTGAGTATCTCTAGGGTTAAAGAACTCCAAGTCAGGTTCGTTGTTGGAGGAGTTCTAGTTGACAAAGAATTCTTCCTTAAATTAGACTCAAATCTGCTTCCCTGTACCTTTCATCTAATGGTCCTGGTTTCGCCTTCCAGCATAATACTGAACAAATCAAATTCTTCTTCTTTAAGAAAACTCCCTATATAACAATAATAAGGATAGTGTCTTCTTGCTTCTTGCTAGAAATCTCCCACCACCCCCTGCCCTCAACCTTGCTTATCTTTTTGGTGGGATAGAAAATTTGCTCCCATCCTAGAGAAATTCAGGGAAGAGAACTCACCCTTCTATCCAGGAAGTTCAGCTCAGGGCTTGGAAGAAGATATATGGTTCAAGAATAGCAAACCTGGAGGGCTGAAAATAAGAGGGATGAGGTAGGTGGAGTAATAAGAAGAGTGGGAGGAGGAAAGAAGAGGAGGAGTCACATTTAGGTGCCTCCTCTTTCTTCAATCCTACTGGGTTTGACTGACGATATGAAGGAAGTACAGGGCCCTATGACTAGACAGGCCTGTATTGACCTGAGCTTACCTTCCAGCAGGTGTCTACCCTGAATCATTTACTTATGCACCTACAAAACTGAGATTTCAATGATTTAGTAATTCAGGGCCCCAAAACAACTTTTAAACTCCTTAGCCTGACAATAAAGGCCCACTGCCATTTAATGCTATTCAACCTTTCTAGTCTTATTTCATATTACTCTCTCTTTCACGTACTTTAACCTCTAGCCAAATTGGGTGGAATCATGAAACCAGCTGTCAACCTAACAGGTTTATATTTTATTCTATGAGAAATAAAGAAACATCAAAGGTTTTAGAGCAAGGAAGTGGCGTGGTGCTGTATGGAACTCAAGAAGTTTATTTTGTCAAGTGAGAAAAATTCATAGAAGAGTGGGAGAGATTGGAAATAGATAGGCCCATTAAGATTCTGTCCTCTGTGAAATGTGGGGATTAAATCATATGAACTCTCAGATTCCTTCTGGCTCTGAAATTCTATGATACTATGAGCTATATGAGAGTTGATGAGGCCCTGAATATGTTGACCGTATAAGTAAAGAGAAGGATACTAATGAGAGAAAAGTTGTGGAGGCAGAAGAACCAAATGAGGTAATATAGAGGATCAGGAGATGAAAGAGTCAAAGAGAACTCAAAGTTTCTAGACTGGGGGACTGGGAGGATCAAGAGCCCATTAACAGCAATAAACAAGTTAGGAAAAGAGCCCCCCTTATTTTTGAAGGAGGATATGATGAGATTTCTTTTGACAAGCTGAGTTCAAAGTTTTGGCAGAATATCCAGGTGGAGAGATTTTGCTGGAAGTTGAAGATGGAGGACTCAAGCTCAGGAGAGAGTTGGAGACAAAATACACATACACACATACACACATACATAGACACATATACGTATACACATATGTACATATATATATGCACACACATATATTTGGGAAGAATTATATGCTTAGTGGTAATTGAAGATTCAGGAGTAGATGAAATCATCTTGAAAGATAATACATAGTTTTAATTTCATGTCATTTCTAACATAATTTTATTTTTCCCCTAAAAGACAGGACCAGTTCATAGTTCCACCAACTGTGTAATATTGTGCCTGTTTTCTAACAAACCAACCACTTTTTTCACTTAACCTCTTAGATGGACATAAGATGAAATTCATAAATTATTTTAATCTACATTTATCTTATTATTAGTGACTTAGAATTCTCATGTCTGTTGATAGATTGAAGTTGTTAATCAGAAACTATACATTAATTATTTATTATAAATTATATATAAAATTAATTATTTGTCTACTTTTCTATTGAGGAATGTCATCTTGGCATTATGTAATTGTTTCAATTTGCTATATCTCTTGGAATCAGTCTTTACCTGATATTTGATGGAGAAATTTCCTTCCCCATTTAGTTTCTTCTTGGGTGTTGCTTTATTATTTTGTTTGTGCAAAATCCTTTAAATTTTTTGCAATTGATATTTTCTGTTTTGTATTGTATATAATATATTGTAATATATGCTATATAGCTATACTATATGATACATGATACATATAGTACAAAAGAGCAAAGTACTCCACAGAGAGAGTAACTTGGATTCCAACCAGAAAGATATGAGATTAGCTTCGAACTTGTTATGGGTCAGTAATTCAGTTTTATGGACACATTTTCAGAGCTTTCAATGGCTCCAGATAATAAAGAATTTCTACACCAAGTGGAACTGTGTAAACTACTGAAGATTAGAATGGACAGTGAAGGAGAAAGATTCTTGCTTCAACATGATTTTCTACAAAAACTAGAAGGCTGTCTTTCTCTCCACGCCTCTATGTAGATATATGCATATATCTATACATATATGTGTCTGAGTACATATGTGTATAGCTTTCATGAAACAAGAACATTTTTACATCCAAAACTTTCTATAAATGTATACATACATATGTGTATAAATACACACACATATACATATGTAATAAGCTTTTTTATATAAAGCTTTCTAGTTTTATGAAAGATCTATGGGTGTATACCTATTAAACTTTCAAATTTTCTTGTAAGATTTTGTTGAAGCAGGAATCTTTTCCCTTCCCTATCTATTTTAATCTCCAGGAGTTCACACTTCTGAGTTTTGAAGGTTTTTGTTGTCTGGAGTCATTGAAAGGTCTAGTGATATGTCCATAATAATGAACTGCTGACTCACAGTAAAGGAACTGAGCTAATATCATGCCTCCCACTTGGGATCCAGGTTATTGTTTCTATGGGGTACTGTACTTCTTTGGAAGGCTGCTACTGGTTTTACTACCTCCTAGTTTTATAGCAATCTTTCTCCCTATTTCTGAAGCTTTTGGGGCTATATGGAACTAATCATTACACTCAGTATAGTGGTTACTGATAAAGCAATTTTCAGCTTGATGATCTTTCCTTTTCATTCAAGGGTCTGCTTGAATGATCTTTTTCTTATTTGTTATATAGTTGTGGGCATGGCTCCTGATCACCCCCTTGATGTAGTATTCAGGCCCTTGGACATATATTCATATCTCAATTATCTGTTCAGTTACCTACCCCTTTCTTCACAGTTGTGAATTCCATCTGTCATATCCTATTCCTTTCCAAAAGAACTAAGGACAGATCATCCAGGGAGAAGATTAACATACCAACCTTTCCTAGGCTATTCTCTCCTATGTCAGAAGTTTTACATGCCTTCTATGTGTAGAATATTGTGCTAGGTTCTGAGGAAAAAAAACATATTCACTGTCCTCATAGGGTTTGCTGTCTTAGATGCTTGTTCTAGAATTATTATATATTAATGCACAATACCTCCATTAACATGGTGCAAAAGAAAATACTCTCAAAGGTCCCAGGGAAACACTCTTTCCTGACATGGTAGATTGGGAAAAGTTTCATTGAGTAGGAAAAGGAGGCGAAGGTATAAAAAAGATGGTAATCCCAGATTTCCTTCCCCAACTGCTCTTCTTCCAGCAACACCTCATCAAATGAGAAACATCTTGTATAGACTGTGTGGAATTCTTAGTCTTTATTTCTCCTTGTGATGTTCATTGTCTACTTCAGACTTCAGTTGTTTCTGCAATGCACTGGAGTTTTCATTGTCTAAAAGAAGATAAATTACAATTATATATGATATCTTTATATTGTTAATATGTCTATGATTATCTCTTTCCCAGTCTCAAAGAAATATATATATATTTTCTCATCTCTTCTTGAAAAGTCATTGCCTTACCATCTCAATAAAGACCTCTAGAAAATTGCTTGGTGGAGTGTTGAATGAAATTTATATGTGATAACAAGTTTTATCCACAAAAGACTTCTCCTTTGGGTATCTTAATAAGAACCCTGACAATAATAAGGTATCATGGATATACATTCCTGTCACAGAAATTTAAATGTGGAAGAGATCTAAGAAGTCTTTCAACTCAGTTATCTTAGATACAGATGGCATAATGGATAGTATAGCTTCTAGGGTTAGGGAAACCTTGAATTCAAATCTAGTCTCAGATATTTAGTTGTGTGACCCTAGGCAAGTCACTTACCTTCTATCTGCCTTGGCTATCCAATTTATAAAACAGGAATATTGACGTCACCTACTTTCTAGGATTACTATGAGAATCAAATATGTAATATTTGTGAAGTACTTTGCAAAATTTGAAGAGCTATGTAAATGATCACTATTATTATGCATACAGGTAAGGAAAAGAAGATCCAGTAAGAGTGGATCTTTTTTAGATGAGATTAGAAATAAGGAAAATCCTAGAACCTAAGTCTTCTGACTTCAAATCCAGTATTCTATAAAACCAGGATTTTATAATCTAAACTATTTCGTAGACCCAAGTTATTAACTGTTTGCTGGACATATCCATCTGGAGGTCCCATAGATATCTCAAAACCAAAATGTTTGAAAGAGAACTTTCTATCCTTTCCCTAAAACCCATCTTTTCTCCAAGCTTCCCTATTTTTTTAATGGTCCCACTGTCTAATAACCTGGGTTTGCAGCCTCAAATTCATTCTTGATTATTCCCTTTCCATCATCTCCTATATACAAAAACAGTTGCAACAGTTTATTAATTTTGCCTCCATAGCATCTTTCTTCTGTCTCCGTTTTCCCTAGTTTAGGCCCACATCACCTCTTGGTTAGATTTGGGAAAGAGCTTTCTAATTAATTTTCTCCCCCTTCAATTTCTCCCTTCCCTATTTACTCTCTACATAACTGCCAAATTGCAATTTATAAAATATAGATCTGAACATGTTGTTCTTCCCTTGTCCCCCAAATTGTCAATGGTTTCCTATTATCTTTAGGATAAAATACAAAATCCTCAGCCTAGCATTTAAAAACTACATAATCTTGTCTATTCAGTCTTATTTTGTATTATCCCCTTGTGTGCAGTCTGTTCTAGCCCAACTGTCTGTTTGTGACAGTCTGTCTTCCACCTTTGCAAAGTGTTTTCTTATATCTCAAATTCATTCTGTTCTCACTTCTGCTTCAAGGATATTTTGACTTCCTTTAAGGCATAATTGAAATCAAAGTCTTTGATGGAAATATCTTGAGTGGCCCTCTATTCCAACCCATCTATGAAAAAAAATCACCCTTATAACATACTTTCCAAGTTGTCACCTAGCATTTGCTTAAAAACCCCTAATGAGGTACATTCAGAGGCATTCTATTTTGGAGCAACTTGGTAGTGAGTTTTTCCTGACATCATCAAAAATTTCCTTAATGCAACTTCAACCCACTGTTTCTGAATCTGCCCTCTGTGGCTAAACAGGACAAAATTAATTCTTCCTCTATATGGAAGCTTCCAGTACTTGAAAAGAGCTTTAATTTCCACCTTGAGTCTTTCCTCTCTAGGCTAAATATTCAGTACAAAAGGCCAAGAGAGAAACAGGTAGGGAAGAGCAAGTAAATAATGCAGAGGTAGTTGACCAAAACAATTATACTGGCAAACTTTACTTTGAGGGTGAATTTGAATGGGAATGTGTACACACACACACACACACACACACACACACACACACACACATTAACAATTCCAGGTATTTATCCAAAAATTAACAGAAGTTTAAGATATATGGGTTAAAGATGTTAAAAGAGAATAGACATAATTTTATGTGAGGTTTCTATTTATCATTTTCTATTTCTATTTGTTATTTTCTATTTTTTTAACATTTAGATTCTAGTAAGTAAATAAACCAAAATATTTTATGACTAAGTAAATTACTTTGTAATTAAAAACAGAATTTGAGAATCAGATTCTGGAGTAGAGTTCATCAGATTATAACCCATCTTAAATTAGATTGTAATGCCTTCTCCTTTTTGCCTGCATGAATATATCACCACCTAGTGGCAATGAAAGCCTATTTTGCAGAGAAGAATGATGTATGATTATTAAAAATCCCTACTAGAAAACAGATGTTTGGTTGACAACTTGGGATACAGGTAATTAATGGAAGAGTCAGGGCTAGATTCCAGACCTTCTGATTCTTTATTCAATGCTCTATCCATTGGGGAAAAGACCATATATTGGGAAAAAGAGTAGGATCAAAAAGGCGTAAAGAGCAAGCATGGATAGAATGAGGATAGTTGATAAAAGACAGGCCTAGAGTCAGGAAGACTCTTCTACATGAGTTCAAATCCAGCCTCAGATACTCACTAGATGTGTGACCCTGGACAAGTCATCTAACCCTACTTGTGTAAGTTCCTCATTTCCAAAATGAGCAGGAGAAAGAAATGACCGACAACTCCAGTATTTTTGCCAACAAACCCCCAAATGAGATCTTGAAGAAGAGGACATAACTTATGGAAAGGATGCTAAATTTTTTAGAAAACCTTGGTTCCAATCATAGATTTGCTACTTATTTCCTGTGTAAACTTGACCAAGTTATTTGACTTCCATTGGTTTTGCTTTCCTTGTCTATAACATTAGGAGGTTGAACAAAATCTCTAAGATTCCCTTAAGGTTCATATCCTATGCCATCCATTGAATTTAAAATGACTCAGTAAAGAGAGAGACTGAATTTTCTTTACCTTTTATAGTCCTAGTGGTAATGTTTATGCTTAACTCCCTTTTGGAGAAGTGATACTCTGCAACTAATTTAGTCCATTGAGGTTAGTATCCCTGTCATCATTATTAGGCCACTGGAGACTGTAAGTAATAGTGTTGTTATGTGAGATGCAATTTTGTTTCTTTCTTTATTTTTGTTCACATCTCTCTACCTGCCCCCACTTTCTGAACCACAATACATTCTGGATTCTGGATTACTATACATTGTGGATTACTATACATTCCATATTACTATGTGACTATACAGAAAATTTGACTTCTCTTCTTAAGAAGAGCAATTCTGCTTCTGTATCCTGCTTCTATTCTTAGTCTAAACTGAATTTCTCTTTCTTTTAATTCCCTTAGACGTGGAAGGAATCCTATCTGTCTAGTTTCCAGGTTCTTCCATCTAATTCAGTTTGAGTTATACCTAAGAGGGTTCCTTGGTTTTTGGAGTAGTAGAATAAGTTTTAAACAGTGTGGGCAATGAAAAAACCATGAATGTGACTGGTCATGAAATCAGAACATTTAGGTTTGAGTCGTGGTTCCACCACTTACTAGCTCTTTGATCATAGGCAAATTACGTACCTCTCTCAGTATCTGTAAAATGGGGATCATAATATTTCTAATTACTACACAAATTTAAGACTATTCAAATGATCAATTATTATTCTCCCAACCATTTGTTTACTGAAATATTCATCAATTGTCTTTCTGGTTCTGCCTCTTTTCTATCTTCCTGTTACTTCTTTTTAATTACTCATTATCTTCCATTTCCCCTGGAAATATGGTTAGTAAGACTACTCTTTTGCTTAGTCACACTTCCTTCAGTCTAAATCCTTCTCTATTTCTATTGTTCTTCCAGCAATTATCTTCCAGATAATCCTCTTTCCCAGCTCACATAGGTGACAAATGTCTGGGGAGGGATTAGAATTTGGTTCTTCCTGACTCCAAATCTAGAGCTAGTTATACCATATCACATTACTACTCTGTCTCCTGGGACAGATGACCCATGGGAGTGCTTAGTTAATATTTTTATTCTTAATCATATATCTGGAAAATACTTCCATCTGTCTCTATGTTTTTAATGTTGTGCTATTTTGTATTTAGGATGATTATTCTTTTGGTGTTATTTGTGGTATGTGGTATAAGCTGCTCATCTAAACCTTGTTTCAGCCAAACTACCTTCTCATTTTCCTACTAGTTTTTGTCGATGAAAGAGAACGTCACCAAGTAGATTGTATTCTTTGTCTATTGAGCACTAGACTTCTGAATGAAATGGTCTTCCACAAAGAGGCTATGAGGACATGTCAATCAATAGAGCATTCTGGAAAGATCTGTGATGTTTAAATAGAGGAGGGAAAGAGAAAAAAAGGGCTAACAGTTATTTTTTCAGAGCCTGAATTTAACTTTTAACTTAAGGAGAAATTTTTTTTTGCAAGATTTCCATTGTTACTATGAATAAACTGCATTTCCAGAAGTGGAGAAAATTCATCTGCTGTTATAGTGAGGACTTAAGGAGACTGTCATTTTTTTTTCTTTTTTTACTGAGTCAATACATTATAAATTCTGTCTTTGATTTTAAAAAATTAAATTATATTTTCAGTAATTTAAATATTTATTTAGTCATAAAGGATTAAATGATTTAGCATATAGTTATATATGAGTAACTATTGGTATGAACACAGGCTCCAGTTTATGCAATAGATAATATTTAAGGAACTGGGAAAGGGGCTTGAGTCAATTGATTACGAGGTTTCAAATTTATTAATCAAAAATGTTAAAACACACCCAAATTCTAGCATATGGAAATATAAGAATGAATATGGAAATGAATCGAGGGGGCAGTCTGAGAAGTGATCTACAAATAAAGTCTAGTCAACAATACTTTCCATCATTGTTTTTCCATTTCCTTCTCTAGTGTGTCCCCATGTTTACAGATGAGGAAAAGAGGCAAATAGGAGTTAAGTGACTTGTTCAGGGTAATAAAGCTAGTAAGTGCCTGAATCCAAATTTAAACTCAGATCTTCTTGACTCCAGACCCAGTGCTTTATCTACTAGACCACCTAGTTGCCATCTACATGAATCCCCAGAACAGGACACCTCAAACTTCCAAACTAGCCTTAGCTAAATTATAATCTGACCCCTCTAATGTGTGGGAGTGGTACTTCCATGAAATTATTCTCCTCTTACCTTGAATAAGAGTCATGACTTTCCTTTAGTGTATAACACTTCCAAATTTGAGATGAACCCACCTAGGTCTCTTGACTTCATTCACTGGTCTGCTCTTCCAATTCTAGGGTCACTCTCAGACAATCTTTCTTCTTCTTTAGCTACTAGTGAAAATGTTATTCAGCTGAATCCTAAGATGTTTTTGTTGAATCCTTCTAGTTCCTTGTTTTCTTATTACCTATTTACTGTAATGCAGATATTATCATGGCAGTATTTAATGAGTAAGTAGAGCTGGTTTATTTTTTATGAGAAAGTGGGGATATCTCAGCTATGAAGAATATCTCTTAGTTTGAGAGAATGATAAATCAAAAGGTAACCCAGACATCTAAGTTAGTGACAGAAGACTACTGCATTAAGAGAAAAATAGGCTTTTGATTCAATACAAGGTGGGTCCAAGGACAGCTATACTGCTTTGACATATAGAAGAAATCACCTTTGTGTAGACACAAAGTACAAACTGGGGAATTTTTTTTGACAGACCTCTGACTTCATCATTGTAATGAGCTTGCAGTGAGGAATTCCCTCTGCCAGTGCAGATTGGCACCAGTTTTTCAATTTATTGTATTAATCTCTAAAACCAAGGTATTAATTGACATATTAGCATCACACAGATAGTATTTGTCAGAAACTGGGACTTGAATCCAGACCCTCCTGAGGTCAAAGCCAAAGTTTTGTCTACTAAACTATATTGCCTTTCATAGATAGGAAAACTGGGGGGAAATTTCTCAGGCAGCTTACAAAGGACTGGAAAAGAAACATGAAGATGATTAGAATTCTACCCAAAAATCCACAAAGAGGTCCCTGGTTTGAGGACATGCAGGATTCCCTGTCAGGACAAAGGCCTTCCAAACCATTGAAATCAGTAAGGACAATCTCCAAAGATGAACCTCTACAGAGGTGAATTGGTGGCCTGTATTTCTTTCTGGGTGCTTCACTTCTAACATCCTGTATTATACACACACACATATGTATACACACACGTATATATGTATGTATGTATGTATATATGTTTTACATATAATGTGTTATATGTTATAATATAATGTGTAATATGTGATAATTATATGTATATATGTCTTACCATCTGTAGCCAAAGAAATTTTATTATGTAAATAAATGGTCTGAATGTGGCAAAGAACATGGTAGTAGAAACATTCTTCTGAGGTCAGGGCAAAAAGAGAGAGATTTCCAAAGCAAATAGAAAACTGTTTTTGTTGCTGAGGTCCCCTGAACTTTATTTTCTAGAAACGCTTTTCCTAGAGTATGCAAGAGGCCCTGAGGATGAAGTCCCCCCTATCCCTGAGATGAAATAATTTATTATTTGCACCCTAAGTTGGATTCCCTGTTTGTTCTTGGGAATCAAGACAGGTGCCAATCAGTCTGCACCAGACTGAGATTCTGTTTGTGCAGCTGAGACCCTTTCAGATAAGTGGACCATCCTCCTCCAGGAGAGAATTACACCTTTTCCTTCCCCTAAGACTTCCCCTTTTCCTTGTAACAAGGCTTTCCCTGCAAGGCTGGACTATTTGGTATAGGGAGTTCTCACATGCTTGTTCTTTCTCTTGTAATAAATCCAGTTGCAATGCATGTCTCAGAGACTTAAGATACTGTTTTTGGTTAACACTTTGCTGCCATAATGATAAAATTCCCCTTGAAGAGTATCCAGGCAAGGGGAAGGAAAGAATTAGTTTTTTTATTTCTTTCTCTCTCAGACAGGAAACTCAAGTTATACTGGAAAAGGCTGATGGTAATTAGGTGGGAAAGGGCAAAGGAATATTTTCCATTACATGTAGAGTAGTAAAACAGTGATAAAAGAAAACTAATAACTGGGAATGTGAATGTGTAGAAACCTGGTTATTAAAATAGGGGAACTGCTTCAGGTGTTAGAGGAAAGGCTTGCTACTTGGGTTGTGTATATCAGTGCTGTGGTACTTAAGGAGAAAACACTATCTAATGACTCTTGAAAAGGAACAAGGAAACTTTTGCATACCAGAAATAAGGGGAAATCTTCCCTAATGTGAGTGAGACCCCTAGAAATGGAAGAAACAATCAACTCAGGCTACTTGGTTGGAGAGGAAAAAGTGAAAGTGACCTCGGCAGGTAAGTGGCAGAGTGGATGTGTGTATAACTTCGAGCCAGGAAGATCTACATTCAAATTCTGCCTCAGATATTTTCTAGAGATCTAATTCAGGCAAATCATTTACCCTCTCTCAGCCTCAGTTTCCTTTGCTATAAGATGGGTGTAACAATAGCATCCCACTCACAGGGTTGTTTTGAGGATCTATTGAGATATGCATAAAATGCTTAGCAAAACTTAAAACATTATATATATATTTTAGCTATTATTATTAAAATTAGGCCCATTAAGAGGAATTTACAAAGAGACAGAGTGTGGCTCAATTGTAAGGAAAACTTTTATTAAAATTCAAACTATAGGGGGCAGCTAGGTGGCACAGTGAATAGACCACTGGCCCTGGAGTCTGGAGGACCTGAGTTCAAATTTGGCCTCAGACACTCAATGCTTACTAGCTGTGTGACTTTGGGCAAGTCACTTAGACCAAATTTCCCTACCTTCCCCCATCCAAAAAGGCAAAAAAGAAAAAAAATTAAAGCTATCCCCAAAAGGGAATAATCTGTATTCCAAGGATAAAGAGTTCCCAGTGACTCCCCACCTTTAAGGGGAGACTAGCTAATCTCTAGTTGGGGAAGTTGTAGTGGACATTAATACTTTAGCTGTGGGTGGGTGTAGATGCCCTCCAGATTCCCTTCCAACTCTGAAATTCTATGACTTGATGATGTCTTGACAGCTTTAAGAGTACGTGATTCCAAGTATCATTGTTTGAAATCAGTCTCCCTACCCTCCAACAACAATGAGCCAAGATAATGTATGTTGTTCAAGAGAACCTATTAATGCTTCATGATGTTGAAAAAGGTGGTATTGATACTGCAGACCACTCTCATATTAAAAATCTGCTTTGTCAAAATGCATTGGATAGCCTTAGAGACCATTTGAAAGAAAAGCTTAATTTCATTATGTACTCAGATGTACATAAATTTTCTATAAAACCGTGGACCTCATATTCAGAATTGGTGCTGGTGCCAAAACCTGGTAGTCAGATAATAGATCAGGGAAAAACTAATAATATAATTAAGTCAGATAATTATCACATGCTATCAATTACTACATGCTAAACCTTTTAGACTCATGATTGACAAAGCAATCTTTACTTTTGATTTATGAAAATGATATGATGATTTAAATATCATGATAGAATTCAAAGAATTTTTGTAACTCCAGGTTTGTTAGTATACACTCGGTCCGTTTAGATTAAGAAATGATCTATAATCCTTCATTTCCAAGGTAGTTAAATGTTTCATAGGCTAAATGGTTTTGTAGCCACTTCTGAGAAATTTTTCAGGTCCTGATTTCATTGAGAACATAGATCTCACTATAAAGAGAATTAGTTTTTCCTTTGGATAGCCTGATGCTGTATATTTAAGGCACAGAGTGAGATATCCTGTGTAAACAAGGAATTTGTAATGGCAAAAGTGTTTGGAATGTTGGAGAAAACATTGAAGAAACTTGGAATACTGAAAGAGGTAGGTGACCCTAGAGAGATAATTTGTATGCCTCTAGCATTGTAGAGAGGATAGAATTTCCTGAGCTGCCAAAATGACTATATGATTCATTTAGCAAGTATTTATTATATTTATATCTCCCACATCTAAATCCTTATAGCAGAAAAAGGTGACTCATCAAACTTAATTAAAATATCTTTTGAGAACAACCAAATTATTTTTCTCTGATTGAGTATTCATTGAGCAACAGTAATTTGGTTTCCACTGTGGTTTTTCCCATTGGGAACAAAATGTGCTGACCAGACAACATGAAGATTCTAGACCATCTGCTTTATTGAGTAGTGAGTCATCATTTCTATGAACTTTTAGGTCATGTTCCCCTTTCCCTTGTCTCTATCAGGTGATTTCCTGGCCTGAATTTGACTCCTAGACTCCAAGATGGCTGCAATGCTTTTCATGGGGACTCTAGCTCTATCACATCCCTTGAAGATGTTCCTAGGACTATGACGAAAACTCACATATCAATTCTTTTTTTTAAATTTAGTTTTTATTTGTTTTCTTGTTTACATTATTCATTTTCATTACATTTTTTGAAATACACATTTTCTCCCCGTCTTGCTCCTGCCCCAACCCCATAACAGCAATCCCACTGTAAAGCCC
>CM053597.1:79946285-79974471 GCA_028646575.1 Pseudocheirus occidentalis
ACTCTCTCTGCATTTAAGACTGGTTGTAATTTTCCTATTAGACACCTATAGTTGGATTTGGAATCAGGAAACTTGAATTTCCATCTCCACTCTGCTATTTATTATTACATTTGTGATCTTCTTTTCTCTGAGCCCCTGCTATGTCATCTTCAAAAGAAGTAGGTTGAACTAAGTGGAAAAAAATATATATATATATTCCCTCCAACTCTAATGTTATAGGATCTTTCCATTCTAAATGACATTGAAGATCTCTTTCAATTATTTTGTTGTGGCTCAATCATTTCCAATTGTGTCTAACTCTTCATGACCTCATTTGGAGTTTCCTTGGTAGGGAAACTAGAATTTTCCATTTCCTTCTCCAGCTCATTTGACACATGAGAAACTGATGGATAGGGTTAAGTGACTGCCAAGAGTCACATAGCTAGTAATTGTTGGAGGCCAGATTTAAACTCAGGAAGATGACTCCTCTTCTATCCACGTTACCACCTCTTTAGTCGTAAAATGCAATTATTCTATTAAGTCCAAGAGATGTTTGGAGAGAGATAATTAGTTGCAGAAACCTATCAGAATTGAGATTATTTTTAGCTTTCAGAATACAGATGAGGAGCAATGTGAGGTTAAATGTCTAATATTATATAGAAGTTCTACTATAAGTCTAGTCTTGAAACCCTTTTCTATTCAACTGGGACATATCCTATTTCATATACCTTTAAATTCAGATTTAAATTCATATACCTTTAAATTCAGATTTAAAAAATTGTGTATGATGGTAGAAAGAGACAGGAATAGAGTAGAGTCAATTGATTTTTGGTGAATCTGGAGAAAATGATGAATATGTGTATAGGAAAGACTGTCATAGAAAAAAAAGCTACTGGGATTTGGGGTCAGAGGAGCTGAATTTGAAGTCTGAATGTGTTACATATTACTTTTATATGTGATCTGTCTTGAGTTTGAAGTTACTGTCTTGAGTTTGTTTCTTTATTTATAAAATAAGGAAGTTGGACATAATGAAAGCTAAGGGATGTTATTTGATCCTATGACTTATTCATTCAAGTTTCTCATATCACATTACTTGAACTTCTTGTACTCTACCTGGCATTGTAGTTATTTATGAACCTAACTTCCTATTAAATTGTAAGGCCCTTGAGTTCAGAGACTATCATGTCTTTTTTTGTACTCCAACTGCTTATTATAGTGCCTTGCTCAAAGTATGAGCTAGTTTCCTGACCCAATTGATTCTTATTAACCAACCCTCCCATCGTCTCACCTTCATTCAGTTTTTCCTTTAGTGACATAAAGCTTTTATGACCTATAATATGTTCTTCCTTCAATTTTCAATTACAAAATATTCATCCTTCTCTATGCTAGTGATGTAATAGTACTTTTTAGATACGAAGTACTACTTTACAAACTTTTAGACAACACTGAAAAAATATTTAAACACTGGTGATTCAAGAACAAATTACTGGTTGTTTTTTATTAAAGGGATTCTTACTGATCTCAATGAACTCTAAATAATCAGCTAATGGACCCAAACCAGGTGTTCAAATATCCAGGCCTTGATGTCAATAACATATTTTGCTGGGATGATTTGCAAAGCTCCAAAAGAGAAAAGACTACAATTCTTTAAAAGAATCAATCAGCAACAACAAAAAACCCAACAAAAACATTGGGACAGTACTAAAATTTTACCCCCCGCCCCAGAAGATGACTGGATATTTTGAAACTTCCATTGTAAAGCAATGATCTAAATTATTTGAGAAGGAAAGAGATGGGTCTGGGAAAATATACAGATTGCAAATTCATAGAATTTAAAATAAGAAATTCCTTAAAATAGTACAGCACAAGCAGAGTCTGCTTACTCTTACCTTTTTCATAGCATCCCAGACAGAGGTTAGATTTTCATCAAATGGGAAAGCTTATTCTTGGATCTATAATCAATTAGCTAAAAGAAACAGACAGGATCCCTTGAAAATCATCTGGTAATACTGTATCTAGCTGCAGAATTGTAAAGTTATCTAGCTGTGGAATTATGAAACTGTTTGCATTACTATCTCGTCTTTTCCATCTGTATGGATTCATAGATTTCATCATTAAAACTTGCAAGACTGGGTGAAGTCATAAGATCTCATCTCTGACACTTAAAACCAATGTTACAGTATATGGTACTTCTTATTTAGTTGTGCCAGACATTTGTGACCCCATTTGGGGTTTTCTTGGCAAAGATACTGGAGTAATTTGCCATTTTGTTTTCCAGCTCATTTTATAGATGAAGAAACTTAAGTAAATAGGGTTGAGTGACTTGTCCAGCAAGAATCATACAGCTAGTCAGTGACTAAGGTTAGATTTGAACTTAGGAAGATAAGTCTTCCTGACTCCAAGCTCAGCACTGAACCACTTAGCTGCTCTGAAGTGGTTAATAAATTCTTGTTGACTGAGTAACTGACCTAAGTCAAATCCTATCATCTCTTTGCACCTGAGTATTTTCATTTGTAGCATCATGATAGAGTTGTATTGGATAAACTCTAATACTCCTTAAAGCTCGAAATACTCTGATTTAGAATTCCCATGTATTGATTTGTATGTTTCAGTCAAACAATTTGTTAGGCTGACCATTTCCCAAATATTTTATTCCAGGGGGCATAGAAGAGTTCAAAGTGATCAGAGACTTTTTGCAAAGTCAGATTTTTTTTTCTTCCAATATGTTTCTTTACCATATCTGCTATTCAAAATGAAGTCAATTAGATATTTCTGGATCCTCCTATTCCAGTAAAGTTTCATCTATGGAAGACACAGGTAGAAGAAATTCATCATTGTTATTATTCCATTCTTGGTGGGAAATGTATTTATAATCTATAGACAGATAAATATGAAAAAGAGGTAAGTTATTTGCCACTAGAAAGAGCTTAATAAATCTTTGTTCAATTGGTTTGAATAAGTCTAAGGACTATGTCATTTTCCCTGGTTGTTTCCAAAATCAGAGCTTGGGTTATTTTAGATGGTTAAGATGAATTGATGTATTTCTTTGAGGTTTCCTTTCATAAAATGTTATCTGTTTTTATACTCAGCAACACATTCTAACTTTGTTCTATTTTGATCTTTAAAACATTTTAAAGATCACATTGCTATTTATTCTGTCCTCTGCAAGTTTTGCAATAAAGCCAAAGGCAATAAAATTCTGCCCTGACATGCCTGATTCAAGTGTCAAGTCAAATGAGTAATACAGACATGAAGTGCTATGGGAGTTCAGTGGAGGGTGGGATATCTTTGGACTGGACTGGAAGGGGGAACTTTTTAAACATCATTTAATGATGCCTTTTGTTTTCTTTTGTCACACTTATTTCTGAATATAACCCTCCTTTCTTGCTTACCCTTGTAACAGATTTTTTTTCAATCAAAATCAATTATTTATCAGTTGTATTTGATAATATATGCAGCATCATTTCTGAAATGACAAGAGGAAGTGTGTTTTCTCATCTCTTCTTTGGTACCAAGCTCAGTCATTATAATTATGCAATATTCAGATTTGTTTTTGTTATTCTTTCCCTTTATATTCTTGTGGTCACTGCATTCCCCTACCCCCATTTTTTCTTGCTTCTTACCTCTGATTACATTGTTACTGTGTGACCCTTGATAATTCAGTGCTTTCTTACTGCAGTCTCACAGTTACTTTTCAGTGATCTGGGAAATTCATTAAGAATGTAAGTTGTAGTGTAGTTGATGACCTACAGTGGTACAGTGAAATCTTCCTATTCAGTGAAATCTCAGGTAGGTCCTATCCTAATCTCTATGTCCTATTTTCGTACTCTACTCTGTATCTGTTCATGCTTTCATGTGTATGTCTGAATTTCTCATATTTGGCCCTTCTTATGGTGCAATAATATCACATTCATGTACCAAAATTTGTTTAGCCATTCCTCAATCAATGGGCACTCATTTTGTTTCCAATTGTTTGTTAATACAAAATGTGTTGCTAATAACTTTTTGGAATATAAGCAACCCTTCTCTCTGTCTTTAACCTCCTTGGAGAATATGTATAATAAGAAGATTTGTGGTGCAGAAGGTTCAGACATTGTAAACACCTTTCCCTCCACGTAATCCCAAATTTCTAGAATGATCAGAACAATTTACAACTTCACAAACAGTGCATTGGTTTGCCAGTGAATAGGAAATTCTTCATGGAAGAGATAAAACTTGAGCTGGGCCTTGATGGATGATCATATTTATAAAAGGCAGAAAAGAAGGGAAAAGATGTTCCAAGAGGAATACAGATATAAGTAAGACATAATTGGAAGACAGTGTTGATAATGACCTACTTCAAACAAGGACAAGTTGAATCTGGGTTGCTGATTCAGCTTTTGAAATTACAGTCCAAGAAAAGGACTCAGGACTTTTTCCTTCAATGCAAATGACAGAAGGTTATTGAATGAAGAGATAACATAAAAATGTAGTGGTTTTTTTTAAAAAAGGTGAATCTGATGTAAAAGAAATGGAAGCAATGAATCCTACTAGAAGGGTCATAGAATAAAGTTAGGATTATGGAACAGTGAGAATAGAGAGTAAGGGTCAAATTACAAAGACATATAGAAGACTTGAACCTCTGTAGAATTATCTATAGGAATTCCTTTTTCTATTTAGAATTTGTGCAGGTCTCTTCCATGACAGTGGTAAGTGTCATTGGCAAGAAAATGTCTTTCTGTTTTATGATTTACATAATATTCATAATCAGAAATCATTGAGTACATTGGGTAGATGAAGGGTTTATGGAAGGACATTGACATATTTCTCAAAGAATGAGAAGACATGGGAGGATTCTTAGTGAAGAGAATATACAAATTAAGATGTTAAATTGATAGAAGGAAAAAAATGTGTGAGGAGTGTGGTATTGTAAAAGTAATGTTTTTAATTTAGGTTATAAGGGTTCAAATCCCAGATCAGCTTATTGCTATCTGGGCAAATCACTTTACTTGTGTGGGCCTCATTTCTCTCATCTCTAAAGGGAAAGGATAGGACTTGATGACCTTTAAAGTCCCTCACAGCTCTGAATCCATGATCCTACGTCTGTGTTATGAGCAAACCATACTTCACTGAAACTCACTTTCCTCAGTCATAGAATGAGGAACTTGGACCAGATGACTTCTGACTGGATCTCATTGGATAGTCTTACATTCATAGGACTCGGAACTAGAAGGGGTTGTAGAGGTTTTATCAGTAATACTCAGAAGTTACAGAACATTTTAAGGGTTTGTAAAATGCCTTACAAATATTATCTCGTTTTTCCTCACAACAACCCTGGGAATTAGATACTGTTATTACCTCCATTTTAGGGAAGAGGAAATGGAGGCAAATAGAGGTTAAAGGATTTGCCCAGGTTCATAGAACTACTAAGTGTTGAGACTGTATTTGAATTTAGGTCTTCCTGACTCTAGAGTCAGTATGCAATCTACTCTTCCATTTAGCTGACTCAAAGGAGGCATTGGAAGAATTATGATACTTTCAGTTTAACTTACTTTTATAGGCAGCTTAGCAGTGAAGTGGTTAGAGGACTGGGCCTAGAGTCAGCAGTACTTGAGTTTAAATGTGTCTTTAAACACTTACTGGCTGTGTGATCCTGGATAACTCACTTACCCTCTGTTTATCTTAGTTTCCTTAACTGTTAAATGGGGCTAACAATAGTACCTACCTCACAGACTTGGTGTGAGGATCAAGTTAGGTGATATTTGTAAAGTGGTTAGCACAGTACCTGGCACAGAGTAGGGGCTTGATTAAAAAAAATGCTTGTTTCTTTAAGTGGAGTGATGTATTTGGAATCCTGAATTTGAATCCTGCCTCTGACTATCTGTGTGATAAAAGCAATTCCTTTTATCTCTTTATGAATCTCAGTTTCCTCAACTGAAAACTGTATTATCTACCTTGCAGAGTTAGTGTGAGTTTCAAAAGAGATAATGTATGAAACATAAAACCTGTGAAGTGTTTATTATTATAATCTAGTCCAGTTGTCTCATTTGATAGAGGAAAAAACTAAAGCTCAGAGAGAAAAAGTAAGTCACAGGCATGTGAAGATGTCAGTTACAGAGGAAATACTCTCTGTGGACTTTAAGTTGATATATTCAAATTACAAATCCAGTCTCTAGAATTGATTCTGAATTTAGAGTTAAAAAATAAATAAAAATATTTTTTCTGCTTTCCTCTTTGCTCAGTTTTCTTTGTTTTCTTCAATCAGCCAGTGATATGTATGGCAAATAACCAAGCAAACAAATGTGGTAGAATTAATTGTAGA
Organism: Pseudocheirus occidentalis; assembly: GCA_028646575.1. Classification (NCBI taxonomy): domain Eukaryota; kingdom Metazoa; phylum Chordata; class Mammalia; order Diprotodontia; family Pseudocheiridae; genus Pseudocheirus; species Pseudocheirus occidentalis. The sequence continues at coordinate 79,952,566 of CM053597.1, forward strand.
ATTAAGAAAACATAGGTTTGAGCTTCTGCTCTTCTAAACCAACTCAAGGTGAATAATAGTAACAATATAAGTTCATTTGTAAAGTGAGGGACTGAGCTAAATGTTATCTTAGATTCCTTCTACAATCTTCCTGATAGTAGCCACTTAATACATGTTTATTGATTGCTTCTATGATTCCATAATTAGAAAGATAATGTCCATTTCTACAAATAGATACATAAATGCTCCCAATAATCTCCTTTGCTTACTGCTATCTTAAGTGTAATAGATAAGTACTGAGACAGAGAGTGAAGATAAAAATAAAGTCATATTTTATTTATAACCCTAAGTTTGACTTTAAACCATTGATCTTTAATCTTCACTGGCCACTCCATATTCATAGAGTTGAGAGACATTCATTTTCTCAATCAGTTAATAGCTCCTTTATATCTTATTCTCAAAAAGTCTTGTATTATGAAGATGGTTTCTTTTTACACATCACTTTATCCTAAGCTATACTTCTTATCATTATCAATGTTTGTAACTCAATCAGTTATTCTGTAATCTACTCTTTTTGTTCCACTTTCCTCCAGGGTGAGGATAGCCCCTTCTCCATTAACTACAGTAATGAACATTTCTCCCCAAAATTCTGTTCAGGCTGTTTCTACTCCCCTGTCTACCCTTTTATTTCAGGAAGTACAGCTGTCCATTAGCTAGTGAAAAATCTGTCAACCAACCAACCAATCAACATGCATGAATTAATCATCTACTATATACCAAGAATAGGCCTACTATAAAGATTAAAACAAACTACCTGGACCCTGAAAGAGCTTCCATTCTGACAGTTACATAGCTCCCACAAACATAAATTTTCCAAGAAATTCAATAGCAAATTCAATAATAATTGAATCCTTTATATTTATAGAACTCTGGTAGCCTTGTAGAGCTATCAAATTCAGTTAAAACATAGTCTCTGATCTCATAGAACTCATAGTCAGCATATTAGAGACAAAGGATAGGCAATAAGTGCAGCATATGAGGCTGGGTAAAGTGAAATATTCATTTGATTCAGTCTGATGTTTCCAAGTTTTGTTCTAAAACTTGTACAGAGAAATTGTCCAATGGAGGCAAACAGAGTGCTTGTCCTGATCTCCCAAATACCTTAATTTAAGATATTGAGGAGATCTCTCAAATTAATGTAAGAATCACAAATTAGATGATACATTTCTCGCTGGACAGGTGAGAACACAGGCTTATGTGATGGGAGAATTAGGTTATTTTAGTGTATAGGAAAATAAGGATAACGTGGACTTAAATGCAGTTACAATACCTGGATAGTAGTATTAATGGTTTGGATTTCAGACATGGTTAAAGATATATAAGTAGAAAGAGAAATATAAACATGAAGGAATTTTCCAATCCCCTTACCCCATCAAACTGCAAGACAGAGAATCCAAATGATCAAAAAGAACAGAAAAGTATCTTTCAAGACAGGGACCAGCTCACTCCATTTTTTTTCTCAGCAGCACCCAATTTAAGCAACTGCCTTACCTACACCAAGTTGACAGTTACATAATTACCCACGCTGAGAAAATAATGTACTTTTTGAAAGGCTATAGATCTGGTTTTCTAACCAAATTCTTCTTATTCTTTCTACTCTTCTCTACAGATTACTTTTTACAATTTAATGGGAACAGTTAACCAGACATGGGTGAATTCATTCATTCTCCTGGGTCTGTCTAGTGACTGGAGGACTCAGGTCTCACTCTTTGTCCTTTTCCTGGCAATGTACCTGGTCACTGTGCTTGGAAATATCCTTATCATCATTCTGATTTGTCTCGACAACCACCTCCACACACCAATGTATTTCTTCCTCATTAATCTCTCTCTTGTGGATGTATCTTATGCTACCACTATTGTCCCCCAGTTGTTGGTTCATTTCTTGGAAGAGGATAAATTAATTCCTTACCTGAGCTGTGCAACTCAGTTATTTTTCTCTCTGGGTCTAGGTGGGATTGAGTTTGTTTTGTTGGCAACAATGGCTTATGACCGCTATGTGGCAGTTTGCAACCCTCTGCGCTATTCAGCCATCATGCATGTTGGACTGTGTGTCAGGTTGGTAGCTGCCTCCTGGGTTGGTGGTTCCCTGAACTCTCTCATGCAGACAGCCATCACTTTCCAGCTTCCCATGTGCACAAATCGGGTCATTGACCACATATCATGTGAGCTCTTAGCTGTAGTTAGATTAGCCTGTGTGGACACATCTTCCAATGAGCTTGCAATTATGGCTTCCAGCATCATCCTGCTCATGACCCCATTCTTGCTGGTTCTGCTGTCCTATATCACGATCATCTCAACTATCCTGAAGATTCAGTCCACAGTGGGAAGAAAGAAAGCTTTTCAGACTTGTGCCTCCCACCTGACAGTGGTGGCTTTGTGCTATGGGATGGCCATTTTCACTTATATCCAGCCCCGCTCAGCTCCTAATATACTTCAGGAGAAGATGATCTCACTCTTCTATGCCCTATTGACACCCATGTTGAACCCTGTGATTTACAGTGTGAGGAATAAGGAAGTGAAGGGAGCCTGGCAAAAACTTCTAAGGCAATTCTTTGAAATAAAGTTGAAGCTGACATCCTCATGAATCACAAGGAAAGGTTGTAGTGTATTGTGCCCTCCCACCCAGATCTGCTTATGACAAGAGCTGTTCACATGTCTCTCCTCTCCTTTTTGAGATATGGGAGAATTTCTCCTGTTCCTCTTTAGAAATGGAAAAGGTCAAAGATATAGCAGACAACATCTTGAATGATGCAATGCAAATTTATAGGGACAGAACTCATACAATTTTATCCTTGCTTTCTGTGTCCTGTCCTCCAACATGCACCCTCTCCCCCATCCCCACTGTGGGAGGTACCTGATCTTTCCTTCTTTAGCTTCCTTTTGTGTTTTGTCTACCCCTAATAGACTGTAAACTCTTCAAGTGCAGGGAATATCTTTCTTTTTCACATTTATATCCTGATACCTGGCACAGTAGCAGATGCTTAACAAATGTTTATTGACTATTAACATCTTATGTAAAATATTAAATTCTATTTTGTCACTTTGATTTGCCACATTTATTACCCTCCATATCACCACCAATCATGAAATGAGCACCAATTCTTGAAATGAACAATTTCTTCTTAAGATGAAATGGATTTAAATGCTAGAATTGCTCATAATGGCAAATGACACTTTGAGTCCACCATAAGACAGTAAAGCTGGACCTATACTCTTTCATACCAAGGAAGACAAGACTTTTCTATTTTTTTATATGAAACTCTAGAACTCTATTATGTAAAGTTTGTTTGTTTTTTCTTTTTAATTCTATAGGTTCAACCTGTAGTTGTCAAGGATTCGCTTTTTCTCTATACTTTACTTCCTCCTCCTCCTACTCCTCTTCCTTTTCCTCCTTCATCATCATCATCTTCTTCTTCTTCTTCTTCTTCTTCTTCTTCTCCTCCTCCTCCTCCTCCTCCTTAATATTTATCCTTCCATCCATTCTCACTGGGGAAAAAAACTCATATGACAATATGCATAATCAAACAAAACTGGTTTCTACAATCCAATGTCTGAAAATGTGTCTTGTTATGCATCTTGGATATATCTCTCTTTGTCAAGAGGTGGGTCACATAAGAAGAAAACATCTTAGCACCAAAATTAATGAAGTGTGTTGGCAGAGCCTTCTTTATTCTGGGCGCATTGGTTATGTCTACACAGAGCACAAATAGATTGGAAGAGTTCAGTCAGGGGAGGGACATCTCTTGTGGAGATTAGAACAGAAGTCAAACAGCTGAATATAAGCTCCTTAATGGAAGAGGATATTTGTCCCTGTATCACAAGCACCTAACATAGTCCCCTTCCCATAATTTGTGCTTGACAAATAAATACTTTGGGGGTTTAATTGGACAAGTAAATATGTGATCTATTAGGAAGATCAGAAAAGGATCCACATAGTAGTTAACAGTTGAATTGAATCTTAAAAGAAATGCAAGGTTCTAAGAGTGTGGTGAGAGAGGAGCCTATTTCTAGGCATGTGAGACAGCCTTTGCAAAGATATGGACATGAGCAATGGAATCCTGAATTTGAAGTACAAGAAATAGGCCAATTTGCTCAGAATGGAGAGTGTATGGAAGTAAGTGATGTGAAATAACTGTGGAAAGGAGAGACAGATCCTGTCTGTGAAGAGTTTTAAATGGACAAATGAAAAATTTGTATTTTATCTTATGACCAATAAGAAGACACTGAACATTCTTATGTGACATGGTCAGACTAGATTTCTGTAGGGAAGCAAATAAAAGGAATGACTGAAGGAATACACAATTGAAGGTGTGTGTGTGTGTGTGTGTGTGTGTGTGTGTGAGAGAGAGAGAGAGAGAGAGAGAGAGAGAGACAGAGAGACAGAGAGACGGAGAGACAGAGAGAGACAGAGAGAGACAGAGAGAAAGAGACAGAGAGAGACAGAGAGAGACAGACAGAGACAGAGAGACAGAGACAGACAGAAAGACAACGAGAGAGGGAATACTAATTCCATGTCTTCTAAGATTTTGCCTGCAAAACCAATTGAGCCAGAGTGGAGTTAATGGTTATTGCAAAAGTAAAAATTAGCTTAAATCATATCAAATGTTTCTATTTAAAATAACACAAAAGTAAAGGAAAAAGTGCCACGTTGAGAATCATAAGAGATGGATTTGAATTCCTGGCTCTTTTATTTTCTTCTTGTATGTTTAAGATATATGAACTTCAGTTATGTCATCTGTAAAATAAGGGCTTGACCTAGACAGTTATTTCCTGTTGTGATCCTGTGAAGTAGTGAACTTAGGCAGCTGTTTCGTGAAATGGATAGAGCATTAGATCTGGAGTCAGGAAGACCAAAGTTTAAATCTGACTTCAAACACTTAGTAACTGTGTTACCCTGGGCAAATCACTTAACCTTTCTTCACCTCAGTTTTCTCACCTGTAAAATGGAGATAATTATAGCATCTACCTCCCAGAGTTATTCTGTGGATAAAATATTTCCAGTATTTTCAAACTTGAAGCACAATGCATATGCTAGCTTTAGTTATTAACGTTATTAATAGTATTAATTACTGACATTTATTATTAATCATATTATAACACTAGTTATTCAGTGTAAATTTTAATTATTGTTAATATTATTTACTATAATAGCTATATTATATTATTAATAATAACCCCACCACTACTACTCCCACTACTCCTACCCTTAGTACTTCTATTACTGCTAGCTGTGAACTTGGCTTTAACTTGAAATCAATGTCTTTAATGCAGGGAAATCAGTCAAATGCATAGGAGCAAGAATGAAGGATAGAAATCTAAGTTCCTGGCCTTTTTAAAAGAGACTCTAATCTCCAGTACCTTTCTTTTCCTTTGTCACTCACCACAACAACCCCTAGAAGACCTCACCAACTCTGGTTAAGTGACCAAAGATGTCCATGCTGCCATATGAATAGAGTATCAGTTTACTTCTGTTGGAAATCTTAGATGAATAAGAGGAAGAAATAATGAAGTAAACAACAGAATAATATTGAGGTTAGGAGAAAAGTGAGTGAAAATTATCTGTCATTGCAAATTTTTGATTCTCAGAATTTCTTTTTCCCCCAAAGAGGCTATACCTGACAGCTACCTTCCTGCCTCTGTTTCGACATCAGATAATTGGTTTTGTAGGCATCCCATATGTTCCTGAGCATTTTGTGCTATTCAAAGTGTTTTCAAAAATTTCACTGTTCCTCATCACAACTCTGTGAGTTCATCTGGGCTGACTGATAACTATTTCCATTTGACAGATGAGGAAACTGAAGGCCCAGGTGACCATGTGAGTTGCTCAAAGTGTCACAAATTGAATGCAAATCTACTTGAACATCAAAACCTGATGGCAATTCTGGAAATCAAGCAAGGAGCAGGACTTTTGGAAAGTCACTTCCCCTCTCTGAGGATGTTTGCTCATGTAGACTAGACTAATCTATATCTTTATCTATGTCTATGTCTAGTCTATGTCTATGTCTATGTCTGTCTATGTCTGTCTACATCTATGTCTACGTCTATTTCTATGTCTGTATCTGTATCTGTATGTATATCTGTCTATCTATCTATCTGTCTGTCTATCTATCTATCTATCTATCTATCTATCTATCTATCTATCTATCTATCTATCTGCTGCCATTCTAGTACTCCCTTAATATTTCAAACATATAGCTGTAAAGGCTGAATTTAAAGACTGGTTCATTATAGCCTGCAGAGTAGTCAGACAAAAGCTAGAAAGCTGCTGGCATATGATGGGGGATGTGTCTGATAAGTTTATAAAAACAATCACAGACTACAAAGCATGCAGAGACACCCCTCTTCAAACAGTTTGGCAGTAGTTGATAATCTTAGAATGCAATGCCTTTGACAAGGAGAAGTGTGAAAACAAATTACTTCAATAAGAAATGATGCCCATAATTTAGTATTTAGGGACATCAGAATAACTACAAAATACAGACCACTTTCAGAAGGAAGCAGCACTGCAAATTTGAATCCCACAATACTCCAAGTGATGGCAGTAATACAAATTCTTTGTGGGAGCAGTAGATCACTTCTCTTCTTTGCCCCCCATTTTGCGTAAATTTGGGGGAATGTGGATTTTCTCAGTTCTTCTGACTTTCAGAAAGGATCACAATCCATTTTTCCCCTTTTTCCTTAATCTAATCACGATGTGTTAATCTGAAGAAAGCAAATGAAGACAAACAGTAACAAATAAATAAGTAGGCAAAGTAAAAACAAAATATTTTACAAATGCTTAAGATGGACAGTATTCCGTAGTTTTTAAAATTGTATTTTATATTTTATTTTGTATATTCATTCATTCATTCATTCATCTATATATTTATTAAATAATACATGTAAATATTTATATATTTTTATTTATATATTTTTAATAATTATATTATATATAAATAATATATCATGCAAATAATATAATTATATTAATATATAATAGTAACTTTAATAGTAATATTATTTTTATATTTTGTAAAATATATATTTATATATTGTGTATTATTTATATATAAATAAATATTAAGTAAATATATAAAAATAAAATAAATATTATTTATTTTTCGTTTTCAACATTCACTTCCACAAGATTTTGAGTTCTAAATATTTTCTTCATCTCTCCCCTTCCCCACCCCAAGACAGTATGCATTCTGATTATCCCTTCCATGAATCTGCCCTCCCTTCTCTCACTGTCCTCTTCTCTTATCCCTTCCCTTCTATTTTCTTGTAGGGCAAGGTGGATTGCCCATGTCTTATTTCCCAGTTGTATGTAAAAAACATTTTTAACATTCATTTTTTAAAACTTTGAGTTCCACAATCTCTCCCTTTCTCCCTCCCAACCCACTGCCATTGAGAAGGCAAACAATTTGATATAGGTAATACATGGGTAGTCATGTAAAACACTTCCATAATGGTCATGATGTGAAAGACTAACTGTATTTCCTTTCACCCTAACCTCTTCCCCATTTGGAGACAGAAGAGATTATTTCTTTTAATCCTATTTGATAATCTCTGAAGAACCTTTGTTCTCGCTTAATTCTTCTCAGTCTTGGGAGACTTAGTATTCCATCTATAAGTTGATATTCTGTTATACCTAATGACAAAACTTCACCACACTCAACAAATTTCTCATTTGTTAAATATTGCAGTCCACTCATTCCCACTCTCTGATTTTCTATTGTCCTTTAAAAGACTTGAATTTCAATTCTTGGGACAAAGTAGTATCCCACAACTCAAAGTCATTGCCAATGTTAGAGTTGGACACTTATTTCAGAGGAAGCTTGTTATCATATGGCATAATGGAAAGAAAGCTGGATTTGAAGCTGCAGAGCCTGAGTTCAGAACCCATCTCTGGCACTTATTGTGATCCTGGAAAAGTTGCTTCATCTCTTTGGACCTCAGTTTCCTCAACTGTAAAATGCAGGGGTTGAATGTAATGATCATCAAAGTCTCTTCCATTTCTAATGCTTTAATTTGGTGAAGTGTTTGTGTGTGGATGTTAGGGATGAAAGCAATGAAATGGCTGAAGATATCTATCTACAAATTGAAAATATGGACTTTTGAAATCATCTTTTCCTTCCTTTTAACAGAGATATAATGGTAAGTTGTTTTTCTGAAATATGGGTAATGTCTGTGATCATTTTGTTGATCTGAATGTTTTCTGATCCTAAAAACATTTCCCCATCTTGTGAACATTTAGGATATGGCTCTGTAGTCAGCACTTGATATAAATTATAGCACTAGATGTCAAGCCTTGGGAAGTCAAGTAAGAAGTTGAGGATAAAGCTTAAGTCTAGATCTAATATACTGGATCAAGAAGGGATGTAGATTCCACTAGTCTAAGAAAGGACAAATCAATAGTCAAGTTAACAGATAGGTGTCAAAGTAGACATAGTGGCTAGTCATCAAAGAGGCAGGAGACTAGAACTTCAAATACAAGGATAAAGTCAAAGATGAAGGTCAAATTGAGTAATGAGTCAAAACCACAGCAGCAGTACATAGTTACAGCTACATTGTGAGGTGACTGACTTTGAAAGACTTAGCTGTTCTCAGCAATGTGAGGATCTAATACCATTCTAAAAGGCTAGTGATGGAAAATGCTATTCACATTCAGAGAAAGAATGCAGATTGAAGCATACTTTTTGTGCTCATTCTCTCTCTCTCTCTTTCTCTCTCTCTCTCTCTCTCTCTCTCTCTCTCTCTCTCTCTCTCTCTCTCTCTCTCTCTCTCTCTCTCTCTCTCATAACTATATGTGTAGAGCCTATATCAGATTGCATGTTTTCTTGGGGAAAGGAGTGAGGAGGAAAAAATTTAAAAACTCAAAAGTTTATGGAACTGAATGTTGAAAACTAAAAAAAAAATAAATAATTTTTAATTAGGAAAAAATACCACAGGAGCAGAAACATAATGTTAAATCTTCCTTCCCTATCCTAACATTGACTGTTGTAGTCTTGGTTCCAGGATACCCAACAACTTGATCCCTCCATGATATCAGCATTTACTATAATTAAATTTACCACTCTGTGGACAACTCACTGAAGTGATTTGGCGTCCCCAACAAGGCCCAGTTTTAGTTTATTCATGCTTGCAATAACCTATACACTATTGAACACCACCCTCAACTAATGCAGGTATGCCATCATCCTTTCTTCCCTCCAAACCTCATTATCTTCATCTCAGTCTGCATCATGCAGAATGAATCCTCTGTCTATGACATGGTTGTATAGTCAAATTAATTTGAAAAGATGTAGTCAATCAGGGCATTCTGCTTGTCTATGCTATATTCCAGGCTCAAGGTAGAGGTAGGGAGTGAGGAGCATCTTTAACATATGGCATCTTATATATGGGGAGGTTGGGAATAATATTTATTTTTCATTGCATGGAATATTTTCCTTTAAGGAGGCAAAGGCATTATCCTTGGGATTTGGTTGGTCCTTAGGAGTAGAGATCTAAAAAGCTTAGCCTGTGGAGCATTGGTATACTTGAGGTTTGGCAGTTTCCCCATTACCCCATGATACATATTTCTGACCTATCAATCTTGCCCTGGTAAATGTGGAGGCAGAAGGGAACAGCAAATGTTTTCAGTAATAATATCCTTTCAATTTTTTGTTATAATAAGTAAAGTCATTTTTCTTATATTTTATGGTCAATGAATGTGTCATTGTTTCCAATCATTGGATTGGCCTGAAGTAGGTCAGGCACAAAATAGTCTGCTAAGCACTGAAGCTGCAAAATAAGACAAAAATGAAAGCAGTCCTTCTTTATAAGAATCATATTCCATAGTGGAAGATAATATGTACATACACATACACGTGCGCACACACACACACATAAACAAAATAAATAGCTTACCTACCTACAAGACATTTCAGAAAGGAACCAAAATTGTGTGTGACTTCACAAACTGTCAGTATATAACCATGAGAAATAAGGGAAATTTCTCTTGACATTTGATTATATGCCATCTCTGCATTTCCATTATAATAGCAAAACATAACTGCAGAGAGCATCTCAGTGCTATCCTTTTCACTAGTGTTGAATCAGTTTACTGTGCTCCATTTTAGCGCTACTCTCCACATTTACAGGTGCAGATTATTGTAGATCTTCTAGTTACAATTTCTCCACAATAGTTCCCTCTAGACCAGTTTCTAAATGCTATTGTATTTGTGATATTCTATCTGCCAAACTCTCTGCCTCTAGTCAGATGGTTTCTGTATCTGTAATTCAGTCCTTTCTCATTTCTATGTTATAGAATAGTGAAATTGTTTTAAAATACTCTAACCTGCTACCTTATATAGATGTCTTTCATGAGCTCTCCAGTTGCTAGTGCTGTCTCAATCTTGAAATCACCTCATGTATACTTCAACTTATATGCATATACATGTATATGTATATGTATACATACATACATATATATGAACATGCTTATATAATTATGTGTTGTGTTACTGCAGTAGAATGTTGCCTCCTTGAAGGGAGGGGTTTCTGACAAAGCAAGAATTAAAGAACATTATGAAATGTAAAATGGATAGTTTTGTTTACATTTGATTAAAAATATTTTGCATAAACAAAATCAATATATAACCAAGTTTAGAAGGAAACCAGAAAACTGGGAAACAATATTTTTCTGCCAATGTTTCTGATAAAGACTTCATTTCTCAGATATATAGAAAACAGAGTCAATTTTATAAGTATACAAGTCATTCCCCAACTGATAAATGGTCAAAAAATATGGATAGATAGTTTTCAGATGAAGAAATTAAAACTATTTTTAGTCATATGAAAAATGCTCTAAATCACTATTGTTTAGAGAATTGCAAATCAAAATAGCTCTGAGGTGCAACCTCATACCTACCAGATTGGCTAACATGACAAAAAAGGGAAATGATGACTATTGGAGAAGATGTGAGAAAATCAAAATACTAATGCATTGTTTGTGGAGTTGTGAACTAATCCAACAATTCTGGAGAACAATTTGGAACCATAATTCCAGGCTATAAAACTCTGTTCAACCTTTGATCCAGCAATGCCTCTACTAGATCTGAATCATAAAAAATATGTAGAAAATTATTTATAGCAGCTTTTTTGGAGGCAAAGAATAGGAATTTGAGGGGATGCCTATCAACTGGGGAATGGGTAAACAGGTTGTGGTATATGAATGTAATGATATACTATTGTTGTATAAGAAATAAAGAGCAGATTGGTTTCAGAAAAACCTGGGAAGACTTACATGAAATGATACTGAGTGAAGTGAGGAGAACCAGGAGAACATTGTGCACAGTAACAGCAACATTGTGTGATGATTAACTTTGATAGATTTTGGTTCTTCACAACAATACAATGATCTAAGACAGTTCCAAAAGACTCATAATGAAAAATGCTATCCACATCAGAGAAAGAACTATGGAGTCTGTATACAGATCAGAGCATACTGATTTTATTTTTTTTCCTCTTTCTTGTTGTTTTTCCTTTTTGTTCTGATTCTTCATTCACAACATAACTAATGTGACAATATATTTAATACGATTGTACATGTACATAGCCCATTTCATGTTGCTTGCTGTCTTGGGAAGGAGAGAGAGGGAGGGAGGGGAAAAATAGGACTCAAGATCCTAAAAAAATGATGGTTGAAAACTAAAACAAATTACTTAAAAAAGAATGTTTGTTCCTTGAAGGCATGGGCTGTTTTGTTTTCATGTTTATATCATGAAAAGTTAGCACAGTACCTTGTTTATAGGGGGTGCTAAATAATAATTATTGAATTGAATTGAGCTAAAAGATCTTGTAGGTATTCAAATATAAACGTTAATCTAAAAATGAAAGGATAAAATAGCTTCTCAATACTCCATTTAAACTAAGAACACTTAGAATGGGAGACAACAATCCATCACAGCTCCTTGAATAATATTATTCTGTCAGGAAAAATTGAAAGGATTAGGTGATTGAATGTGTATAGAGGATTCAGGAGAGGAATGAACATAAGATGACTCCAAAGTTTCAGGTAGGAATGATCGGGAGGATGCTCCTATTATAGATAACTGGGAAATTATTAGTATGGTGTTTGTCTTCCACCCATACTATGTTCATTTTTTTGTGAGAGAGCAGAAGTCTCTGGATTCAACAGTCTGGCTTCCATAAGTGTCATTAATTGATATAGGATGAACATTATTTCAGAAATGTATATAGTGTGAAGCAAGAGCGAGGCTACTTTGTCATCTCCTTATATTATAGTGTCATATTTACCAAAGAAGCAGGGTAAATAATGAAACAAATGGCCATGGCAAAAGAACAAATGAAAAGATCAGTGAATGCTAGGAGGATAAATGAGTAGGTGGATGACTGGTTGGATGAGTAGCTAGAAGGCACACTGGGATGAATAAATCAATGGGTAGATGGAATCTGACAATGACTCAATTAAATGCCTACTCTCAGTGTGTTTTAAAACTTTCCAAAGATAAAATTTTTAACCTTTCTTTGGAAAGAGCTCATATGTCAGTTATGCCTTTCTTATTTTCTTCCTCCCAAATTGCATTAGTTAATATTGATGATCTCATTTGTATTTTCTTAAATAATCTTATTTCTATCTTCTTATTAGATCTTATCTTAGAATATCTTATTTTTATTATTACCATCTTTAAATGTATTATTTAGAATTTTGAAATAGCTACCATGTATTTTATTCTCTGAGGTATACATACACCTTCAGTCAAAGGTTATAGTAGAATTTTAAAGCTTGAAGGAATCATAGATGGCTGCTGGTCATCAGTTATTTAAAATACTTAGATTTGTGGCAAGTATTCAGAACCAAGAGAGCATGCCTAGATGTTCTGGGTTGAAGGAAACTTTTAGATCTGCCAAGCAATTAGCAGAGTGCTGACACAAGGTGAAAGAACAGGCAATATGAAGATTGAGGGATATAAAAACTATGTAATTGGTTTGACTCTTCATGACTCTCGGACCAGCAATGAAACAGGGCCAATGAGAAGATATTTCTCTTCTGTAGCCAACATGAAATAGTGGATTCACTGTGTCATATAGGCCAAGAATCCATATTTCCAGTCTAACTCCTGTTAAAGAGAGAGTCTCTGTCCTTTTATACATAGAACTGACTATAAGTCAAGAAATTTTGTTATAGTATCATTCATCACCTTTTATTAAGTTCCTACCTTGTTTAAAGCATACTGGTAGGCCCTGGGGCTGCAAATATAAGATCTGTTCCTCAAAACATATGCAAGTATGTGCATTTTTATATTTATTATGTGATATTAATAATAATTACACAGAATTTCTAAAAACACCTTTTCAGTTATCTTAAAATCTTTTGTCTCATTCTGTTCTCATGATAATCATCAAAGGTATGGAGGAATGGTCTTATTTTCCCAAATTTTCTGATAGGGAAGTTGAAATGCAGAAAGATTAAGTAAATTACTCAAAGGGATACAGTAAATCAGTACGATCTGGGACTAAATATAGGTCTCCTGACTCCTATCTCTGGAATCACTAGCTTTACGTTAGTGTTGTAACACAATTAGAGAAAGGACCAATAGGGGATTATGGGGAAGGTACACAGAGGGAAGATGTTGCACAAAGGTATTAAGGCTGTAGGTGAATGTCCAAGCTTTTGACATCAGAGGGAAGATGATAAAGAAGGGGAGTAAGGAAAGAATAGAACCAAACAACATAGGGTCCTAGAGAAGATAAACTTTTAGGGATTGCCCAATTTAAGATAATAGGGTTTAAGAGAGGAACTGTTCTTAAAATCAAACTTGGGCATAGTGGGAAAAGTTAGGGGAATAAAATGAAATATGAAGAAGAAAATAAGACCCTAGAGAGGGAACATTAATTTCCCTCTCAGAATGTCAAACATCTTGGAATCTGCAACAACGCAAGTGCCTCTGGAGCTTCCTACTCCCAAAGACCTGTATGATGTAAACATTGTTACCCATTGCGGATGAGCTAAGTGTCCACTTCAAATAAATCTTTGTAAGTCACAGGAAATTTTCTGTAATTGAAGGTAGAATTTTCTCTGGGAGGCTAATGCTGAATGTGGGGCTAGGAGACTGTCACTATTACCAAAATAAAATGGACACATATTCAAAATTTTGAAGTGAGCTTCATGTGCTCGTTGTGTCTATTCCTCAGAATTCTGAGCATTTAGGAAAATTTAATTTGCACTGTTGTCTTGCTACATTTTCATTTCAGACATATCATCAGATCCTACTGGTCCCATCTAGGGGATTTGATAATTCTAATAAAGATTATCAAATAGGATTAAGACTGAATAGAGTGTTAAAACAGCTAAACTTGGGGTTAAAGATGACATCAAAATTTACCAAGTGATTAGATCTTTACAGTCCAGTTACAGGAAATCATATGAATAATGAATGAGAAATACATCTGGAAAATTGCCTCAGAATTTGACTTTGCTTAAATTGGATTAAAAAAACTAATGTAAGCTTGGGGATCAACTCTTTCTTTTATTTCAAAGGATCTACCTTTATTCCTAGTCTTAGAATTTCTGTTAAGCAATAAGGAGGATAATTATCCTCAAATGTTTTAATGCCTTGAAAAAATATTCAGATATATTTTTCATGAATAGAAAAACCATAATGGAAGACAAGAGTCAATTTTTTGAAGATTCATAAGCAGGCATGGCTTTGAAAAATCAGTGCTTTTATCCGTCTTTTGGTCTCTCAGATCACTTGTTACATTTTATCATAAGGAAAGAAAAAGATAGATCAGTGGAGTATTGTGGTGCAAGATAGAAAGAGACAATGGTATAAGAAAGATTTTGACATAAAACACATTGGAAAATTGTGAAAGGCAATTGTATTTAATGTTAGAAATGGAGAAAATGTGAATTTGCTTTCTCTCCAGAAAAATTAAATAATAGTTTATAGTTAAATATTTCATGATATTATTTGGGATTTGTGAAGATACTATTTCTAAACACTATCTCTGAGAGCTAGGATAAGAGGGATTTGCAAACATAAAAATCGGGTCAATATGAAAACACCTGATTCTGGAGATTCATTCAGTAATCTGTTAAAAATACAGGATTAGGTAAAGGTTTTGTCTACATGACATCCACATCTGAATAAGGGGTGAAAAAAATTTTAATGATTTAAATGTTGAGCCAACATTGGAGATCCTATCAAATTTAATTCAAAAAATATTTCTTAAGTGCCTAACAGTCATCATTGTATTGGATGCTTTTGGTTTATGCTAAGTGCTTTAATCAATAACACAGAAAGGCAAATGTGGTAGTGTAGTTCTGAGCACATAAATTTTAAATGGGAGGTTTTTGGAGAGGGGATACTGATGACTAGTAGAAGGATAGGCAGTGAAATCTACACTGTAGGGGGTAGAGCATGGCAACAGAGACTGGCTCAATGTATAACCCATTTCCACTTCAAATTTAATCAGACAATAGCAATAATCTTGTTGGGGACTATTAATTTATGTAGTCAAGTCACTTAGTCACACAGAGCCTCAGTTTACTCACCTTTAAAGTGGGTATTATAGTGCTAATTCACAGGGTTGAGGATCCAATGAGTTAATTTTTGTGAAGGTCTTTGTAAACTTCAAAATGTTATATAAATGTTTCATCATTTCATCGCTAGTAATGTTGTTATATGACACCAAACCTCCAGATTTTTTTCAATACCAACACCATGGATATTGGAAATTCATGATCAGCATATGTTCTGACCAAAAATCACCTTCACTGATTTAGCACTGGTCCCTGAAAAATCTATGATTTTGTATTCATTTCCTTTGAATTAAGTTTCACCTCTGCCAAACAAATTATCTAAAATGTGAACACTTCAGGGTGGGATATCACTCTATATCACTCATTTATACCTTTAATGAAATTCATTTTGCCCAATTGCTTTCCTCTCTGGCAGCTAGTCAATGTTAGGGTACTGAGAAATTTTGATGGAGGCATAAGGGGAATTAAGGGTTGGGAGAGAAAGGAATGCTTCTGGAGCACGAAATACTTTCTTCTTAGTACCATGAAGCAAAAGAAGAGGTTCAGTTCTTGTGTTTTTAAAAAATCTTATTTCTCTGATTATGGATGGATATTAATGTGGTTACTTTTTTGGAAGGAATGCTTCCCATTCAAGATCAATTTTATAGACTTAGAAAAATATTTATTGAGATATTTGTCTTTAGTTCCTCTCCCCTTTCCATCTCAAATTGGTGCCCTTTACACTGCTCTCAGGGCTGCTTTCCCTGTTCACCCCAAATTCACCAAGGCTCTGTTATATTCATATGATATTTCTTCTGTCATGGAGGAGGGGAGAATGATCTTATGAATTCATTCATACAAAAAAATTGTGTACCTTGGCCTGGCACCTGTCATAGACAAAACAGTGGACTTAGAATCAGAAAACACAAGTTGGAATCCTGCTTAATTGCTCGGACCCTCAGTTTCCTGATCTATAAAATGAGATAAATAATATTTGTGCTTCTTCAAAGGGGGATGGTAAAGAAAGTGTTTTGTACACTTTAAAGAGTCACTGAAATACCATGCTTAAATTCAATACCTAAATTGTTTAATAGTATCCCCAACCATTTTTGAGAGCATTTAAAAAGAGAACTGCAAAGGGAGGGTAGTGTTTAACCTACAAAGATAAGTCACAGATCTTAAAATAATGCTCATCAGTGATGGCCAATAGGGATATATTGTTAGGTGGAGGATTTTCTGGTACCTTCCAACTCAT
The DNA here is from genome assembly GCA_028646575.1 of Pseudocheirus occidentalis. Lineage (NCBI taxonomy): Eukaryota > Metazoa > Chordata > Mammalia > Diprotodontia > Pseudocheiridae > Pseudocheirus > Pseudocheirus occidentalis. Next base: position 79,969,368 of record CM053597.1, read on the forward strand.
GCTGGCTAAGTGAATCTTTGCTTTATTTCTCTTTAAGTTGCTTGTCATTGTATTACAGGAGAAAATATCTCTGTTCTTATGGGGTTCATGTTTAAGGAGATAGACCATAGGAATGTATTATCTTGTGTAATTTTGAGCAAGGGTGGTTTATGTTTCTTTGCTTAAACAGTGAGAATCCAAAAGAAAGAGCCAGAAAGAAGAAATAATTTGTTGGAACAATAACAGAAAAATGATATGATGGATGTGAAATGCAAGAATTGGTGCAGGTAAATCAATATTGCTGACTTAGGAGAGCATAACAGAAGGACAAACAGAAAATGTCTTCCCCTGGGATACAGAGGACAAAAATAGGAGAGGTTATAAAAAGGCCTTTATTAAATATTATACACTGTTATTGCCATTCAAACATTCATTAATTATCTCTTCAAAACCTACTGTGTCATCACTATGCTGAGATAATTTAGAACTTGTTTTTCTATAGAGAGATTGAATACCATATAGGGTAATCAGTTCTTAAAAAGAAAAAAAAAGAAAAAAATGAAGCTTTAAGGCCAGATGATTTAGGTTTGAATCTGGGTTTTGCTGTCTGTATGATTTTAAGAAAGGTTACTTCACCTCTCTTGGCCCTTTGAGGTTAAATGAAGAAAATAGTATAGTACATTGAGTGCTGAACTTTGATTCAGAAAGATCTGAGTTTGAATCTGCCTTACACATTAACTAGCCATGTGATCCTAAACAAGTAACTTAACCTTTTCCTAGATCAATTTCCTAAACTGTCAAATGTGAACTATGAGTGCCTAACTCCCAAGGTTGTTGTGAGACTAAAAAGAAATAATAAGATAAAGCAAAGTGATTTTTAAAACACTAAAATACTATAAAATATTAACTATTATTTTATATACACATGGGGCATCCAACACAACCATTGCCATACAAAAACATACTAATGAGTTCAGGCAAAACATTTGTAGAAATGTTCCAAACATCTCAATGCCATATGTATAGTCTTGTCAGTAGCTTTTAGGTTGGTTAAATTTAACTTGGTTTAGAATAATGTATCCAAAGCAATTTTCAATGACTACTTCCATTTCTGCTATAAAAGCTTCAAAGTGACACTGTTACCAAAATAATAAGAAGAATTTTTTGTTCCCTGGCACAGACAATTTCCACACAGTTTGATCATCTATAAAGTAAGAGGGACTTTAAAGTTTCTTCTAGTTCTAAATGTATGATTTGAATATGGATTCGATATGGGAGAGACTAGCAAAGAGTAAGAAGAAAAAGTAAAAAGTGGTCTCAAGGTTTGAGTCCTGAATCACTGGGAGAACATTGTTGTATGATTAAAAACAGTTTAATTCACTTATTTAAATTCAACATAGGAAATGGAGCTGGTTTGAGGGGAAAATAATGAATTTAAATATGTTGAATTAAAGGTCTTGGTGGTGAATTCAAGTAGAAATATCCAATGGGCATTTGGAGATATATAACTAAGGTATATGGTTAAGAATTGAGAAAAAAGAGGAATCAGTTAATAAGACCAAGAAAGAATAGTTGATGAAGAAGGAGAACAAGGAGAAAGAATTGTCAAGGTCTGTGATCAGAACAGAAGTGTTCAATGATGTCATATGTTGGGAAGAAGGTAAGTAGAAAGAAGATTGATCAAAGTTGATTTGTGATTAGAAGACATTCAACAGGAAAATAGAATCAGTTATAGGGGAATAAGGAGGGAATGGGTGAAAAGGAAATGAATCAAATAGCATTAACTGGACAATTTTTTCAGTGAAATGGAAGAACAAGTTGCTAGCCCAAGAAGGAAAACCAGTGAAGAAAGTTTTATTCCGAGATAGAGGATAATTATGGAAAGAAGGTGGCATCATATGGGATGAGACTAACCATGGGAGAGAGGCTGAGAATAACTAAATGAGCAGACTTTTCTCGTAGGAGAAAATTAAGGTCAAAAGAGTATTATCCAAATATTCATAACATCCAAATAGTTCGTACTTTGTATTTAAAAGGGAACACACAAGCCAAGTTCCTCTCCTCCCTCCTATGCATGTGTTTCTTTTCTAGTTTGCTGAAGATAATAGGACACTTTCCGAAGTGTTTTCTTAGGGCACCAGTATTTAAAGATACATTTAGCCATGATAAATTATATAGGAATGTAACAATTTGAAGAAGAAATAAACTTTTTGCCATTCAATCTTGATTACATGAAAGGGAATTTGAGGGGCTATGCTGATGCCAAGATAATAACTGAGGTCTGGTTATAATGGCCTAAAGTTGAAGAAGATATTATAAAGAGAGATTTACAATGAAACACTTCTAGTGTGCAGATGTATATTTTTTTGAAGACAGGATTCCCTTCTGATTGCCAGTTTTACTCTTTGTTTACTCCAGAAATGAATGATAACATGGTGGTGATATTGAATCTCATCAAGTTTTCTTAGGATCATAAGATTTTGAGTTAGAAGGTAATGTAGGGATAATCTGGATTAATGGAACTGAAAATCCAAAAGAGCAAGAGATTTGCTCATGATCATTTAAGTAGTAAGTGTCAGAGTCAGTTTTTGAACTGAAATCTGGCTATTAATTCGTCCCCTGCCACCCTGAGTTGTACTCATTGATGAACAAGGAAGGTTTGTTTCTTCTATCTTCCTATCAACCAACTTTCATTTGTTATAGCTTTGTTTTGTTTTGTTTTGTTTTGTTTTGTTTTGTTTGCTTTTCAGAGGGCAATTGGGGGTTAAATGACTTGCCCAAAGTCACACAGGTAGTAAGTATGTCAAGTGTCTGAGGCCGAATTTGAACTCAGGTCCTCCTGACTTCAGGGCCAGTGCTTGTATTCACTGCACCACCTAGCTGACCCCTTGTTATAGTTTTCTAAGAAGAAATAAGCTAGCAAGTTAAACAAGCAGGAATGTAGGCACATTGGAGAAAATATTGTATTTGGGGTTGGATGACCTGAGTTCAAATTCCTCCCCTGTTACTGCCTGTGGAACAGGCAAGGGTTGACAAAATTTGAGAAAATGTCTTTTTCCTCACAACTCCTTTGTGTCTTATCCTCAAATAGCTATTTGTTGGAGTTATTGCTGTGTTTTCTCCGTTTATAGGGCAGTTAGCCAGAAGTTATTTCACCCCTTCATATATTTAGCAAAAATAACTTTTCTAGACATTTTTCTAAACAGTTACCCAATATGTAAACAGAAGGTATTGGACTCAATGATATCTAAGGTTTCTTACAACCCTAAATTATATAATTTCAGCATTATGTAACTAATTTTAATTAATAATCACATCTACAGATTGATTTTGGAAAAAATCACTCAACTCTGTTTAATACTGTTATAAAAATTCAGTATAAATTCTCAATACAAAATTAGGTGCATAAAAAGAATAAAGATGCAGTTAAATCCCTCTTTTATTTTTAAAAAATAACTGTCATTTATTCACCACTTTAATGTTAACTGAACATTTTATATATGTTATTTCATTTGATTCTCACAACAACTCTATGATGTAGGAAGTACCAGTCTTGTCTTCATTATTTTACAGATGAGGAAACTGAGATTCTGAGAGGATAACTGAATTCTCCATTGTCACAAAGGTAGAATCAGAAATTGAATTTAACTCAGGTAGATCAGTTAGTCATTCAAAGAGTATTTGCTAGGCACTTACTATGTGTCTTACTGATTCCAAATTTAGCACTCTGTATTATGCAGTACTTCCTTTTGCCCTTAGACCAGCAGAATATCATCATCCACAGATAATGTTGTACATGGATTTGACAGAATGGCCTTTTTCCCACAGCTTCTTTATTCTTATCCTCAAACAGCTCTTTATCATACTGATGATTATAGTTCCCCTTTTATATGATATTTAGCCATAAGCTCTTGTTTTTCTCCCTCCCATATTCAACAAAGATGACTTTTCTGGACACTAATTTGGTCTCATTTTCTCCATAATATTGACCAAATATTATGGAAAAAAAATCAACTCAAATAGCAGAGGTATTTTTGATGACTAACACAAGGAATTGAAAAAAAAATTCTTAGAATCAAAACCTAAAGCACTCAGCAGTCTAGTATCACCACCCTATATAAAGTTCTCTCTCTTTTCTCATCTTCTTTCTTCTCATCCTTTCAAGCTGGTTTGCCAGTGCCATTAAGGACGTGTCATCTGCCTTACATTTACTATGAATGCAATAAACACACAGGATGCGTAAATTTTATTTTGGTGCCAAAGTCTAACGTAGTTTTTTGCATATGCAAGGGGCTTATTAAATATTTGCTGAAGTCATGGAATCAGTGAACTTGGGCTACTCTTTCTTGAAGTTTGATGGTGGAAAAGGAGAGAGAAGACATGATTTTAGAGTGGAAGTTTTTTTGTTTTTGTTTTAGTTTAACCAAGCACCCTTTTAGTTTGGTGGGAAAAAGTCATTATTAAGGAAGAGACTGAAATTTTACAAGTAAGAGGATGATAGAGAAGATGAAGGTAATGATGCTGAGAGAGAAAGTTTAAGCCCACTGACCCAGGTAAGAGGTCAAATCCATAGTCATGAAATAGAGTTAAACTAATGTTCAGAGGGACCGAATCCATGATCATAAAATCTTATATTTTGAATAGGCTTTAGAGGTCATCTAATCAATCTCCCTACACAGTGAGGAATCTGTTATGAAACATTCCTTCAAAATGGACATCTGGATGATCTGAAGACTTCCTCTGACGGGGGATCATTATTTCATGCATCAAGCTTTTTCCATTTGTTCTAACCACATTCTATTGGAACCAATTGAGCTACTTATTCCAAACTGACAGAGATATTGAACAAAAAATCCTGATGTGATAAAAGCACACTGCTTTGAAAAGCTAAAGTTTGATTTTTTTTTTAACTCTGTGATCTCTCTTATTTCTTCTTCTCCCTGCAGGTTGTCCTTCACCATTTAATGGAAGAAGGTAATCAGACATGGGTGACTTCATTTATTCTCCTGGGACTGTACAATGACTGAAGAATTCAGGTCTTTCTTTTTGTCCTTTTCCTGTCCATTTATCTGCTAACTGTATTTGGAAACATCCTAATCATCATTCTGATGAGGCTAGACACCCG
>CM053597.1:79983483-80001819 GCA_028646575.1 Pseudocheirus occidentalis
CCAGATTTTAATCTCTATTATAAAGCAGCAGTCCTCAAAACTGCCTGGTACTGGCTAAGGAATAGAGTAGTGGATCAATGGAATAGATTGGGTACAAAAGACTCAGTAGACAATGACTATAGCAATATACTGTTTGATAAGTCCGAAGACCCCAGTTTCTGGGATAAGAACTCACTATTTGACAAAAACTGCTAGGAAAATTGGAATACAGTATGGCAGAAACTGGGCATAGACCATCATCTCATGCCATACACCAAAGTCAAGTCTAAATGGGTGTACAATCTAGGTAAAAAGGCTGATACTGTAAATAATCTGGGGAAGCAAGGAATAGTTTATCTGTCAGATTTTTGGAATAAGGAAGACTTTATGACCAAAGAAGAGTTGGAGAGCATTATAAAATGCAAAATGGATAATATTGATTACATTAAATAGAAAAATTTCTGTACAAAGTCAATGAAACCATGATTTAAGTGGGAAATTGGGAAAGAATATTTACAATGAGTGTCTCTGATAAAGGCTTCATTTCTAAAATATACAGGGAATTAGGTAAAATTTATAAGAACACATGTTATTCCCCGATTGATAAATGGTCAAAGGATATGAACAGGCAATTTTCAGTGGTAGAAATTAAAGATATCTTTAAGCATATGGAAAAATCCTCTAAATCACTATTGATTCAAGAAATGCAAATCAAAACAACTTTGAGGTACCACATCTCACCAGTCAGATTGGCTAAGATGATAAAACAGGAAAATGACAAGTGCTGGAGAGGATGTGGAAAAATTGGAACTCTAATGCATTGTTGGTGGAGCTGTGAACTGATACAAGGATTCTGGAGGTCAATCTGGAACTATGCCCAAAAGGCTATAAATAATTGCATACTGTTTGAACTAGTAATACCACTTTTGGGGTTGTATCCCAAAGAGATAATGGAATTGGGAAAAGGGGTCCATATGTACAAAAATTTTTATTGCAGGTCTCTTTGTGGGGGCAAAAAACTGGAAATTAAGGGGATGCCCATTAATTGGGGAATTGCTGAACAAGTTATGGTATATGAATGTAATGAGATACTATTGTGCTATAAGAAATGGAAAGGAGATGGACTTCATAAGTACCTGGAGAGGCTTATACAAATTGATGCTTTGTGGAAGAGTAGAACCAGGAAAAATTTGTACACAGTCATAGACACATCATATGTGTGATGACCAACCTTGATAAACTGGACTTTTCTCAGCAACGCACAGTTAAAAGACAAGTCTACAAGTGTCAAAATGGAAGCAGATATCTACATTTAGAGAAAGACCTAGAAAGACCAGAGTTTAAATGGAGACTGAAGCAATACATGCTGTCGTTCTTTTCCATGTTTGGTTTTGTTTCTCTTTTTTTCCCCATTGTTCACTCCATTGGTTATAATGCTTCTATACAACCAGACTATTATACAATGTGAAAGTGTTTCCAGATCCCATACATGATTGTACGCCACCATGGGGAAGAGTGGGGGAGAGAAGGGCAGGGAGAAAATCTGGAACTTAAGCGATTCTGGAACTGAATCTTGTAAACTAGAAGTAAATAAACAAGTCAATTAAAAATATTTATACCTAACTTGAGATTCTTGAGTTAATTTTACATCACATTAATAGTATTATCTTGACAAAGGTGGAGTTAAATTTTTAAAAATGAACACTATATAGTCATTATGAATTTTTATAGCTATAGAAATATTGCATTACTATTATTCTTAGATCATTTTGCTCTTCCTAAAGGATTCATTGGCACAGTTTATGGAGAGCTGAGCCTAAAGTCAGGAAGACTCATCGTTTTGAGATCAAATCTGATCTTACTAACTGTGTGACCCTGGGCATGTCACTTAACCCTGTTTGCCTCCTTTCCTCATTTGTAAAATAAGCTGGAGAAAGAAATGGCAAACCAACCTAGCATCTTTGCCAAGAAAACCCTACATTGGGTCACAAAGGGATGAGCATGACTGAAGCAACTAAACAACAGCAACAAGAGGACTCATGCCACAGGGAAAGGAATTCTGGAATAGGAGCCTTGGGCTTTAGCAGTAACTGACCCATGTTACCTCATGAAATTAACTTCATGTCCCTGAGTCTCAATATTTTCATCAGTAAAATGAGTAGGTTTGGCTAAATCTTTTTTTTAATATAAAAAACTCTTCAGTTCCACAGTATTGTTCCCTTGATATATCAAACACAGTGAGTGAGATGCAGGGACACAGACTCTTCATAGTCCAGAATGGAAGCTTCAAGCAAAACAAATACAGAATGCTCCTGAAATTACTTGGTAAGGTTCCTGTTGTTTGTTGTAAAGATAATGACCATGAACCTCAAGCCAGGACTATCACATTACCCAAACAGCTTGTAAGTAATTGATCATATTTGAAAATAATTTCCCTTCCATCTGTGAAATATGAAGACAAATTACTTCAACCAGGAGGAATTTTACCACGATTAAGTCTTAAGGGACCATACAACAATCATAAAACACAGACTAAAGACCTCCCCAAAGGCAAGGAGAGAAGCATTCAGAGTTCAACCCCAGACCACCCCCAAACTCAATGAGATTTTCTTTACTATCTAATAGGTCCATAGTCCAAATAGACTACATCCTCATTTCAACCTAGTTTTTCTCTGCTCCTTAATCCCCTTACAGAACTAATGATGTCAGTTGGATGACCTAATGATATCATTGATCTATGGATGACTTCGTAAGGTACCTGCACTGCATAGATACACAACTTAGATATTCACTTGGCTGCTGGTTCTTGATATTTGGTTTGCTCTCTGCTGTAATTTGCTGGTCTTATACACCTGGGTTATTCTCTGAGTCTCCATTTTTGCTCTGTGCAGCTGAATTTCTACATTTTGGCTGAATTGCCACATCTCTCTGGTGTATCTTTAGAAAGAAGTTTTCAGTTCCTACTCCCAGAGTTATCTTTCATGATTTAAATCCAAATGGTATAGCTAGCTGACTAATCAGACACAGTTCTTAGCCTTCAGTTAATTTTTTTGTTGTTTTATCCTTTGATTCTATCTGTTCTGTCATTCTGAGAGGTCATTATCTTATTTGACTTAGTATAAGAAATTCTTTTCAACTTTTTTCCTGATCCCATGATACCAGTCACAATCCTTGAAAATCATGATTTTGGAAACTTCAATTAGAAGGATAGGGGGGCAAGACAGAACTATTTTTTTTATCATATATTCTTTCTGGAAACAAAATTGTTGCTTTTTCTGAACTTGTATCATTTGTCACACAAGATTGTTCTGAGCAGCAAATGAGAATATGTTGTGATGATGTCTGTGAGGATAATATATCTATATATCTATATATATCTATATATACATATATATGTACATATATATGTATATATTTATATATGCATATAAACACCTTTCCTTTATTGACAGGATTATTAGTATAGATGAAGGTAATATACTATATGCATATCATTTTATTTTTTGATAGGGTTAATAAGCTGATGGATGATGGCATGTTTCCAATATAGTTTACTTAGAATTTAGCAAATCTTTTGATAAATCTTTAATCTGGCTTGTGGAGGAGATGCACAGAAGTAGATTAGATAAAAACACAATTAGATGGATTTGGAATTGGTAAGATGGGCAGATTCAAATAGTTTCATTAATAATTAAATATGAACATGGCAGGAGGTCTCCAAGGGAGTACTCCAAGGACATGTACTTAGGTCCATACTAATATTTTTGTAAAGGTCTTGGGTAAAGGCATAAATAGCATGCTTATTAAATTTTCAGATGTCATTAAGCTGCATAGGATAGCTAACAGACTGGATAACAGGCAGGATTGCAAAAGATTTTGATAGGCTAGAACATTGGTCACAATCAAATATTATGAAATTCAATAGAGATAATGATTACATCTTACACATGAATACAAAATTCAACTTTACACGTACAACATGAGCAAAGCATTTTCTGAAAAAATAAAAAGCTATTTTACTATATAGTAAGTAAATATGTGCCAGCAGCATGATGAGGTACACTAAAATAAAGATGGGACTTTGGGCTGTATTAGGAGTCATTGCTTCCAAAACTAAACTAGATGTGTCTCAGTACTCTTCCTTCTCAGTTCTCAAATAGAAGTTTATGTTCTTTTCTACAAGCCATGGTTTAAGAAAGATATTGATAAACTGGGGAATGTTCAGAGAAAAGTGACAAGAATGGTGAATGGTTTTGGGTCCATGTGATATGGAGGAAAAGGAGATATTTAGCCAGGAGAAGGGAATATTTTACAGGGATGTGATAGATGCATTAAAACATTTTAAGGGAAGTTATAAGAAAGAGGGATTAGATTTGATGTGTTTCACCCCAGGAGACAGAAGTAGGAGCAATTTTTTTCCTATTCAGAATCCTGTTCAAGCAATTCTGACTCTGCCTTCCAATGCATTAGGGATCCCTCTGAAAATTTTTTTAATTTGCTATATTTGCCTTTATCTAAATCCTTTATAAAATTGTTAAGTAGTGCAGGAAAAGTAAACATCCCTGGAATATTCCATGAAAGATATCCTGCCATGTTGACATTCAACCATTAATCTACTATGAGACTCCACCCACCCAACCAAATATTGAGTCTCTCAAATTTCAAAGTGAAATGGGCTGCCTTGAAAAAATCTGTGTTCTTGATCCTTAGTCTTCTTTAAGCAGATGCAATATAACATGTATCAGTGTGTTATAATGAGGACTACATTTGTGAAATAGTTGGATTAGATGTCTTTGAGGTTTCTTTCAACTTTCAAATTTTATGGTTTTGTGAAGCATTATGCAAATTTCAGCTATTATTTTTCTAAAAGTGTTGGTATATCCCAATCCTCACTTTACATTTAAACTTGAAAATTCAGTACTCAAGGGGCTGTCCTTTGTTTATTGGAGTCTTTGCCTGAAATTAGGATCTCAGATAAAAAGGGGTACTATAATAATGAAAGTTTCCAAATATTAAAATTTTAAATTATTTATATTAAATACACAATTATTAAAAATAGTTAAATGCAACATGAAAGATATGAAACAAAAGATATTATGGGGAAATGGCTGTAGTTACTTTTGTTGGGTACTGAAAATTATTCATACTATACATACAAATATGTACGTATTTATATTTATACATATGTATTCACATTAACCTTGATTCTAGAAATTGTATAATAGGATGCATCTCTTGAAAATATTATCAAAGAGGAAATATAAGGGTTTAGAAGAGGTAGTTAGTTTTTCATGGATACAGTGGCATAATTCACTGAGTTAAATTTCTGCCAGTTGTCTTAGATCTGTAAATAATCTGGGACCTGGAGGTTTCTTTCATATCAGGAATAGACATATTGTTCCCATGTCCCATTTGGACATGATCTTTGAAACAGTATGATATGTTATATCTCTATTTCACCTTTGAAGTTGTTGGGAAACTAGTGTTTTTAAAGGATAAGTGATTTTTTCATGATCTGTAGGGGACATGACTTATGAGAGAAACTAGGCTTCAATTATACCTCAATTCGAGAAAAGGAAGTGAATCAATCTAATTTTACCAAAGGAGAAGAACTTAACAAGTGAATAATTTAACAAGGAGCATGTATTTAACAACTAAGAAGTGAATATGCCTCTAAGAAAATATTTATAATGAAGAGGAAGGATACAAAGTCAGTCAAAATACGACTATCAGGAAACTAGAATCATTTTTAATGATGAAGGAAGACAAAGGAGGAAATTCCAAAGTCATTGCAGGGTAACTTGAAATGTGCAGGAAAAAACTTGTGTGGACTAGATACAGATATGCTTTTGTTTATTCAGGCTAAAATAGATCTTTCCAAAGCTTGAGAAGCATCAATGCTATTGGGGAGAATGAAAGAGATAATAGCAACAAACTCACAGATGATTTGACTCAAATAGTAAGGCATGTGAAGCAGATTAAAATACTTTCTACATACCAATACTTTCTTGCATTTGAGGTAATGTTGGAAAACAGATTTTAGAATGTCTCAGGCACTTAGCAGCTTTATTAAACTATTATCTGCCTCACATCATATTTTGCATCAGGCATCACTCTCCCCATGCTACTACAAGTTAGTTCAAGTCCCCAGCACCTCTCCAATACACTATTGCAACAGATTCTTGATTGGTCTCCCTGTCTCATGCCTCTCCCTCCATTCTACATATTGGTGCCAAAGTAATTTTCTGCAAACATGACCATAAAATTCCACTGCTCAGTCAATTCCAGTGGCTTTCTGTTGCCTCTAGAATGATAAAATACTCTAGTTTTTAAAGCAAAACACCCCCTGGACCCAATCTATCTTTCAAGACTCATTTGACATTACTCTTCCTTCTGCACTCTGTGATCCAGCTATGAACGACTTTTCCTTAGTAATGGCATTATAACTCCTTTTCCCATGCCTTTGCACTGGCTGTCCCTCATGGCTATACGAAACCCTTCTTTACTTAAACCCCATAAGCACTCTTTTCCTTTAAAATGCAGCTCAGGCATCAACTTCTTCAGGAAACCTTTCTTTCTACTCCTGACAGGAAATGCTGTCCCACCCAAATGCATATATTTAACTACTACATATTTGTGTCTATAATATCTATTTATGTTTTGGTATGCACTTATTTCTCCTGGTAGAATGTAAACTCATTGTGAATAGGAATTATTTCATTCTTTTCATTTCTTTTTCATTCATTTCATATATATATATATGCCCAGGACCTAGTCAGTATATAATAAATACATTTAATAAAATAAATTAAATAATGTATTATTAATTAATATTTGTAATTAACTATATTGTATATCTTTAATACTAAACAATAAATAAGTCGCCAAATTTAATAAACACATCTTGATTGATATGAGGAGTCTTTATTATATTCAACTCAAGAACTTGAGGGTGACTGGTGGCAATTAACTCTAAGTTGTGGTACCACCAGAATAGGGAGTTATTCAGGAGCTGGCATCCGAGAAAAAAATTTTGCTTGTTGTATGCCTATTAGCAATTCCCTTGACTTTTTAAAAATATGCATTTCCCCATCTAAAATTTGCAGATTCAAAAACCTTTACTACTTACCTTTTATGGTTGTCACAAGAATGCAATGAATGTTTTTTTAATTTGATAAAGAACATTATTACTAACGTTAGTTATTGACCTTAGTAGATCAATAATAGGTCTTCATAAACCCCATATTTAATAGTTTCTTCAAGTCAATAAATTTTTAACAAATATTTATTGAATTAAAAGGGAATCTTCTCATTTGATAGTTCTTTTCATAATCAGACCACCACAGTTACTTGGTATTAGAAAATTGGTCTCCTGACTTCTATCACAAGGCCCTTTATACTAGTTTTAACCATTGCAACACAGCCAAATAAAGGACCAGGAGGGGATTTCATAAAAAGATACTGTATAGATGAAAGATGGTGTACAGTGGGACTTATATGGTAGGCAAATGTGCAAACCTCAGATGTCTGAAATGAGAGGGAGGAAGAAGGGACAAATGTTAAGAATGAAGGTGAAACAAAAGAAAGTCCTGTGGAAGATGAGCTATAAAGAAATTGCCAGTTTGAGAATGTGGAGTTCAGGAAATAACATGGGTTAAATTGATTTAAGGCTTACTATATTAAATTGGATGAATAAAATCAGACAGGAAGTAGATAATATGGAACATTAATCCCTAAAGAGGGAAAATTAATTGCCCTCTCAGGACATCAGACTCAAACCTTGGAAACATTACCACCAAGTACCTCTGAAACTCCCTACTCCCAAACACCTGGATGATGTCAGGGTTCCTGCCCATTAGAGAAGAGTTAAGTATCCAGTTCAGTCAAATCTTCCCTTCTTTGTGGGCCAGTAGAATACATATATATTTTTTACCTGAAGGTGCGCATTTCCTTGGGAAGTTAATATAATGTCTGGCAGGAAACCAAATCCTTTTAAAACAAAATAAATTGCATGAAGAATCTAATTTTTTCAACCTTTGTAAACTTAATCATCTTCTGGGAAAATATATTTGGATGTATTTTCCATAGATGTAGAGAGAAGTTATGGAAGGAAAGATTAGGGCTGTTTAAAGTTTCATAAATACATATGACTTTGAAGATCCTCTGTTTATATGCTTCGTGTGGGTTGTCATATCATTTTTAATACTAATGAACATAGACAAGGGAGAAGAAATCTCATCAAAATGTGCAAGAAATAGTAGAGTTTGGGATACAAAGTAGAGCCTTTGACTCAGAATACTCAGTCGAATAGAATGAGGGACCGTTATATTTAAGAATATGAAAGGAGAAAGTAATTTCTTTTCCTTTCTCAAGAAAAAGCAAATCATTTGATTATAGTGTTGAGGTCTATGAAAAAGCAATGGAAATTCTCAATGTTATCTCTGAAAGTCACAAAGAATGACAAGCATAAACTTGAATATCAATCAATCAAGTATGTATTAAGCACCTAATGTATATCAGGCACCATGCTAGGTGCTTGGGATACAGTAACAAAGAATGAAATGATCTCTGTCTATGGAGACAGCTTCAGTGATGCTACAGTGAATACTGGGGTTAGGTAAAAGTTGTTTCTACATGGCATCAAGAACTGGATAAAAGGTGAAAAAAATGGTTAATCTTCTAATTGTTTAGTCTTCATCAGCATTCTCAACAAATTCAATCCAATAATCATTGATGAAGCTCCTTGTATCTTCAAGGTACATTGCTCGAGGTTTTTGAATTTCCCAAAATATCATGATCACCAATAGAGAAGGGATATATGGGCCCAGTTTGAGACCAGAAATCTTAGTTGGCATCTATTAAGAAAGCACCCAGGTGACTAGGAAAAGTATAGAGAGCAGACAGTAACACTCTCTTCTTCGCTGGAATCCCCCCTGAGCTACAAGTAGTGGAGAAGTATTATCAGTTGTTAGATCAACAACTACTGAATCCATTGAGGCTTCAAGATTAACTATATGATTACAACTGAGTGGTTCAGGACTCTTGTTTTGCAGGGGCAAGTTGATTAATGACTCTAAGCTTCAATTTCCAAATCTCCAAAATTATGTTAATAGAACTTCCTAGGATAAGAGGTGAGAAAACTTATATGACATTTGTAATTCTTAAAATGACATATAAATGTCAGTTATCATCATCATCATCATCATCATCATCATTTACTACTGAATATCCAGATTTTTCTGAATATCTGTTGGTACTACATATCATGGTAGTGTCATGATGGTTTTTTTACAGCCATTTATGTCTCTTATTATATTTCATTTTTTAGAATGCTCCAACTAAGTATAACAAGGAAAGATATTTTCTTTAAGATGTTTTCTTTCCTTCTACCCATTCCTTTTTAAATAAAAAGATATGATCTTTACATCTAGTTTCAATATTCATTTGAAGGTTATTTTGGCATATGTTACAATCTGCTGATTTTAAACTTAATATCAGGAAAAGAAAATTATATACTAACTTAATAATTATTGAAGCAAAAATTTAAGTAAATTATTAGCAAGTAGACTATAGCAATATCTACAAATAATTCACTATCATCAGGTAGGATTTATACTTGATAGGTAAAACATGATTAAATAATATTCGGAAAACAGTAGAAGTGATGAAATAAACATCAAAAGTAATGAAATCTACATTATTTAAACAATACATTTTTTAAAATAGTGCTGGTTTGTTTTTAAAATAGTAAAAAATTTACAGATATGGAAAGTTCCTTTTTAAATGTGATTAAAATATGTATGTCCTACCAAGATCTAGTATTATATACAGAGGAGAAACACTAGATGCCTTCCTAGTAATTATAGGTCTAAAGCAAGGATACACCTTTTTTCAACTGTGATTTGACACAGTTTTAAAAACACTAGTAATAACAATAAATGGAGAAGCATATGACAAAACTGCTTCAGTATCTTTGCCAAGAAAACTCTACGTAGAATTTTGAAGAGTTGGACACAACAGAGAAATGACTAAAAAAGTAGCAATAACACAAGAAAGGGAAATTAAAGACATAAGACACTGGCACGAAACAGTAAAAATTATTCTTATGTACAGATGACGGTTTATTTTAAAAAAGAAACAACAGAGAATCAGTGAGAAAAGTAATTGAAACAATAGTTTCCATAAAATAGCACACTACCAAATATATCCACAGATATTATCTTTCTTTCTATATAGCACTACCAAAAACAAGTAGAAATGATACAAAACCTACATAAAAAAGACATACAAAGTGCAAAAGTATCTGACAGTCAATCTGCCAATTCACTTAGTTCTTATACAGAGGATAAACAATACAAATCATCCCATAAAGTGATCTATACAGAAGTAAAAGGAGACAATTAATTGAAAGAATATGATTTGTTAATGGTTGTATCAAGACAACATGACAAAAACAAGGATATTAACTAAATTTATTTTAAATATTTAGTGTGATACCAAACTACGTATTTTTAATGTTAAAGTACCAATTCATTTTCAACATTAATGATGGCTACTATATTGTGATTTAAAAAATTAAAGCTTTGTTTCTTTTCATAAAGGCTTGTCTAATAACCTGTTCCTCTTAACAAAGGAACCAGGAAAGTAATTAATGTTTTAGCTTGAAGGAATATATATATATATATATATATCCATATCTATCTATATGTTTATATATATGTACATATGTATGTGTGTATATACATATTTGTATATGTGTATATACATATTTGTATATGTGTATATATGTACATGTATATCTATATGTACATGTACATCTACGTCTATGTCTACATCTACGTCTACACCTACACCTACACCTACATCTAAATCTACATCTACATCTACATCTATCTATATCTATATCTATATCTATATATCTACATCTATATATCTATATCTATATCTATATCCATATCCATATCCATATCCATATCTATATCTATATCTATATCTATATCTATATCGAAAGTAACCAGACATTTGGGTTTAAATTTCCTAATTTAGATTATCTCTGTAAAATAAGAGTTAAATCAACTATTGAGAGTGATTTAGAAGAGTAAGCTAAATTTTAGAAATTTGAGAGTCTGAGGAAAGTAAACAAAAGTCATAGTGAGGAGCTTACTAGGTAAAAATGATAAAGAAAAAAATTGAGGAAAAGGATTGGCTAACAATTGCATTAATGTAGGGGTTTTTTTAAACTCTTTTGTGTCATAGAACCCTTTGACAGTCTAGTGAAACTTACTGACCCCTTTTCAAAATAATTTTTCAAATGTTTACACTAAAATTCATAGGATTACAAAGGAAACCAATTATAATTAGATATATTTAGAAATCAAGTTCACCTGGCTCAGTCTAGGTAGGCACCCTTGCACTAATGGAAATAGGAGTTTCAGGAATATTTTACCAATTTGGAGCTAAGGGAAGAATAACAAATAGAGCAAGGTCATTTAAGGATGTATACAAGCCATAAAGATATATACCACCCAGGTAATCCCTACATGGTAAAATGAGGAAAAAGCATAAGTGTCTCCTCTCTCTGTTTTCTAAATAACTTATTTCCAGACAACTATTTCATCACCATTTTCTCATAATCTGGAATTTATAGTTATTCAAATCCATTAAAGAACTTAAAAGATGTGAGGTGGATATAGTTTTTTTTTTTGGAATCAAATCTAGATTATGTAAAAAGAAAGTTGATTTGTTGTGCTAAAGGAATTATGTCAAGATAATAACTATGAATCTGGTGACTAGTAAAGGAAAAAAAATGCGACAGAAATTTGTGTAGACATTAAAGAAAAAGATTTGTAATGTAATGTGTATTATTTTTTACAAGATGTCAAGGCATGCATTTTAATGACGTGTACTGTGCTTCTTAATCACCAGTTTTGGTCATTATTGAGTTAAGCAATCAAAGATAAAGAATTAATAGGTTTGATAAATATCAACCTATGTATACTTATAAATATCAATTTAAATGTCAATAATATCATAAGATTAAAAGCTGGAAGGGATTCTAGAGAGTTCCATCATATAGGCCAACTACTTCATTTCACAAAGAAATAGAAGCTGAGGGAAAATTGCATAGCTAGTAAGTGTCACAGATGAAATTTGAACCCAGGTGTTCTAACTACACATAAATCCTCAGCTGTCTACCTGGCAACTATCAAGGAGAGTTAAGAAAGTTTTACTTTTACTCCCTTATCTTTGTTCTAGATCAAGAAAGTCATAATTGATAAGTAGGTGTAGAAGTATATTGAGGGGAAAAAAGACCAAAAAAATTGGATTTATCATGACAAGAATTGTGCTGAATCTCGTTGCTTGTATCTATTATCTCTAAAGTATTTGCAAATAGTTTCCATTTTCTGGATCTCAGTTCACCCTTCTGTGATATTTTAGATTCCCATCTGTCATAATTTTAAAGATTTTTTTTCCAACTATAAAATCTACAAATCTGCAACAGAGGAAAATAATCACTTCTGTGCACACACACATATACATGAACGTATTGTTGGGGATGTACATAAATGTATTTATATTTATCTACAGAGACATATATGTGTGTGTATTTATACCTAACAATACTTTTTTGTTTATTGTTCTTTAAAAAATAAGTATAAGAAAGGCATACTGACACTCATGAAGAACAAGATTTATGTGTACAATTTTGTCAAAAGTAGGGTTATTTTTTAATCTCTGCTCACATGTAATTGTAATATATGATCTGACATAAATTTGCACTGAGAAATATCATCAAAGTTCTTATTTTTTCCCTCTGATCTCCATAGCTGAAAGAGTTTGCATAATAAGAAAGAAGAAAAACATTTTTTAAATTGGGCTCCATAAACATTTAGTAAGTATCTGCCACATGCAAGATATTGACATAAACAGTGGGAATACAAAAATGTAAGACTACCTATCAATTTAGAATATGTTTTGCTATAATCTATGCAAATGTATATTATGCACATATGTAAGTTTGACTCGAGGAAGAATGATCCAGATAATATATGAAAAATTTGGGTAGAGATCAGTAGGTCACTTTTAATTGAAGAGATTGAAGAAAACCTAAATGGAGGATGAGGAATTGAGGACCATACCCATTAAGGTGAAATTTTCCTTGACAGAAGAAGACTTCAATAGAAATTAGAGCTGATTTTATTCTGGGAATTGGAAAGGAACAATATGAACAAAACCATGAACATAGGATGTTAGACTATATATGTGAGGGACTAGGGGAGAATATAAGAATAAATAGAAAGCTAGGGTGGAACTAGATTGTGGTAAACTTTGAATGTCATAATTATTAGCTCATACTTTATTTGGTAGGCAGTAAGTAGTAAGTAAATTTTTTTTTCTAAAAGAAGGGCATAGAGTGGTATACTGATTTAAAAAAAAACTACAACAGTTATTTTCATGAAAGAATGGAAGAGGGATAGATGGAGACCATGGCTAGGAAACTAATAGTTGTTAAGAAGAGAAGAAATTGGTTAAGTGACTTCCCCAAAGTCAGATAGTTAACGTGTGATGGACCAGTGACTAAAACCTGTCTGCTTAAAACAAATTGCATGTTCTTTCAACTATAAAATTTTGTTTCTGGTTAATAATTTTCAAAGGGAATAAAGTTGTAACCACTATAAGATTTTCTGTAACATATTCTTAAAGTTTTCTTGATGGGTAATTTATTTGTCTAAAACAAGGGTCCCAGTTCTTTGGGGTTGTAGATTTGAGGGGACATTAGACTTTTCCTGCTTGGACCTTGAGGGAAGAAGCAGGAATAAGGTGACAGATGAAGAAAGGAAAATTTAGGCTCTAAAATTGGAATGAACTTCTTCAGGATATAGGGCAGTACCTTTCACTAGAATTTTTCAAGTGCAGTTTGAATGACTAATCATTGGATGTATTAAGGAAGATTTTTTTTTGTTCAAGTAATATATATTCAAGAATATATGACCCCTATAGTCCATTATGACTATGTAATTTCATGGTACTGCGTAATAAGTTTTAATAAGGGTTTATGTGGTGGGAATAGAAAGAAAAAATGAATAAAAGAATTATAACAAATCTTGACTTGGGACCTATTTGGATCTGGGAAGTTAGGAGGAGCCAAAGATAATTTCACACCTATACTCTTCCCTGATTGGTTGGTGGTGGTATCGTATAGAAATAGTGAGGTCAGGGTCAAATTTGAAGACGGAAGATGAAGTGTTCAGGTTTAGAAATGGCTTTAAGAAACCAGAAAAACATACACATAGAGTTGTCCAGAAGAGAGTTGGAACTATAGGACAAACTCTGAAGTAAAGATAAGACTGATGTTATAAATTTAGGAATGGTTCTTCATAGAGCCCATCTCAATGTGATAATAATTTATAAGCATGCAGTATATTAAAGTTACTGTTCACAATTCAAGCAATGGGAGTAGGTAAGATAATGAAAGGAAAGAATAAAGAGAAAACTAATGCACCCAAAACAGAAACTTGGGGAAAACCACATTCAAAGAATAGGAAAAGCATTAGGAGCCCCAAAGGGAACCAGGAAGGAGTTATCAGAAAGGAGTTATCAAAAATATAGGAGAAGAGGAATGATAGTTTAGGGATCAAAGAGAGAAAAGACATAAAAAAGTCATTGGGATTAATGTTGCAAAGGACCTTAAAGATTCTTTTGTTGTTCAGTCATGTCCAAATCTTCATGACTCATTTAGGGTTTTCATGGCAAAGATACTGGAGTGGTTTGCCATTTTCTTCTCCAGCTCATTTTACTGATGAAGAACTAAAGCAAACAGGGTCTGCTGACATGCCCAGGTACACAGTGTCTGAGGTCAGATTTGAACTTAAGAAGATGAGTCTTCCTAACTGCAGTCCTACTGCTCTATCCACCTAGTTGCCCTAAAAGATTCTTTAGTTCTCTCTCATTTATAGATGAGGAAACTGAGGTTAAAGTCATTGAAAGAGTTCTCCAAGATCACACAGGTAGCGAGCTACAGAACTTGGATTTAAATACAGAGTTCTGATGGAAAACTCCTTGATTTTTCCATCATACCATCAAGGTCATTCATAATCTTGGTTCTCAAACTCAATGATCTTTTCTATGTCTATCTCTACAGATTCCTTCTCTTTCATGGGAACAGAAAATCAGACATGGTTGAGAGAGTTCATTCTCCTGGGAGTGTCCAGTGACCAAGGAACACAGATCTTTCTCTTTGTCCTTTTCCTGACTATGTACCTGATGACTGTGTTGGGAAACATTCTAATTGTCATTCTGATTCAACTGGATAACAGGCTCCACACCCCCATGTACTTCTTCCTTACTAACCTCAACCTTGTTGATGTCTCTTATGCCACCAGCATTGTCCCCCAGATGTTGGCACACTTCCTAGAAGAACAGAAAACAATTTCATATATGAACTGTGCTGCCCAACTTTTTTTCTCTCTGGGCCTGGGTGGAATTGAATTTCTTTTGTTGGCAGTAATGGCTTATGACCGCTATGTGGCAGTTTGCAATCCATTGCGCTATTCAGCCATCATGCATGCAGGATTGTGCACTAGGGTAGTGGCTGCCTCTTGGGCGAGTGGTTCTTTGAATTCTCTCATACAGACAGCCATCACTTTTCAACTGCCTATGTGTACAAACAATGTCATTGACCATATATCATGTGAAATCCTAGCCTTGGTCAGGTTGGCCTGTGTGGATACATCTTCCAATGAGGTTGCAATTATGGCTTCGAGTATCATCCTACTCATGACCCCATTCTTGTTGGTTCTGCTGTCCTATATCAAGATTATCTCTACCATTTTGAAAATTCAGTCCACAGAGGGAAGAAAGAAAGCCTTCCAGACTTGTGCATCTCACCTGACAGTGGTGTCTTTGTGCTATGGGATGACCATTTTTACTTATATTCAGCCCCATTCAAGTCCCAATATCCTTCAGGAGAAGATGATCTCACTGTTCTATGCCCTTTTAATACCCATGCTGAACCCTCTGATTTATAGTGTGAGGAATAAGGAAGTAAAGGGAGCCTGGCAGAAACTCTTTGGGCAATTCTATGAATTAAAGTCAAAGCTGACATCTTCATGAATCACACAAAGAGACAGCTGTGTCTCTGGACTCTCCCTCCCAGACTCAAATGTGATAGACACCATCCACACCCTTGACACTTCTTTCATGGGATAGGAACACATTAATAAGATGTTTGAAGATAGGTAGTAGGAGATTGTCTGGTGTATAATGCTAAATACATTAATTAAGACAACTTTTCATGACCACTTTTTGATTGCTTTCCATGCTTTACGTTATCTGAAAAAATAAATATTCTATTATTTTTGTCATGTTTATATAACTTTTCATCACCTGAGGTAAAGAGGTCATTAGCCTGAAGTCCATGGATTTGTTTTTAAAAATAATTTTTTAACTATTTTAACATAATTGGTTTCTTTTGTAATCACATCTTCTTTATGCATTTAAAAACTTAGAGGTCTCCATGGGTTTCACCAGATTGCTAATAAATTCTACGACACAAAAGATGTTAAGAATCCTTGCCTTATATCATTATCCTAAGTTTCCCCACATTTGAAAATGAACTATTTCATCTTAAATCAAAGTGCATTTCATTATTAAAAGAATCACCCAGAATAACAATCTGCACATTGGGCCCAGCATAAGGCATAAAGCTGAGTCACTATGTTCAGATGCCAGAGATAACAAGTCTTAACATTATATTTAAGGAGGGATTGCTTTCTGAAGGTCTTTTTATACTGTGGCCCTGTTGACTGTGTCTATGCAACACCCAAACAACAGATGTGTTAACTTAAATTAGCAGTCATTGGAGTAAAAATCCAACCTACCTACCACTGATGTTGATATTGAACATATATAACCATGGCCATATCTTTATCATAGCATAGTCTCTTTAGAGATATATAAATATCTAATCTACATGAAGAAAATGAACAGAAGGGCTGCAGAGACAAATACCTGGGGCTATGCCTCAGTCTCTGTGTGTATTAACAATCCATATGCTTAATTAGTCCAATCCCTAGGGAATCAGTTATCCCTTCCTTATCTAAAGTTCTGACTATAAAGTAAACAGAGCTGGAAGGAAGTCATTTGGGTTGCTTTAAAAGAAAAAAACTGAACATGGAAAGTACTAAATGCATCCATCTCAAAATGACTCAAGAAAATAAAGCATTAATTCTTTGTTCAGAAAAGCTAGATTTGAGTTACTTAAGCTCTCTGAAATATGGAGAGTTTAGACTACAATGTTCCTTTTAGCCCTAAATACCATGATCTTATGAACTTGATTTTGGGTGGACATCAGTGTCAATCATCTAGAGCAGGCCATTTAGCCATGTGAGGGTGAGAACAAAGGACAGAAGATCAAGTTCATGACCTTTAAGAAAAGGCCTATTTGACCTAGTGAGGGGCGGAGCCAAGATGGTGGCATAGAAGCAGCAAGGTCCTGCAGCTCCCACACCGCCACACTAAACACCCAGAAAACATGAACCCAGACAAAGTCTAGAAAAGTCTAGGACTCTCAGACTCACAAAAATATAGAAAACACATTTCTCGCTGAAGGCAGCTGGGCAGCAGGGGCTCATCGTGGCAGCTGGATTGGAGGCCCGGAATGGAAGCCAGCCTAGCCTGAAGCCAAGATCACAGCAAGGTCCAGGGTCACGGGAAGGAGCTGAGCTGAGCCGAGCCGAGCTGCGCAGCAGCCAGTCTTCATAGGAGAGGAGCTGCAGCCTCCAGCACCTCCACATCTGCCAAGGCATGAGGAACAGGATGGGAGAGGGGCAGCTCGCACTGAAACAGAGACCAGCCCAGCCCAAAACCCCAGCTGAGGCCAGGAGGAGTGAGCCACCCAACCCACAGTTTAAGTCTGCTTCAGAGATCTATTGCACCTGAGGGAATCTTCACATATGCAAACCAGGATTAGAAGGTCAGTGAAAGTTAAAGTGAAATTTTGAAAATTAATTTGGGGGAGAAAAGCTGTTAGGCCAATCTACCCACAAGGCAAGGAAGCAGTGGGAGAGGGGAACTACTGGAACCAATGGCAGCGGCCCCCACCAGGCTACTTCAGAGCCCCTGACCTGCGGACTCCACAGTGGGGCTGAATCAACTGATCAGGGCCAAGTGCTCTTGCATTGAGCAACCTGGATCCAGATCATGGCCTTGCATGGTGGTCCTGGGGTGCGCTTTCAGTAAGCCAAAGCTGGGGGGACTTGCAACATCCCCCTAAAAGCTCTGGCAGCTGGGAAAACCCCAGCAATTCAGAACAGAGTTTTCCCCCCTGGAAGCAGAGTTTCACAGAGCTAAAAAAAA
>CM053597.1:80002319-80017739 GCA_028646575.1 Pseudocheirus occidentalis
ATATATATACATATTAGAGTATTACATCTATAATGGGAAGAAGTTTCATAGGTCAGCTAGACCCACCTCTTCATTTTACAGAAGAGAAAACTGAGACCCAGAGAGAGATGAAGTAATTTGTCCAAAGTCATACAGGCATTAAACATAAAAAATGAGATGTGAACTCAAGGCCTCTTACCCCTGAGCCAGTGTTAGCTCCATTACTCTACTATGTCATGGCATCCTAGAAACCTCCTCCTTCCTGAATAGATAAGCTTGTGTTACCAGGTAAAGTGATCTCTCACAATCAAGATCTTGTTTATTCTCTCTATCTTCTTCCAAGGATTAAACACTTACTTAGCTATATGACTCTGGGCAAGTCACTTGACCAGTCCTTTCCTAAGTTTCTTCCATTGTAAAATAGGGCTAATAAGAGCACTGTGATTTCTGTGAGGACTGAATAACACATGAAAAGTGCTTTGCAAACTTTAAAGTGCTAATGAAATGCTATCTATTGATACCCCAAAGTTGCTAGCATTCATATACTCTAGTACGCAATGCAAGTAGGTAGAATTTTCCTTTAATTATATCTAGCAAAAGTCTCACACTTCTTATAGAAATCAGCTACCATCTTGGGTTAGTAGATTCCCATACCAGTGTCAGTATTTTCTCTTGGTCTAAGTGTCCAGAATCACCATTTAATGCTTCTATGGCCATGTGTAGAAATGTAATGTAATGTGTGGTACCTATTAGTTCCTGGTACCACCTGTGGAATCAGGTAAGTATTTGTATGACAGCAGTGCCAAACTCAAATAGAACCAGATCCCAAAAGCCATGCATCAACATCGTTCTGGTTGTTGTAGTTTTCAGTTGTGTTCAACTCTTCATGAACCCATTTAGGGTTTTCTTGGCAAAGATACTGGAGTGGTTTTCCATTTCCTTCTCCAGTTTATTATACAGATGAGGAAACTGAGGCAAACAGAGTTAAGTGATTTGCCCAAAGCCACACAGCTAGTAAGTGTCTCAGGTCAGATTTGAACTCACACTTCCTGACTTCAGGACCAGCAGTCCATCTACTGTGCCAATGTCATATTATGTTTTTAGTCATTTGGTCAAACATTTCCAAGTTACATTTTAATTTGGTTTCTGGCAGTACTTTGCTAATCGACTTTATATTCAACTCTTTCTTACCCTACTCTTTTGCATAACTATAACTTCTGCTAGTTGCTCAAGAGCAGGGTTTCCCTCTGGGGAATCAAGCCTGCATCACCACAGAAACATATCCTAGCTATAGAACTAGAGGGATTTCAGAAATTATCTGGTTCAATGCTCTTCTTCTACAGATGAGAAAACTGAGGCACAGGGAGATCAAGTGATATGCCCAAGGTCACACTAGTAATATGTAGAAGAGCAGAGATCTAAACCCAAGTCCTTTGGCTTCAGGGCCAGTGTCCTTTCCACTGAACCACTCTAGCCACCTATATTGCTGAAGATCATACACTTGCTTCTTTATTGCTGTTACATCTTTTTTTTTCTTTTTGGAGGGATGAAGGCAGGGCAATTGGGGTTAAGTGACTTGCCCAAAGTAATACAGCTAGTTTTTTGTGTTATGTGTCTGAGGCCAGATATGAACTCAGGTCCTCCTGACTCCAGGGCTGGTGCTCTATTTACTGCATCATCTAGCTGTGCCTGCTATTACATCTTGAAGTCTTTCATTGTGAAGTTGCTCCTGATGTCAGCCATCATCCAAGATTCAAGATACAACCATGACATGTAGGATCAGCTCAGTGCAAGAAAGTTCGTAAGCCTTGATGGCACAGTCTTGGGTAGAAGTCTGGAATTCTCAACCATATTTTTTTATGATAAATCCATTCCATGAATTTCAAATATCACCTTCAAACTTTCCATAGCTCTGGACTCACATGATATACAGGGAAGGGCATTAATATTTCTTACTGAAAGAGCATAGTGAATTCATTTCTGGCTAATGCTGCTACTTATATCCTTAAGGTGGCATTCAGATTACTGGGGGTCAAAATAAAAGGCAGTAGATTGTTGGGATAATGTGTGTAAAGAATTTGGGAAACTTTAAAGTATTATAAATAACTGCCTTTATTATCTTATGTAATCCTTTATTATATATATGAATTCAGCTTTTGTTGCATATCTTTCCAAGTCTAATCAATCACCAAGTTTCTATTAAGCAATTACCACATGTCAAACACCACCCTGGAGTCACTGGGGATGCAAATACAAAGAATTAAATAATCCCTTTTCTCAAGAGACTTGAATTCTGTCTGGAGAAAAAAAATGCACATATTTGAGGGAGTTAAATAAATAAGTCAAAGACTAGCAGAGGTAGGTAGGCTTGAAGAAATTCAAGGACTCCGACCAGCATACAGAAGCTAGAAGAAGGGATTGATGACATTTGGATTAATAAAAAAGAATTTTGTCTTTATTTTACTAATCTCTAACTTAAATCTAGCATCTGTCAAATATTAATGTAGGCAATGAACCATTCTTCTGAAGAGTCCATAGGCTTCACTGGATTACTGTGATACAAAAGAGATAAAGAACCCCTATTTGTAGATTTCAATCTCTCCATAAGAGTTAAAACAATAACATTTTTATCAGCTAAGCTACCTAATTAATTTGTCACTTATTTCAAATCTTTCCTCACTATTGCCACTTGACAAATATGATTGCTAATAATGATAATGATCATTGGCTTTATGTAATTCTTTATGGTTTACAAATTGATTTTTCTCATTTGATCTTCATAATGCCCCTATGAGGAAGACAGAGGAGATATTATTATAAAGGGGATGATTTGCAGATAGGGAAACTGAGTTTCCTAGAAGTGATTTCAATTCAATTTAATAAACATTCACTACGCACCCACTATTTAAGTAAGTGATTTGCTTAAGGTCGCACAGTTAGTAATTAGCCACGATTCATGCATTGCAGAAGCAACACTAACCTCCTTATGTTTGGCCTTAGTGTCAATTGTCTCAAAATCTTCTCTAAATCAATAAACCATTTCTTCAATTTGATCACCACCCTTACTTATCTAATCCTTCCCTCATAGATTGTGGGTTTTTTGTTTTGTTTTGTTTTTTGGCATCTGGGCCTTTTCTTTCTTAAACTGATTGGACCAGAACTGCCATAAATTTCCACATACAAGAATTGTTACTAATATACTATGTCTCAACATTGATGAAATTGGTCTGTCTGATCCTGGCGGTATCAATGATTTCATAACTAAAAAACTCTCAGCTGTCATTCTAAGAAGCTGTAGCATGCATAGTGACCACAGCCTAGTACTACCTATCTTGGTTGATGGGTTAAATCAGGTTGAAGGTAACCAATGGTCACCAACCTCAAACCTATTAGTGATTTTGGGGATATGTACTCTAAGCATATGGAGACTTCCTCTGGTGACCATGAAGGTTATTGAAGCAGGTGATGTGGAATATTTAGAGTTTGGAATCAAAGATGCCAAGGTCATCCACTGCATCCTGAACCATCACCAGTTATCTTGACTTTTTTCTTGCCACTGCACTTCAATGACTCAAAGAGACAGTGAGGATGACAACTTTTGCAACTCTACCTCACTTAGATCCAATTCACATGCAAGTCAAGACATCACCCATAATGTCATAGATCTTTATAAAAAGCAAAGGACAAACAACAACAGCTAAAGAATTACATTTCCCCAAGTCACAAACAAAGTGGATTATTATTTTTTTTGCCTGACTCAGAGAGAATTTTGGAACATACATTTTAATGACTAACAATCCTCTTCTGGAATATGGCAGCTTAAAAAAAATAAAAGCTGTTTGGCTAAAATGGGTAAAAAATGTTGAGCTAGGAGTCACAGGACCTGAGTTCAAGTTTTGACACTGCCATTGTCTGTGTCATCTTTGGCAAGTTATCAAACTTCTCTGGGTCTCAGTTTCTATAACTGTGAAATCGATACAGAAATATTAATCAGGCACGAGGCAGGTAGTTTATTTCTACAAAGAAAGGAGAGGATTAGACAAGATGATCACTAAAGTCCTTTCCAGCTTTCTGATTCAATGGCTGACATTTTGGTCTTATTCTGGGACATTTTGGTCCCAGAGAAGCATGCTAAGGATGATACAGAGACTTAAAAATGTCACTTTTTGCATTAATTCTTATTAGTGAGTCTATTCACTGATCCAGAGACTTCTCTGCATTAGGACTTTCAGCACAGTATTTCAATATTACTATCTTTTTCTTCTTTAAAATTCACACATTAAGAAACAGTATCACATAAGGTTTTGTGTCTGCTGGAGAAGAGAAAACTTAAGGGGGTGGATTCATGGAAAATTTCTTAAAGTATATGAAAGGCACTTATGTGGAAAATGTATTCTACTGTTCTAAGATTGAAACTTCAAGCAAATTGCAATGGGAATTTTTATTTTTAATTAGGTTTACTTGGATGACTTTACTGTTTCTCCAATAAAAATAAGAATGGTCTTTGATGTTTTCTTTATATTTGCCATTATGTTTGTACTTGGCAAGTGGGAT
This sequence comes from Pseudocheirus occidentalis, assembly GCA_028646575.1. NCBI lineage: Eukaryota > Metazoa > Chordata > Mammalia > Diprotodontia > Pseudocheiridae > Pseudocheirus > Pseudocheirus occidentalis. The sequence goes on from CM053597.1 coordinate 80,006,853, forward strand.
TGGGGCAGCAATGATTGCAGCATGATATTTAAGAAAAGCACAGACCTCAATCAAAGAGACTGGTGTTTATAATAATAGCTGATTTTTATGAAGTTTGTTGAGATTTAAAGAAAACTTAACAAACATTATCTCACAATACCTTCACAACTATCTTATGAGACAGGCAATATATACCAATGTTTTTTGAATGAATGTTGGGTGAACAAGTTCCTTTGAGATCAGGGATACAACCCATTGGTTTTAGCATACAATGGAAATCATTAATCAATAAATGTGACGATTTCGCAATCCCCCTTTTAACACAGAAAAATTTATAGGATCCTAGGTTTAGAGATGGAGGCAACCATAGAAATCATCAAATTCAACACTCTCATTTTCTAGATGAGGAAATTGAGGTCTAGAGTGCATAAGTGTATTGTTCAAGGTCAGTAATTAGTAAGGGTCAGAGATAGGATTTGAACTCAAGTCTTTCTAACTCCAAGTTCAGCCCTCTATGCACTATACCATTGTGCCTTTGTCACTGACTGGCAGGAACTTTGATCATGATTTTTTTGTGGCCTGGCAGGTCAGGGCATTGTGTGATGCTTAGTCTAAAGAAAGACATTTCAGAAGAGAGTAATGCCTGGACTCAACCACCTTAGGTGGTTATCATAAGAGCTAACATTATCTTCTTTTTAACTTCTCTTTAGAAACATCTAGTGGCAGGAGTTTTGGATTTCAATAGATGATGTCATAGGTCCTCAAGAAAACACTCAAATAGAGAATTCAGAAAATACCAACACCAATAATGATATTAGGTAGCAATTATATAGTGCTTTCAGGTTTGCACATGCTTTTTTCATATATGTTATTTTTGTTTGTTTCTCATGACAACCCTGTGAGGAACCTGCAGTTATTAGCCCCATATTGCAGATGAGAAAGTTGGGGCAACAGCAAGCTAAGTGACTTGCCTTGGGTAACATCTAAGAAATAAGTGTTTGAGAAAGCATTTGAACTTAGATCTTCCTAATTTAAGTGAAGCACTTTATCTATTATGGAACCTAGATCTGTCAAGATAGAAACGCTTAGTTCTTTGTGTCTTTACGAAAGTGCTTAATAATGCTTTTTTCCCCTTTATTTTTATTCCCCTCACTCCAGATGTGTCCGCAGAAGGTTATCAAAGGCAATTATATCTTAATTGTGTTGGCCACAATCATTCTTTTAACTGTGTGTGACTACGGACTTCAAAAGAAAAATTAAAATCTTTTATATTGCTAATTGGGCAGTATATCTTTTATTACGAAAAATACATATTTATTACTAGTACCAACTTCAGATGACTCTTCTGTTTCTTTAAAAAATAAAAGGGTACAACACTTTCAAAATAGAAACTCTTGGTTCCTTCACAATCTTAGACCATTACAGTAGAAACTTCCCCTCCCTGGGGGCTTTAGCAGTGACATGGGGGAACTCCTGGGGCATTATAAGCTTCTCGGAAGCTAAAATACCAGTAGCTTCTTGTGCTCAAGACTATGCTACAGATGCCACCTGGTAAAGGATGGCTGTTGTAGCCACAAGGTGCTGAGGGTGTTATTTCTGATATCTTTTGCACACACACACACACACACACACACACACACACACACACACACCTTATATGGGAAGTCCCTCACAAAATGTCCAGACTGAGGGATTGACAGTAATCTGTGTCCATTCTCTCCTTCTAGCTTTTAGACAGTAGGTATTTCATGACCACTTCCCAATAAATGACTTTCTCTTTCCTGTTTTTCCTCTTTCAGATTCACTGAAGAATCTTTTCTCATCTTTCATTCCACTAAGGGCAGATAATTTTGGGTAAGTACCATTTCTCCAGGAGTCATTTTGAAGTTTTTTTTTTTAGTTGCACTGATTTGGTGTTGAACAGGAGATAACTTCATCAGTGGTCTTATCATAGGGATGTCGAAATCTCTTAGATTTGTTCCAAATGTCACTTTATTTTTCAGCATAAGTCTCTCCCATTCCCTAATTAAATATTATGACTTCTCAACTCACTATCAGTCTATATATGTCCTAAGGTGAGAGAAGAGGACTCCCCCTTACTCCATATCATTGTTCTTGATGAACAATCTTTGGTTGTACAATACTGCAACTAACTCATTTGTGCTTGAAGAAACAGGTGCCAGGTTTTCATGGCGATCTGGAAAAATGTGGGGTTCTTTTAACCATTTGATTTTAAATAGTTAAATTTCATAGTGTGGTAGAATCACAGAAAAATTAAAATCTTCCAGTTCATTCTTTAGAATTCATGTCTGTGCTGCCACTTATGCAGCAATCAGAAAGCAAGGGAAGCCTCCATTGTGGAGGTCCCTCTGTGGGGGTAAATGTATTGGTGTGAGTTTTTTGTATCTCAGTTCTTGTATTTATTTCCCTCTGTCTGTGTATGGCTTTTTTGTGGATGTGCCATATGATTATATTTCCCTGTTCCTGTAGACATATTGCCTTTGTGTGTTCTTTAATATCTATTTGTATGAATATGTGCTCTCTCTGCTGTGTGTGCGTGCACTATTGTTAACATCTCAGTGTGATCGTGTGTTAATATGTAAGTGTTTGTTGACAAGTATATTTTTGTGTCTACGTCTACATATAGCTATATGTACAGAGGAGGTACTCAACAACTACCTGAATGGATAGATAACCTTAGCTGTATTGTATCTACATCTACATATCTATATCCATATTTATCTATATCTTAATATGCATGCACATTTTAACTTATATATTTGTACTTATATATTATGTTATGTTATGCTATGTTGTGTTATGTCATGTCATATCATATTTACATATGTTATATTTTATTGTACATATGTTATTATTTATATCACTGTTTTAGTGTGGCTATCTGACCATAGTTCACTTCACCAATCAAATTACAGGGCCAGATCAAAAAGATAAAAATGTTTCCTTCCTCTCCTCTCCTGTCCTCTCCTCTCCTGTCCTGTCCTGTCCTGTCCTGTCCTCTCCTCTCCTCTCCTCTCTTCTCCCCTCCTCTCCTCTTCTCTCCTCTCTTTTCCTCTTTTCTCCTCTCCTCTGTTCTCTCTCTGTCTCTGCCTGAATATCTGTCTTTCTCTGTCTCTGTCTCTGTCCCTCTCTCTGTCTCTGTCTGTCTGTCTGTCTGTCTGTCTGTCTGTCTGTCTCTCTCTCTCTCTCTCTCTCTCTCTCTCTCTCTCTCTCTCTCCCTCCCTCTTGCTGTCTCCCTAAAGACATAACCATTCCTATCTACTGTCCTACGTGGATAGGCCAGTCTCCTAACTTCCCATATTGATAGTAACCAATTTATGGAAACAGTGCTGTCTCTCATAGCTGTTCCAAAAATTCTTATCAATATGCCCTTTCTCCCCATGACCACTCCTCTGTTACCAAACCCCAAAACATATTTTCTGATGAGGCAAAATCACAAGATCCCTCACATACAAATATATTTGCATGCATAGAGAAACTTCCAAAATGCAGTCTTCCTCCAACAGGGTCTCCTGTACCCCATTTTAGTAGCTCTCCATCTCAAATCTAAAACTGATATAAAATTGAGGAAAATGGAGTTTAGGACATAAGTAAAGAAATACTTCTCTGAGTTGAAGAAATAATCATTTTTGTTCTCAGATATCTGAATAGGTAGGTCATTTATTCCCTAGATGAAATCTAAGGCTCAGCTTATTATGAGTGTTCTAGTGGGAGAGGAGGAAAAGATAAGAGTCCTGTTTCTAGGTTTTTGTGACCATGTGATTGATTATCTGTCTAGGAAAGTTAAGCTGCATATCATGGATGTGGAGAACCACACGATGGTGACCGAGTTCATTCTGGTTGGGTTCCCAGGCAGCAGGATCATGCGTGGGCTGATATTCCTGATGTTCCTTGTGGCCTACATGCTGACAGTATCAGAGAATGTGATCATCATCCTGTTGGTGCAAAGGAACAGGCCACTGCACAAACCAATGTACTTCTTCCTGGCTAACCTTTCCTTCCTCGAGACCTGGTACATCTCTGTCACGGTACCTAAGCTGCTTTTCAGTTTCTGGTCTCTGAGCAACAGCATCACTTTCTCCCATTGCATGATTCAACTCTACTTTTTCATTGCTCTCATGTGTACTGAATGTGTGCTCCTGGCTGCCATGGCGTATGACCGCTATGTGGCCATCTGCCGCCCACTCCATTACCCTACTATCATGAGCTATGGTCTCTGTTTCCGCCTTGCTCTAGGATCTTGGACCATTGGATTTGGCATCTCCTTGGCCAAGATCTACTTCATTTCCCGCCTTAGCTTCTGTGGTCCCAATGTCATTAACCATTTCTTTTGTGATATTTCTCCTGTGCTTAATCTATCCTGCACAGACATGTCCATAGCTGAGCTAGTTGACTTTATTCTAGCATTAATCATCTTTCTTTTTCCATTATCTATCACAGTGTTGTCCTATGGATGCATTCTGGTTACAGTTCTAAAGATGCCCACAGGAAAGCATAAAGCTTTCTCTACTTGTGCCTCACATCTTGTGGTGGTTACTATTTTCTACTCGGCAACCATCTTTATGTATGCCCGGCCTCGTGCCATCCATGCCTTCAACATGAATAAAGTCATTTCTGTCTTCTACGCCATTGTGACCCCAGCCCTTAATCCTTTCATCTACTGCCTAAGGAATCGAGAAGTCAAAGAGGCTCTGAAAAAGCTGGCTTGTGGCCACAATACCCAAAATGATTTATCTGGCCACTAAAGCCAAATGGACAAAGATGAACAGTTCTTTCTCTTCTCCCCTGTCTTTCTTATTCAAATGTAGCTGAATTTGTCCTTATTAACACGCTACTACAATTCTTTGGCAAAGTCCCTTAGACTGAAACTTACTTAGCTCCTCAGAGAATATAGCCTTTGGGTGCATTAGCTTCAAGATAAGAAGACCTTCTATGACTGAATGAAAATGTGTCATCCATGGTATAAATATTATTTACAGTTCCAGAAGAATTAAATAGACTTGAATAACAATTTAATAGCTAATATTTGCACAGTGTTTTAAGATTTGCAAAGAGTTTTACATATGTTACCTCACTTGATCTTCACAAAAACTCTTTGAGGTAGGTCCTATTATTATCCCTTTTTGACATATGTGAAAACTAAGCCTGAAAATGGTTAAGTAGTTTGCCCAAAGTCCTATAGCTAGTATGTATCTTAAGCAGCACTCATACCCAGGTCTTCTTTGCTTCAATTCTATAAAAAGATCGTCTAATTCTATCTCCTAGTCCACACAGTTTTTTTTTCTATCATCCCCAAAAGATGGCCATCTAACCTCTGATTGAACACCTTGGTGTTAGAAAATTCATTACATATTGGGAGAGTGTCCCTGTCTATATAATTTCATTTCTGGATAGCTCTAATTCATAGAAAGGGTTTTCTCATGTTAAGCCAAAGTCTATATCACTATTCAACTATTTGTTTTAGTTCTGACCTCTGGAAGCATGGAGAAGTTGATTTCCCCTTTCTTGAATTTAAAGATAGTAGCTATGTTCCCACTCAGTATTTCTTTCTTTTTGCTGGACAGTTAAGTGTAAATAAGAGAGTAAGTTCAGAATGAACTGAAGAAAATGGATTTTTAGCCCTTGAAAACTGGGTATGATTTACATTAATCAATTTCACTCGGTTATCAGTGGAAAAAAAACTTTCCTCTGGGCTTGTATTTTAAAAATTATCTTCAGAGAAGAGGAATTTGTTATAGAATCAGTGCCTTGTGCCAGCGGTTTAATATGTCTTATTCTCCTAGCTTCAACATCTGTCATTTTTTTTTTAGGACAAGAGAAAAAATGAATTCTCTCCATGGTGGGAGATAGTGCAGATGAGCCAGATGCTCATTTTCAGTGTATGTTGGGAAATTCTTTACTTAAAAGCTTCTGTGTGCTTTTCTTCTTTCTCTTTCTTGTATCTTAAGATTCAGGTGTATGCCCAGCAAGATGGATTCTTATGATCAGATACCTGTGCCTTCCATTTCAACTCCAATCCATCTCTCTTGCCAGAATTCTAGTTATAGAATACAAAGTTGGAAAGGATCTCAGAGGTCAGTTACTTTAACCCCTGCCTAAGGCATGAATTCTGCATGCAACATTTCAAACAAATAGTCCTTCATATTTTGCTTGATGACTTCTGAGTATCAGGAAACTTAATCCCTGAGGAAACTTGTTTCAGTTTTTTATAGCTTTAATAGGTAGTATGTGTTTCTTGTCTTGAGCTAACACCTAGACCCTCTGCCAGAATCTGTTAATAATGAAATAAAGGGAGGGTGATGAAGGGTGTCCTGTGAATGCATTTTCTCAGTTAGCACTGATTATGGTACAGTCTTAGTAAAAGCTCAAAAGTGTCCCTGTCTATATTCTTAACGAATGGAAACAGGACGTGGGGGTGAGGTTATCAGATATAAATTTTGTGATTTATGTTTCTCTTGATTATCAAGGGCTGGTGAGTTGGATTATAAAGTGAACTTTGGGCACAGTTTACCTTGAGAAAAGCAATACCTGGTGCTTCCTAAATGTGGGGCAAGAAATGGGAGAAAGGATTAAGGTGGTAAGGCGGGAGTGAAGTGAATAGGGAAGAGGAATAAATAGGATCAGGCATTAGTGGGGTCTAGAAACAGCAGATAGGATATAGTATCTAAAAAGGACTATGATGGGGAGTTAATAGAGGCTGCATATTATGTGAGAACTAATCACTTTAAGGCTTGATTGAATAGGTATTGAATGTCAGCTGCTCATTTAGCTCTGCTCAGTTGGATGTCTCCAACAGATTGGTACCAGAGACACATTCATCAGAAGTTATCACCACAGCAAGAAAGATGGAGAAAGCAAGCAGAGAAAACTTTTATTTTTTTTCTTTAATAGGTTCACATGCCATAGGAAATAATGAATTTAAAATGGAGGAATATAGAACACATCTTTGCCTTTCCCAACTTCCCTATTTCAATGGTACTATCATGTTGCTGATGTGAAAGTCATTTCTGACCCCTCCCTTTTCATCATTCTATCACACACACACACACACACACACTCATTATTTTTCATTTTATTTTTGAGGCGGATATGTGGTATGGTGAATAACAGCATGAATTTGGAGGCAGAAAGACCTTGGACAATTACTAGGTGTAAGAGTCTGGCCAATTCACTTAACATCTCAGACCCAGTTTTCTCGTTTGTAAAAGAGGGTAATAATAGAACCTAACCCCACAGGATTGCTGTTGGAATCAAATGAGATAACATATAAAATGGTGTGTAAACCTTAAAGTGCTATGTAAATATTATTATAAATATTCCCTTTGCTTTACTCCAGAATAATTTAATTATCTATTATAACCTTTCACATGTATGTGCATATATATATATATGTGTGTGTATATGTATTTTTAATATAATTTTCTAACTGGCCTCCCCACTTCCATTGTCTTCCAACCTGAATTCATCCTAAAGATATCACTGCCAGATTAATTATCCTAAAACACCACTTAGTAGATGTTACTCCTTTATTTAAAAACATATAAAAAAAAATTAGGATCTCGCCATTGCTTAGAAGATAAACCATATTCTCTTTAGTCTTCCACAATCTGACCTCCTCTGAATAAATCCGTAACTTTCTCCCAACATGAATCATTCAATGGCACCCAATCTATACTACACATTGTTCCCAAAATTTGGAATGGGTGTTCTGACCTTTGTTCATGCAGTTTCCTCCCATCTTATGAACATTACTCCATCTATCCACCTTTTGCCTGGTTTAGTTTTTATATCTTTTATGGAACATCCTTTTAAGTTCCAACCCACAAAGATTCCATCTTTCTATAACTGAATGGATTGTATGCTTCATTTAACTCTCTGTTGTAGCCGGTCTTCTGTCTATCGTATTGTTGTCTTAACATTTAACTCCTCTTTTTTATATTTGTCTGTTTTGTATGTATGTCCATTTCTCCAAATAGATTGTAAATTTCTTGAGATCAGTGATCATATGTTATTCACCCTGTCCCATTTGCTATTCCCATGGTGACTAACATAGTGTTATACATGCTGTTATTATAATTTTGTCATTTTCAGCCTCTGTCTAACACTTCATAATGGGTTTTGGGATTTTCTTGGCAAAAATACTGGAGTGGTTTGTCATTTCCTCCTCCAGCACATTTTACAGATGAGGAAACTGAGGCACACAGGTTTAAGTGACTTGCTAAGATCATATAGCTAATAAGAGTCTGAAGTCAATTTAAACTCAGATTTTTCTGACTCTGGGCCTGCCCCTCCATTGTTACAGTCATCCCTTGCCTCTTCTCTATATGATGATTAACCACCTAGTTATCCATTAAACATGAGGTTGTTAATAAATACTTATTGAATGCATGAATAATTTCATTCAATTTTGTTCTTTATTTACTCTTGCACTCACATTGTCCTGCCTTTCTTCTATCCCCCCCCCAACTTACACAGACAAGTATTTGCATCTCCAGTAGGTAGTTACTCTTTCCAAAGACATTCTTTGCCCCAAATTAAATTTTTTATTCTTCAAAGTTTTTTTTTCTTTCTGCACCATAAAGATTCTCTGCACATTCATCAGCCCAGGACTCTACCTAGAGAGGAATGATAATGACAATCAATGAAATTTACATAGAGCTTTAAGCTCACAAGACACTTTCCTAATAAAGTTCAATTTAAGTAGATACTGCAAGACTTTGTGCCCCTGTTTTATAGATAAGGAAACTTAAGCTCTAAGATGTTACAGATTGTCTATACCAGGAGTGGGGAAACTGTGACCTGCAGGCCACATGTAGCCTTCTAGGTCCTTGGCTGTGGCCTTTCGAGTGAGTCCAATTTTATATAACAAACCCTATTATTAAGAACATTAATTCCGTGAAGTTTGGATTAAGACTACATTTAAATACCTACATTTAAATACCTAGAGGGTCACATGTGACCTCAAGGCCACAGGATTTCCACCCTGGTCTGTACTCACCTAGCTGGTGAGGATCCAGAGTAAAATTCAGCCCTAGCACACCTGACTCCAAGGCTAACATTCTATCCATTGCACCACACTGCCTTTCCATGGCTATCCTAACTATCTTTGTCAAATCTGGTTACAATAAACAACTCTGTAATAAAATGGTTTCTGGTTTATCAGCTACTCATTTTCAGCAACATCCTATAGAATACCCCAGGACCATGATGAATGTGAATTATCCTTTCAAATCTCTTTTATTAGGATTAGGTATGAAGCACCTTTTCACCTTCTTAAGAGTACAAAATCAACCAAAAATATAAATGAGACTTGCAATTTCATTGGTATAGGGAATTCCTATATAGGAGACTCCTGCTACCGTAGGGATTAAAGGAAACTCCTACTGATGCAAGTCAGTAACATCTCTGCAACTTAAAGTGTTAGTAGCAGGTAGTAAAAAGAGTTTAAGGGATTTGCTCAGGATCACAAGTCAAAATTAAGGTCTGCCTGACTTCAAAGTCAGCTCTCAAACTACCATACTGAAGCACCTCTTGTTTAGTGATAGATTATTACCTTTATTAGCAAGTTAAGAAAGGAAAGGGTGAGTTACTCTACTCTGGAGGAATGGGAGAAACAGAATCTACTTTCTAGATGGAGCGACTTTCCCACTGTTGCACAGTGGTCTAGGGGTAGGAGCAGGCCAATAAATCCAGTTTTCCTAACTCGTGGTTGCCTCTCTAGGGAGGCACTAAGTTATTTCAGTATCTAGAAACAAGCTGGTTAACACGCAGGGGTTTTGCTGCTAGGTGTTTAACAATCAGCTTTTGGGGGGAGGGAAACATATACATGATACAATTTTAAGTTGAATCTGTGTTTTGAATATTTTGTCCATTACTTTAAGTCTAGATAATTATCAGCATAAGCATCTTGTTTCATCCTAACTTTGAAGCTAAAGTAAGAGGGCAGTTAGAGACACACTTATAGCATTCTGCTTCAGAGAAAGTTTTGTTATTGTTGTTCGTGTCCAGACCTTTGATTTCCTCAGTATGGGAAGACTTAGTGAAGAAATTCCCCTTACCAAAAATCTTGGCACCTGCTTTGCAATTTAAAATCCTATAGAGGTGGGTCACAGAGAGATTGAGGGACGTATCCAGGGTCTCACAGAAAATGTGTGTCAGTCAGGGCTTGTTTTTTTAAATCTGTATTTAGAGGCTGGTTCAGTGTTCACTATGCCCTGTTGCCTGATCTAGTATAAGTGTTTCAGTCAGCCAATAACATTTATTAAGCACCTTCTGTGATCCAGGAATCTTACTAAGTACAGGTCTTTGGAAGAAATTTGGAAATAAAGACAAGTGCAGTTTTTAATGAAATGGAATTAAATACAATTTAAATTTGTGCTAAGAAATAGTGACATATTGGTGCTCATATAGTAAAAAATAGCTAATCCTGAAAAACTTAAGTTTAACCCTATTGGAAAAAATATAGACCTTTAATAGAATAGAGGACTTTCTAGCATTTCTACTGAAAAGAACAGAGCCAAATAAAAAAAAATTTTTTTTCTACTTGGAAAATATTTTGATCATATTAGATGGCAGTAGTTTGATTCAATTTAGCAAATATTTTGCAATATAGGTCATGGAATTACTAACATTCTGTTGTATACAGAGCTCCTTGAAGACAGAAACTACTGTTCATTCTTGACTTTTTTTGTTCTTGTGTCTAGCACATAGTAGGTCTTTAGAAATGTGTTGAATGGAATTATAATATATTTTTAAACATAAAATTGTTCCCAAGAAGCTTACAACCCAGTAACTATCAGTCTATTTTAATCAACCAACTGGTATTTTGTCATCCTATGTGTATATGTGTGTTTGTGCGTGTGTGTGTATTAAATAAAAATTGATTAT
>CM053597.1:80018239-80053672 GCA_028646575.1 Pseudocheirus occidentalis
CATTTGTTTGGATCTGTTTAATAGTATCTTGATTTCTCATAAAGTCATTTGCTCCCATTGGCTTCACTCTATTTCTGAAGCAGTTATTCTCTTCAGTGAGCTTTTGAGATTCTTTTTCAATCTGGCAAATTTGACTTTTTAAGGCATTCTTCTCTTCATTGGCTTTTTGGGCCTCTTTTGCCATTTGACAATCTACTTTTAAGGTGGTATTTTTTGGTTGGTTTTTTTTTTGTTATTGTTGTTGACTCTCTTTTTTTTGTTGTTGACTCTATTTTCATGATTTTCTGGCATCATTGTCATTTATCTTCCCAGTGTTTCCTCTACTTCTTTTATTTGGTTTTCAAAATCCTTCTTAAGCTCCTCTATGACTTGTAATCAGTTTACACTTTTCTTGGAAGCATTTGGTGTGGAAGTTCTGTATGTGTTGTCTTCCTCCTGCTCCATGCTTTGATCCTTTTTGTCCCCAAAAAAGGAATCTAATGTAGAATGGCTGAGCTTGGTTTTCTTCCTTTGTCTACTCATGTTGCCAGTCAATTAGCCTGTTTTTTTGAGCCCCAGTAGATCTCTGCTTTCTGGGGGGAGATTTTTGTCCCAAATCAGTGGGATTTTCACTGCTTCCAGAGGTATTAGGAGGCTGCCATCTCTGCAGCCCCCACCAGCTTTGGCTCACTGGTCACACACCTCAGGATCACCACCCAAGACCATGATCTGATCCAGGCAGGCTAAGGCAAAAGCACTTAGCCTCTGAATGACTGCTTGTCCCCACCGCAATCTGCAGGCTGGGATATCTGAAGCAGCCACATGGAGGTGGCTGCAGGGCTGCTGCTTCTGATGCTTTCTTGCCCTGGTGGTAGATGGCTGGACCTGTTCTATCCCCTAAATTTAGCTGAGTTCCACTGACCTTTCACTTTTTCCTTGTTTCTTATCGGTTGATAATTCTGAAAACTGCCACAGGTGCCAATGATCAACTCTCCCAAGTGCTCCAGCCTCTGCTTGTCCTAGATGCCCTGGGGGCCAGCCATGGTTTCAGGGCACACTTCCAGCACTCTGCAATGAGCCCTTCCTGTCCACCTGGCAGGCTTCCTTTAGTGGGAGATTTGAGGGTTTCTTGGTTGTTGTTTTTGTTTTTGTAATTTTGTGGGTTCTGGGGCTCTAAAATGTGTTTAGAGTCATATTTTAACAGATATTTGAGGTGGTTATGGGAGGAACTGTGGTGTTCTCCTGCTTCTACACCACCATCATGAAAAATTTTCACAAGATATCTCAAAGAGGGAAAAGTTACACAATAATGGAAAAGATCATGGATGGCATCATAAAAACAAGTCTGTAAAACTCGATATGGTAGAGGTAGTACTTCAAATAGTATCTTTGAAAAGATGCTGCACATTCTGCTATGTATACCCTATGTACTTTTCCTGTGAAAATCCTTTGTAATTTTTGTGTTCTCCTATAAGTCCTCCATAGAGTACCCATCATATGTGAGCCCTTCTCTTAGGACTTTTAATCCTTTATGGATATACATACCTAATTCATGATGTCTACCTATGTTGTTACATGACTGACCTACCTCCTTTTTTGTCATACATCTTAATAATAACACATTGTATATGCAAGTTATGATTGGTAAAAGTACTAAACTGGTAATATTCACCTTCTCTATCTTTGATCTTACTCTCCTTAGGTGAAAAGGACCTAGGAAAGCCAGATAGAGTCCATTGAAATCTACAAGTATTTATTGAACACACTTACTATGTGCCAGGTACAGTGTTAAGAGATAGAAATACACACAAAAAAATAGAAATACAAATACAACAGAAATAAAGGCAGTTCTTGTACTCAGGGAGCTCACATTTTAATGGTGGAAGACAATGCATAGATGGAAGCTGGAACACTGGGGGGGGAGGGAAGTGAAGGTACCTAGTGAAGAGACATTATAGAGAAAGTCTAGGACAAAAATCAAGACTAACACTTGGAGAGGAATAGAGACAAGGCTGACCTAGGTACCCTCCTTAAAATGGAATTTCTGGGAGAATCTGGCCAATCAGAGGGAGAGGCTGCAGAAAAATAGGTAAGATATCTTGACTATGTAATTTATACCTATGAAGGAAGGGTTAAAAGGCCTAAGAGAATGTTGTAGAAGATTTAGGTTTCAGGCCACATTTATGCCAGTTCACACTGACTTCAGTTCTTTCTGAGACACCCCAGAGAGAATGCCCACAGGATTCTTGTAAAGTCGAGGACTAGCAGGAGAAGCCTACTGGTGTTTCTTTGATTTTATTGAATGTTTGCTTCATTTGTTCTTCTTTTGTCTTGGCTTAGAAGTTTCCCAATGGAGCTTTGGACTACTTGGAAATGTTGACACTGCCATCTTTGCTAGAAGTTTGGTCCATCTATTGTAGGTCCACATTGGATCACTGGGAGACAGATGTGTAATCAGAGTCAGTGATTAAGACAGAAAGCAAGACATGGTCACAGTTCCCTGGCCCAGGCCAGGGTTTTTAGGGAAGGAAGAAGTTCAACCAGTTACCACATCAAGAAATATAGGAGAGCATTAGCATGCTGACTAAAGCAGGAACAGAACCTGGACCTCATCACCTGATCCAAGAGTGTAAGAGAGGGTAGAACCTAGCTGCCATACAAAGCTGCAGTTCAAGAACTGCAGCTGGAGGTATGAACAAATAGAAGAAAGCTCCAAATGCAATAATGTATTAAGTTAATCCTCAGAAGAAGTGAATAACTGTGCAACATATATAAGTAGAATTTCAAGGCAAAAAAGATATAGCGACATGTGCAGCTAGGAAATGTACATGTCTAGGGCAACCCATAATTCTGGTGCTGTAGGGCTGCTGCAAGGTCCTTTGGTGATGCATTGGGCAATTTGCCTTGTTCTCTGAGCTAGGGTCCTTTGTTTCTATATTGTTTCTGCCAAATTGTTCTTTGCTGGGTGTCTCAGCTAAGTTGTTCTGCATCTCTTTACTGGAAGTTTGAGCATCAGCTGCTTTCTGCTAGGATCTGAGGGTTTCCTATTATGTGGCCACTTTCTCCCATTGGCAGTATGGTCTGACTGTTCTTTAGTCTCTTTTCTTTTTTCTTTCTTTCTTTTTTTTGGTGCAAGCCCCAGATATTCTAGCTCAGCCTTGACATATCACTGGAATCTCAAAGCTCAATGTGATCCAAATAGGCCATTTCATCTTTCCCCCTAAATCCAACCCTCTTCTAAATTTCTCTGTATCTGTCAAGGTCTCTTCCAGTGACCTGACCTTGTGAACCTCAACTCTTCACTTACCCCAAATAACCAATAAGATGCCAATTGTTATAATCACAATAACTCTGCATATATGTCACATTCTGTCATTTTTCATTCAATCATACAACCATCACACTAGTTCAGGCCCTCATCACCTATCGCAGAAGACTACTTACAATAATGATTTAATATCTCTCAATCAACTATATTCCAATTCCAATTTATTCTCCATTCAAGCAGCAGAGTGATTTTTCTAATGTGCAAATGTGACTATATTGCCGCTCCCCTCTTCTACTACCCAGTTAACTCCTGTGCTTCCCTATTATCTCTAGAATGAAATATAAATTCCTCTTTCTGAAATTTAAAGCCCTTTGTCCCCTGCCCCTTCCTCCCTTTCCAGCCTCTTTATTCATGCTTCTCCTTCTTACATTTTAGCATATTTCTCTATCTATCCCTACAACTGTGTCTACATAGGATCATACTTTCAGAACTGAAAAGGATATTAGAAGTCAAAGTTCCACATTTTATAGATGAGAAAACTGACTTTTGAGAGCTAAAATAACTTGCTGAATTGTACTCATATAAATGCAGAGACTAGATATGAATGCAAGTCCTCTGATTCTAAATCCAGTGTTCTTTCTACTTTACCACATGACCTCTTGATTTTATCTATATCTACACTTAAATCTCTATATCTTTAAAAAAAAAAAAGACCAGGTCTCCCTGCTTTCCCAGACTGGAAGTATAGGGGCTGTTCACAGGTCCAGTTTGACTACTGATCATCCCAGAAGCTTTGACCTATTTCACTTACAATGTAGACTGGGTTACTCCTCCCTGAGCAGCCTGGTACCCTGGATACCCTTCTTCTGGGTATCCATACTGGTGCTGCATGGACACTGGATCTCCATAGCACCCTTGAACTCATTAACTCAATAGAGCTGCTAGCCGCAGCCTCCCTGGTATCTGGGATTACAAGCATATACTACTAAGCCAAGATGTTCAGTCTTTATGTATCTATTTCTAGATCCATATCTAGATATCTAAATTGTCACAGATATTGATGTCTATAAATATAAAATCTGTGGATGTAGTTACACGGATATAGATAACAAGATAAATCTAGATATCAATGGTCCAAGCGTTCCTGTTTGTAGAGGATATCATCCTGGTTGAGTCAGGCACCAGAACATTCCAGAGAGACTCTTCACTTCTCAAATAGATCTACAATTCAAAGAAATTGATCCAATCTATAGAGTTGATTCATATGTATTTGTATTAGTACCTGCACTTGTATCTACATATATAGATAGTTATTAGATATAAATATGAAATTGGATCAGCGGTGTACCAGTAAATGTTTAACTGGGTTGTTTAAAAACAGAGACACAATTTAAAAAATAATATTTTATTTGTTTCCTCTAAGTACATGTAAAAACAATTTTAACATTCATTCTTTTCTTATTTTGAGTTCCAAATTTTCTCCTAAGCTTCAGGTGTTTTGTGCAGCTGGTTTCAGAGATAATTCTGGAGAGCTGTTATTTTTTTGGTTCTTCCAAGGTGGTATTGAAGAGGTTGAGTGGGAGGAGTCCCATCTGGGTTGCCAAAATGAAGAGGTTGGGAAGAGCTGGGTGTCTAAGGGATTTCATATGAATCCCTAGAGGGTTCTTGTCTGGAAAAAATTCACAGGACACAAGCTATCTTTTACAAAGTTACAAATTTTATTATTATACTTAGTAGCAGGCAGGAAAAGGTTAAGGGAACCAGCAAAGTGCAGGGACTAGAGACACTATTTTCATAGTGATAAAACTGTCAATCAAAGGTCAGTCAAATTATGCTAACTAGGTGGGCAAGGGTGGAGTTAGGGAGGAGTTTGGGAGGAGTTTAGGAGTGCTCAGTGCTTAAAGGGACACATACTTTTTATATCAAATGTGAAGGCATATTACTCATATTTCACTGGGACATCCCCCCATGGGGGAGCTACCTGGAGGTGTGGTTTTTGCCTTGTGGCATCACTAGGTTACTTTTTGGTCAAGAATGAAGGAGATATGTCCAATATGGCTGTTGGAAGCATAGGCTTGATTGTTTCAGAAGGTGCCAAGTCTGGGAGCTAGACTGATTAGGGATTCAGGAAGTACCATATTGGGAGTGAGTTTTCTCTTCTGATAATGTTGTTCAAGGCTTTTGGGTGCAGCCGGTCACTTAAAACAAAGAGGCTAAATATTTCTCTAAGGGTTTGTTTATAGAATGTTTTTGAAGGATTCATAGGTACTGTATCTAGGCAGACTGCTAGCTCAGGGAAAAGACTTTTAGGCTGGGGGCAGGGGAGACACAGAGTTAATACCTTTATGGCTGGGGGAAAGTGTGATTTTACAACTTAATTGCACAGGCTTGTTATAAACTGATGTTATATACATAGGTACCCGAACACAAGTGAGATTTTACAAACTGAGGTTACAGACAAAAGCATCCCACACAGCATCAGTATGACCTAGGGCAGTGGTTCTCAACCTTCCTAATGCTGTGACCCTTTAATACTTGTATGTGGGTGTATCTGCATGTGGGAGGATCCACCTGGAGACTAATAGAGGGTCAGTGTTCGGTTCCTAAGACCATTGGAAATTGTGTATTTTCCAACTCATCTAGGGAGAGGTGTCTTTACTACCAGCCTGGCATGTGCTCTGGAATGTGAATAACTACAAGTACTCTTTTTCATCCTGAAACTGTAACCAGGGTCCCAGCTCCCATGCACCCACAGGCTCTGGGGTACTAGTGTTACTCTAGACACAGGACTGCAACTCAGATCCAAGTATTGGCAATGCAGTGGAGCCCTGCCCTTGATGCCAGCAAAGGGATCCTTGTAATCTCCTTCTGACTAGTTGTCTGAATCCTTTACCATTTGTGGCAGAGAGGTCTGGAAATTGCCACTGTCATCAATGATTCAATCTCCTCTAAGCCCAATGCTGGTTTGCTGGGGTGTGGCCTGTGCTAGACCCAGGTGCAATAGGCCTTTCCTGCCAACCTCTGAGGTTGTCTGGGGCTGGAAATTTGTTTCACTTTGTCCTTTTCTAGGTTCTGATGTTTTAGAATTTTTTTGAGGCATTGTTTAAAGGTGTTTGGAGGGGTTGAGGAGAGCTCAGGTGAGTCCCTGCCTTTCTGCCCATCATGTTGGCTCTGACCCCTCTTCAAGATACAATTTTAAGTTTAATTTACATTATTCAGACAGCAAAAAGGGAAATGGGTAAAACAGAAACCAGACAGGAAGAATGAGAGAGAACACAATGTGTTGGTCCCAGAATTGATGAGAGGAATTTGGTGCCCTGGACTGACTTTGGGAAATTTCAAAAGTTACAAAACAGGATTTATTAATCAGCTAAAAGCTGATGTTAGGTATGCATCCAAATAAGTGATATAATAGATAAATGTTGTTTTCCCAACCTTAGGATTGTTATTCAACAAATCTTTTAAGGCTGGGGTTCTAGGGAAAGGGAAAGACATGGCTGATTTTAACTAGACCGAGATGGTTACCTCCTTACACAACATTTTTTGTAAGTTCAGTATAGCCTAAATAATTAAAAGGAGGAAATACAATTTAAAATAATAGAAAATGTTATGCATAGTTTCAATTGTTTCTTTTTTTAGCCACGCCCTTAAAATCTAGCACAATGCCTTTTATGTCTTTTTGATTTTGCAGATTGATTTTATTTTTATCTATATCCATGATGATTATTGAATTGAAATTAGTTGAATTGAATCAAGTCTCTCAAAGACCAGCAGTGAATAACGTAGAGAGAGAAAAAAAAACTGCTAACATTCTCTGGGATGGCCAGCAGCGATCTTTTCCCAGATCAAATAAAAACCTACAGGGAATCCCTATGCCAGCAAAGATTTGACGATCTCTCCTGTTAGGATCCCCTAAAAGTTCAAACCAAAAAAGAATATTTATTCTATCATGGCAAAGTATATAAAAATGGAACTGTAAGGTCATGTATATTGTTATTGTTGTTTTAACAAATGTCAGAATTTATCAGTCTCAATGAGTCTTATCTCCTTAAAATAATCCCTTTGGGTTGCTCAAAAACAAATTTGGAACTCCTGTCTTGGAATTGCCCATGGCACATTCTTTTTTTAATGTCGTTGTTGGCAGCAAGTCTTATAATCACAGAAGTGGAAAGGATTTTTAAGACTTTCCAGCAACATCTTTTTACAGATAAAAATAAATAAATGCCAAATAGTCTAAGTGGTCTGTCCAAGGTCACATAGCCAGTTAGGAGGAGCAGAAACATGAGTAGTGCATAAGTCCCTTGAGTCCTTAGTTAATGAGATTCCTCTCCCTCCATTGGGGAGTATCCCAAGTAACTGTAAGATTTTCAATACCAGGCAGATTGCCCATTTGCAAAGCTAGTAGTTTCTACACCATTCTGTTCATATGGCAATAAAATTCTATGTCCAATCAATTATTTTTGTTGTTGTTGCTGTTAAGTTGTTTTTCAGTCATGTCCAACTCTTCTTGACTCCATTTGGGATTTTCTTGCCAAACATATTGAAGTGGTTTGTCATTTCCACTCCATCTCATTTTACAGAGGAGAAAACTGAGCAGACAGAGTTAAGTGACTTGCTCAGGGTCACACAGCTAGTAAGTATCTGAGGTCAGATACGAACTCAGAAAATGAGTCTTCCTGACTCTAGGCTCAACGCTGTAGTCACTGCACTACATAGCTGCTATTCAATCAATTAATAAGCATTTTTAATTGCCTACTATAGTATGTAACTGGGACTGTGCTATGCACTGGGGATATATACTTGCCCTTACGGAGCTTACATTCTTGTTGTGAGAGAAATGCATGTGTGTGGGCACATTTATGCTTGTGCAATGCATGTATATGTATATATGAATAAACATGTATTTATAGTATGTATATGTGTATATATAATACATATTATAAATACATATTTATATATGTACATATCTGGGGGCATAAAATATGACTTTATATAGAAGGTAGCTTTTGATCTAAAATTATTTTTTATAAAGAATCTCAGGCAATTAGGTTACAATCCTTTAGGATAACAGGGACTGGGAACCTGCAGCCTCAAGGCCACATGCGACCCTCTACTTACTGGTCTATTTGTGCTCCGTACTTGAGGACCTAGAGGGCCACATGTGTTCTTGAGGCTGCAGGTTCCCCATCCTGGCTAGGGTTTGATTGGGATAAGGGTATAAGTAATTCTAAGCTAAGGATGCGGCATAAGATGAGTAATAATAGCTTTTGCAATTTTTTTGAGGTGGTGGAGTAAAAAATAAATTTTTTAAATGTGGTTCATAAACTATTGCTGAAATCAAATTGAAAAGTTTAAAAATATTTGAAGTAGTACCTACATCATTGGAATAAGAAAGCAGCTTCTCTTTCTTTTAGATGAATATAAAAGTTCCTGTCCTTAGAGAAACCCTGAAGCAGTGAAGAGGCAAGTCCCATTTGTCTTCAACATTGAGATGTCCCCCCACATAAAAATGCAAGTTGTTTTTTTGTCCTGTCTCTGCAGATCTCCTTTCCAAATAATTTCAGTTATTTTCACAATCCGCATATCTGTAGCCTTTTTAGGCTTATAATGAGTCTTTTTTTCAAAACAGAAAAAGTACAGGAACCAAATGTATTTACAGTTAAGTAAACTGAGGTGCCAAGACTTTAAATGACTTAGGTCCAGGGATCACAGAGCTACTGTTACCTGTCTCAAACACCCAGGAACTTGCCTTTTTCTTCTTGCCTTGTACATAAATTCACAGCAGTTGACCAAGCCTCCATCTTACCTTTCCCCTAGTGTTCAATCCTTTGTGATCTGGTTTGACAGCCACAAGATTGTATAATCCTCAGCCACAAACTGGCTTAACCAGATGTAATACTTGAAGTTAGAGTCAAAATTACATAGACGCATTTGTAACCCTCTTAATGTCTGAGACTAATTACTTCATTCAGGAAAGCAAAGTCATTTACAATTATAGCTGGGAAAGAGAAAGGGAAAACTAAATGTCCCATATTCCAAATTAGGCTTGAATAGCTTCATTAGGATACTAAGCATCTTTTGCCAGAGAGAAAGGCAGCAGAGCATCTAAGGACTTGAAAGCCTGATAAACCTGCAAAAAGGACAGTAAGAGACCCATCATCTAAGATCCTGTCCTGCCATTGTTAGCATGCGTGAGTATAAGCTATTCATTACTGAACGTACTTTGTGTTCATAATACAGATATTGCCCCTTAATGCATGTTTATGCCTAATAGCCGTCTGGTTAAGAAAGGTATAACTCTTGTGAGCATCTGACTTCATTTCCCAAGAGATGAAGGCCACAAAACACAAACTGCTTTAGTTAAAGAAACTCTCTGGGAAATATCATTGAGCAATGTGGCTGAAATGGAATGATAGGTTCTACTGCCATCTTGTGACCAAACTGAGTAAGTACTCAGAACTACATCAAAGGATTTAGACCTAGAAGAACCCTAGCAATCACTTGGTATGAACTCCTCATTTTATAGATCAAGAAATTGATGCCCAGGAAGAAAAGTGGTTTACTTAAATTCACATAGGTAGCAATTAAGAGACTTCTCTGATCCATGTCCTCTGACTGTAAATGAAATGGTTTTTTCCCCTGTAATCAATCCACAAGCATTAATTAAACCATGTGCCAGGTGCTGCTAGATGCTAGAGCCACAAATACTAAAGTGGTCTTCCATGAGCTTACATTCTATAGGAAGAGATATCATTTATACTTATAGGTACAAACAAAATACAGACAAAATCCCTGTAGCAAGCAACAGGGTAGGGGTACGGTGAGAACTAATGGTAGCATTTTAGTACTTCTGAGAGGAACTTAAAGGCTCATCTAATTTAATTCTTTAATTTTATAAATAAGTAAACTGAGGATAAGAATAATGAAAAAACTTGATTTAGGTCAGATACTCCATTAGAACTCAGTACATTTTTATTTAGACCTATTCAAAGCAGCATTTTAAGCACTGTGGGTAAAAAAAAAACTGTAAAGCATCTTGTCAGAATTCAAAGAGTGAACCTACCATTGAAATCAAATCAGATAATAATTTTAAAGTGCTTGGTACATAGCGGGTGCTGTGTAAATACTTAGTCCTTTCCTTTCCCTAGTTGAAGAGATGAGATGTAAGCACATAAAAAATTAAGTAACACAATAAAAATTTAAATAGCAGCAGAACAACAATAAAAGAGACATCATGAGTTAGTACATAATAATTTTATGAATTCCATAGACTACTGTTTCTATTAGTTCAGAAAATGAGAAGTCAGAATACTACAGGTTGGACAGGTCAAAGAAATGTTCATTAAAGAGGGGGCTATGTTAAGTAACAGCAGAGGATTGAGATAGTCTTTGGAGTTGAGGTACTCTCAGCAGAGAAGCTAGTCTTCTAGCTGGCTGGATAGGTGTGACTGCATGTGCAGAGATAAGAAAGTACAGTATACATTTGGAAATGATGAGTAATGGGTTTATAGTGAATATCATATGAAATATTGACTTCAATCATCTAGGATTTTATTGATATAAAGACATCCACTGATGGAGAACTCAAGCTCTCCATGACTTTGTATATGATCATATATGATTGTATATAATCTTAATGAATTTCTCTCGCAAGAAATATTCATCATTTCATGATCAGTCATGTGGTGATGAATCTCTCTTAGGACTTGTCATCAGATTATAGATGCACTATCCATTGCCTTTATTCAATGACTTTCTAATTTTATGGAAATTCACAGGGCTTATACTGTTTCATCTCCCACCCCCCCCCATACACACACACCCCTGTGATGAGATGTTATAACAGCAAACAGCCTAGCATACCCAGGATGGCTGCTAGCACAAGTTCTTTGATCTACTTTTCTAATGGAAAGCAACTCAAAAGGTGTTAACAATCTTACTTTAATCAAGCATAGATATCATTCACAGTTCAGGGGGAAAAGTCAGCACCCTGAACTTCAGAAAATACAAACAAATTACAAGCAGGGAAAAAATGCAGAGAGAAAAAATAATGCAACTCAACAGACCAACAGACAGGTCTTCTAGCTGTCTGACTATCACATACACACAGTGTTAATTACCAGAGAGAGAAGCACCAATGTCTGGGTTTTCAAAGTCAGGGCACTCAATGGCTGCCCAGAGTCTCATCTGGCCAAGTCATATAACTCTTCCCATAAGTGAGCCCCAAAGCAAAACCTCACCTCAGGGAGTATATATAGCCTTCTCCAGGGTCAGAGAACATCACAACCTTCATGACCTACTGACATTACAAAGTAAGAGGGTGTGAACCTTCCTGAAAAACAAGCCTCCCCTAAGTAAGCTTCTCTTGTTGGGCTACAAGTGAGGCCCATTAAAGGGCAGGGAAGATCTTCAAATTCTGTTGCCACTACAAGTATGCCATTATGCCTTTAAGCAGAAATACAGGAAATAATTATCATGAAAATTTACATCATATAAAATGGAGACTGTGACAATTTTAAAGTATATTAACATGTAGTGGATTAGTACCATTATAGCAGACTGATGGAAGCAGAAGGTTTGGGAAGGTGGATAGTAAGAAATGACTGGAAAGATAAGTTGTAGCATGACTTTGGATAGAATTAGTTGCCAGGGTAGTGATTTTTTTAGCCTTTTTTCTAGACATTGAGAAGCCACTAAAGACTTTTGAACAAAGTGCTAACATAATCCAAAATGGTAATTTAGAAAAACTGGTCTGGTGGCCAAATGTAGGGTAGATTGTAGAGAGAAAAAGGTTTAGGATAATATAATAGAACTATGGTATTTGCAGTGGAAACAGAAGAAAACTAAAAGAGAATATAAGGATCAGTCAAAAATAGTTATTGATTAATGGGATGAATAGTTAATGAAGATGTTCTGTAGACCTGTCATGTACAGATATAAGATTATATGAAATTTTTACAAAATAAGTCCAAATTAATTGGAACAAAAACACTATTAGTGGTATGATCTTTGGCAAGTTATTTAACCTTTGTGGACCTTAGTTTTCTCATCTGTAAAATGAGGTTGGACTACACTTTTTAGGTCCCTCTCAGCTTTGTAACTGTGAACCTATTATCTTAAGACAGCCTGCTGTTTCATACCTCCTTGATACCTTTCCTGCCTTGCACATAAGTGCTTAAATAAATACTTGTTAATTTGGCTTGTTAACTTGTTAAGGTACAAGGGACAGTCAATGAAAAGGCACAGTTCAGGATATGAGGGTCTTGTGGGAGACACAACAAGAGTCACTGGATTATAGAGTATGTATAGGGGAGTAAAATAAAAGAAGACTGGAAAAATAGAAAGGGATCATATTATGAAGTGTTTTAAAATCTAAACAAAGCAATTTACTTTTGATCCTGAAGGTAGTTGGAGGCCTCTAGTGTTTATTGACTAGAAAGGTGACAACATCAGACTTGCACTTTAGAAAGATCACTTTGGCATTTGAGTGGAGAATGGACTACAGTGGGGAGAGGCCTAAGGCAGGAAGACCAACAGAAGGCATTAGTCTATATTAACACCAGAAGGTATTAGTTTAGGTGTGAGGTAATGAGGGCCTGCACCACAGTAGAAGCAATCTCAGAGGAGAGAAGGGGATCATATATAAGAAATGTTACAAAGGTAGAAGACTTTCAACTTGTGCAATATGGTTAGTGGTGGTTAGAGTTTGCAAGTGTGGGTGAATGGAAGGGTGGTGGTATGACTGACATTATTGGGGAAGTGTTGAAGAGGGGTAGGATTTTGGGGAAAAGACTGAGTTCTGTTTTGAATATGATGAGTTTAAGACATCTATAGGATCTCTGTGATATTTAGTTGGAAATATCCAATAGGCAATTAGAAACTGCTACTCTGGTAGCAGGTCAGGAGTGAGACTGGATAAATAGATCTGAGAATCATCTACATAAAGATCTATAGAAATATATACCCTATTCCTCTATCTAATCCCAGCTACATATAGATTTTGCCATACATCATCCACAAATGTTCTACATTTGTGTTCTATCTAAATCTATAAAAGCTGATAAAATCACCAAGCCAAGTAGCACAGAAGGTGAAGAGATTAAGACCCGGGACAAGAGCCTTGGTGAATACCCACCATTAGTGGGCACAGCCTGAATTAAAATGAGTAGTCAGACATTTAAGAGGTGGACAGGGACAGAGTAGTATGATGAAAACCTAGAGAGAAAAGAGTGTCAAGGAGTAGAAGGTGATTGACAGTGTCAAAGACTGCAAAGAGTTATTAAAATTATTGAAAATTGAGAAAACGCCATTGATATGGTAATGAAGAGACCATTGGTAACTTGGGATAAAGTATTATAGAGAATAACAAATAATTTCAGAAGCAAGACTGCAGTCATTACAAGAGAGTGAGAAGAAAGGAAATGGAGGTACTAATTGTAGATAACTTTTTCAAGGGGGTTAGCCACAAAAGTGAGAGAAGATATAGGCTGGTAATTACTGGGGATGAACAGATCAAGGAAGGGCTTTGTGGGTTTTTTGTTTTTTTAACAATGAGGAGACATGGGTATGTTGGTAGGCAGTAGAGAAACAATCAGTAGGCAGGAACAGATTGAAGATTAGTGAGAGCAAGGAAATGGTAGAAGAGACAATGTGCTGGAAAAAGGATAGGATGAGATTATTTGTACACATAGAGATATTAACAAACAGAAAGGCCACCTCTTTATGTGAGACAGGAGTAAAGGGAGAGATAGTTGCAAACCCCATCTGAATGATGTAGAAAAAAAAGAAAAGAAGTAAAGAAGCTCTCAACAAATGACCTTAAATTTTTTAATGAAAGCTGATGTAAGTAAGGTTCTTAGGAGAGAATGTGAGGCAAGGGGAAGCCCTGGGAGGTTTGTGGAGTGATAAATAAGTCTGGAAAAAGCTGCTCTACTGAGTTGGATAGTGAATCATTTAGGGATGGCCTAACTGAGATTACATTACATAAATTCTCAATAAACTTCTAATCACTGATTTTCATCCAGCTCTATTTAATAGCAAATAATAGGAGCAAAGGCAATTGATACTGAGAGTAATCTAAGTTTGGCAGAGTGTGACTGGTGACAGGATAAAGGGTCAAGGGATTCGAGAACAGAGAAAAATGTAAAGTTGAACTGATTCACCAAGTGGTCAAAATGAGGAAGAGAGTATAATTAGTGTATGGGTGATTACGTGGGAGAGAACTGAAGGATGGAAGAATTGGAGGTCATAGTGAGAGGGGAAAATCAAGGACAGGGACCATAAGACTGAGGGACAGATGAAAGGATAAAATATTATGAACAGATAAGAGAATTTCAAAGTTCTTGGATGTGGAAGTAGAACATTTGTGGATGATGTATGGCAAAATCCATATGTAGCTGGGATTGGATAGAGGAATAGGTTATAGCACAGAAGCAACCTGAGGAACTAGAAAATTTGGGTACGTTAGGCAATATGTTGAAGTCCCATAGTGTGAGGACAGGAGTTAAGGAGGAGAAATAGATGATGAGCAAGGAGCTAAACTCATGGAGAAAAGAAGAAAAGTGTCATGGGGTTTGGTAGATAATAGGTACAAGAATCATGATTGGTGATTGATATGGATTGAAGGAACCTCAAAGAAGTGCTCCGTGGGTGTTATAGAGGGAAAGACTGGAAGTAGCAATGGGGAACAAGTATTCTGCCTCCTCTATCAATGAAAGGCATGAGTAAAAGTATAATCAGTGCTGGGAACAGGTGGAAAAGAATGCATGCTATCAAGAGGGAGCTGAGTTTCAGTGAGTAGCTGAGGATAGGACTGAGAAAGGCAAAGAATTAAGATTTGAGCAAATGTCTTAACAGTAGCTGGGCATGCCAGAAAGCCTGGTGGAAACAGTAAGTATATATGGAACAAGACATTAGGAAGCATCAGGTTAAAGAGGATAGGGCTATGAAAATGGGAAAAGAGGGACAGGGAATGGTGTTTGTACAATGACATACTGGTTCAGAATCACTGGTATAAGGAGAGCATTGATGAGGTAGGAGTGTGCTGGTCTTAGAGGGATGAGTTCAGGCAGATTATCAGTGACTAGAAAGAAGTTCTTTGAGAATGGGAGATGTTAGACAATTATTAGATGGTTCAGTCCTGTAGTAGGTGATAATGATGAGACTATATGACCCAAGATGCCCAAATTTTAACCAATAGGAGCAAAACCAAGAGCGGGAAATTTGAGGTGGGTCTTGGTCTAGGAGCAGCCTCCTGTGGCATTGGCAAAGTCCCTAGGATGAAGTAGAAGCCAAGGTCTGAGGCATCTTGAGACTATATGGGACTATTGCAGAGAGGAAGACAGAGGGATAGCTAAATGAGATCTGGATAAAGCAGTACTAGCCAGGAAGTCCCAGAGGCAAAAACAGAAGCCAGAAAGATACAGCCAGTACAAATAAGAACCAAGGCTGGAACACAGATGCTTTTTACCCTGAGTCTATCTGTCCATTTGTAATGCAAAGCAAAGGCAATGCTGATACACCACTTCACCATATCCCTCCTAGAAGCTGCTTTATATTTGTTGAATGATGACTGGGAGATGTCACGGACAAAAACAAAGACATTAAGAGGAGGAGCTGATTTTAAGGGAATGTTAAGAGTCCTTTTTTAGAGGTGATGTGTATAAAGAAAGGATGAAACATATATGTGGGAATATCTAGTAAGCAGCTGGAAACATGGGTCTGTACTATGGAGAGGGGTCATTCACTTAAAGGGCAATGGTGCCCAGTAAACTGGTGAGCATAGTTAAGATATTGAAGGCAGAGTATGGAGACAGGAGAAGGCCAAGGCTTGAACACTGATGGATTTCTCCTATTTAATGAATGAGAAATGAATGAGAAATCTGAAAAGGGAAAAGCAAAACCAGTCATAGAGATGAAACACGAACCAAAAGAGTGTAGGTAGGATCATGAAAGAGTAGAGAGAGAGAGAGAGGAGAAAGGTTATTTAGCAGTGTCAAATACTAGAGAAAGGTCAAGAAGAATGAGGGATAAGAAAAGTTCAGTGGACATAATAATGTTAGATGATTCCTTAGAAGAACTCAGTTTTTGTATAGTAGAGGGAATGGAATCCCCAGTGCAATGAGTAAAGGGAAGGCAGGTGATAAAGAATTAGAGACAGTGGCTGCAAACTATGCCTTCAAGAAGTTTGGCAGTGAAAGTAAAAAAGAAAAACGGGATGGTAGTTGAAAGGCCTGAAATGAAGTGAAACTTTTATTTGTTAGGATAGGTCAAACCTGAGTGTGGGGAAAGGAGACAGCAGGAGGAAAGACTGACAACATTGGAAAGCTAGAGGATGATTTATGAACCCAGTTCCCCAGAATTGAGGACAGGATCCAAGGCAGAGGGATATTAGCCTTCAAAAGGCTTTCAGAAGACAGAACAACTATAGGAAGGAAATTTTGATCTATCATGAACTTTGCTTCCGGCAAAGGGTTGCTTTGGGTTGTTTCAGAAAGAAAAGGATGGTATCATTTAGAAGCTGGCCAGACCAAGTCAGGCAGCACAGGGGATAGAGGGCCAGGCCTGGAGTCATGAAGACTCATCTTCTGGGCTTCAAATCTAGCCTCAGACACTTCCTAGCTGTGTGACCCTGGGCAAGTCTCTTAACTCTGTTTTCCTCAGTTCCACTACTCCAGTATCTCTGCCAAGAAAACCTCAAATGGGATCGTGAAGAGTCAGACATGACTGAAAATGATTCAGTGACAAAAGAAGCTGGACAGTGATTGTTCTGACTTTGTGCTTTTCAACAGATTTGTGAGTAGAAGAATTTGGAATTTTCAGACTTCTGACCAGAAAAATAAATCTGCAAATGGGCTATCAGAGAGGATCAAAAACAATGTTATTTAGACTATACCTGAGACTTCATCAATGCACAGAATTTAATAGTAAAGAAACTTCCACCACCAATACAGATCACTCAACATGGCAACTATGCCATCGTCCTTATATGGCCTAGAATTTTGTAGACAGGTCTGCCCCTCTTGGTGTTCTCAGTGAGCTTCATCATGGACTACCCCCCACCTCGTCCTGCTAGGTTTTTCCTTCCCATTCTTTATCTTTCACTACTGTATTTCCATTAACAAACAGGTTATGACCAGGCATCGAATATAGCTATATTTTATTCCTACAGAAACCATACAATGCCCAATTTTAGTGTAATACTTCAGTCTACCCTGTGGTTCTTGTAGAGCAAATAAAATGATAAAAGACAATCATATGAATAAAAATCAACTGCAATGAACCCTGGTAAACTTTTCAGTACTTAAACTCTAGTAAAGTTGACCCTGTATCAATTTCTTCACATACCACTATATATAAATGCTGTGAGCCTGAACTCTAAGGCCCTATTATAATCCTTTCAAATTCTGACAAGTTGTCAAGAAATATATCTCAGAGTATATATAGTTCTTTATTACTATTTAACATGGATTCATATACAAATTTTCTTTCTCCTCAAAATAGTTTTTATTTGAAATAAAGATTTATTTTCCTGTGGAATATATAGATTTATTTTTTTTAATGGAAAGCAATGAGTTTGGACTTTGGGAATATTTCTTTAGGATGTGGAGATACCTTTAATATTTAAATTAAATTGACCTTTTAAGGCCAATGCCTTAGGAAATAGATCCTATTAACATTAAAAAGTTAAATTTGTTTCATCCTGGTTCTATGGCAGACCAGGCTGCTGCCTGAATGGGATTGGTTTTTGCGATTCAAAACACGTCCAAGATGGAGAAAGAAAAAAAGAAAGGTATTTTGAAGAAATGTTTCCAATTCACTCAAATTTGTCTTGCCTTTATTTTAACTCTGTGACCACAGCAATTCTCTCAAAAACAGAGCCAGGGCTCTGTACACAGTAGATGTGAATGAATGCCAGAAAGATGCTTGACCAAAAAGAGATGTGGAAATATGGAATGGGAGAGTGGAGAAGAGACAGAAGAAAAATTTCCTGTGAGTAGTAACAGGGGATGGGATGCAGAAGTGCCAGATATGTTGTGAAAATGAACTGATAGGATTGAGGATGGAAGCAGAGATTTTTGGGGATAAGAGGTACCCCAAGATGGAGAAGGTGGAGTATTAAGTCGAGAAAGGCCCTTATTGAAAACCTTTACTTCCATGTCCCCATCCATGCATTGATCGGGGTTAGATTGGTCCCTCCCCACAGTAATGCCTTAGCCAGTTGCATAGACTGTTTTTTTTTCCTTAGGGGAAGAGGGAGTTGCATGCTGAACCAGAGACTCCAGACAGAGGACTCTGGGGGAGTAGTGAGATATACTAGGATCTCTGTTGGGCTCACTTAGCCTTCCTCCAGTAGGTAGAGGATAAGACATAATTGAAGGAGACGATTGCTGGAACCCTAGTCTACAGAGTATCTGAAGTAGTCCCTCAGCAACCCTTAGATGTAGACTGTGGGCCTTACAGCTGAGCAACCTAGGGTCTGTCACAGGGGCTCTGTTGGCCCAAAGCATTCGGTACCAAATTCCGTTGAGACCAGGGGTGCTGTAATTAACAAATGACAAAGTTTTAATGAACTCTGTAAGGAGAGTTTCTTTGTACTTTCTTCTCTGAGTACTAGAATAGTTAATATTCCTTAGAGATCAATTAAAAAGTTTTTTTTTCTTTTTGCCAAAATTCCTGAGGGCAATGTTTCAGGTTCTTTAATGAAGTCTCTAGCTGACACCTAAGTTATAGGCATTGAGAGTTCACTAACGGAGACTAAAGGAAGTCTTAGAGGACTGGAAACTTTTAGGTGTCAGAACAGCTGGTATCCCTGAGGAGAGGGCCTTATGGGCATATACCTTCCACTTTTGTAGCTCTCAGAGTTCATTCCTGGCTTCAGGACAATGAAGGAGATCAATTCATTTCAACAAGCATTTACCAAATAAAACATTTCTATGGAACCAGTGAATGACTTTGGGTATCTGTAGTTTTCCCTCCAATGTCTTTAGACCTCATTTCCTTAGTTTCTTTATATAAAAAAGGGGGGAGTTAAACTAGAAGATTGCTTGACCCTAAATTATTTGATTTAGGTTTGTTCCACAATGATATATTTAGCTAAATGTTTGAAGTCTTCTAAACACTGGGAATATAAGGCACAAATTAAATAAGTACCTAACTTCATGGAGCTTCAGTTCTATTGGAAGAATGTAAGTACACAGATAAGTGAATACAGAACATATATAAAGTTAAAAAAAGTTATTTGGAGGGAGAACACTAACGAATGGAGTAAGGAGTGTTTAGGAAACACTTTTTTAGGAAGTGGCACCTGAGCTGAATCTGAAAGAAGCAAATACATATCAACAGTGTTTAAACATCTATATGATTAAATTTACTTTTGCATTTTTACCAATTTAACCATTCAATTAAAAAATATATGGTTAAGTTTAAACCATTATTTGGATTTTTGTAAATGAAAAGTATAAGTACAAGGTGGTATTCTGATTTATTACAGGGTGTAGAAGAGAGAAAGAGGCCACACACACACACACACACATACAACACACACAAATCAAGTAGTACTCATCCATAACTGTGTAGATTTTAGACCTAAGTTAGGATCCTAGTGCTAAAAAAATATGTAGTTACCTATGTGCTATGACAATCATTTTACTCTGCTTTTTAGTAGTCGACAGATTTTAATACATAAGTCTGAATCATGTTAAAGCTTATGTAGATGCTAGCCACATATTACACCTTGGTGCAAGCCCTCAACAGCTCATTCCTGGATCATTGCACTAATCTTCTGGTTGATCTTCTTGCCTCAAGTCTCTCTTTCCCCTCTCCAGTCCATCATCCTCAGATACCAAAGTGATTTTCCCAACATGCAGGTCTAGCCATGGCACCTGACTCCCCTCCCATTCCATAAATTCTGGTGGTTCCTTGTTACAGCCATTAAATTAGTAGTTAAAGCCCTTCATATTCTGCCCTTATTTTACCTTTCCATTTTTTTTAATACTCTATCCCCTTTCACATTCTCTGTTATCCAACAACAGTAACCTACTTGTTGTTCCTTTGACTGAATATTTCATCTCCAAACTGTCTTTTCTTTTTTCAAAATGAGTTTCTTTTTTTGGAGAAGCAATTGGGGTTAAGTGACTTGCCCGAGGTCACACAGCTAGTAAGTGTTAAGTGTCTGAGGCTGGATTTGAATTCAGATCCTCCTTCCTCCAGGGCTGGTGCTCTATTCACTGTGCCACCTAGCCACCCCAAAATGAATTTTTCAATTAAAAAAAATCACTGCAGGAAAAAAGAATAAAACCTTCACAACAAATAGTCATAGTCAAACAAAAAAAATGTTCCACTGACAATGTTAAAAACTATATTCTCATTTTATACTGTGTCCTTCTACTCTCTTGTTCTTGCGCCCTTTTCCTGGCTGTCCCTCATGCTTGTTATGTTGTCTTGCCTGGCTTTATTAAAAAATCAGTTCAAATCTTGCCTGCTACAACAATCTTTTTATCCAGTCTCCCTTTCACTGATAGTGCCTTCCCTCTGAAATTATCTTCTATTTACAGTGCCTACCTTGTATGTACATAGGTTGTTGTTTTGTTTGGCTTTGTTTGTATTTTATTTCTCCCATAAGAAATTGTGTGCCTTGAAAGCAGGGAACGTATTTCTGCCTTTGTACCTCCAGTGCTTCACACAGTGTCTAGTCATTAGCAAATAGTGAGACTAATAAATACTTTTTGATTGACTGGACATGAACTTAGAAATCATGTCTTCTAATTCATTTATTTATAGATAAGTAAAGTGAGAACTAGAGAGATTGAATAACTTTGCGTTTCCCTCCTACATCTCTGTTTATTAAGGTTGTTTTTTTCATTAATGTATTTATTTTTAGTTTTCAGCATTTGCTTTTATAAGACTTTTGAGTTCTAAATTTTCTCCTCTTTGCCCTTCCAAAGACGGTATACAATCTAATACATTCTATATTTATTTGTACATCATATTAAACATATTTCTACATTAGTCATATTGTGAAAGAAGAATCAGACTAAAAGGGAAAAACAATAGAAAAGAAAAAAAAGAAAATAGTATGCTTCAATCTGCATTCAGACTTAATAATTCTTTCTCTGGATGTGGATAGCATTTTCCATCATGAGTAGGTTAATTTCTGAGCCCAGTTGCATGTAAATATATAATCTTTTCTCATTTAACTAGTTTAGATAATATTAAGGTTCAACTGTTGCCCACTCTCAACTCCTTTGTATAAACTCTTCTTTGCATGCCCCATTTATGTGGGGGTGATTTCCTCCTTTCTTGTTCTCCCTTGCCCTCTTACTCAGTGCATTCTTCTTTTTCTCTCTCCCGTTCTTTTTTTTAGATCATCCCAAAATAATAGAATCACAGCCAGAGTCTCTGTCTAAGTAGAGTTCCTCTGAAACCTCTGTCAATGATAAAGTTCCTGATGATTGCAGGTATCATCTCATATAAAAGCAAAGCAAGTTTAATCTTGTTTAGTTCCTTACTATTTCTCCTTGTTTACAAAGGTATATGATTCTCTTGAATCTTGTGTCTCAATGTCAAATTTTCTATTCAACTCTAGTTTCTTCATCAGGAAATCTTGAAAGCCTTTCTTTAAATATCCATTTTTCCTCCCTTTAGAATTATACTCAGTTTTGCTGAGTGGGTTACTCTTTGTTGTGATCTCATCTCCTTTGCCTTCCAAAATATCATACTCTAAGTCCTCTGCTTCTTTATTGTAGTTCCTAAAATTTTGTGATCCTGATTGTGGCTCTATGGTACTTGAATTTTTTTTCTGACTGCTTGAAGAATTTTCTATTTGGTCTTGGAATTCTGGATTTTGATTATAATATTACTGGGAATTTTCATCTTGGGATTTATTTCAGGTGGTAAGTGGTGGATATTTTCAATTTCTATTTCAATTTAAGTTTCTACTTTGTCTTGTTTCTAAGATATTTGGATAGTTTTCCTTGATAATTTCTTGAAATATGAAGTCTGGGCTCTTTTTTAATGTTCATGGCTTTCAGGTACTCAAATCTTTCTTAAATTCTCTCTCCTTAATTTATTCTCCAGATCAGTTGTGTCCCCTGTGAAATATTGCACATTATTTTCTATTTTTAATTTTATTTACTTTATTTTATTATTTTAATGTCTCATGGAGTCATTAGCTTCCATTTAGCCAATTCTAATAGGAACTATTTTTCTTCAGCAAGCTTTTTTGACCTCTTTAACAAACTGTCAATTCTGTTTTCATAATTTTCCTGCATAACCCCCATTTTTTCACCAGTTTTTTTTTCCCTCTACTTTCTTATTTTTTTTCAATTAATGTTTTTGGCTCTTTTTTCATTTTTTCTTTAACTCTTATAGGAATTCTTGTCATACTTGTGTCTGATCTCCATTTTTCTTTGAGGCTATGTTGTTAGATGTTTTGAAGCCTTTGTTTTCTGCATTTGTGTCTTGAGTTTCCCTTTCATTATTGTGGGAAGCCTTAGGAATTGAGGTCAATTCCAGGACTCACATAAAGATCTTAATGATGTACCTTTCCAGGTGACTGTAGCTTGAAAAGGCTGGCACCCTGGGAATGCATTTTAAAGGACTTTTGCTTGAGACCTTGACATGAAGCGAGGCTTTTGCCCACAAAATTTCAGACACCTAAAAAGACAACTCCCTTATTAGATTATCCATCCTGTGTTGGTTCCAAGGTACAACAGACTCAAGACAATGATTGCACCTAGACAAACCTAAGACACTTTGAAGTCTGATTTCTTTTGCATCGTCTTTGTTAATACCTTTAAGAATGGTAATTGACCTATTGATTTTCCCAAGACCTTTTGGTGCCCAGGAACCTGATTTTATCTAAGTTACTTCAGGAACTAACAGACTTAAGATGATGATATTAAAACTTGAATCCTTTTATCTTTCTGTATAAAAATCTTGCTCAAAGAATTATTAAATGGAGCTCTTCCCTATGAACTACTCACATTGTCTGGTCATTTCTCACATCTCTGATCATGCTTAGTGCTGGAAACTGAGCAGTTCCTGACACAACATAGTAGCTTTTTATGTTACGTTTCTTTTTGTTTTTTGCTAACTTTTCCAGACTACTTCTTTACTTTAGACTTTATATTAGTTTTGGGTTCAGCTGTCTTGTTGGAAGGGGCTGAATGTCGAGTCTGAGCTTCTGTCTTTTTATGTCTTTCTGTTTTCACAGCTTAAGTGTGGGAGCATGTAAGTTTTCAGTGCCTCCAAAGTGGTGTGATTCAAGAAAAAGCTTATTCATTATCCTCCTAATATGTGTTTGCTTTGCAAATTCTTCACCCATGTTAGGTCCATTGGCTTGTGTGTGGTTGAATTTCTGCAGGCTAATGCTGGATTCAGTCATTGTTACCCTGCAGGAAGGTTATATATGTTCAGAGTGACTGAACTGCTTATTTCCCCTTGGTTTTAGTCTCTTGCGCTACTTTATTCCACTGAAGGATTATGTGCAGGACTAAAGTTTATAACTGAGCCCCAGTCTGCTCTTGGGCTCAGAGTCACACAGCTATCTTTCTGGAACTTGTTCCTTGTTCCTTATACAGATAGGGTCCCTTCTCCCTTGTGACTACTCCTCTCCAGCCTGGAACTATGACATTTTATTTGGGAGACTGTTAATTCCCAAGTGGAAAGCTCACTAAAAGAAGGCTGAATGCTCTTTCCAGTTTATTGTTTTCTGGTGCCATCTAGAATACTCACTTCTGTAAAAGAGTAGATGAGATTATCTTTTTATATCACTTCTATGCAGATAAACTAAAAACAATTCAAACATTGATTTTAAATTGATCTGTGACTGTTCTTTCCATTCACATAATTGAATTTATGATGTTGAGTATTTTCTTGGCTCTACTTACTTTACCTCGTATTACTTGTGTAAGTCTTCTCAAGCTTATCTGGATTCACCATATTATTTTCTTATATCACAATAATATTCCATTACATTCAGATCTACAATTTGTTTAGGCTCCCCAGTTGATGACTATCTACTTTGTTTTCAAATCTTTCCTGCCACAACAGTGTTGCTATAAATATTTTGGTGTATGTGAAGCCTAAACTTTTGTCTTTTGACCTGATTGGGGTAGTTGCTTACCAGTGGTACCTTATTCTAAAAGCAACAAGAAGTTTTCCTTCAGAAGAACATGCTAGACCTTGTAACAAATAGTAATCATTTTGTTATTCTGATTAAACAAGTTCCTCTAAAAATTCCTCCTTGAATTCTCTGATCAAGAATTACTTGGATTAACTCCTGTCAGAGTTCTTCTACATGCGATCTTTTGTTAGGTGTATTTCAAAGATTAAACTGCTTAGCCACTATGGTCTTTTCCAATTCTGTGAATCTGAGTATACAACTGAAATGATTGGGAGGGGGGAAATATAATGAATTTAATTTTAGATGAGTTAGAAGTGATAGAGCAACAAGTTCAGTGTAAATAAAGGTATCAAATTTTAAAACCAGAAAGATACCTTACAGACTTCCAGTCTACGTCTCTTCTCCCTGTTACTTTCTTTTGTTTATTATTTCCTGACACAATTAGTAGTATTATTTTGATATTATTGTCATATTCAGCATTACAAGCACAAGGCACTCTCTAGCCATACATGAGCCTCATTCTCTCCAATATAAACTTCTTTTAAATTGAATTTCCTTTTTTACTTGGACAAGTATCTTAGTTAAGACTCATCTTCAGACAGCCTATGAATCTCTTCATATTTCGCACTTAAGAATGGCAATAACACAATAAGGAAAGAGTTCCTTCTTCTGGGATTTCCTTTAGGTTCAGAGATGTACATCTTTCTCTGAGGGATCTTTCTACAGCTCTATGTGCTCACTCTTCTTGGGAATGAGATAATGCATCTGTTTCTACACCCAATTCCACATGCACATGTGCTTTGTACTCTAAAACCCAATCGTTGTTGATATTTCTTATGCTTCAAATAATCTGAAAATATTATCAAATCTCCTAAAGAAAAACAGAACCATCTCTTCTTCTCCTTGTATAATACAGACTTTTGTCTTTACTTGACTTTGGCAAGAGCAGAATGTTTCCTCCTGATGGTGATGTCTTATGAGACTTATGTGGGTATCAGCCACCCCCTCATATATTCTGTCATCATGAGAAAGAAAGTCTGTTCTGTTCTACCATCATGTCCTGGGCACATGGCTCTCTTTTGGCCTTTGTCCATGTGCTTCTCATTATGAGGCTGCCCTTCTGTCAGTCACAGAAAGTCAATCACTTTCTTGTGTGAAATTCCATCTGTACTCAAGTTGACATGTGCCAATACCTGACTTAACCAAGCCATTGTCTTTAATACTTGTGTCATAGTTTTACTGGGACCTTTCTGCTTGGTCCTCATCTCCTTCATACATATTATCTGTGCTATAGTAAGCATCCAGTATGGGGGTAGGGGAAACCCCCCAAAAAATAAAAACCTTCACTTGCTCCTTCCATATCTTTGTTGTTGGATTGTTCCTTGGTACTGATATAGTCATGTACATGACCTCCCACTCCCTTAACCTGGAGAAACAATAGAAAATCTTCCTACTGTTCTGTGGTGTCTTCAACTGAATGCCATGATCTACAGCCTGAGGAATGGAGATTTGAAGGAGGCTCTGAGAGAAGTGATGGGAAAGGAGAGGATGTGGTGAGTCAGTATATGGAATGTCTAGCACATAGCCTCGTGGTCATCCTCAACTCTTCTCTCATGTACACCCCATATTTCCATCCAGTTGCCAAATCTTTTATATACATATGAATACACACACATATATACATGTGAATATACACATACATATATACATATATATTTCCCTACACAATCTCTCACATAAGTTCCCTTTTACCTAGTTTTATGACTACTCTTCTAACTCCAGCCCTCATCATCTTTAACCTGAATTATTACAGTATCCTCACAGTTGTTCTCCCTACTCATCTCTCCACCACTCTAATATATTCTCTGGTTGCTGAAGTGATCTTCCTAAAGCATAGATGCAATCATGCCATTCTTCCTCCCCTTAAGTAAACCCCTATGCCTACTTTCTACCTCTAAGAAAAAAATTAATGTCCTTTGTTAGGTATTTAAAGGTCTTCACAATATTGTTGTGTTTTTTCTTTTCCCATCTTCTTACATTCTAGTAATCTCTTCCTATTTTATGATCTAGATTTCCTAGCCTACTTGATGTTATTTTTACATGATATTCCCTTTCCCATCTCCATGCCTTTGCACTGGCTTTTCCCTAGCACTTTCCTCCCAGTTTCTAACTTCTGGAATCCTAAACTTCCTGTAAGTATCATTTCAAAAGACCTCTACTCTAGGACATCTTTCCTCAACTCTCCCATCTCTCAGTTACTATCACCCTTCTTACTTTCCATCAACTCAACATTTACCTTATAAATCCTGATGTATACACATGCACACATGTGTATATATGTACATATATGTATATATACAATTGTATATATATATATACACACACACACACACACACACACACACACACACATGTATGCCACCCACTCAGAGAAAAATCTATATTTTTAGTGTTGCACTCCTTTACTGATTGGGAAAATTCAATTTCCCTTAATTTAAAAGCAGGAAAGGCAAACTTTCCTCATTGATTTATGCCCTCCAACAAATTCTCTAAGAATTAAAGTCTAACAAAGTCCTTTAGGAGTCCTTGACTCTTCTTTATTTATTTTTATTTTTGTGAGGCCATCAGGGTTAAGTGTCTTGCTCAGTATCACACAGCTAGTTAGTGCCAAGTGTATGAGACCAGAGTTGAACTTAGGTCCTTCTGACTCCAGGGCAAGTGTTCCATCCCCTGTACCACTTAGCTATGCTTGACTCTTTATATTTTCAAGATCCTCCGTACTGATTCCCTGACACTATACCTACAACCTGCACTAACTTTGTATTCTGGCACTAATCCCAGAGATGTGGAACTTGGAGTGATTTTTCCGGTATAAGGATCCTGGATTCAGATACATTTGTCTTTCAGCTTAGGTACTGAGGGTGGGGACAGCCCATGTTAAGAAACAAAACATGAAATGTAGATGTTAATGTCATCTTCATCAAGTAAAGTTGCTATATAGGCCCTGCCTCCCCAAGCTCCCAAATAACCTACTTGAGAAATGTTCTGGTGGGGGTGGCAATTTAAGATCTGATGCACCATATGTATTGACAGAAGTACAATAAGCCCAAATACTTGGGGAAACAATGTGTGATGTGGTCTCAGGAGTATGACTTGTTATCATTTGAGTTCCCTTTGTGTGTATACTTTCCTATGCCACCTGCTCCAGATCTTCACCCCAGGGGCCCCATAAAGACTGACTGGCATTCCCAGTTCCTCCAAAGGGAAGAGAGAGATGCTCCTCCTCAATAGAATTCTCAGGAGGAACTGGGTATGGGGAGGAGTAGAGTTGATTAGATGATAAAATGTTGCTTATGGTCTTTATTGTATAGAATTCCAGGGATCCTTCTTCAAACTCTCTCAGATTATGGAGTGATTCATTTTAGGGGTTTATCTCCCATAGAAACTGCCAGAGGGTGGAGAATTTTCAGATCCATCTTAAAATGCTTTCCCTACCTATGAAGGTACAGATTTAATTTTGAAATTAGGACTCAGCATACACCATTGTAAGTGTTCCTTTTGCGCTGGAAATTGTTAAAAAGGGGGGGAAGTGGGGTCACCATGGACAACTGAAGTCACTGGATCTGCCCAGGAAACATACTACAACTGGCAAATTCTGCAAGTTATCTTCCTGTCTGTAAGTATAAGTACGATTTGGTCAGAAACTATTCCCAGGGATTACAGCCTAAGGTCAGACTTTAGGCATGTGATCTTCTAACTTTTCATATGTAACATCATAGGAAATAGAAAGGTAGAGATTTAAAGATAAATTAGTTCATCTCACTCACTTTACAAGGAACAGACTCCAAGAGTTCTCTCCTTCTAGTGAGTAATCTGGAGCTGAGTTGGGGAAAGCTGGGATTTGAATTCAGATCTTCTGATTGTCAGTTAAGGACTCTCTACAATGCTTGGCTTTTATGATCCTCTGAAGTGAGTGACTGGTGGTCACCAGTCCCAGAAGTGAGGGAGTGAATCCCTCCCCCCTAGTAGATGATCATTCCTGAGCTGCTTCTGATAATGACTGTTTACCTCTTCCACATTGCAAAAGCAGCCTCTGTAAGACAATAACCAAAGAAAAAGGTGTGGACCCTTCTGTAGCTTTGATATAGTGGGGTAGGTGCTAGACTTAAGCTCAGAAGATGTGGAGCCTGAATCTTAGACCTGTAACTTAATAGCTGGAAAGTATTTCATCTTCTCTAGGTTTTAGTTCCCTCATCTTTAAAATTAAAGTGTTGGATTATATGATTTATGATGTGCCTTCCACCTCTCCTCTACCAACTTATAAATCCTCCTCTCTGTAATCCAGGAAAGAGTGTAGAAAGCCCCTGTTAGGAGCACGATGGGGTTAATAACTAAATTCCAGAAGCAAATACTTTTGTTTCTTGTGATCCCTTTTACATGGTAAGTTTTTGCAAAGCTAAAGTTAACAAGTAACAATAAATGTCACAGGAAAGCAGGAAGCGAAAGGCAAGTGAATATGAGGATTAAACCAGGAAGTGAGAAAAGTGTTTGCGAAGTGGAGAATACATCTGTTTTTCAGGAAAAAACACTCAAAATTGTGGAAATGATTTTTCATGAATTGTTGCCTGTGTAGAAGTACATTAAAAATTCAGAGTTGGAATCTCACGTCTTGGCAACTGAAAAGGAGTGTTTTAAAAGGGAGAAGGAAGACTTCATGATGAAACATGAGTAGATGGTACAATTTTAAAAAATAAAGACGAGGAGAAAGTTTTGTGGTCAGAAGATGAGTAAAGTTGAAGACATGAACTGGCTGTGCTAGTGTGTTATCTCAACAGAGATGTCCCGTAGGCAAATGGAGTTGGAAACCTGGAGCTTGTGATCAAAGTCCAGGTCGGAAATGAAGATTTGGAAATCATCTGCATCGAGGTGATAGTTGAGGTAGTGAGAGTGGATGAGGTCTTTAAGACACTGGGTACATATAGAGAGTATCTTAGCATTTAAAGTAATTTGAAATCCAGGCTTAGGTTGCCTTTTCAGATAAGCTATTACATGTTATTTCCCCTTTGTGTGCTCTGTAAACCAGTGTACTCCGTACCAGCAAAACTGCTTTCCTTTCATGTTTTCCTACCTCAGTGCACTTGAATTGACTATCTGTTATGTCTGGAAAAGACACTTTCTTGCTCTCTACCTATACTCTGTTTTCAGGGCTCAGCTCTTGTGTTACCTCTGATGGGAAACTTTCCTTGATATTCCAAGTTCTTAGTGTTTTTGCCCACTTCCAATTATTATGTATAGGTCTGCTTATGTGCAGCAAACTCCTTAAGGGAACAATTTGTTTTCATTTTGTCTTTAAACTCCCTAGAACTTAGCATAATACCTTGACCGTATTTAATAAATTCTCAATGGATTGAATTGAATTGGAGAACATAAGAGGAATGTATAGAGAACCCTGGGAATGCCTATATTAATGGACAAAGAGGAGCCAAAAAACAAGAGAAGACTCAGTTAAAATGGCATGAGGAGAATGAGGAAAGTAGTTTCCCAGGATCCAAGGAAAGAAAGTGAATCAAGAATATCAGGGTGGTCAACAATGATCTTTGAGAGAGAAATTTAAAAATATCTCTCCCATTTTCCTCTCCGACACTGCAAACACTGATGCAGCCCTTCATCACCTCATGCCTAGACTATTAAAATAACCTCATGGTTGGTCATCCTGCTTCAAGTTTCTCTCCCTACTTCAGTCTATTCTCCACTAGCTGCCCTTTTAAGTGGCAGGTAGGGGTGTGTATTCTCTTTCAGCAGTATTCCCCCAATAAGTATAACTGCAAGGCGGTCATCTTTTCTTGGGAACCTAGAACTACCAAAGCAGGGTAGCTTAGAGGGAGAAATCCAATAGAGCAAGTTGGTATTAAAATGCACATAAAAGAGGTGTGATGCACTACAACAGGTGAACATAACTTACCAGAAATATAACAAAATACATTCTTACAAATTCAGCTAACATAGAATGGTGGTTGAACTTTGAATCAAATTTAGGCTTTATTTGATAATTGATATCTTTCTTCATTTATTCCTCAGCTCTCTTTTTACTGCATTATTTGTGGATGGGAAAATTTCTGTCATAAAGGCATGGAGAACAATCAAACACTGATCACAGAATTCATTCTGCTAGGATTTCCTATTGGCCTTGAGATGCAGCTTTTCCTTTTAATCATTTTCTCTCTGCTTTATATTTTCACCCTCCTGGGAAATGCAGTGATATTAGGCCTCATCTGTTTGGACTTCCGACTTCACACTCCAATGTACTTCTTCCTCTCACATTTGGCCATTGTTGACATCTCCTATGCTTCCAACAATGTCCCAAAGATGCTAACAAACTTTCTTAACAAAAATAAAAGCATCTCATTTGGTCCATGTATAACACAGACCTTTTTATATATGGCTTTTGCCCACACCGAATGTCTTATCTTGGTGGTGATGTCCTATGATCGCTATGTGGCAATATGTCACCCCCTCAGATACACTGTCATCATGAGCTGCAGATTGTGTACCACCTTAGCCATTATTTCCTGGGTATTTGGCTCCTTGCTGGCCCTTGTACATGTGCTTCTCCTCCTGAGGCTGCCCTTTTGTGGGCCCCAACAAGTCAATCATTTCTTCTGTGAACTCCTGTCTGTGCTCAAGCTTGCCTGTGCAGACACCAGGCTAAACCAGCTCGTGATCTTTATTGCGTCTGTATTTATCCTAGTTGGGCCCCTCCTTTTGGTCCTGGTCTCCTACATGTACATTCTCTGTGCCATCTTGCGGATCCAGTCTGGGGAGGGGAGAAAGAAAGCATTTTCTACCTGTTCTTCCCATCTCTGTGTGGTTGGGCTCTTCTTTGGCAGCGCCATTGTCATGTACATGACCCCTAACAGCAGTCACCCTGAAGAACAGCAGAAAATCCTCTCTCTGTTTTATAGCCTCTTCAATCCTACACTGAACCCCCTGATCTACAGCCTGAGAAATTCAGAGGTGAAGGGTGCTCTGAGGCGAACACTAGGGAAGGATAGATCAAAGTGAGGTACTTACATGGAAAATCTGTGAATTGAAGGAGTCTTTGATCCATTTGAAAAGTAGGGACATCATCTACTCTGAAGTTTACAATTCTTGTCAGCAATAATGCTTGTACACTCAGTCAACCAGAATTCACTAAATACCTTCCATGCATCAGAACAGCCCCAGCACAACCCTGGTTAAAAGCATCTGCAAGTTGTGTACTCCCCCACTGCCTCCACCAGCTCATACATTTTCTTCCTCCCCAAAGTACCTAGAACTTTTATAAATCTTCAGATTCTGAAGTTATATTTCTCCCACACAACTATTTTGTAGCC
This sequence comes from Pseudocheirus occidentalis, assembly GCA_028646575.1. Classification (NCBI taxonomy): domain Eukaryota; kingdom Metazoa; phylum Chordata; class Mammalia; order Diprotodontia; family Pseudocheiridae; genus Pseudocheirus; species Pseudocheirus occidentalis. The sequence continues at coordinate 80,049,987 of CM053597.1, forward strand.
ATCTCAAGTATATGCTGGAAATCATTCAACAAGGGTAAAGAAATCCCTAGAACTTGAGGAATGCAGAAATGATGGGACAACCTAAGAAGAGGTGTTTTTGAATGAACATCATCTGGAAATCTTTAAATTGTTCCTCAGATCCTCTGAATGAGAAATAGGTGCACTCAGTCAACTATAACTGTGTTTGCCATGAGGGACCAGAATAGCCCACCCCCATACTTCATGCTCTCCCTCAGTAGGTTGGACCTATATCAGAGTAAGGTTATAGAGATTCAAGGTATATGCATGGAGGCAGAATAGCTCTGGGAAAGAGAAGGATGTTTCTTTATATGGTTTACTTTTCAGTTTTGTTTTTAGATGATAGAGTTTCAGTTCCAGTTATTTTCATTTGGGGATCACTTTCTTAGGAAGTAAGCCTTGTATCCTTTCAAAGAATGTATCACAGTGCTTTAAATGTGAGAGGGAAATGGCATATCAGAATTGGGATGCAAAGGTCTAGATTCAAACCTTGGTATTTCAAACTTTCAGCCCAGTCCTCTTCCCCTTGATGTTACTCTTCTCTGACACAATGCTGTCCCCAAAAGGCAGAGATTTTTGAAGAAGCATCAAAATGTTTGAAAAGTGTTATTTGATATTCCCCAAGAATATCAAGATGGACCAAAACCAATACATAACAAATAAGTCTGTAGGAGAGAGTGTAGTGATTCCCTATCCTGTTTATATACAGTTTACTCAGAGGATAGGGAAATAGAAACCAACTAATATCCCTGGCACAAATCAATGGGGAAATCTATAGTATAAGTGCAAATTTTATTTTGAGACTTATCAGTTTAAGTGAAATGAAAGGTCTGTTGAATTTATTGGATTGATTTGGGAAGCAGCCAGATCCTCCTTTAAAGGGGTAATTAAAGACAAAGGTGGTTGGGGGGGGGGGCTTATTTGCAGTGCAGAATGGAGAAATAAAGACCAAACAGGCGGATGCTGAAAGATCTTGAGATTTGTAAATGGAAAACTTTTATGTAGTAGAATCCTCCTCAAGTTTCATGGAACAAATGTTGACTTAGCATCTAATTGTGGAAAATTTCCAAAACAATAAATGAGATTTGTTTTTGAAAACTACAGCAAAATCTGTCATTTTCACACATACAGGCTGAAAGTTCCTTTGGATTTTGAATAAAGAACACATGGAAATGAAACTTTTAGAGGAAATCCATGGAAAGGATAACACTGCTACTTTTTGTGATATTACAAAAACTAGCCTGCTACCTATACTTGGCAATTTGTGGTAACTATACATTGTCTAGGAATACTTGGATGATTGGGAAATTTGGGAGAAGTGGAAAGATGAGTCTCTGCAATTCAGAAACATTAGAAAACATCAATTCACTATTATAGATTTATTCTAATACTTTCATCCTTTAATACTTTATGACACATTTGATAGGATTGCTTACCTGATAGCACTGATACTTTCAAAGATATAAGATCTGAAGAGTCAGCATCCCATGCTTTATGGAATGTTAGATCATCAGTAGGTTTTAGAAAAAAATTAATGGCAATGGAAGAAAGAGGTAGGTCATAGTTTTTGGTTACTCTCTGAAGATGGCCTGTGTAGAATCAGACATAACAATTGGGAAATATGTTCTTATTGGACATGTATCCAAAACATGATGGAGAAGCACTGTGACATATCAATACCAATGAGCACTATGCATTAAATCTACTTGTTTGTATGGGAACGTGTGACATTGTTACTCATCTTTGGTGGACTTTTGTCTTTTGTGGTTTAGATCTACCACTCTTTACTATGGAGTGCTATGGAGCCAAGACAGGATAACACCTATGTGGTAACTTCTGAGTCTGTCCTATGAATCATATTAAAGATAAAATCCCTTGAGAGTTTATTCTATATCACCAGCATGTACTACAACACCTTGTACAAATATAGGTTCTAAATAATTTTTCATGGAATCGAATTAGATTATCTACCTTTCCTGACACTCTAAACATCTCTCTTATACCCTGACCTCTTTTTCCCCATCCATTATCCTTTGAAGTTTAAATATAGAATTTTTGAATTAACAAGAATAAAAGTTTACGTGTAGTTTACTGTTTTTATTTAAACAATAATGTGTAATTTTAAAATTTACCTTGGACTTTTATAGGTTTAGGTCAATTGACAAGAGCAAGCCTAGAAGACAGTGCTGTACACATAGAAATAGAATTAATAAATTTTTGTTAAATTAATAAACTGATAAATGAATGAAAGTCACCTTGATGTACAAGAGATTGTCTTAAAGGATCCTGTAAATAAGAAATATAATTGTTAGGAGTTTGGTATGGCATCATTCCACAATGTTTGAAGGTTAAATATGAGCCATCAAAAGACAGTATTTACACACACACCCATACACACACGTGTGTGTATTGTGAGAGATACAAATTAATATTTCCTCTTCTTTCCTCAGGCCAGAGATAACTTTACATTGTAGTTAAGTTTATGCTGCATCAGTGTTTTTTCAGATGTTTAGCATCTTCCTAAACTCATCCCATTCTAAGTTGTGGTCTCTCACAGCCTGAACTAAAGGCATGATAGAAGAATATGACTACTCTCAGCCCGACAGGAACATTTGATTGTCAATCAATTTAACCTAGGACCAGGGTTTTGTGTATCAGTAAACAGGGCATATGTGAGGTTTATAGGGCAAACTTGCCCCTCTAATGTCAGGGTTTTCCTTTTCAGGGCTACTTATCCACCTTTGATATTTACCTGTCACCCAACTCTCCCCTGTGGTTCCAAGAAGCTGTAGCATGCACAGCATCCACAACCTGGTAAAACTTCCTTGGCAGACAAGCTAACCAAGGGTTAGAGGGTAACTGAATGACCTCAAGCTTACCCATGAGTTAGAGCAATGTCTACCCCAAACATATGAAGACTTCCCTTGGTAGAATAGGAAAACCAAAACAATTTGTTCCAATGACCATGAATGTGCCTGGAGCTACTGTTATTGAACTCTTAGAGCTTGATCAGATATCAAAAAAGCCAAGGTCATCTACTGTAGCCTGGTCGATACTTGATGGTCTTAACTTTTGTCTTGCCACTGTATTTCAATGTCTCTGTAAGAGAGAGGCTGACAATTTGGGGGCAACTCTGCCTCACTTAAATCCAATTTACATAGAAATCAAGACATTACTCATTGATGTTATTGGTCCTCTTTGAAAACAATGGATGAAGAACAATGACAATCATCTACAGAAGCCTGTCTAAGCTGGGCACCTCCCCAAGGGGCAGGTTTTGTGCCCTTGTCTATCCTTGTAAAAATAGGGATGGTTTGGTTTTCCCAAGGGGACAGCTAACCTTGTGGTCATGATTATGGTGGTTCTGATTTTCTAGCCAAGATTACTAGAGACAATTGAGGTCCATAAAACAATAATATTCCTTAATTGTCAGAGAGGGGTATATTCAGTCAGAAGGTCAACTCACTTTCACAATGGTAGCCAATCATAAACATTTCTCAACTACCCTAACCCCTTTGTTTCCTGTGTATCAATTTTTAAAAATATATTTTTCTGAATCATCTGGGTCCCTAACTGTAATGTTAATGAAATCAGAAGATCTTCCATGCCCCTTTCTATTGGCACCTACTAAAGGCACTTAGCACCTCAAAGGCTTAGCTCCTTACTTC
>CM053597.1:80054172-80075050 GCA_028646575.1 Pseudocheirus occidentalis
TCAGTGTTATGGTTTCTGAATAAAGACCTTGGTTCTGCCTTCCATGTGGAGAGTTTGCTACATTTTGTGATCCAAAACTATACCAGCATATTCATAACCATCATGGGTGTTGTGAATATCTCATTATTGATACACTAGCCTTGCTGAAGTGGCCAGAGAGACACACTTTATTAGCAGCTATATGTGTTACTGTTAATAAACATTTCCCCCAGAAAAAATTCCTCAGCTTATCTCATTTTTAATTTATTCAGCATGGTATTTACATGTGATGTATATGTAATATATATTTATCCATTTAATATTTTTCCTGAAGAATTTTTTTTGTAAATTTTTCAAATAAGAAGAGAATACATTTAAGAATCACAAGTTTTCATGTGAAGGTGAGAGAGAGAAGAAAAAGGTTACTTATAGGGAATATTTTTAGGATTCCTCATAGGAAGAAATATTGACCTACAAAGAGAGTAGAGAGATAAAAGAACAAATTGAGAAGACATATGGATTATTTGGAGAATTTTCAAATAGTTTTGGGGAGGTGTAAATGAGGGTACTAAAGAAGAAAATCAAATGGGGGAAAAAATAGAAGAGCAAAGAAATGAGGAAAGAGAAAATAATAGAAAGGAAGAAGAAAAGAAACAATCACATATTATTCCCAATCAGTACTTATATTTAGAAGGGAAAATCAGAGAGCCTTATCAGCCTACCCTGAATCTTACTTTCTAGATCATGAATTGGCCATTCTTCAGGTTCAATGTCAAAATTTCAAGAAGTGGAATTTTAGAGCATTGATTGGAGCTTCAGGATACCTGAATAAGCTCTCATTTGTTATAAAAGACAAAGCCCCATACCTCTTCTGGACCATGCTCTCTGCAGTCCATTGCAATGCTCTCTTGTTCCTGAACACTCTCCCCAGGGCATTCTTTATTTCTTCATTCCTCAATTTTATGTCATGACTTTAATGATAGGGTTGAATAGATTGTAAAAGAGGGAAAGGACTTTCTGCTTTTCTTCAGGGTGGCTCAAGTTTGGTGTCAGACACATGATGATGGCACTGTCAAAGAAGATCCTAGATCCCTAGGATGGAAGATATTCATGAAAGAGATGAGAATCAAGGAGATGGCCCAATTAAAGCAATTTGGTTGAGAGACACATTAGCACAGGCAAATTTAAACAAGCATTTTACTAAAGTGTTTGACTTCCAAGATCCACCAAAAAGCAACAGCAATATGAGAATCAACATGGACTAAAACCGTGAATGAACCATATGTCTAAGAAAATGATGGTCAGTACAATGTATAATTTCTCTGCAACAGACAAGTTAGAAAAGCAATGAATAATTACACTGAAGAGAAGCATGACAAAGAGACAATATAAAACTATATGGAATGACATTAAAACATTATTTATAGGAAAAGTTACAGAAGATTAAAAGCATGTTAAAATAAGAAAAAAAAGGAGTAGCACACCACTGAAAGTAATAGAAAATTCTTACTTACAACTTCTGTATTCTGTCTAGCTATATGGTAAAATAGTCTATATGTCCTCTGCTGAATTATGGGATACAGAAACTTGGCTCTGTGATGGGCCATTTGTATGCTGCTTTTAACTTCTGCAAGGAGAAATTGTGAACATATCTATACTAACAACTTACACGTGAATGAAGCAAAAATGTCCAAGTGATTTCTGTGGGGTAAGAGAGTGTCAACTTAATTACTGTGCCTTTGTATTTAAGGGTTTTCCTTTTCTGAGAAGCCATCTCTTTTTTTCCTACTCAATATTGGGCAGCCTTCTGTTTTTTTTTCAAATTGGTGAGGGAGCAATGTGGTTTCTCTTGCTTCTACTTTATTTCTTGGGGTCTTTGGGTATTACAGTTCTATGAGGTAATTAAAAAACAGTCTATCTAGCCTGTGGTTTTCATTAGGGATTTATGATATACTATATACAACTGATATCCATTTTTACGAGCATGTGAATGATCATTTAACTACCTGGATATAATTCTTTGGAATGGGATGCCTGCTGCCGAGAAGCTTTTTGCAAAGTTCACAAGAGAAACAGACTGCCAAAAGTATTGCAATGTATAGATCAATAATCAGTAAACAAGCAAGTGTTCATAATGTGTCAAGCACTGGGGAATACAAAGAAAAGCAAACACTGTCTTTTCCTATAAAGAATTCACATTCATTTTTTTTTCATTTTTAATATTTCATTTTTTCTAATTGCATGAAAAACCATTGTAAAATTCTTTTATTTCAAATTTTGAGTCCCATATTCTCTCCCTCCAACCCCACCCCACCGCCATTGAGAAAGCAAGCAATTTGACATAAGTTATATATATATATATATATATATTTATGTAGTCATGGAAAACATGTTCCTGTATGTCATTTTGTGAAAGAAAACACAGACAAAAAAAAACAAAAAAAACAAAGAAAAAGTATCTATAATCTTCATTCAGGCTTAACCAGTTCTTTCTCCTCATAAATCATATAGAATTGTCTTGGATGATTGTATTCTGAGCATAACTAAACTATTCATAGTAGATACTATGAATACAATATTGTATATTCATCATACAATATTGCTGCTACTGTGCACAGTGTTCTTTGGTTCTGCTAATTTCACTTTGCATCAGTTCATGTAAGTCTTTCCAGTTGTTTTTGTCTGAGAACATCCTGTTCATCATTTCTTAAAGCACAATAGTATTCTGTCACAATCATATATGGCAGTTTGTCCCATCCTTACCTACTTGATGGACATCCCCTCAATTTCCAATTCCACCCCCAATCCACCACTAAAAGAGCTGTTATAAATATTTTTTGTTCACATACGCCCCTTTCCTTTTTGTTTTCTGTCTCTTTGGAATATAGAATTAGTACTGATATTGCTTTGTCAAAGGGTGTGCATGGTTTTATAGCCCTTCAGACTTAGTTCCAAATTGCTCTCCAGAATTTTTGAATCAGTATACCACTTCACCAATAGTGTGTTAGAGTTTTGATTTTCCCAGAGCCCCTCCAATATTTGTCATTTTCCTTTTCTGTCATATTAGCCAATCTGACAGGTGTAAGGTAATAGCTCAGAGTTGTTTTGGTTTGCATTTCTCTCATCAATAATGATTTAGAGTATGACTGTAGATAGTTTTGATTACTTTATCTGAAAAACCACCTGTGCATAACTTTTTACCGTTTATCAATTGAGTATCTTTTGTTTCTATAAATTTTACTTAATTTTATATATGATTGAGAAATGAAGTCTTTATCAGAGAAACTTAGTGTAAATTTCTTTTTACAGTAATGATTACCAACTATGTATTTCCCACCATCCTGTTTTCCCCCTATTTAACCTACTCTCTTTTACTTTGTCCATGATCAAAAGTGTTTTGCTTCTGACTTTAACCTCCTCCAAATTGTCTTCCCTTCTATAATTTCTCTGACTTCTCTTATCCCCTTCCCATCCTGCTTTCCTCTATGGTAAGACAGATTTCTACACCCAGCTTAATGTGTATATTATTGCCTCCTTGAGACAATTTTGATGAGAGTAAGGTTCATGTGCTCTCCTCTTGCTTTGCCATTTTCACTTACACAGTAAAGTCTCTTTCAGATCTCTTTGATGTCATATAATTTATGCTATTTATCCCTCTACCTTTTCCCTTCTCCCAGTGTATTCTTATTTCTCATCTCTTAATTTTATTTTTTATATGATCATAACATCATGTTCAACTTGCACCTCTGCTTTCTATGTGTACTCTTTCTAACTGCCCTAATAATGAGAAAGTTTTCAAGAATTATAAATAACAATTTTGCATGTAGAAATATAAACAGCTTGACCTTATAATTTCTCTTTCCTGTTTATCTTTTTATGTCTCATTTTCATCTTGCATTTGAAAATCAAATTTTCTATTCAGCTCTGGACTTTTCATCAGGAATACTTGAAAGTCTTCTATTTAACTGAATTTTTTTGAATTTTTGAAATTTTATTTGAATTTTTCTCCTGAACTGTTGTATTCAATTTTGCTGGGTAGGTGATTCTTGGTTGTTATCCTAGGTCTTTTGCCCTCCAGAATATCATATTCTAAGCCCTATGATCCTTTAATGTAGAAGCTGTTAAGCCTTGTGTTATCCTTACTGTGGCTCCACAATATTTGAATTGTTTCTTTTTAGCTGCTTGCAGTATTTTCTCCTTGATCTGGGAGGTCTTGAATTTGGCAATAATTTGGGGATCTCTTTCCAGAGGTGATCAGGAAATTCTTTCAATTTCTATTTTATCCTCTGGTTCTAAAACATCAGAGCAGTTTTCCTTGATAATTTATTGAAACATGATGTGTAGACTCTTTTTGATCATGAATTTCAGGTAGTCCAACAAGTCTTGAATTATGTCTCCTGATCTATTTTCCAGGTCAATTGTTATGCCAGTGGGAGATTTTATTTTATCTTTATTTTGATTTTATTTTATTGTTTTTTGATGTCTCATAATGTCATCAGTTTCCACTTACCCCATTCTTACTTTTAAGGAATTCTTTTTCTTCAGTTTACTTTTGTATCTATTTTTCCATTTGGCCATGTCTGCTTGCTGAGAAGTTCTTCTCTTCAGTTAATTTTGTATATCTTTTTTCTTTTGTCCAATTCTGCTTTTCAAGGCAATCCTCTATCGAATTTTTGTTCCCCTTTTACCATTTGTTCTATTCTGTTTCTTAAGGTCTTATTTTCTTCAGTATTTTTTGTGCCTCCTTTACCAAGCTCTTAACTTTTTTTTATGATTTTCTTGCATCACTCTCATTTCTCTTCACAATTTTTCCTCTACCTGTCTTACTTGATATTTAAAATCCTTTTTTTACCTCCTCCAGGACCTGAGACCAATTCATATTTTTCTTGGAGGTTTTGGATGGAGGAATTTTTATTTTGTTGTCTTATAAGTGTGTTTTGATCTTCCTTTTTATCATAGTTACTTTCTATAGTTAGAATATCTTTTTTTTCTGTTTGCTCATTTCCAAGCCTATTTCTTGACTTTTAACTCTATACAAAACTGGAGCTCTGCTTTTCCAGTGGAGGGGGCACTGTCCAAAGCTTTGGGGTTTTTTTGTGCAATTGTTTACAGAGGTAATGCTGGGAACTTGTAAACTATCAGTTCTTGCAAAATGGTATGATCTAGGGAGAGGCATGTTTACCCCTTTCTTATACTGTGCACTTATTTGTGAGTGACCACAAGCATTCTTTTCAACCCTGAAACTGTGATCAGTGTCCCTATTCCCTTGCAGTGACAAGTTGTGCTTTGCTAATGTTTCTCCTCACAGAGGGACTAAGGCCCAGAACTGCAACCCAGATCTAAGTATAGCCAATGCAAGGGTCCTGTCCTTGTGCCAGCAAAGGGACCCTTGTAAATCTTATGACTTGTTGTCTGATCCCCTTACCATCTGTGGTTTGAGAGGTCTGGAAAATGTCACTGCTTTGTATCAATAGTTGCAGTACCCTGAAGTCTGCTTCTGATTTTCTGGGGCCTAAGTCTGCACTGGAGTGGCCTGCATTGGACTGTGATTCCCTCACCCAACAGACCTTTCTTGCCAAAATTCTAAGTTGTTTTGGGTTGAAATGTTGTTTTATTCTGTCTTTTTGTATATTCTGCCATTCTAGAATTTGCTTAGAATCATTATTATTTATTTTTTGCTTTTTGGAGGGCAGTTGGGGGTTAAGTAGAATCATTATTTAAAGATATTTGCAGGGGCTTGGGGGAGATCTCAGGTGAGTGCTGGCCTTTACTCCACCATCTTGGCTCCACCTCCAAGAATTCATATTTAATCAGGAAAGACAATGTGCAAATGATTCTACAAGCAAGATATATAATGTGTAAATAGAAAATTATCTCAGAAGAGAGTCATTGGAAGTGAAGTGAATCTGAATCTCTTTCAGAAATTCATATTTGAGCTGAGTCTTGAAGAAGGGCAGGGAAGACAGAAAGTAGATGAGAATAGAAAATGTTCCAAGCATAGTAGTCAGCTGGTGAAAAGGAGTAGGGAGTAAGGTGAAAAGTGATATGTGAGGCGTAGTCCGGGGTACCTAGATCAAAGAGTTATGAAGAGAGGAGTAATATGTAAGAAGACTGGAGAGGTAGATAAGGCCAGACTTTAAAAGTCTCTAAGAGTTAGAGTACTTCATGTATGATCTTGGAGGTAAAGGAGAGCCATTGGACTTTATTGAATAGGAGAGTAACATGGAAAGTTACTTTGGCAGTTGAGTGGAGGATAGATTCGAATAAGAAAAATAGAGATGGGGGGAACAACTAGAAGGTTACTATGATAGTTGAAACTTGAGGTTATAAGGGCCCACAACAAAGTAATGACTGGGAAAATTAAGATGAGGGATGTTTATGAGATAGATTGTGAAGAGAGAAATGACAAGGTTTGACAAAAGATTTGATGTGTGGGATTGGAATGAGGGAAAAATTGAAGATAACACTGAGTTTACAAGATTAAGTGATTGACAGAATGATGGTATCCTATGGAGTAGGAAATTTGGGAAGAGACCAGGATTTGGGGTAAAAGATAATGAATTCTTTTTTGGACAAGTTGAGTTTGAGATACCTATGGAACATGCAGTTTAAGATAACCAAAAAGCAGTTTTTGATGCAGGAATGGAGCTCAGGAGAGAGGTTAAGGATAGATACATGGATATGTGAATCATGTGCATTGTAATGGTAATTGAACCCTATGTAACCAGATGCAATCATTAAGGGAGGAAGAATAGACAGAGAACAAAGAGGGGCTCAGGACAGAACAGCCTCATGGTTAGTGGGGATCCCCCAGATGATCCAGAAAAGGAGATTGAGAAAGAAAGATAAGAGGAGAACCAGGAGAGAGCAGAATCATAAAAATCCAGAAAGAAAAGAATCTCCAGGAGGAATTGGTCAAATCTTTTAGGGTGGTCAAGAAGTATGAGGACTGATAAAAGATCATTATAATGGGCAATGAAGCAATATTTGGTAACTTTGGAGAAAGTGGTTTCAGTTGAATCATGTGGTAAGAAGCTAAGTGATAGTGGGTTTAGGAGTGAGATGAGAGTAATTGGAGAATTCTTATAGGCAGCTTTCTTAAGAAGCTTAATTCAGAAGGTTAGGAGAAATATAGGAGTGTAGCTAACAGGAATGGTCATATCAAGTCAGGGTTCTTTCAAAGTTTTGGTAAATAGATATAGATAGATAAGGTGACCATACTTATGGACAGCTATATTTTTATCATCTGTTGTCTATATCTATGCCTATATCTATTCATTCTACCACAAAACAAAAGTGACATAATGCGTGTGTGTGTGTGTGTATGTATGTGTGTATGGGGCATGGAACAACAAGGTGGCACAACGGACAGAGTGGTAGGCTTAGAGTCAGAAAAACTCATCTTCATGAATTCAAATCTGGCTTAAGATATTTATTACCTTTGTGACCCTGGGCAAGTCCCTTAACTCTGTTTGCCTCAGTTTCCTCATCTGTAAAATGAGGTGGAAAAGGAAATGCCAAACCGTTTCAGTATCTGTCAAGAAAACAAATGGGGTCACAAAAGGTCAGGCACAACTTTAAAATAACCAAAAATCAATGAACAATATTAATACATACTAGTGTTCTACCAATCAAAAGAGTAAGGGGATACTTTATATGATCAATAATAACAAAAATGGAGGAAGCGATGTTTAGGAATTTAATAGGAAATAATGAATACAGTAATATATTTGGTTTAGAATTACTATATTCCAAATCATAGCATAATGTGACAATATAATAATTATAAAATATTTGGTGTTAGTCAAAAACAGAAAATTCAGTCAGCACAGGGTATTGCTTAAACAAGATATTGAATGAAAAGATCCAATATATTCCCAAGCAAAATCTGTTGGCAGAGAAACTTTATTAGGCAAAAGCAACCGGGGAAAAAAAGATTAGGATAAAATAGGTTTACCTCAATTTCTTATGCCATATACTATATTAAATTCCAAATGGATAAATGGTCCAAAAATAAAGTGTATAGACAACAATAAAGAATAAGTCATATTTTTCATACCAATGGTTGGATGGAAATTCATAACTAAAAAGCGGGGGATGGAAGAGATTTTAAAAGGTTTAATAGACAATTTGATCATGCAAAATTTAAAAGCTTCTGCATGGACAAAATCAATATACCTAGAATAGAAGTTATTGATATAGAAAATATTTATATCAAATATTTCTGATAAAAATGTCATATTCAAAATCTATAGGGAATTAACTCATTTATAATACTGAGTTTTAAACTTCTCTGGTAGTTGGGAGTAGTCAAAGGATATCAGTGGACAATTTTCTAAAAAAGAAATGCTGGGGGTTTTGAAGATGCTTTCTTCCTATTGACATTTGACATTGTGGTAGTTCTATAAAAGATCATTGCCCTTATTAATACCTGACTTTCAGATTCCATGAAGCCCATGATATTCCAGAGTCTGGACAGACCAGAGAGAACTCTGAAAAATAAATATCATAGGTTGATTCCACTTCCTAGTCAAACAACCATACTTTCTGCATACTGAAGATTTACTGTTCCTATTGTGATAGACAAGTTATTATAGTGATAGACAAGATTACTCACTTTTCTAGATGGAATTTGGGAGCAGTGTCAAGACTGTGCAAACCAGTTCAAGTTTGATTCAGTCTTACATATCTTTTGGTTAGGAGGATACCAGATATCTTTGAAGGGCAACAGGTGTTGGGAGGTTTTGCTATTCTATTTCTTTGATATTACTGTGCTTTTACAAATGAAAGTGTTTTCCTTTTGATGTTAATATAAAATCTCTTGATCCTCCTAATAATTATTTGAAGCACATGTTATCTATGTCCCCATTTTACAGATGAGGAAACTTGACTCTGAGAAAGGTTAAATAACTTGCCCATGGTCACATACCTAGTAAATGTGTGAAGCATCATTTGACCTAAGTTTGTTCTGTCTCTAAGGACTGATTTTAAAAAAGTATAAAGAGTTGCTGGTAGGTATGGCAGAAATATGCCAAGTAGAGTAGCTTGTATCTATTGTTTGAGAGTAATACAGACCTTTGGGATGTCCTGGCTTTTCTTTGGGTTCCCCACTCTAAATTAACTTTTGTTTCCCTCACATACGGAAGAGGAGAATAATGAATTAATCTAGTTTTCCTTCAGTTCCTATCTAACCAATAGATGATGAAGGTGACAGGAAAGAGGAATGAGAGAATTTGGAGGCTAAAATGATATTAGAATTCATGGAACTATAACAAATCTAAATATCCGAGGATCGTATTTGTGATTTGGTCCCTGGGTATATAACTTGCTGCTTTTGTTTCCTATGTATCAGTACTGCTGGATGTGAAGATATTTCCTCCTCCTTTTTCCCCCTGAACATATCTCCCTGGGGACTTGAGAGACAGAAACAGCTCAGAACAGTCTTTGTTTTTCCTTCAGTGTTATGGTTGGTAAATATTATGTCCCATGATATTTTAAAATGCACTAAAAATTCTGTCTGGGGACAGGATTAGATTGAGTTGATTGGGGAATAAAACCCTTAATTATGGATATCACAGTGAAAATCCTAGGGTCCCATCTCCAGGATTTTCAGAAATGGGTGTTGGGGCTTCTGCAGCAACCATACAGAGGGATTCAGACTGAACATAATTACACATTCCCCACTTTACTAATTGTTCTTCTTGTACTGGGTACACTATTCACATAAAGACATTCAAGTTGCCTACTTGTCCAGAACTGTGAGTTCTCTGCAAGCCTAGCTGGATATCCTGCTTCTAAGCAGCACCACAGTTATTTATGAAGAGAAGTAATTATTCTTTATTAAGATTGAATTTATTGTCTTGAATAGAACAGAACATTATGCCTGATGGTCCAAGAAAATTTATTATCAAAATTTGACAAGTCAATTTCTTTCCTAAATTTGGTTATTTTTTAATGGTGAGGAAATACCTATTTAGACTGTCTTCCTTGCACCATTTGATCAATGATATTTACGTAATTCCTGACCACAGACTGAAATATGAGAAATTTTGACTTGAAATAATTTCTTACTGCTTAAAATTGTTCCATGGCAATTATGGATGGAACTTGTGAATCTCTTTTCCTGAGTTATTTAGACACAGAATCATGGGCTGTAAGCTAGAAAGGACTCTTGAGGCCATCTAATTTAATCCCTCATGTTATAGGCAAGGGAGTTGAGACTGATAAAATGAAATGATTTGCCCAGTGTCACACACAAAGTTAATTACAAGAGCGGGGATTTGAACTCAGTCGCATCCCAGAAATTTGTAAATTTCTAGTATTTATTCAGTATAACATTATAGTATTAATCTTATCAAATGAACCACATTATATATTCTTTGATGGCAATCATATTTCGTTGTATCCACCACAGCACTTATCATGGTGCTGGATAATTTGTGAGCAGTAACTCTTGTGGATTGTAGAATTTCAATTTAGATCAGACTGGATGAGGTGAGATTGGTTTGATGGCCTATTTAAAAATAAAAAAGAAGTTTGGGTTTATTGTTCAATGATCTTTGCTCTATTAGATTTATAAGACTGTATATTCAGTATATGAGATATTGCTCAGGCCTGTTATCTCTACTAACAACACCGTCTTACAAGAAATCTGAAGTAGAACTTGAACAAGAATAAAAATCTTTTTTTCTCTCCTGATTTAGAATCAAAGCATCTCATATATACAAAACACCTTGGAAATTACTTCATTCAACCCCTCCAATGCAAAATTCCTGTTTCCAGGTACCTATAGATGATTACACAGCTTCTGCCTCAGTACTTCTGATATTGATAGAATGGAAGGTTGATAGAACGTAAGCTTCGTTAGAGCAGGTATGATTTTATTCTTTGAAAAGGTACTTCCTAACACATACTTACCAAATGCTTGCTGATTGAGCAACAGATTGAGACAAATTCTTCCTCCTTATAATGTCCACCCATTATCCCTTGTTCTATCCATGGGAGCAGGGCAGGGTATGGAAATTCTTCATAAGTGAATTTAGCAGGAGATTTGAGGATGTTGCAATTAAGAATGTTTTTTTTTCCTGCTTGGTCATGGAAATTTTACAGATTTTCATTTTGATGAAGTGAAGAGAGATGCTAGATGGGAAGAGGTTGTGAAAACATACAGAAAAGAGGAAGTGGATGTCATGCACAGGTTCCAATCCTCAATTTAACTCTCAAGTAATGTTTTCTACAAATTCACTGACTTCTGCTGCTGATTGAAGATTTTCTCCAGCCTAAAAACTAGCACCATCTGCACCATCTGCTTTAACAATGCCTTTTTACTGATGTAATTTCCATCTAGCTCAAATTGCCAGGCATGGATTAGAGCAAGATTTTAAGGTGAGTGGAAAATTAAGCATGAGTTTCCAAACTGTAAATCATGAAGAAGGACTAAGAGTCAGGTATCTACATGGATTGATTGATCCTTCAAGGTGCAGTTAGATTATTGTATTTGGATAAATATTTTTACTCTTTTTGAGATCTATATAAATTAGGATGCAGAGCTCATGACAACTTCAAGCCACTAGGATTCACCCATTCTCCCCTCAATAACCTTGAAATCATACATTCAATTTTATTGCCATGTTGCCCCTTTCTTTCTCCATTCAACACAATGGCTATTCTTGTATCACAATCTCATATGTGTTTGGATGAATGTGGATATACAGGACATAAGGTAAAGTGAATATGAGCTATGGTGAAAATTAATTGTGAAAACATGAAAACAAATCAGTAAGTGGCTGTCACATTTTTTTGCTATCAAAGGTAAAATAGGATGTCTTGGGAAGTGAATGTCTCTTCACTGAAGCACTTTCAGGAGAGTCCAGATGACTATTGGGAATGTAATATGAGTAATTATTCTGGTATTGATTGATTTAGATGATCTTTAAGGTGACTCACAATTCTGAAATTCTCTCATTCTAGACTATGGGGAGTCTAAAGAAAAATCAACAACAGACCAAAAAAAATGAAAAATTTTCTATATCATTAATAAGAGAATCATGGTATTTTATGAAGTCATCATCTTAATTTGATGATTGTCTATGTTTTTTGCTAGTGGCAATATTACTCATCTAGTAACTTAAACTAAATTAATTTCCCTTTTTAAAAATAAAATACATTTCCCTTTTTAAAACTTTCTAGCCTTACATTTTTCACCTTGTTTGAAACACTAAGGAAAATAATATACCAATGTTGGTCCTACAGCTTTTGCTTTTAATTCCATCCCTTCCCATCTACTACAGGAATTTTCTTTATAAATTTAATTCATTAAGCACTGTTAAATGTCTATTATGTGCTGGATATTGTACTAACCCTTGGAGATACAAAGATTAAAAAATAACATAGTCCCTGCTCCTGATATGTCTAACAAACACTCATGTTAAGTGTACAAGTTACAAGGGAGAAGGTGGAGTATAAAAGAGGGAAGGGCACATCTAGACTAAGTTCTTTAGGAAAATTTGAGAAAACGCAAAGATAAGAGAATCAGGGATGGTTTCATGGAAGAGGTAGTTCCTGAACTGAACTTTAAAGGAATAGATAGGTTTTAATAAATAAAAATTGGCACATTTTAGGTATGGAAGGGTGGTGTATGTTAATGCCCAGAGATAGTTTTTAATTTTGAACTGTAAATATTCCAGATTCCATTGCCTCTTAAAGATATAATAAGGTTATTTATAGTGATTGTGGGAGATATTATTAAAGTTGGTGTTACAGAACAAAAGTTTCTAAAGTTTATTTGCAATAAGAATAAGTTAAATTTGGAAGTTGCCTTTGGAACTTTGGATATTGCTCTCTGCCTAGAATGTTGTCTCTCCAAATTTCTGCCTTTTGAAACTCCTAACTCCTCTCAAGTCTCAGTTCCTCACACACACTTCAGAAATGTTAAAATATTAGAATAATATCATTTTGCAGTGTTTGAATATGGGTGATGAGCACGAGAGTTAGTCCACATGCCTCAGCAGATCAGATTTCAGATCATTAAAGGAAGAACTTTTTGACCATCAGAAATATCCATAAATTGTATTAATTAACTTAAAAGTTAATGAATTTTCTACCACTAAAAATATTCAAGTAGAGGTTGTCTAAGTACATGGCAGGGATTTGGTAACCTCTAAGGTCCCTTCCATATTTAAGATTCATGATTTCTATAATTCTATATACTACCAACAGGTAGTATCATCAAGTCGTCAAATTAGGGCATATCAAGTCAAGAAGCAGTGCCAGGTACTATTCTAAGTGCTGTGAATGCAAAGAATGAAAAAAAATCTCTGTGTCAAGGATATCACAGTCTAATAAGGGAGAAAACATGCAAATAACTATGTATAGATAAGGTATACATAGGATAATTTGGAAACAATCTCAGAAGGAAAGCAGTAATATTAAGAAGGATGAGTAAAGTCATCTTGCAGAAGCTGGAACTTTAAAAAGAATTTGAAAGAAGCCAGAGAAGTCAGGAGCTAGAAATGGGGAAGGATAGACTTCTAGGCTTCTAGGATCTATGGAACAGCCAGTAAACATACCTAGAAGCAGCCGATGGAATGGCTTGTTCAAAGAACAGTAGGAGGCTAATCTTACTGAATCACAGAATACATGGAAGTGGAAGAAACCTAAAAATGTAGGAAGGGGGTAGATCATGAAAGGCTTTAAAAAGCAGACAGAAGATTTTATATTTTATCCTGTAAGTAATAGTAACTGAATTTTATTGAATAGGTGAGAGGGTGACATGATCTGACCTGTACTTTGGCAACATTAAGTTTCCCAGTGTGACTCAGGTTTAGGGATTGGGACCTGCCTCATGGTCTATGTGCTGGAGATGGACATATTTAGACTCGTTATGAATTTCTGTGCATATGGCAGACCACAACAAACTAGATCATAATTTTCAATATAGTCTTTTGACATTCTCACTGTAAAAAAAGACCCTGGTTTCATCATGTTTATAACAGGAAACATTCCCTTTGATTTGGTAGCCATGTAGATCTTTAAATTCACATATTTTAGTATCCTGCTTCAACTCCTCATTAAGTAATGATTGTGTCCTTGGGATTGACTGATACCAACTGTGTATCTCTTACTGGATAACTAGTCTATATAAGCTCAGAGAAAATAATCATCAGAGCAATGACCAAAGCATAATTTTCCATTTTTTCCACTTTTTTTGACATGGAAACTCATGAAGCATTCTGTTTAGGTTTAGAAGGTTTTTGGTTGTCATAGATACTAGAAGTATGAATTAAGTTACTAGGCAACATTTAGATAATTTAATTTTGGAAAGAACAATTATATATATATATGTATATATACATACATACATACATACGTATATATACATATACAATGAAAATCAAGTTTTAAGACTTTACTAATAACATAGATCCTCATTTGAAGTAGTTTAAATTTATTCCACAAGAAAAAATTCTTATCTCATAAAAAATATTTATACAGAACCATAGCTATTTGTTGAATTGAGTTGAAACTGCATTTTTAATTGTAACAGACAAAAATTTGACTTTTTAAATTTCTTTCTCCGTCAAACAGGATTATGAGAGACAATCAGACAATAGTGACTGAATTCATTCTGCTGGGATTTTTCCTTGAGCCAAAGATGAAGATGTTTCTCTTTGGGCTTTTCTCTCTTCTCTATACTCTTACTCTTTTAGGAAATTCAGTGATTTTGGGCCTCATCTGCTTGGATTCCCGACTACATACTCCCATGTATTTCTTCCTATCACACTTGGCCATTGTTGATATCTCCTATGCCTCAAATACAGTCCCCCAGTTGTTGGAAAACAACCTGGATCCAGTCAAGCCAATATCCTTTACAGGATGTTTGATACAAACCTTTTTCTTTCTAACTTTTGCTCTCACAGAATGTCTTCTCCTCCTGGTAATGAGCTATGATCGGTATGTGGCAATTTGCCACCCTCTCAGATATTCTGTTATCATGAACTGGAAAGTGTGTACTGGATTGGCTGTCATGCCCTAGGGAAGTGCTGCCTTCTTGGCCCTGGTCAATGTGATTCTCATTCTGACAGTGCCCTTCTGTGGCAACCTCGAAGTCAACCACTTTTTCTGTGAACTCCTATCCATACTCAGATTGGCTTGTGGCAACATTTGGGTCAACCAGATCATGGTTTTAATCACCAGTGTTTTATTTTTACTGGGTCCCTTCTGCTTGGTTCTGGTCTCCTACATGCATATCATTTGTGCCATCCTGAGGATCCAGTCTGGGGAAGGACGAAAAAAAGCATTCTCCACTTGCTCCTCCCACCTCTGTGTTGTTGGACTCTACTTTGGTAGTGGCTTCGTCATGTACATGATCCCAAATTCTAGCAATCCTGAGCAGCAGAAGAAAATCCTTTCCCTATTTTATAGTTTCTTCAATCCTACACTGAACCCTCTGATTTATAGCCTGAGAAATGCAGAAGTAAAAGGCGCCCTGAAGAGAGTGTTGGGGAAAGAGAGATCAAAACGAGGCTCTTTGGGGAATATCTAAGTGTACTAAGAAGGAAGGTAATGTCATGAAGCAGGTGAAAGAAGTGGAATCTTTGTCTTTGATACCTTGGAAGCTTGGTACCTTGAACTGGTAATAAATTCCCTAAAATAGTCTGTCTTGAAAAGTTCATATTAAATCTAGATATTTGTTAGTTTTTAATCAAAATATCTGAGATGAATTCTGTACCTATTATGACCTGTGTCATTATCTCTTCTTTTGTCCCTCCTATTTACCCATGTATTATATTGGTGTATCATAATATCGATATCTTCTTTTGTTCTGTTTTGGTTGCTCTTTCTATACTGTTTTTCCTATTCCTCTGTGTCTTCCTATTCCTTTGCCTCTTCACTGCTCTTTATTCATCCTTATTCAATACTCCTTATATTCATCTGAAGTCAAGAGGACCTATTTTTCACACCATATTCTTAATAAATGTTAGTTGGACAAATGGATAAAAATTTTATCTATTGTCCCTTGCCCCTGTCTAAAAAGAACAAGGAAAACCACTTAGAGGAGAAAATGCTATTTCCTGCTAGTTACCCATCTTCAAACACTGCAAAATGATATTACTCTAACATTTTAAAGTACAAGATAAGGGAACCCAACAATTTTTATTCATGAAAGGACTTCATTCATTCAACTTAAACTTGTCAATGTTCAATTATAGGCAAAGTAGAGCACACCACTGTGGTGTGAAAAGGATGAGAACTAGTCACATAGAAAGAAGAAAATATAACAAATGTGAATGTTGTCCTATTATCCATGTAATCTTCTTCTTCTTCTTCTTCTTCTTCTTCTTCTTCTTCTCTTTCTTCTTCTCTTCTCTACATTTTCATCTTCCTTCTCTTCCTTTTAATTCTACACTTTGCTCTCCTTTCTTTTCTTATTCCTCTTCTCCCTCATCTTTCTGTTCTTCTTTCCTCTTTTGTTTTGACTGACTTATTTTCTGTCTTTAAATCTTTAGACATATGAGATTTGTGTAGATAGACTTATCCATATCTCCTCCACACACACATTCCAACATAAAGAACAAAGAAGATTGGATGACCTGGAGCATCATCTAAAATAAGTAATGTTTTGAAGATGATGTACATGCAATATTTTTCAACAACTGACTAGAACAACTTGAAAACCAGGTTTTGAAAATAGCTGTAGTTTCCTATGTATCGTAACTTGACTGACAAAGAATTAGAAGGAATTGACAGTTGTATCGTCTCAGAGAACAAGGATTTTGAGACCAATAAACAAACATTGGTTTAAATGTTAAAATCCTTCCATGACTTTCTATGACCTTCTCTTCTTATATGACCACCAAAGATGTTAGGTGAACTTTAGACAATAAATTGAAATCTAGTTGGTTTTTTTTAATCTTAGAAATATAAGTTCTACAGGATGGCTATGTGGTGAAATGAATAGAGCACCAGCCCTGGAGTCAGGAGGACCTGGTACAAATCTGGCCTCATACACTTACCATTTACTAGCCGTTTGACCTTGGGCAAGTCACTTAACACCAACTGCCCTCCAAAAAGCAGAAAAAAATGTAACTTGTAGAAACAGAGCCAAGATGGAAGAGAGAAACCAGGAAGCTACAGAGCTGTCCCAGTTTTCCTCAGAAACAAGGTTAAATCAAGACTCTAAATGAACTCTAGAATAATGGAACCTACAAAAATATGGAGTGAAACAATTTTCCAGTGAAAGATAACTTAGAAGGATTTTAGTAAAGGTGTATCTCACTTGGGTAAAAGGAGAACATGGCTCAGCAGAGAGGGTGCCCAGGCAAGCCAGCAGGAGGCTCTTAGCCACAACACATAGCAGCAACCAAGGTCCCTTGTTTCTGGTTCAGCAGGCCAGAGACACAGCAGGACAGTTGTGAAACCTCCAGCCACAGTTCAGTAGGCAAGTTGCTAGCCTGGACACCTGGCAACAACAGGCATGAGTAGGCCTTGCCGCCCCAGCAGGCAAAGCCAGTGACTAGGCTCCTAGCCCCTATCATAAGAAACTTGAGACAGGGCTGACAGCATCAGCAGGACAGTTCAAATTTTAAAACCATAAAATAAGCAAACAAGATGAGCAAGAATCCCCCCACCCCAAAAAACAGAACTTTAATCATAGAAAATTACTTTGGTGACAGGGAAGATCAAAACACAAACTCAGAAGAAGACAAACTATACCTGCATTCAAAACTTCAAAGGGGAATGTAAATTGGTTTCAAGCCCAAATAAGCTTTTGTGGAAGAGCTCAAAAGGATTTTAAAAGTCAAATGAGAGACGTAGAAGAAAAATTAGGAAAAGACATGAGAGGTATGCAAGAGAAAGTAAATGCTTTGGGAAAGGAAGGAAAAAAATTGACTAAAGAAAACAATTTCTTGAAAAATACAATTGATCAAATGGGGGTGGGGGGGGAGGATTTCCACTAAAGAAAATAGCTTTTTAAAAAGTAGAATTATCCAAATGGAAAATGAAGTACAAAACTTAACTGAAGAATATTATTCCTTAGAAATTAGAATTGGACAAATGGAACCTAATGACACTAAGAGACATCAAGAATCAGTCAAATAAAATGAGAATAAAGAAATGGAAGAAAATACAAAATACCACCTTAGCAAAACAATTGACCTGAAAAATAGATACAAAGGATATCATTTAAAAATTACTGGGCTACCTGAAAGCGATGATCAAAAAAAGAGCCTGGATAGCATCTTTAAAGAGATTATGAAGGAAAACTGCCCTGATAGCCTAGAACTAGAAGGTAAAATAGTCCTTGAAAGAATCCACCAATCACCTCTAGAAAGAGATCCCGAAGTGAAAACTCCAAGGAATATTGTGGCCAAACTTCAGAATTCTCTGGTCAAAGAAAAAATACTGCAAGCTGCCAGAAAAAACAATTTAAATATCATGGAACCATAGTCAGGAAAATAGGATGGAAAGAAATAAACGGTAAATAATCATAACTGTGAATGCAATTAAGATAAAATATCCCATAAAATGAAAGTGGAGAGCAGAATGGATTAAAAATATATAATCCTCCAATGTTTTGTTTACAAGAAACACATTGCAAGCAGAGAAATGTACAGAGACTAAAGGTCCAAGGCTTGGGTTGACTATATTATGCTTCAACTTAAGTTAAAAAAAATCAGGGGTACTGAACTTGATCTCAGACAAAGCAAAAGCAAAAAAATAGTTATAATTAAAAGAGATAATAAAGGAAACTACTGCTAGCAAAGTAAGGAACAGAAAAGTAAAAGGTATCATAGATAATATTTAATTTTAGATAATGAAGTAATATCAATGTTAAACATATATGCACCAAGTGGTATAGCATCCAAATCTTAAACAAGAAGTTAAATGAGTTATGGAAAGAAATAGATAGTAAAACTATAATATTGGGGGACCTCAATCTCCCCCTATCAAAACTAGATAAATCTAACCATAAAATAAACAATAAAGAAGTTAAAGAGGTGAATAGAATTTAGAAAAGTTTGATAAGACAGACATCCAGAGAAAACTGAATGATGATGAAAAGGAATATACATTTTTCTAAAGGGTATATGACACCTATGCAAAAATAACCATGTATTAGGGCATTAAAAATTCACAATCCAATGCAGAAAGACAAATATTAAATGCATCCTTTTAAGATCATGATGCAATAAAAATTATGTAATAAACTGCTATGGAAAGCTGGGCTAAAAATTAATTGTAAGCTAAATAATCTAATCCTAAAGAATGTGTACGTCAAAGAAGAAATCATAGAAACAATAATTTAGTCAAAGAGAACAATAATAATGAAACAACATGCCAAAACTTATGAGATGCAACCAAAGCAGTTCTCAGGGCAT
This sequence comes from Pseudocheirus occidentalis, assembly GCA_028646575.1. Lineage (NCBI taxonomy): Eukaryota > Metazoa > Chordata > Mammalia > Diprotodontia > Pseudocheiridae > Pseudocheirus > Pseudocheirus occidentalis. The sequence goes on from CM053597.1 coordinate 80,073,534, forward strand.
ATTTTATATCTCTAAACGCTTGTATGAATACAATAGAGAAAAAAAGGTCAATGAATTGGGCATGTAACTAAAAAAGCTAGAAAAATAATAAAATTTTAAAAGCCCAACTAAATGCCAAATTAGAAATTCTGAAAATCAATGGAGAGATTTATAAAACTGAAATTAAGAAAACCATTGAGCTACTAAATAAAACTAAGAGCTCATTTTAGGAAAGCACCAATAAAATACATAAACATCTGGTTGATTTGATTAAGAGGAAGAAAGAAGAAAAACAAACTACCAGCATCAAAAACAGAAAGGGTGCAGTTACCATCAATGAAGAAGAAATTCAAACAATAATTGATGGGGGAGAGCCAAGATGGCAGGGTAGAAACAGGAAATTATGTGAGCTCCCACACGAACCACCTCCAATACCTGTAAAATATGACTCTAAAAAAATTTTAGTGCTACAAAACACAGAAAGTGACAGTGAAACAAATCTCCTAAAGGCAGCCTGGCAGGCTGAAAGGAAGGGTCTATGACACTTGGCTGGGAGCATGAGTCCCACATGAGCTGCATGGTCCCAGACCTGGCACAGCACAGACCAGCCAGAGCAGACTTCAGGAGAGTGAGTCACCAGCAGCTGTGGTGTTTTCAGACTTCTCAACCCATACACACCAAGTAGAAAGTAAAAGGTCAGTAGGGAATTCTGCTTCAACTGGGTAATGGAACTGCATGGTTTGGCTCCTGCCCCTGGGTGTGGCAACCACAGCTGCAGCCACATGGCTGCCTCTAGAGCTTTTGGCCTGCAGATCATAGAGTGACCAAGCAATCATTCAGAGGATAATTGCTTTTCTTTTGACCTACTTGGGTCTGGATCATGGTCTTGGGTGGTAGTCCTGAGATAAGAAATACCAGTGTGCATGAGTTTGTGGTGGCTGTAGAGAGCGAGCTCTCCTCAGACCTCTGACAACATTTGCAAAAACCCCAGCAATTTGGAACACAATTCTCACCACTCTGGAAGCAGAGTTCTACCGTGGCAAAGAGCTCAAAACTCAAGTAGTTGGGTGGCAAGATGACCAAGCAGAGGAAGTGCAATCAGACTATAGAATCTTTTTGGGGGGACAAAAAGGATCAAAATATGGAACCAGAAGAAGACAACAAAGTCCCTGCATCAAAAGCTTCCAAGAAAAATATGAATTGGATACAGGCCATGGAGGAACTCAAGAAAGATTTTGAAAATCAAGTAAGAGAAGTGGAGGGAAAAATGGGAAGGGAAATGAGAATGATGCAAGAAAATCATGAAAAGCTAGTCAACAGCCTGCTGCAGGCTATCCAAAAAATACTGAAGAAAATAATACCTTAAAAATAGACTAACTCAAATGGCAAAAGAGGCCCAAAAAGCCAATGAGGAGAAGAGTACCTTAAAAAAAATGAGTTGCCCAGATGGAAAAGAAATTTCAAAAACTCACTGAAGAGAATAATTCCTTCAAAATTAGATCAGAGCAAATGGAAGCTAATAACTTTATGAGAAATAA
>CM053597.1:80075550-80126675 GCA_028646575.1 Pseudocheirus occidentalis
CAAGGGAGGAATTGCAAGAATCTAGACATTAAAGCTATACAATCAAATGCAACTGGGAATTAAGACATACAGGGACAGGGGTAGGGAGACCCTCCCTGCCCTACTAGAAAGTTAGAGTGGCATTGGAGGAGCACATAAAAGGGAACAGTTTGTGGGAGGGGCTTTACGGTGGGATCATTGTTTTGGGCTTGGGGGCAGGGGAAAGAAGAGGAGAAAATTTGCAACTCAGAACTGGAAATGAATGATGTAATCAAGAAAATAAATTAAAATTTAAAAAAAGAAATGCACAGACGAGATTGCAGACCCCATATCAATCTGAATATATACTGGAAAAATGGATCAAATATTGTAACTAGGGGATTAATTGATACCAGAGTAGAGGCCTCACCTTATTTATGGGAACTCTGATAAGTTTAAACAAAGAACTCCTATTACCTTCAGAAGACTAGGAGGGGTTGAAAAATTATCCAAACAAGTCAATCTAATGATGAAAATTGAACAATTACCTAACAAAGAACATACTGTGGTTAGTGTACTTATTTCAGAATACATCATTAGAATAGATATATTGAGAGGTATGACTCTGAATTTACCTGAAGAAAGATACCAATTTGCAGTTAGGAAGATAAGAATTAATACAGTATTAGTGGGAAAAATAGAAATATACCCAATCATTTTACCTGAACCTTTTGAAGTAATTACTTTAAAGCAATATCATGTGCCAGGTGGGCAAGATGAAATTACCAATACTGTAAAGGAATATGTTGAAGCAGGAGTGTTAGTACCAACAACCCCAGGGTGGAATAATCATGTCTGGCCAGTATGAAAATCAGATAGAGCATGGAGAATTACAGTGGATTATAGACAATTGAACAAGGTGACTCCTCCCTCACATGCTGCTGTTCCAGATACTGTCACCTTAACAGAAAGGATCCAGAATGTGATGGGACTTGGTATGTAATTAATGATTTATCCAAGGCTTTCTTTACCATCCCAATAGATTCTAAATAATCGGAACAGTTTGCTTTCACTTGGCAGGGCAGACAATGTACTTTCACTCACTTGCCACAAGGATATCTGCATAGTCCCACTATTTGTCATATGATTGTGGTTGGATATTTGGATGAATTAAAACTATTTGGTATAAAGCTTACCCACTACATGGATGACATTATGATAGAAGGAAACAATGTAAAAGAAGTAGAGAAGAGTTTGACACTTTTAATTGAGCATATGAAAAGCAAAGAGTGGTAAATTAACACTGCAAACAACAGCTCAAAATATAAAACTTTGGGGACTACAATAGAATAAAGGACTGGGAGAGATTCTTCCACAAGCTCACGAAAAATTCAGGATTTTCCTATCCCTATCAATAAAAAAGAGACCCAAATTTATAGAATTATTTTGATATTGGGGAAATCACATACATCAGGGACAGATTTTGAAACTGTTATAAAAAGACACATTGTATCCCAAATTGTTACCAGTCATCCTGACTTTTGTCTTGCCACTGGACTTATATGGTTCTGGAAGAGAGAGAGACTGACAAATTTGTGCAACTTTGTCTCACTTAAATTCAATTCACCCATAAATGAAGAAATCACCCTGTGATATCATTGCTTCTATTCAAAAACTGAAATATAAAAAACAACAGCCTGGAACCACTTTAAACATAAAATACTCCTTCTAGGTACTCCATCTAATCATCCTCCTTTTAATCTGCGAGTTCTTTCTCTTGGCCCTAATCTTAAAGTCATTGTCCTCTGGCTAATCTATTTTAATCTTCAACATAATCATTTCTAGAAGAGCATGGGCAAATAGGCTTAATCTTTTCTAGTTTTTAGTGAAAATTAATGTCACCACAATCACCTCCCTCACCATCTGTTGTCTATCACCTCAACACTGACCCTAGAAGTGTTCTCTCTCTCTCTCCAGCTTATTTTAAGCTCTTGTCATTTATTCTTCCTCCACAGGCTGCTCCCTCAACTACCCCATTCTGAATCAGAGCATCATGGAATTTTTCTGATCTTCTGGAACTTGGCCAGAAGTTTTTTCTGATAGTCTATGTTCCCAACACATTCTAAATTCTCTGTATGCTAGTCTATCTCTTGTAGTCTCTCAGTTCTATTTTTTGTTGCCAACAAAGGAGAAAAAAAATATTTCTAAAACTTGCCTTCACAATTCCATCCCCCAATAGCACAGAATTTCCTGGTTCTCTTCTATTGCATTCACTTTATCCACTTTATATTATCTCTATTTGCATATTCCTAATAAATATTTGCATTTGAATGAAATCTACCTTTTAAAAGAAATTCCATTGTCTTCCCTTAAAATATTTTAAATAAATAAACCATATTTCTATTATGATAGAAGAGTACCAAGCTCCAAATTTAGAAATGGAAATGTTGTCACCCTTCAAAGAACTTTTGGAGAATGGGGACATTTTACCATAGAAAAACAAAACTTCATTTTAGAAAGATTAATCCTAACCCTGCCCCAGAAAGCAGAACAGATTTAAAAAATGAAAATAGCTGGAATTTACATAGGCTTTTCCAGCTTTTTAATTCAATAAACATATATTACCTCCTATCTCACTTGATATACTCAAACACCTTTGTGAATTTAGTACAAATATTATTCCCATTTTACAGGTAAAAACAACCCAAGATCTTAAAAAGGTTAAATGACTTACTTCAAATCATGTAGATTGGGCAAAGTAAAGATTCAAACACAGGTATCTTAATTCTCAAAACCAGTGTACCTCCTACTAAGCTACACGTGAAGAAAGATCATAGAAATTGCCCTTTCTTTACATCTTGCTACCTTTTTCTCCTTTGCTCTCTGTTCCTATCCTCTACTTCTCCAAAAGCCACTGTGTTAGGGCTATGGTGAATAGATTCAAAGTCTGGCCTACAGCTTAAAGTGTGACACCTTGAATTAGTAGACTAATGAAATACTTTGAGCATTAAATAATGGGCTTGAACTACACGGGGGAAGGTGGAAGTGGATAGTAAGTTTTTCATGATACAAATGAAGACTCCACAGTGCTTTCTAGGCTCAGTATACATTTGGAAATATTTGACTAGGATTCACGATGTACAGGTTAGGGATAGAGGTAGAATACTAGAAATCATAGAACTATAAAAATCTAGTACTTGAAAGCCAGAATGAATCTTAGAAAATTTCCAATCCACTCTTCATTTGACAGAGAAGGAAATGAAGACCCAGAGAGACCTTAAGGTTCCATTTGCTCAAGACTGATTAAAGCATTGTTGCTAGACACCCAGATTTCCTCATTCTCATGGAAGTAACAGTTGAAAGCTGAGTTTTTCAAGAGAGTCTGGATCAGCGGTTCTCAACCTGTGGGTTATGTTCAATTTGTAAGAATGAAAATACATCCTGCATATCAGATAGATTCGTAACAGTAGCAAAATTAGTTATGAAGTAGCAAAGAAAATAATTTTATGATTGGAAGTCACCACAACATGTGGAAATGTATTAAAGGGTTGTGGCATTAGGAAGATTGAGAACCATTGGAGAGGGAGAATAGCACATGGCAGATGATATTATTCCAAATCCTCATGGAAATATGTGTTCCTGTTACACTTTCACAGTTGACTCAGGTCCTTTATCTTCATGAGCTAATCATTCATGTACTATTGAAATATCACCACGTGATTTCAGATTGCCCCAGTTCCCACAGTAGTTAAATCCAGTGATCTTCTGTCATCAGGCTGAAGAACTCATGAAATCATCCTGCTGCATTAATCTCATGTTGATCAATCATCATGGATGATTAAAACATTAAACAATCTGGATCCCAAATTTCCTTCTTAGCCTTCCTATATGCTGGGTCACTATTCTACTATTATATGGAACCATTGAATTGCTGATTTTTTAGCTATAATCAATCAGAAGTAAACTTATGGTCCATCATGGGTATTATACTGGGGAGATGTAGAAGAATGAAAACATTACTGAATTTGGAAACACCAACATGGTCTTTCTGTCCAGTATTACTTTCATCTTTGACATTCTCTTCTCTAAGTTCACTGATCAACTCACCTTCTGTGAGTAGTGAACTCTATGCTGCTCCCTTAATTGCCTAAAATTAAAAGTTATCTTCCAAAGTAAAAAACTCTTCTCCTATTAGTCATACTATTGAATTTAACCCTACCTTTCTCCGATCCCTGTGCTCTTCCATTATAAACTCTGGAAGCTCTATTCTACTATTACCAAACTTTCCTTATTCATTTAAACTCTTCTCATCTATTGGCTTTCTCTGTAGACATTCCATACTTTGCTACTTTCTCTAGTGTGTTTTCTATTTTTAAAATAATAATTCTCTTCATTTCATTTTCCCTTTACTTTTCTTGACAAATTTATCTTCAACTTCACCATGATCTCTAAACCCTCTCTCCTTCCCTGTGCTCTAGTCTTATCATCTGATCTTACTGATCTTGCCCTTAAAATTAGCAAGTTGAACAATACAGTATTACTCATGTTTGAATCCCTTAATCCTTTGCTGTTTGTCCCTTTACAATTCATACCCTGTCAGTCTTCAATGCTAGGCTACCCTAAGTATTTCTTATCCTAATCTATTGAACAATGCTGGTGAAAATCAGATACCTGTGCTAAGTAGGTCTACCATGAATTTATGTTATGTAAACAAAACCCAATCTTTCTTTGCTTCATGTAAATCCTTTTCTTTTCCCATAATTGCTATTCCCAAACTGCTTCCCTTTCCCCACCCCACTTTTCTTTCTCTCTCTTCATTCATATATATATATGTATATATATATATATGTATATATTTTTACACATATGCACATATACATTTCTTTAGTCATTTTTCAGTCATGTCTTACTCTTCTTATGTTCTCAGCAAAGATAGTGGAGTGGCTTATCATTTCTTTTTCCAGTTAATTTGACAAATGAGGAAACTGAGGCAAACAGGGTTAAATGATTTACCCATGGTCACATTGCTAGCCTGAGGACAGATTTTAACTCAGGAAAATTATTCTTCCTTACTCCAGGCCCAGTGCTTTATCCACTGCACCATCTAAAATAATATGTATGATTAAAATATTTTGCTTTCACCTCTGCTTAGTAAAATCAAAGCAATCTATCACAAGGTCCCTCAATTCTTTTTCATTTCATTCAAATTCCCAAGTAAGGAGTCTCCTTTGACCAAAGCAGGTCAGGACTTTCTCTTCAATGTACTTTCTAGAAGATTGAGAGGAGAAGTGACTCATCTTGGATCATGTCTAAAAGATTCGACTTGAATCCAGGTTTTCCTGGGTTTTAGGCCAGCTCTCTATCAACTACATTTCACTACAATATCTCCTCTTCTGGACACTATATAAACTGAAATTATGGTCTTTTTGTTCTTGCTGAAGTTTCAAGGCACAAGCTGACCTCCTTTACTGCCTAACCTTACATCTCTACTTGATCCCTAATCTAGAAGTTTACCTCAATCATCATCTCTACTTCCATTGTAAATCTCACTCTATATGCTAATTTTTTCCCTGCTAAGTACAAACATAATCATGTCTTCTGAGTGCCTCAAATGCCTTCACTGCCTCTCTTCAAGCTATTGTCTCATATTTCTCTTTTTCATTACCAAACAGTAGTCAACCCTCACTTCCTCCTCTTCCTCAACACTCATTCACTATTTATAACCTGCTTTTCAACTCTATTGTTCTACTGAAATTGCTTTCTTAAGTCTCCAACTATTTCTTAAGTCACCAACAACTTAAGTCACTCAACTACTTTCCAGTCCTCGTATTTTTTTATACTTTCTGTAGCTTTTGTTTTTGTTGACCAATTCTTTCTTCCTGGATAACAATATGGTACCATGGGAAAAGAGTATTGGAACTGAAGTAAAGATCTGGATTCAAATCCTAGGAGGGCCTGACACTTATTACCTATAAGACTTTGGACAAGTGACATCATCTCTTTATCCCTCAGATTCCTCATGTATAAATTGAGGATGTTGGATTAGATGATCTCTCAGGTTCCTCTCAGCAACAAATCTAATGTTCTGTGATCTGTAATACCACTTGTTCTCATCACCAATTTAATATAACATTTCCAAGTTTGCAATTTGATCCCCATACACCCTTGATCTCATTATGAGGTTAATAATAGAATATGACATAATGAAAGAAATGTAATGAGAATATATGTTTTCTAACCATTTCTTTCTAACACTCAATTTTAGTTCTTTAGTTTTGTTCCTGGGAGATTCTGGAATAAATCTGCAGTCCTATCAAGATAATCAGGCTAGATTCTAATGACTGAAGATGGTCAAAGCTTGCAGTGTTTTATGTTCAAGAGAACAATGGGAGGTCCTGGAGCCTTTTAAATATACATTATTATGGCATACACACATACCCACGACTTTGAATATATCAAGCATGAGCAGGTTATATGAACACATGGAAGGGTTGCTAGACTAGTTTCAGTATTAAGAGTGGTACCAATAAACTCATAGGTCATTCTAGATGCTTTTACCTGAGTAGCCTGGGCAACTAGGCATAATGGATAGAGTGCTATATCTAGAATGAGGTAGACTAATCTTCCTGAGTTCAAATCTGGTCTCAGATACTTACTAGCTGTATGAATCTGGGAAAGTCACTTAACCCTGTTTGCCTCAGTCTCCTCATCTGTCAAATGAGCTGGAGAAAGAAATGGCAAACTACTGCAGCATCTTTGTCAAGAAAATCCCAGTTGGGGTCATGAAAAGTTGAATATGTCAGAAACAAGAGAGCAACAATAAATATGCTGTTCATCTTTGGAGGAAAGGAATGCAATATAATTATTAATATTGTTGACATATCATTGTTAATATTGAGTATAATTAATACATTATATAATATAAAGTAAGAAAGTTCTTGGCACTTTCAAATTGTTGAAGATAAGAAACTTACTGTATCGGTGGAAATGACATTAAAGAAAGAACATTAACATCAGTTTTGCTGCAGTGCCTTAAGGAGCAAGAGAGTTTCCATCTGACTTGCAAATTAAACCTTCTGTATATATTGTATCTTTCATTAGAATGTCATTCCTGTGAGAGCAGAAAGTGTCTGTCTGATGGCCATGATCAAAAAAAGAGCCCGGACAGTATCTTTCAAGAAATTATCAAGGAAAATTGCCCTGATATTCTAGAATTAGAGGGTAAAATAGAAATTGTAAAAATCCACCAATCACTTTCTGAAAGCAATTCCAAAATGAAATATCCCAGGAATATTATATCCAAATTCCAGAGCTCCCAGGTCAAGGAAAAACTATTGTAAGCAGCCAGAAAGAAACCATTCAAATATAGTGGAGCAACAGTCAGGATAACACAAGATTTAGCAGCTTCTACATTGAAGGATCAGAAGGCTTGCAATATGATATTCTGGAGGACAAAAGAGCTAGGCTTACAAACAAAAGTCACCTACCCAGAAAAACTGAGTCTTATCCTTCAGATGGGAAAATGGATATTCAAGGAAATATAGGAATTTCAAGCATTTCTGATGATGTCTTGGCTCTTTTTGTGATCATGGCTTTCAGGTAATCCAATTTTAAAATTATCCTTCCTGCACTTACTTTCCAGGTGAGTTGATTTTCCAGTGAGATGCTTCACATTGTCTATTTTTTCATTTTTTGGTTTTGTTTTATTGTTTATTGATTTCTGATAATGACATTAACTTCCATTTGCTCCATTTTAATTTTTAAGGAAATAATTTCTTCAGTGAGCTTTTGTACCTCCAATCTGTCCCATCTACATTCTAAGGAGTTTTTTTTTTCTTGAGTGAATTTTTATCCATCTGTTTTCCATTTGGTCAGTGCTCCTTTTTAAGACAATATCCTCATTGTTTTTTCATACCTCTTTTATGATTTGATTATTGGTTTTTAAGCTGTTATTTTCTTCAATATTTTTGTATCTCCTTTACCAAGCTGTTGACTCAGGTTACATGATTATCTTGTATTGCTCTCATTTCTCTTCCCATTTTTCCCTGTACCTTTCCTACTTTATTTTCACAATCTTTTTTGACAGCTTTTTTCACAGCCTGAGAGCAATTCATTTTTTTTCTTAGAGGCTTTGGATGCAGGAGGTTTGATTTTGTTATCTTCTGAGGGTGTGTTTTGATATAACTTGTCACCATAGTAATTTTCTATGGGCACAATTTTTCTATTGTTTGTTGATTTTCCTAGGCAATTCTTTGAATTTTAACTGTTTGTTAAAGTCAGACTCTGCTTCCAAAGTGGAGGGCACACTCTCCCACACTTTAAGGGTTCTATGCACCTGTTTTCAGAGATTCCTCTAAGGACCTGGAAGTTTTCAGTTCTTCCAGGCTGATATGATCTAAGGAGAATTATGTTTACTACTCTCCTCAAATGTGCCCTCGTCTATGAGTGACCACAAGCACTTTTTCCTGCCATGGATCTATGATGACAGACCCTCCTCCACTGTAGCTGTCTGCAAGCTCTAATGTGCTACACTTCCTTCTCACCCTGGGACCAGTAAAAAGAACTGAGACCTGGATCTGCGAATTGGTAAAGCAACAGAGTCCTGCTACAGTGCTAGCAAAGAGATCCCTGTAACCTACTTCTGCCTAGTTGTCTGACTCCCTTACCATCTGTCAGTTGAGAGCTCTGGAAGCAACTGTTGCTGCTTCTGATTCAGTGGATCCCAAGGCCTGCTCCTGGTTTCCCATGACTAGGTCTTTCCTGGTATAGTGTAACAACAATGCAATATTCACAATGCCCATGGTGATTATAAATATGCTGGTATAATGATAAATTACAAAATGTACATGGGTGACATAGCCAGAACATTTATTCAAATACCAGAAAGCTGAGTCTCCAAACCAGAAAGTCAAAGCCATCACTGTAGCTATGGAGTTGGCACACATAGTTAATGCAGTAAACTCCAACATTCTCAAGCCCTCAAAACAAAACAGGCTCCCCAATCCTCTCCTCACTCATGGTAACTGCTTAGCCTTCACAAAACAGGCTCCCAGCAGCTCCAGCCCCCTGAAGTTCTCATCTCTAGCAGTCCTCAGCAGGAGTACTCAGCAGAAGCTCTGGCTGGCTCAAAAAAGTTCACATGCTGCCACAGCTTCAAGACACCGTGCTGGATCCAGCGTGGCCCCTCTTCAGCTCTGGCTCCTTCCTGCTCCACCCCTTCCTGCTATGTCAGCAAAGTCAAGGGACATGGAAGATCTTCAAATCCTATTTCCGTTACATATATCCCAGGCTGAATGCTTCTCCTCTCTTTCCCAGGTGAAACAGACTTTCCTGGTTTAATGGCAAGGAAAAATGTAGTTAACACCTTGTTTCAGCTATTTAATTAACACAGAAGTAGTTAACACCTTGTTTCAGTTCATGATTATATCAAGTATTAAGATCCAGAACTTGTAAATCCCACAACTTGTGAACTCCTTGAGAGGAGCTAATGACCATATATAAGGAGAGACCTGGGCTGAAGAGACCAGAACTGAGAAGAAAGCTCATATTGAGAAGGAGAAAACTTGTGGTATCCTGGCACTCTATGTTTGTCTGTTCTGTCTGTATTGATGTTTGTTTATGATTCTTTATACAAAAGCCCTGGGACCTTACTGGAAGCCCTGAAAGAGGATTTTCTGGTTGTTTACATAAGTCCTGGAGGAAGGTTTTGGAGGTCCTGGGACTTTACTAATGATTTGTGTTTGACCCCTTAGACCTTGTTTGTGGGTTTGTACTGATTGCTACACTGATGATTTGTGTTGAGTTATCAGATCTTGTTGGTGGGACTGTGTTGATTTCACATGCAGATAATGAATTGATGATGGTGCTGGCAATGTGTTTGAATATTATTGTGGCTCTGTTAAGCTTTGTCTTCACAGAAACAGGAACTGCAAAGGACTTGAGGTCAACTGGACACTTCGAGCTTCAATATGGAACACAAACTAGACAAGAAACTGCATAAATAAATGTAGAAGGAGTTGGACAAGGAACTGGGAGCTGCTTGCCTTTGAACTCAGGTGACATTTGTGTATTTTTTGGGCAGGAGCTGAGACCATGGAAGAGGAACCATGGAATCTGAGAGCCAGCCTCAAGTCAAGATGAAAAGATTTCTTCTTGGGTACCTGATGGTGATTGAGAAGATTATTATTTACTGTGACCTATCAGTGGAGAAATTTGACCTTTTTAATTTATGTCCCCTAGGAAGACAAGCTTCCTTAAGAATGATTAAATTAAGGACTTACTAAATGATTGAACTTTTTAAAAACTCTGTGGCCACTTTGGTGAAAACTATGTGGCCATTTTAGTGATAAGTTGTCATGTTGTAATATTGTGAATGTTGTACTTTGATTTCTGTGAATGTTTTGCCTTAATTTACTGCTGAACAAATAGGGATTCACTATACTATGTAATCAGAATCTTGAAGCTGTTCATACCAGAAGTCCTCTGGAAAGCTGCTCATGCTTGACTTTATACCTGATGACATTTTAAATAATCTTTGACTAGAAAATTGTTCAATCATGTCATTTTCGGGGTATTACTGCTCCAGGAATTATTTTATGGCATTCTTTCTTGGAATAGAAGGGGGGAAGCCAAGGCAATTGGGGTTAAGTGACTTGTCCAAGGTCACAAAGGTGGTATCAAGTGTCTGAGGCTAAATTGGAACTCAGTTCCTCCTATATACAGGCCCAGTGCTCTATTCACTGTGCCAGCTGGCTGCCCTTATGGTGTTCATTCTTTAAAGATATTCAGAGTGGTTTGGGGGAGAGCTCAAGTGAGTATCTGCCTTTCCTCAGCCATCTTGACTCTACTCTGGTTTCCCAAGAAATGTATTTTTCTGTTTGCATTTCTATTTTTCTATTTGTGTCCACAGCCCTTAGCACAATGTTTTACAGATAGCAAATGTTTAATAAATGCATCATTCACTAATTTTTGTAATTTTAAGCATATTTTATTATTTCCAATTACATGTAAAAATAGTTTTCAGCATTCATTTTTGTAATAGTTCTTTCTTTGGATGTAGATAGTGTTTTCCATCATAAGCCTTTTGGAATTGTCATGGATCATTATATTGCTGAGAAGAACTGTGTCTACCATAGTTGATCATCACAAAATATTGCTGTTACTAAGCACAATGTTCTCTTGGTTCTACTCACTTCACATATACTTTGACCCAGAAATACCACTACTAAGTCTGTATATCAAAGAGATCATAAAAAGGGAAAGGGACCTGCATGTACAAAAATACTTATAGAAACTCTTTTTGTGCTGGCCAAGAATTGGAAATTGAGGGGATGTCCATTATGTGATAATATATGGCAAATTTTTGTGAAGGTGCCATGTACTACTGAAAAAAAAGAGATATTATCTTCTCTTCAATTTTCTCCAAAGGTCTATAATATCTAACTTATCTAATATTCTATTTACCTCCTCACCTTCTTTCTTGTTTCTTTTGTGGTTAGATTTGTCTAATTCTGAGAGGGGGAGGTTGAGGTCTATAGTTTAGATCAGTTCTCATATAGCACTGTCCTGGTTTCAAGTCCAAAGTACTCCCTCACCTTCGAGTTTGGGGCCCAGCCTCCCTGACTTCTTAGGGTTCCCCTGCCATGCAGACTGGCTAGAATCCTGCCTCCAAGGTCATCATGCCTTATTTCAGAGTAGGATGGTGATTACTGCTACCTAGAAACTGATAATGACAAATGAAACAGAGACTTAGGACTATTTCTCCAAGTCATTGAGTAAAAGTAAGATCAAGAGAAAGAAGCTCATTTCATGGGACTTGTGCTAGAGGTTAAGCATGCTCTCTCTGGAAAGAGAGTGAAACTGTTGCAGTATGGGATCTTCAGAACTACAGTCTGTTCTGGCTATATTGCCAATCAGGAGAGGCTATTCTCATCCATATGGTAGGAGAACATAGGGTATCACCTCCCATAAGTAGAGTGGCCCCATTTTAGGGGATCTGGAGATGTGCAGCAATACCTCTCATTACACATGAATATGATAGAACAATATTTCACTATGAGAAATGATGGTGAAGACTGTTTCAGGGAAGCTTAGGAAGATTTGTATGAAATGATACAAACTAAAATGATCAGAATCTGGTAAATAATTTATAGAGTAACAACAATGCTGTAAAGAATGTTTTTAAAGATTTAAGACTTCTGATCAATACAATGGCCAGCCATGATTCTGGATATAAAGAATGTGACCCCGTTCCTATAAGAGATAATGTACTACAAATATAGAATGAAACATATTTTGACTTGAATCATACAAGAATCTCTTTTGCTCTGACTATGCATATTTGTGAAAAAGCTTTCCCCCACCCCAGTGGGGGGCATAGGTGTCAGGAGGTAAAAGGAAAAGTAAATAAATGCTTATCAGTTTAAAAAAGAAAGTATTAAGCAATCTTTTTTATTACCATTTTATCTTGCTAGCACTTAACACAAGGCACATATAGTAGGTGCTTAATAAATGTTTATTGATCTAATCTATATTCACAGAGCTTAGCACAATTTCTTACACATAGTTAGGTACTTAATGTTAGTTGAATTCCAGACATCCCCAAAAGGGGTGATCCCAGTGATGCCCTAGGACATTGCTGCAGTGGTTAAAAGGAATCATCTGATGATGGGCACAGTACAAGGTGAGGTGGCTGTTAGGTACAGAAGTCATGGGGTAAGCAGACCTAGAGGATGAGCCTTACTATGGAATAGAGACAACCATTCAATAATGAGGTTTCAGTCTGCTCAGTCACTAACAAGCTGTGTGCCCTTGGGCAAGTCTCTCAATCTGTCTGGGTCTCAATATCCTATATGTAAAATTGTATTGGGGGATTTCTAAGATCCTTTGCAGTTCTAAAAGCTTATGCACTATTATTCAAAGGACCAAATCTCACCATGACACTTTTACTCAGAGCAAAAAAGGTCTTTGTTAAGATAGAATTAATCACCAGCTGTTTTTCCTTTGACATCCCTCTGGATCCCATGTAAAAAGTGATGATCATTCACCCCCTTTTCCCTCCTGCCCTACCCCCATGGGATATTAAGCAAGCTAAGGACCTATCTAACCATCTAGTCTATGGGGTTACAATGAAGATCACCACAGGACACTCTTCCCCCTTCATACTCTCTGTTTCTGCTTTATATGTCTCACTCTTTCTATAACTCCTCACTTTCCTCACTCCTGTAGCTCTGTAGGTTGTAGTTTCTTGTTGTGACTGCATTCTCCCCATTCTTTTACCACAATGATCTAATTCTTCTCTGGATCCATCACCAAGGCATTCCTAACCCTAAGCCAAGGTAAGGTTAGCTCTTCATTTGGGAGAACAGAGTGAGCAGAAAGGGTTGCATTGTAGCAAAGGGAAATAGGGTTGTCCCTCACACACACACACACACACACACACACACACACACACATTTCCATTTCCAGAAAAGATGGAATCTAAGACAATAGTTTCTCTTTGGTTAACCTACTCTCAGTCATATCCTACTGTCCCACAATATGATTAATTTTACAATGTACAATGTGTTGACTTAAAAAAAAAACATTGGGCTGGGGTGGGGAAAGTTGAAATCTAGTCCATCTATTCCTGTGTCTATGTGCTTCATCATGAGCAAGTGATTTTACCATTAATGGCCTCAGTTTCTTTAACTGTGAAAGGAGAAGACTTATACCAAATTATCTGTAAGGTCTCAACTCTAAAAGTCTATAATCTAAACAGGTCATGGGAGGAGCAGAGGAATAGTTGGAGGAAGGCGATGAAAATTAAAGGAAAGTGCTGGCTATGGACAAAAGGACTCCTGGGTTCTTATCCTATTTTTTTCTAAAGAGATCTGCTAAATTACATCCTTCTGCCTCAGTAATCCCATCTGAAAAAGTTCATTGGGATTTTTGTTTAAAGTAAAGACCTTCAAGAAAGTATACATCTAAAGACTACCTTCCTTTCATTAATAGGAGAGTAGTTCAAGTAATAATGTTCCTTTAAGTCCTTGGTGAAAGACATATGATGCTAAATGTTATTCTTCATCCTCCCCTTCTAGTTCCATAAAGCACAAAAACATTTCCACTGAGGATGCTGGGGATTTGGAAGGGAAGAGAAGAAAAAAGTCTTCTATCTGCTCCTAAAATAATAGCTGAATTCTTCCATGCTCACATTAATCCATTTTTTCATCCAATTACTACAAAACTATTTTACTAGAAAGGATGCTAGAAATTCAATTTAGTTCAATTCAATAAGCATTTTAAAGTGCTGCAATCAAAGTGCAAGGCAGCTGTGCTACCTGCAGAGGGTATGAGGATGAAAAATGACATATTATCTGCACTATAGGAGACTGCAGAATAATAGGAGGAATATGGAACATGAGAGATTATAATATAAGGCAGAAGTTGATGGAGGCAAAGGAGATATTCCAGCAAAATATTCTAAGAAAACTGAAAGAAAAATCTTACTTTCAACTGACAAGATCAGAACAAACTTTCCTCAGAAGCTTGATTCTGAAGGGTTTCAACAAATGGAGAAAAAATTACTTGAATACTCTGTATGTAGATAGGTAAGCAAATACATGGTCACAGGATAAGAAAAAAGAGAGGAATTGCTAGTTTCATTTTGAGTAGACCACCACATGCATGAAATGGAGTAGTGTGAAATAAAACTAGACAGATAAGCTGGAATCAGATCATGGAGGACCTTAAATGCCAGGATAAGAAGTCTATATTTAATTGTAAAAGCAATAAGGATCCAATGAAGAATGTTTTTAGGGAAAAATTATCATGGTCAACCTATCCATTAGGAAATTTACATTGGCAGTTTTGTGTAGTCCAGATTAGAGAAGGGAGGAACCAAAGTCCAGGAAACCAGGTATAGGGCTACTAAAAATTCTCAAGAAAGAAGTGCCTGAATGATGGTGGTAATGATGAGAGCTTGGGTGAGAGGGCAGTTTTGAGATGGTAGAACTGACAAAATACTGCAATTGATTATATGTGAAAATAAAGCTGAACCCAAGTTAAAGATCAATCCAAGGTTTTAAATATGGATAAATGAAACAATAATGTCACCTTCAATAACAACAAGAGAGCTATTTTAGGAGAGGCAGATTTAGGAAAGCAAGTGGCAAATTTAGTTTGGGACAGAGAGGATTTTCCTAGTAGTAGAGATGTCCATCCAACAGCTGATGTGAGACCAGAATTTAGGGGAGAAACCTGTACTAAATAATGTAACTGTCAGAAATTAAGCTAAAACTCAGATCTCCTTATATGCTAGTGTTCTTTCCAATGAACTGTTTTTCCAGACTTTTTATTACATTGAATTCCATCACATCTATCCTATTTTCCATCAGTGGGAGAAGCAATGGAATAGGACAGAAAGACTCTTGAACTAAAAGACACTCTTCACTAACTCTCCACAGATTAAATTAATGTAGTCCCAGAGAAACCCATTGCTCTTTGAGCTCTTCTCTTTGAGATCCAAGTATACTGAAGCCCAATAGCCTAATCAGGTGACCAGACAAGTTTGATCACTATAAAGATGCTCTGATGGTATGATGGTGTTCTGAATTTCTTCACCCCTCTTGGTTGCCTACTTACCAGCCATGTTTCTGGTACCTAGTACTCACTGCACCCAGGTGCAGCAAAAAACTAAAAAACTTCAGACATCATCACTAGGAAGGAGAGCCTTCAAGACAAAAAGGGATGTAATCTGGTCCCTTCTAGCACAAATTCTTACTGAAAAAAAAATTCAATGCAAGAAAAATAGAAGGTTACTTTAAAGGCAGTTTTAAAATAAAATATTTCTGCTGGAATGTAACCTCCTTGAGGGAAGGGACTATGCTGTTTTCCATCTTTGAATGAGGTTTAATAAATATTTGGTCAATTGAAGTGAATTGTTCTTTATAGAAAGGATGATGACATTTTGCAGTACAGGAGAGCTAGCATGTAGAATATCAATGTGTGACAAGGCAGTGATTGTGTACTTAAAAGCAATGAGGTTAGCCTTTTGGATTTTTGGAAAAGAAACAATCTCCCTGCCAGAAACTTCTGATGTTGGGTTTTATGCTGTTTCTTTGAAGTTAATTCTCCTCCTCTGCTGTGAGTGGTGGCCAGAAAGTGTGTGTGTGTGTGTGTGTGTGTGCACACGCGTGTGTTTAAAAGACCCTGCTGGTTCAGTACTTACTTTGAAAAGAGATTCTTTAAATACACCAAAGACAGAAATCCAACCAGAGAATCAGAAGTACCACATGGTGATAACAGTGTAAAAGGTCCTCTCTAAGAAAAGAAGAAGACAGTGGATACTATGATTGAATTTTTGTGTCCCTCTTCACCTGGATTCCCATTCTCAAGGAGTCTTTTGGAAAAGCCAAATGAAATGGTGATAAAAGTACCTAGTATTCTTAGCAAAAATTAAGAAGCAACTCGTCAATGAATCATCAGGACAAGTTACTTCTTAGTGTTAAAGAAATCTGAGGATGAAATTGTTGACTTCAGTGAGAAACTTGCTCATTATAAATGCCCAAGCATCAGAAGGTCAATGGTCACTTTGATTCCAAAAATAAAAAGAGCACAAAATTTTTTAGGGAGATTCCAAAAAATATAAAGTGGATCTCTATTCAAACTGAGCAAACTGATGAAATCTATTTTTTAAAAAAGTAGGAAGATGATTGAATGCTTAAGTACAAACACAGAAAGAAAAACTGTATGTTTTTGGTGATTTTTTCCCCCTGTACCTAATAAGAGAAAGGCATGAGTAGGAGAGTCTAGGAAAGAACAGATAGATCACCAGAGAACAGTATAGTTGGTCTCCTGGAGTATAGTGTGATGCAAAGAGGGCTGGTACATGGACTGCATGACTTCAAAGGATCAAGTTTCCATGAGGAGTCTGCATGGAAAGGGCATTCATTGGTGCTGAAATTAGAAAAACTGAGCTTGAAAACTGATTCTGTCACTAAGAGCACTTTGCCATCAGAGCTTCAATTTTCCCACCTGCAACACAGGGATAAATAATACTTGTAATATCTACCTCAAAGACAGATATGAGGAAAGTGCTCAGGATACCTTGTCCTATAAAAACATAACATTCTTGTTATTGTTGTTGTTGTTGTTGCTATTGTAATTTATTATACCAGATCTATGTGTAGAGTTTACAATGAAGAACTTCCTCTACCAATGCATCTGATTTTCAACCTACTTTTTTACGGAACTGTCTAGGCCACTGAGAATGACTTGCCCAGGGTCACATATGTGACCAACATGTATCAGAGGTTTTTTTGTTTGTTTTTAACTTTAAGTCTCCTTGGCTCCAAGAGAAGTTCTCTAGTCATCATGCTCATACTGGATATCATTATTGTTATTATCTTCTATATTTTGTTCTAAATATTGCTAGCTCAAGTAAGTGGATCAATGGATGGAACGCTGGGCTTGGAGTCAGGAAGACTCATCTTTTTTTAGTTCAAATTTGGCTTCAGATACTTACTATCTTTATAACCCTGTGTAAGGTACTTAATTTTTTCTGCCTCAGTTCCTCAACTATTAAAAGAACTGTAGAAGGAAATGGAAACTCATTCCAGTATCTTTTCCAAGGAAACTCCAAATTAGGTTATCAAGAGTTGAACAAAAGTGAAAGTACAAAACAACATTGTATACCCTTCAGGGTATTTCTGGGATCACACATTAGGGTTTTGCGGAAGAGGAGAATATTATGATAAACAGGATGAATATGGTGGAGTGTCATGAGGGAACTTGGGGATATGAGGCAAAGAGGGGCCATGGGACATAATTGGAAATTGTGGAGGATTGTCTCTTAACTTTATGCTCCATAATGAAAAGGAAGGTGACTTTAATAATACAGGGACTTAGGGGAAGAGGTTAGCTTCATGATCTTTTCCTTTTGAACTCTCTCTTGTTAGAGTGGGAATGAATTAGTTGGTGGTTTTAGTTCTTATTCCTTTGTTAATAACTGCCCTCCCTCCTATAGGGAGATAATAAACATTCCCATTAAATAACAATATGATATTAATGACTATCAATAACCACCTCCCTTTCAAGTAAGAAATATAAACAGAGAGGGAAAACAGTCTTCTCTCCTACTATTAGTTAGTGCAATTATATAATTGTGTTTTCTTTGATATATGGTTTTGTGCAGTTATAAAAAATCATTGGACTCAAAATTCTTTGGATCATCAAATTACATTACATTATTTTTCATATTATTGATACCATCTCTTACCCTTGCTGATTGTTAGTACTTTCTGTGTACAGAAAAAGAGAGGTGGTAGTCTTGCTGAGCTCTGTTGTAGTGAAATCACATCTTGAGTAATGGGACACTTTAGGAAGAATATTGATAAGTCAGAAATATGGGGAAGTAAGGGTACATGAGGGTTATCTAGATGGTAAAGAACTTCAAGATCATACCATATAGATATAAGTTGAAGGAACTGGTGATATTTTGCCTGAAGAAGAGAAAACACAGCAATAGTCTTCAATATTTGAAGGATGGTCATAAGGAAGAAAGACTGTATTTGTGTTACTTGGTCTTCAAGTGAAGAACTAGGAACAATAAGTGGAAATTAGAGAGAGGAAGGTTTCAGTGCAGTGAAAGAAAAAAAAGTGCTGACAATTAGAACTATATAAAAGTGATATCAACTGCGTAGTAAAGTAGTGAGATGGTCATTCTTAGAAGTCTTCCAGCAGAGATAGGTTAATCATCTATCACAGTAGTTCTCAACCTGTGGGTTATGTTTAATTTGTAACAATGAAAATACATCGTGCATATCAGATAGTTACATTACAATTCATAACAGTAGCAAAATTACAGTTATGAAGTAGCAACGAAAATAATTTTACAGTTGGGGGTCACTGCAACATGAAGAAATATATTAAAGGATTGTGGTATTAAGAAGGTTGAGAACCACTGATCTCCCAGGTATGCTATAGGAAGGTATTCTCTGCATTAGGTAGAGAATTGAAATAGAAGATCTGTAAGGTCCCTTCCAAATCTAATATTCTAGGGTTCTATGACTGGCATGGTTAATTTAATGGGCAGATTGCATTTCTAACATTGTTTTGATATACCAATAGTTCATAATAAAAAGTGACAAACTTAATAAACTCAGTGTAAGTTCAATTAAAAGGGATAAGGGTAAAGAAGTTATTGGTCCCTCAGTACAAAGTACAATGACTAAAAATGCACAAGTTTTTACTCTGGCCCTCTCCATCATTACTTCCATTGCCAAATAAATTTTAGAAATTCTTTTTTTCAATACTTTGGCTAGATTTATACTATGTTTTACATAATGGCTTCCCCAAACCAGGAATTTATGCCTAGTCAAGTTCGCCTACAATACTCTCAGAGCTTTCCAAATGCTACATGTAAAGAGAATGAATAGTGGAAATTCCCATGTCTTTGGAAGTTTGTAGTTGAGGATACAGAACCACTTGTTCTTTTTTAAGCATGGATTGGAGCAGGTTGTGTCAAAGGTATGTTTTAGTTCTGATGGCCAGGGATTCTATGACTCCTCAGTCCCTACAAAGATAAAATTGTCTTCTGTCAAATTTCAAATGTGCTGATGAATTTGGAAGATATATCCATAAGATAGGATAGATAGACAGACAGACATACAGACAGACAGACAGACAGACAGACAGATAGATAGATAGATAGATAGATAGATAGATAGATAGATAGATAGATAGACAGACTCTCTTATCAGCATTGCCTGAAACTCTACTAAATTATTAATTATTTGTAATTAAATAATGTCTAAGTCATAAAGCAATTTAAGATTTACAAAGCATTTTATATGGGTATGTGTATACACACATATGTATATAAAATTTTACACTAAATTAAAATGTCAGGAACATTGATGATATTCATGATAAATGAAAGCAGATAGTGATAGTGTCTGGACATAAAAAGAATACTAGTCTAGGAATCAAGTAGAAGAACTGGGTTTCAATCTTGTCTTGACCCTTAAGTAACATATGAACCAAGTGTACTACATCTTCATCTGTGGAATGGGGTACTAAATTTGATGACCTTTAAGATCTCACATAACATTAAATTTCTGTGATTCTGTGACTAGAAAAACAAACAAAAAGAATACCTTGGTCTCAGGTCAAACAGGATACAAATTAGAAGGAGCAAAGTATAACAACAATTTGATAGCTGATCTCTCAATTGTTAACTTGATCACAAGCATGCCAGATAAACAAGAAACACAAATGGATCATGAAATGTTTGCACAGACCCGAGGCATGTGGTAGGGGTAAAGATTCAAGGTTAAAGTAATGGAAAGGGGTGAATGGGGAGTGGGCTGAGGATATGAACCACAAGATTCAGAGATCTGTAGGTGGAAGGGACAAGACTGCTATTAAATATCATCAAGGGGTCTTGAAACTAATTTGACTTCAAATGCAAAGATCTTGGTACTAAATCCAGGAAGGCTTCATAGGAGAGGTTCACATTACACAGCACTTGATACTCAAAAAATCTTTGAGATAGGTGGTGTAGGTATGTATTACTAATCTTTCAGGTAGCCAGCGCAAAAAGTGCTGAAGCCAGAGTCACGTTAAATCATTGACTCAGATACTTACCACCTCTGTGACCCTGAGTAAGTCACATAAACTCTCTCAGCTTCAGACTAATCAACTCTAAAACGTGAATAATCATACCACCTCTTTCAACGAGGTTGTTGGAAGGCTCAGATATTATATAAATTGCTTTGTGCTAGCTATTTATCATTATCTCTATGAAACAGATAAACTAGGAAGCAGAAAAGTTAAATCATTTGACCATGGTCACATAGCTAATAAGGGTCGGACTTCAGTTCAGAATCTTTTGCCACTATACTACACTTCCTCTTATTGAATTGTCATATATTTAGTGTTTCTCAAGAAATTCTTCCTACAGATTCCCCTGCATTCTTCTTTCCTTGTCCCAACTTGTTCCTCCGTGGTAACAGCTATCATTAGATTTGGAGCTGGAAGGAATCTTAGCATTTAGTGAAAAACAAACAAAAGAAACCCCCACACTTCAGATACGTGGAAACTGAGACCCAGAGACAAGTAACTTGTCCAGTGTCACATAGCTTCTAAGTGAAAAAGCCAGGACGCAGAAGTCATCTAACTAAAAGTTCAATGATATTTACAGAACAGACCATGTCTCCAAACTGGCATCTCCCTCCTTTCCCGTAGGCATCACGGCTCTCAGCAGCAGTACATGGAAGGTGCATGGAATGAAACAGAGATGCCTCCTGGCTTCTTTCTGCAAGGCTTCTCTGAATTCCCTCGCCTACAGCCTTTCCTCTTTGTGCTTCTCTTAGTCATACACCTGGCCACCCTGAGTGGAAACCTGATCATCCTAGTATCTGTGGCCTCAATTGCCAGTCGCCCCCCAATGTTACTCTTCCTGTGCCAGCTGTCAGCAATTGAGCTCTGCTATACCTTGGTAGTAGTGCCCCGCTGCCTAGCTGACCTGGCCAGGGGCCAAGAAGGGGGCAGCCCTATCTCATTTGTGGGCTGTGCGGTACAAATGCAGATGTTTGTGGCTCTTGGAGGAGCTGAGTGCTTCCTGCTAGCAGCCATGGCCTACGACCGCTATGTGGCCATCTGCCACCCTTTGCGCTACCCAGTCATGATGACTTCAGGGCTCTGTGGGAGGCTGGCTATAAGCTGCTGCCTTGGGGGACTGGTGGTCTCCCTCTTTCTCACAGTGGCTATCTTCCAAATGCCTTTCTGTGGCTCCCACCTGTTGATTCACTTCTTCTGTGATGTAACTGCCCTACTGCACCTTGCCTGTACCCACAGCTATGTGGAGGAACTGCCTTTCCTTGGGGCTTGCATTGTTCTGTTACTGGTGCCCTCTTTCCTGATCCTGACTTCTTATGGTGCCATTGTGGGTGCCCTGCGTCGCCTGCATTCATCAGGGGGCCGCAAGAAGGCTGCATCCACTTGTGCCTCCCACCTGGCGGTTACCCTGCTACACTATGGCTGTGCCACCTTCATGTATGCACGACCCAAGACCAGTTATGCCCCAAAGAGGGACCGGACTCTGGCACTTGTCTATACCAATGTGACACCCCTACTCTACCCACTCATCTACAGTTTCCGTAATCGGGAAGTCACCACAGCCATACACAGGGTACTGAGACTGAAAGGAGATGGTCACTTTTTGGTTACTGGGTGACCCACACGCTCCAACCCTAAAGGACAAACAGTGGAACCTAGGGTGGTGGAGGTATGGTTCTGGACAAAATAAAATGGTGTTCCTCTTCCAGTCTTGCTCTGTCATTTAGGCAGTAGCATCTAGTGTTCAGGACTGGGAAAGAAATGGATTCAATTCTTCTCTGGATCCTATGTCCTATAGCCCAGAGACCCAATTCCTGACTAAAGATCTCTCATCACATGAAAGAAATAGGAACCAAATGAACATATACATACACACAAAAATACTGACAAGGTCCAAAATGTGCAAGTGTGTTTAGCTGAGACCATTGTACCCCTGCTGAGGCAATGTGTGTGGAGGGTGGGGTTGGAGGGAGACAGGGGACAGGGTGAGGGAATGAAGGAAGATTACAATAGAGAGAATGGGGTGAGATGAGTGAGCACAGCTTGCCTGGGGAAGGTAAGTTTTATTTTTTCTTGTTGCTATTTTAAAACTCAAATACATATTTCTTGTGAAAATCAGTTTCTACTTTTCCAAATCATCAAACAAAATAACAGTTGAAAGAATAAAATCCAGTAATCTGGAGGCAGTAGTGTTTGTTTTTGTTCTATTTGATCATGTAAAAGGACACGGGGAATTAGGGAAAGTTGGGTTAAAAGTAATTATGTTAGAAATGTTATTTTTCACATACCACAGCATTTCTAAATGCTTTATAGTCTCTCTTGCTCTTGACAGCTGTATAATACATTCATATACTTAAAACTTGTGAAGCACTTAGTACAGTATCTGGTACATGGTAGGCACTTAAATGATTTCTATTTCTCCTCCTCCATCTTAAATACCAAGAAATAACTTCTCATGGTTTGATATGTAGTTTTTGGAAGGGTCAAACTAGCTAAATAAATAGTGCCCACTATTACTGCTTACTGGCAAAAGTAAGGAACCCAGAGGCAGTGAGGTGCACAGTGAATAGAGCACCAGCCCTAGAGTCAGGAGGACCTGTGTTCAAATCTGGTGTCAGACACTTAATTCTTACTAGCCATGTAACTTTGGGCAAGTCACTTAACCACTATTGCCCTCCTTTGCCCCCTCCAAAAAAAAGGTAAGGAACCCAAGGAAAGGGATATCCCTCTCCAAAAGTTGAATGGATCCTTTGGCAAGTAATAATAAAAGTGACTCCAAACACCACATAAACTCTTGCAATTCTAAACTGGAGGGAATTTTTCTGAGGTATATTTTTTGTGTGTGAAACTGACGGATATGAACTGGTCTTGAGATTTTTAAAGCCTCCCCTTGGAACTGAATGAAAGATTTACTTTATTTCATATTTGCTGTTGAAAGCTGAAAACTGTCAAGGTGAGAAGATCTACCTCACAGTCCTGTGCATTTTCCCTTCCTTGGAGTTCTGTCCCCTTACTCCTAGATCTGAAAGAGACTGAATCCAATTGTTCAGAGATTTCATTCCTAACTGCTTATTCCCAACATTTGTTATATTTCCCTAATGGTAAGGGGAAGAATTGTTACTTTCAGATATATGCTAACATTGAATTTTTGTAGTGACAGACAGGGTTGAACTAAGCCCAGGACAGCACGGAGTTCCTTAGTTCACCTCTCTGTTTGAACCAGCTTCCTTTTATCCCCCATTGAAAGTGCATAACAGGACTAGACCCTTAACAGCTGATCCTCAGTTGAATTCCACTCTGACCACACATTTTGCTTGGTTCTGATCACAAAGCTCTGGGTCTATGATAAGGGAAGTAGCCCAGAGTAGCAGAATAATTTAAAGGAAAGAAGACTGGATCTGTAGTGAGAGTGCCCAGTTTTATACCTAGATTCTAGTTGTGTGACCTTAGACAAGTCACAGCCCCTCTGTAAAAATGTCTGTAAAATGAACTAATTGGGCTGAATGATTTCCCAGGTTCCTTCCAGATCTAAAGCTGTGATCCTTTGCTCCTGAAGCCACAGCAACAAGTGACCCTGGAAACAGTTCCTTTTCTGAGGACCATAAATCTCATAGTATCTCTCTAAATCAGACAATATTGACAGGTTCAACTTCAGCTTGCCAAGGAGTTGTTCCGACACATAAACTTGAAGCCAGAAACTATGAATGCACAGAAATAAAGTAATTGGGTCAGAAAGGCTCCAGAGATGTGTACTGAGATGGAACAATGAGGAGAAGAGTCAGGGAACTTTTTAACAATGCATTTATTTTATTTGATCAAAAGAATTGATTAAAAAGTGTTATATTCTACATAATTGATTTAAGAATATTGTTTCAGGCATGTAGCTCTCTGGCCTTATGTCACCCATTTTGGACCCCAGATTGTGCTCCTAAGGAGATATTCAAGCATCACATCTAGTGAACATTTCAAGAAGTATAATGGGATAAGTAAAAAATTAGCATAGAATACCTCAAATTGTTACCATTCCACAAATAGATATTTATCATCCTTAGGCTTGAAATGAATTTTCTTCAAAATCTTAGGAATTTCTTGGCCCAGATCATTTGTCAGTAAACACTGGTACATTTTTGTTGTATTTAGACCAAAGTGACACAGTTTGATGGTTAACATGGAGTCTTAATAAATATCAAAAAGAAATCAACAACCAATGGAGTTGAGCTTACTATTGCAATTAGAGCTGTACAAATTAATTTAAATTTCTGGGAAAATAAAGGCCATGTTGAGCTACTGTATTTTGTTAGGGAGATAAGCACTTTCTGATAAATTTTTAAATATTTCAAAGTAAACAACAGAGGATTCCTAGCACATCCTAATCTATAAAGCCATTATAATGAGGAATGCCAGATGTAGCAGAACTCCAATATAACCACTGCTCCTGCTATAGACAGCAGCTACCCTCAATGCTTCCCAACAAGATAAAAAACCTAATTGAATGTAGTGTTGCCAAACTTCTACCTACCTATACCTTTTCCTATTCCAGACTTTATCTCCCTATCATAGGTACCCTTTTATTAGCTTTTGGATGGTTTGTGAGAGTAATCTGGAAACTAAACTCAACTATATAAAACAATAAAGGGAAAATAATGCATAACTTAAAAAATCTTTGTGGGAAAATACAGAAAATGTATTCACAGTGTTTAATTAAGCAGAAAGTATAGGCATAGAAATTAGATACAAATTCTTCAAAGTGCTGACCAGTTTTAATTCAATATGCCTCAAAAGTTCAGAAACTGCTACCAGTGATCAAAACTAAATAAATTAGGGGTAAAGGGGGTGAACAGGAAAGAATTAAGACATGGTTTCAGTCACCTACTGAAGGAAAAAAAACTATCAAACTGTACATCTGATCACATTTTTAAATGTATAGGACTTTTTAAGTACAGTGCAGTAGAACATTAAAATACAGATTTTTCAGAAATGTAAATGATATCCCACTTTCTAACATAGAGTACCTTTTTTTAACCTAGGGTTACCAAGGGAGGAAAGTTTAGGGAAAAAAATTAAATTATAGCTTTATATATTCATAGAAGAGATGAATATAGGCCAGAATAATTAAGGTAGGCTTTCTGAACAAGGGAAGCTTAAGCTATGCTTTAAATGATACATATAACTTAGATAGACAGGAAATTAGAACAAAATTTAATGCTTATAAATTAAATATAACATTTTCAATTAGAATTTGGGTCCATATTTCAGCCCTTTAAAAGGTTGGGTGTTTTGGCTTAGTGTGGTCTTTTGAAGGGAACATTGGGAATAAGAAAGGAAGAGGCAAAATAAGATAAAGAAAAGTGGAAAAATTGAGAAACAGGGAAATGACATATGGAAGGAGAGGGAAAAGAGAAAAGGAAGAAATATTTAGACATGTATGCAGCAAACAGGTAGGAAGGAAAGATTATACACACATGTACTTATATATTATATATAAGGATATATATGTAATATTATTATGTAATAATACATTGATATTATATTGCCATATAATATATATATATATATATATATATATATATACATATATATGTGCAGAGAGAGAGAGAGAGAGAGAGAGAGAGAGAGAGAGAGAGAGAGAGAGAGAGACTAAAAGATGTAGACCTAGCGGGAAGTATTTAAGGCAAATAGCTCTTACCACAACCTGCTAATTTACTTGGGCTAAACATTTCAGCATGCTGTCACCTCTTCATTATCATTATAAATGCTAATTAAGTAATTCAGCACTAATCACAACTCTTCAAATTCCCTTCAAATGGAAGATTCTCTTTGAATCTGGATAGGGTGACAACAGCCACTCAAAGGAAAACTTTTCTCTGTGTGCAAAAGTACTATTTAGTGCAAAATTGCCCAGAAAAATTACATGAAATTCATTAGCAGACACACACACACACACACACACAGTCACTCACACACACACACAGAGTCTCCTACTCAGACCACATCTGAAGGGTTGTGTTCTGTTCTGAAAGTAATCTCAATAAGGCTTTGACACGTTGATGAGAAGCCAGAGAAGAGTGATCAGGAGGCTGCTAGGACTAGGAGTTCTGGCACATGAGAATAGGTTGAAGGAACTAGATATATTAAACTTTTTGGTTGGGAGAACAGAAAACAATGAAGTGACCTAACAATTAATTCTATTACCAGGGAGAAACGGACTGTCTTGGAAGTTAGCAGAATCCCCATTAGTGGACTTTTTTTTTTTTTAGATAGAGGCTATATGACCAATCACTGGATGAAAATGTTGAAGAGAGTATTATTCTTCCTTCCTCTTTTCTTGCTGGTTGGATTAAATGGCCTCCACCTGAAATTGTTTCTAACCAACATTCTATGATCATTGACTTCAAGAGCAACTCAAAATCAAGACCCTTGGGAGAAAGGTGAGTAGACCTCAAAGAAACAAACAAAATAACAGTTAGGGTTCATACACCTAAATTACATCCTCTTTTATGTCACATCAACTCAGTGACATTTTGAAATTTAGTCTTATAAATATATTTTATTTATTGCATTAACTATTTCCCAATTACATTCAAGAAATTTTTAACATTATATTTTTAAAGATTTGTTTCCCACATTATTTCCCTTTCTTAACCCCACATCAATTCCCTCCTTCACCCTCATTGAGAAAGCAAGTAATAAGGTCTTGGAAATCTAAAGTTTTAAAGTTTTCCTCCCTTAAGGGCAGCTAGGTGTTATAGTGGATAGAGTGATGAACCTGGAGTCAGGAAGATACATCTTCCTGGAGTTCAAATCTGACCCCAGACACTGACTGGCTATGTGACCCTGGACAAGTCACTTAACCCAATATACCCCAGTTTCCTCATCTGTAAAATGAGCTGGAGAAGGAAATGGCAAATCAGTCCAGTACCTTTGCCAAGAAAACCCCAAATGGGCTCACAAGTAGTCAGACATGACTGAAATAACTTAGTAAAATAACAAAGGGTCCTAGTCATATAATCCCCTTCTATTTGACAGAGCAGTTTCTCAGTAATCTATCTCTACCCAAAAAATGCAATTAGAGTGTTCAATTGTCACAAACATAATAACATTTTATATTTATATATATCTTTAAGATTTATAAAAAGAATATATTCACCTCCAAACAACTATAAAATAGAACCCCAAAATGAATTCTGGAATGGTAGAACCCACAAAAAGCCAGGGTGCAAGCCAAGAAAACTTGGTTGGTCATCAAGAAAGGTCTGTCTCACTAAAGTAAGAGATTAAGTGTAGTCCAGGATAGAAAGCTTCCTGGCAAGTCAGCAGGAGGCCTCAGAAAGCCAGTAAGAGAAACTGAGTTTCAGTGTGGTATGAATAGGCAGACATCAGTTCCAGGATCACCTCCCCTTGCCACATAGCAAGGGGAACTAGAAGATGCCAATGCCAGAACCCTCCATGTGCCTCAGTGCAGCCCCAGGCAAACAGAAAAATGCAAGCACTGGCACCCTTCATGTACCTCATCATAGACAGGCAAATGGGCAGATACCAGTGTGGGAACTCCCTCCACCATGTGTCTCAGCACACCAGGAGAGCTAGTATTAGACCCTACCATATGCTTCAGGTCAGCACCAAGTAAGCTGCCAGACCCCTATGGTCTCCAGCATTGACAGCAAATACGTACCCTGCCCCTCACTACAGCACCAGACACAAGGGTCCCCCGTGGTCCTCTTAGCAAGACAGTAAAGCACAAGGCAAATAACCAGGACCTACAGCCTCCAGCATAAGTACACTTGGGACAGTGGCCCTGCAAACCCAGGAGCAGAGCTTAAATTTAAAAGTAAGGAGGAAAGCTAGAAAATGAAGAAAATAACAAACAAAAAGAATGAAAAAATCTGACTATAAAAAGTTATAATGGTGACAGGGAAGATCAAGACACAAACTCAGAAGAGGACAACAATGTCAAAACACCCATGAGCAAAGCCCTCTCAAAAAAAAATGGGAATTGATCTCAAGGCCAGAAAAAACTATCTGAAAATCATAATCAAAAGGTGGACCTGGACATCATACTTCAAGAAATTATCATAAAATAAATCACAAAACAATCAATAATTTCATCAAAGGGAATAAGAACAATGAGACAGCATATCAAAATTTATTAGATGCAACTAAATCAGGACTTATGAGAAAATGTATTTCTCTAAATTGTTACATCAATAAAATAGAGAAAGGGCAGATAAATTAATTGGGCGTTCAATTTAAAAATCTTTAAAAAGAACATATTTTAAATCCTCAAATGAGCATCAAATTGGAAATTCTGAAATCCAAAGGTGAAATTAATAAAACTAAAGGAAAACTATTGATCTAATAAATAAAACTACTAGCTGTTTTTTCTTTTGGCCGTGGTGCTAGAAACCAATGAAAGATAAGTCATTGGTTGATTTGACTTGAAAAAGAAAGAAGAAAACCAAATTATAAGTATCAAAAAAGAAAAAAAGTGAATTCATCACCAAAGAAGAGGAACTTAAAACAATAACTAAGAACTATTTTGCCCAACTATATCAATAAATCCGGCAATCCAAGTCACTAAATATTTACAAAAAATATGTTTCCTGGATTAATAGAGATGGAAATAAAAATAACTAAATAACCCCATCTTAGAAAAAGAAGTTGAACAAGTCATCAGTGAATTCCCTAATAAAAAGTCCCCATGGCCATGAGTTCACAAGTGAATTCTACCAAATATTTAAAGATCAGTTAATTACAACATTATATAAACTATTTGGAAAAAGACAGGCAAATGAGTCCTACCAAATTCCTTTTATGACAAATATGGTGCTGATACCTAAACCACAGAGAGCCAAAACAGAGAAAGAAAATTATAGACCAATTTCCCTAATGAATATTGAAGTAAAATTTTTAAGTAAAATACTAGCAAGGAGATTACAGCAATATATTACAAGGATCATATACTACAAACAGATGAGATTTATACTAGAAATGCAAGATTGGTTAAATATTAGGAAAATTATAAGTATAATTGACTATATCAATAATAACAACAACAGGAATTATATGATCATCTCAATAGATGCAGAAAAAGCTTTGGACATAATACAGCACCTATTCCTATTAAAAATGCTATAGAGCATAGGGAAAGGAGAGCTTTCCTCAAAATGACATTCAGTATTTATCAGCAAGCACAATCTCTACTGGGGCTAAGCTAGAAACCTTCTCAATAAGATCAGGGTGAAGCAAGCATGTCCATCATCACTACTATTATTCCATATTGTAATAGAAACGTAAGCTATAGCAGTAAGAGAAGAAAAATAAAATGAAGGAATTAGAATAGATGAGGACACAAAACTGTCCTCTGCAGACTGTATAATGATGTACTTGGAGAATCAACTAAGTATTTTTAGGAATAAGTAATACCTTTAGGAAAGTAGCAAGATATAAAATAAACCTACATAAATCAACAGAATTTCTATGTTACCAATAAAATCCAGCAGCAAGAGATAGAAAGAGAAATTCCATTTAAAATAACTGTAAACAGGGCAGCTAGGTAGCACAGTAGGTAGTGGCCCAGGAGTCAGGAGGACCTGAGTTCAAATCTCACCTCAGACCTTTACTAACTGCATGACACTGGGCAAGTCACTTGAGCCCAATGCCTCCCAAAATAAAAGGGAGGAGGCAGCTAGGTGTCACAGTAGAGCATCAGCTCTGGAGTCAGGAGAACCTGAGTTTAAATCCAGACTCAGACAATTGACACTTATTAGCTGTGTAACCCTGGGCAAGTCACTTAACCCTTTTTGCCTCACCAAAGAATACAAATAAAATAACTGTAAACAATAAAAAATGCTTGGGAGTTTACCTGCAAAGACAAACTAAGACCAAAAGAAAACAATTACTAAATACTTTTTACACAAAGAAAGTCAGATCTAATCAACTAGAAAAAATATCAGTTGCTCATGGATAGATTTAGCCAATATAATTAAAATGACAATTCTGCCTAGTTTGAACTATTTATTTAACGCCATATCAATCAAACTATGAAAAATATTTTATAGGGCTAGAAAAAATAACAGAAAACAATCATCTGAAAGAAAATAAGATTGAGGCCAAGAGAATCAATGAAAAAAACACATGAAGGAAGTTGATCTAGCCATACCAGATCTCAAACTGTATTATAAAGTGGCAGCTATCAAGAGTCTAGTACTGGTTAAGAAATAAATAGAGTGTTGGACCAGTGGAATAGATTAGTTATATATTACATTATACTAAATGAGCATATAATCTAGTAGATAAAAATCAAAAGATCCAAACTTTCAGAACAAAAACTCATTATTTAACAAAAACTGCTAGGAAAATTGGAAAACAGCATGACAGAATCTAGGTATAGACCAATATCCCATACCATATGCCCAGAAAAGGTAAAAAATGTTACATGATTTTTCACATAAAAGGATATGCTATAAACAAAGTAGCAGAGTATGGAATAGTTTATTTGTCAGATCTATGGATGAGAGAAGAATTTGGACCAAAGAAAACAGAGCATTACATTTTTTAAAAATTAATTTTGATTACATCAGATTAAAAACTTTTTGCAAAACAAAATCAATAAAGCCAAAAATAGAAAGAAAACGGAAAACTGGAGTGGGGGGAATTTTACAACATGTATCTTTAATAAAGGCTTAATTTTCCAAGTGTATAGAAAATGAAGTCAAATCTATACAACTATAAATCATTCTCCAAATAATAGGTGGTCAAAAGATATGAACAGGCAGTTTTCAGATGAAGAAATCAAAGCTACCTATAATCATATAAAAATTTTTCTAAATCACTATTGATTAGAAACTTGCAAATAAAAATATATCTGAACCATCACCTCACACCTATCAGATTGATTAATATGACAAAAGAAAATGATAAATGTTGTAGGGAGGGTTATAAACGCTTGAACACTAATGCATTGTTTGTGCAGTTGTAAACTGATGCATTCTGGATCCATTCTCCATTCTGGAGAGCAATTTGTAACTATGGCTAAAGGACTATAAAATTATGCATACTATTTGATCCAGTGATACCATTGCTAAGTCTACATCCCAAAGACATCTAAAAAGGATGAAATAATTAACAACTTTAGCAAAGTTGCAGTCTGTAAAATAAACCCACATATATTATCAGCATTTCTATGTTACCAAGAAAGTCAAGCAACAGGAGATAGAGAAATTCCATTTAAAATAACTATAGACAATATAAAATGTTTGGAGGTATACCTACCAAGACAAACCCAGGAACTATATAAACATAATTACAAAACACTTTTCTCACAAAAAAAGTCAGATTTAAACAATTGTATCTATTTCTCATGGGCAGGCCAAACTAATTTTTAAAAAATGAAAATTTTGTCTAAATGAATCTACATATTCTGGGTCATTCTAATCAAACTACCAAAATTATTTTATCAAGCTAGAAAAAAATAATAACAAAATTCATTTGGATGAAGAAAAGGTCAAGAATATCAAGAGAATGAATGAAAAAATGCAAAGGAAGGTGGCCTAGACATACCAAATTTCATACTGTATTATAAAGCATCAATTATTAAACCTATTTAGTACTGTCTAAGAAACAGTGATGGATAGATCAGTGGTATAGGTTAGGTACACAAGACATAGTAGTCAAAGACTGTAGGAATCTATTGTTTGATAAACCCAAAGATTCCAACTTCTTGGATAAGACTCTCACTATTTGATAAAAAGTGCAGGGAAAAGTGAAAAATGGTGTGGCAAAAACTAGGCATAGAACAAGATCTCACACTCTGTACTAACATAAGGCCAAAATGGGTACATGACTTAGACATAAATGGTGATACTGTAAGCAAATTAGAAGAGCAAGGAATAATTTACCTATTGGATCTGTGGAGAAGGGAAGAATTTATGACCAAAGAAGCAATAGAGAATGTAATGAAATACAAAATGGATCGATGACATTAAATCGAAAATCTTCTATATAAATAAAACCAATACAACCAAGATTCAAAGGAAAGCAGAAAGCTGGGAAACAATTTTTATAGCCAATGTTTCTGATAAAGACCACCTTTCTAAGACAGAGATAGAACTGGATCCAATTTATAAGAATACAAGTCATGCCCCAATTGATAAATGGTCAAAGGATATGCATAAGCAGTTTGCAGTTGAAGAAATTAAAATTATCTACAGACATATGAAAAAATGCTCTTAATCAGTATTCATCAGAGAAATGCCAATTAATGCTCCTCTGAGCCACCACCTCACACATATCAAATGGGCTAATATGACAGAAAAGAAAAATGATAAATGCTAGAGAAGATAGGGGAAAATTGGAACAATAATGCATTGTTGGATTTGTGAACTGATCCAACCATTCTGGAGAACACTTTGAAAGGGTTTGCCCAAAGGGCAATCAAACTGTGCATACCTTTTGGTCCATCATTAGCACTGCTAAGTCAGGATACCAAAAAGATCCTTAAAAAGGGAAAAGGATCCGCATGCACAAAAATATTTATACCAGTTCTTTTTGCAGAGGCAAAGCACTGGAAATTGATGGGACGCCCATCACTTGGGGAATGGCTAAGCAAATTGTAGTACATGAATGTAATGGAATACTATTGTGTTATAAGAAATTATGAGCAGGCAGATTTCAGAGAACATAGAAAGATCTACATGAACTGATGCTGAATGAAATGAGCAGAACTAGGAGAACATTGTACACAGTAACAGCAGCATTGTGTGATGATTAATAATAATAGATTTAACTCTTCTCAGTTATACAATGATCTAAGGCAATTCCAAAAGACTTTTGATGGAAAATGCTAACCACATCCAGAAAAAAAAACTATGGAGTCTAAATGCCAATCAAAACATACTATTTTCCCTTTTTTGCATGTTTTGTCTTTTTCTTTCTTTTTTTTAATTTAAAAATTGTTTCCAAAATGCATGTATTGGTGTTTATATTAAACAAATTAAATTTCCTTTCTTTTTTAATTGATTTATTTGCTTTTAGTTTACAAGATTCAGTTCCACAGTCCCTTGAGTTTCAAATTTTCTCCCTTCCTTCTCCCTACCCCAACCCCCAATGGTGGCATGCAATCAAATATAGGATCTGCAAATACTTTCACATTGGACATTAGACTGGTTGTATAGAAGGGTTGTAACCAATGGAGTGAACAATGGGAAAGAAGAAACAAAACCAAACACTGAAAAGAATACAGCATGTAGATTGCTTCAGTGTCCATTCAAACTCTGTTGTTTCTAGATCTGTGTCTGAATATAGATATCTCCTTCCATCCTGAGACTTGTAGAGTTGTCTTATAACCGTGCGTTGCTGAGAAGAGGCCAGTTTATCAAAACTGGTCGTCACATATATGATGTATCTGTGATTGTGTACAATTTTTTTTCTGGTCCTGCTCTTCTCACTTAGCATCAGTTTGGATAAGCCTGTCTTTTTCTTTCTTGTGATTTTTCCTCCTTTGTCCTGATTCTTTATTTACAACATGACTAATGTGAAAATATGTTTAACATAATTATAAATATATAACCTCTACCATATTGCTTGCTTATATCATCTTAAGAAGGTGGCGTGGAGGGAGGTAGAAAGAAAACTTTGGAACTCAAAATTTCATAAAAATGAAATTTATATATAATTGGAAAAAATAAATTCTTATTAAGAATAAAAAGAAACAAACTACCTCATTGGCCTCTAGAGTTTCAGTGAGAGAACAATTCTGCAGGATGTTTTTCCCAATCACTCTTGAATTTTATTTTCTTGTTTGCCAAAATTCAGGATGTATCCCTTAAATGAGATTGAGAGTTCATGCCACCCAACGATGCCATTCCAAGATAAGGAAGGAGAGAATACAACATTTACTCTTAGCAGAGTCTAAATTCAGTTATGCAGAGAACAGAAAGAGTGTAACATAATATGAAAAATATTGTCCTGTAATTCAAGCTAATTATTATACATGGTTTCTATAATTTCTTGAGGAGCTATGAGATACCCAGGACTATTCCTTTGACTTATTTGCATAGCACTCCTGTACATTATGGGAGAGAATATAAAGAGGCACCTGGAGCTATTCCTAAGTCCTCTGCATAATTGAACATTGAAGAAATAGTTTCCCCAAATATACACAGAAAATCTCTAGGCACTAGATCACTTGACCTTTTTGCCTTAAATAGGTGAACCAGGCAGAGCACCATACCTTTTGAATTTTATGAAAGCCAGACAGCAGGCTGCTCATGAAGATACAGTAATTGAAGCTCTCAGAGAGGAATTTCACAGCTGTTTTAGGCAGGAGCTATCCAATAACATGGAAACCAGCAGGAGAGAAAGTTCCCTTTATTTTTCAGGGCTTCATTTCTTCATGTATAAAATGAGCAGCTATACTAGGTTGACCTCAAAGGTCATTTCTGGATTTAAGTATGACCTCCTATGAATCCATGCATTAGAAAATTAACTGAGTAAAATAAAAACCTTGTACATTTATAAAACAAAATCTTGTTAGTTGAGGTGGATTTACCTATGTAAAATTAAAAATCACTTGCAACAAACTTTGATTCTCTAACTTATGAATAAAACATGATATAAGAATAAGTAGAGCTTGGTAACAGGTACTCAAAGAGTGTTTTCAAATCTAATATATATGACAACTAAAATAAGTAATAAAAAGAAATGTACAATTTTGTTAAACATTGTGAATAGAACTAAAAGGATGATGAGATATCAGTTTGAACATAGTCTATGTACCATAAAGACTGGATGTGGAAAAACTACGTTCTCTTAGGTAATTGGTTCTGATTTTAAAAAAAACACTTTCTGATTTGTTCTGCAAAAAAGCACCTTTTTCTCTACAGATGTTTTAATTGTGGTGTTCAAAATCCCTAAGAAGGTATGGACTTCAAGCACAAAGTGAACTTCCTGAGGACAGGTACAGTCTTTTGCCTCTTTTGTAATCCAGATCTTAGTATGCTACCTGTCACATAGTAAAGGTTTAATAAATGACTATTGATTGACTAATTAAGCTGCAACAAAAAGAATCATGCTTTACAAAATTTTATAAAGGCCCACATTTCAGGTTGAGGAAAGGTTCAATAAGGAAAAGAAGTAGTCCAGATAGTTTTAGAAAGAAAGACTTGTCATTAAACAACAAATTTCATCTCAAACAAAAGATTAATGGGATTTAGAATCCAAAGACCTTCGTTTGAGTTTGAGCCTTGTCTCTTATTACCAGAGTGACCTCAGGAAGGCCATTTCACTTTCCTACATCTTTGCTTCATCATCTATTAAATGGGGAGCAGATTAGATGATGTCTTCTGGACAAGAACATGTGCAAGATTAAACTGAATGCTATTTCATTATTATGAGCAAGAAGATTGGCCCTAGAAAAGAGCTGAGGAAATGTTTCTCCCTCTGGTCTTTGCCGAGGTGGGAGAGTAGGAGTGTGGGATGTATTTCTGAAGCCCCAGAATATGGGTAGTTTTAATTTATAAGTAAAGGATAAATGGAATCTTAACTGTTAGGGAAACATTAGGAAACATACCAAAGGCCTAAGTAGTGGTTAGTGAAATTTTGCTATTTAATTTAAAGTTCCTGGGATTTAATTTACTATTGTTTTAAGCTTTGATTACTGAAATAATTGTCTGAATTGTCATGAAATCAATAGCAGAAAATGGCATATGCTATAGTCTGGGAACTGCTGAAGGTGGATGTCTATGCCTGGGGAAAGTTTTAGAGCTGAATTTGCCAAGGCCGAAGATAGGATCTCCCTGACTTTGTTTCCCCATTGTAATATTTCTTGCCTGAAAAGGAAATTTCTCCACCTGGTTAATCCTGAGTCTTGCTTTTGATATATTGTGACTACATGATTGGCTGTCAGATATGACTCATCCCTAGAATCAAAAAGAACTAAGGGAGATTTCCCCCCTCTTATGATATATGAACTATGTCCTTTTTTATTTTACAGCAAATTTCTATAATCAAGAAGTTTTTGTAAGTATAATACTAAATCAATGAAATGACAGATTGATACTGGAATATCTGAGTCACTAAATAGAATGTAAGTATCAACATCTTACAATTTTAACCTATTATATTTGTGGTCAAATTATAATATATCCAAATTATAATAATCCTCCTAAGGGGGAAATAATTAAGCAATAGGACAAAGGTGTAATGTAAGAAGTTTTCTAAATAAATGGAATTATATATTTTGAGAAAGCAATATGATTAGACTATTTTCTCTAAGACTTACATATGGATGTATAGGATTGACTTCCCAATTTATTTGTGATAGAAATTGAGGGTTTTTAGTATGTTTTAGAAATAAGTTCTTAAAATTGGATTAGGGATTTTACACATAAATTATAGGGAAATGGTATAGAAAATGAAATTGTTTGCCCATATTTAAAGTATTTGCCTGATAATTTTAAAAGGAAAAATAGTTCATTTTACAGTTGGACCCTTATAAATTTTTAAAAGGATTCTTATATAAGGTATAGGATTAAGGTAAGGATAGAAACAGCAAATGTCATATAAAATGAAATTTTTGAAAGTTTCAAAATAGGAGAACCAAATTCAAGAAATCATACTAAATTATATTACATCAGAATCATCAAGGAACCTCTAGATTTAGAACTAGAGAAACAAAGTCCCCTTCAAAGCTATCTTGAGAATAAAACCTGTTGTCTAAGAAGACATATTTATGGATCAGATAACTACATGAGACACATGGGACTCAAAATGTGTTGATTCAATGGACATTTGGAATGGATTACTAGGATACAAGGTGACTTGATACATTAATATTGGTGATAATTATTGCATTATTTTGGTCTTTTGTTTTGAGATGTTTAAGTTTTCTTGGTTAACTTGGTAACAAGAAAATCATCCTTCTCTGAATTATCTCGTGAGCCCCCTAAGTAGTTTGATCTCTACTTGATAAACTCTGCATAAAAAAATTTCCCCTAATTTTCTGCTTTCATTTTTATCTTGGATATGTTTGTTTTATTTTCATAAAACCTTTTTAATTTAGTGTCATCAAAATGAACCATTTTACATCCAATTTTGATTTCTATCTGTTTTTATTCATAAGTCTAATAAGTAATATGTTCAACATTCTTCTAATATTCTTGTAAATCTCTCTTTCTATATATAGGTCATGCATCCATTTTGACCTTATCATGGTAAAGGCTGTAACATATTGGTTTTTGCCCAATTTCTGCCATACTGCTTTCCAGTTTTCCCAACAGTATTTTATTTTACCAAATAATGAATTTTTATTCCA
The DNA here is from genome assembly GCA_028646575.1 of Pseudocheirus occidentalis. Classification (NCBI taxonomy): domain Eukaryota; kingdom Metazoa; phylum Chordata; class Mammalia; order Diprotodontia; family Pseudocheiridae; genus Pseudocheirus; species Pseudocheirus occidentalis. Next base: position 80,113,418 of record CM053597.1, read on the forward strand.
AAATATTATCTTTATAATTTGTCAAATAAAAGGTTATTGTGTTTACTTGTTGCTGTAAATTGTATGCTTGTTCTGTTCTATTAATCTACCTTTCTATTTCTTATCCAGTACCAGATAGTCTTGATAATTATTGACTTATAGCTTATGATTTTGTACTATTAAAATTCCTTCCTTCATATATTTTTCATTATTTCCTTTTATATTCTTGATTTTTCATTTTTTTCCAAAATGAATTCTGTAATTATTTTTTAATTCAATAAAAATATTGGTAACTTAACTGTAATTGAATTAAATATATAAATTAACTTGAGTAATTATATTTTTACTATTTTGGCCCTGCCTACTCATGAACAATTAATATTTCTTCACTTATTTAAATCTGACTTTCTTTGTATAAAAGTTTTTTTAATAATTTTCTTTATATAGTTCCTGAGTTTGTTTTGGCAGGTCTACTCCCAGGTATTTTTTCCTGTCTAGAGTTATTTTAAATGGGGAATGATTCATTACCTCTTCTGGCAGAATTGTGTTAGTGATCTATGGGAATGCTGGTGATTTATGTGGATTTACTTTATATCCTACTAATTAGGCATATTAATTGTTTCTACTAACTTTTTAGTTGTGTCTTTAGGATTTTCAAGTACATCATCATATCATCTGCAAAAAGGGATTCTTTTATTACCTCATTTTTTCTTCTAATTCATTCTATTTCTTTTTCTTATCCTACTGCTACTGCTAGGATTTCTTTTTTTAAAAATTATCTTGGTCACATCCACTTTTCCTTACAGTCCCAAATAGCCTCATGACAGAACTATTCACATACATTCCCACAAGAACTTTAGCACCTAACACAAGTTATATGGATATCCAGATGCTTGGTATTTTCACCTCCCTCTGCACACTCTTTTCCCATGCAAGGAAGAAAGGCTCAGAACTGTGCCATTCAGAAACTACCTTATAACTATCCTAAGATGTTATTACTGCATAGAAAATGAGCAGTACAAATTAGGGCTGCACAACCTCTTGTGCCATCTGCATGGGAAGAAAAAATACAATTGCCTCCACCCAGAGAACTAGTACTTTGTCCCATATATTCATAACCTAAAAGCTCGTTTTCTCACACTAAACGGAATCAACTCAGGATCCAGAACTCAGACATCCTCACATTCACTCCATCATATTCTACTGCTACTTTGTTCACACTCAATAATATCTCTCAAATCCATCCTAAATAGATGCAGGAGCTAGTATTTCAGTCACCTCATCAAACTATAGCATGGTTCCATATTACATTTTTACACCTTCCCCAGGGTTATCTCATATTTTGAAATGCTTTGTGGGAGCCTCTTTTTTTCGGCCACTGGCTACAGCCCCCATTAATTTTGTCCTCTCAGTGTTTGGGGTCCAACTACCACAATTTCATTTAACCGCTTAACACTCATATTAGCTTTTACAAAAGAGCATTGACTTCAAAAGAATAACAAGAAAAAATATACAAACATTTCCCCTAATACACCAGTACCATAATCTTCCCTATGACACTCAGTCTCTAAAGAGGACAAGGGGATTATTTCCACAACTTAACTCAGTTTCTCTGTACTTTAGTCCCACTAAATTCCAATCTTTCCTCTGCCCCACTTCCACATATGTCCAGGGACTCTGACCTCTCAGGGATTTCCTGCTGGGTTCATTACAACATCTGCAGGGAATCCTGAACTCCAAGATCACTGTGGTTGGAGCTCTTGGTTTGGACACTCCATTCTGTGTCTCGAACTGAAAAAGGACAAATGAAAGACACCTAAAGCCCAAGCCTGTATCCTAGAGCCATATATACTAGGAAAAGGGCAAGGTGGACCTCAGGTCCTTCTCTATTTACTGTATTGTGTCACATGATCTAAGTAAAGGAGTCTTTTGTTCCTCGATGCCATCAGAAAGACAGAGACTGTTTCAATCAGAGAGTTTTAAAGATACAGGAAATTCTGACTATGCAACCAACAGAAAGAAGCTGCTCCTGTGTGGCAGGCCAGTGCTGAATGTCTACCATGTCTCTCCTTGTGCCAGTCATCCTGTCTTCCTTTTTCTAAGAAGCAGGTCCCTAACATATCTCATGTGGGTACCTCCATCTCAGGTGATCTGGACATGAACCAAACTTCATTACTTTATAATTATCAATGCCAAAAAGAATCTCAATAATTCCTTAGGAGTTCATCAACACCTGTGGAAAATGGGATCTTCCCCATATGACTATTCACTTTCCCCCTCCCAGTTTAGAACTCAGATTTACTGTCATTTTCCAAGCAGTCATCTACTGTCAATCCCTCAGAATTGGGTTTTGGGGTTTTTTTTAGTTTTTTTTTTAATTTTAGACTTATGATTTTGTTGGTGTAGGTAATATCTGATAAGGAAAGTACCTAACCATACAGATGAAATTGTGCCCTGAAATTGAGAATCTTAGAAAAATTCATAATGCACCAAGTCTTTGAATGACTTGCCCAGGCTTCTCTATCTAGTACATATCAGAGATAAGACTTAATTCCAAGCCTTCTTGACTTTAAGGCCATCTCTCTATCCACTGTACCTAATTTTGGTTAAATACCAAACCACCATTTCACCCTAAAAATCAGATCTGGTTTTTTTTTAATCTGGTCAGGCAAAAATCATAACATCTGTAAATCATCATCATTATTAGAGGCACTTGGACAGGACAATAGGTCTGGAGTCAAGAAGACCTGAGTTTGAATCCAGCCCAGGACATTTTCTAGCTTTGTGATCCAGAGCAAGTCAGAACTTCTACCTACCTCAGTTTCTACATCAATAAAATGAGAATAATACCAATACCTGCTTCAGAAAGTTGTGGTAAGGACCAAATGAACTAATATTTACAAAGCACGCTAAAAAATCCTTAAACTACTATACAAATAGAAGTTACTATTATTGTGAATCTTTATATGCAGTTTTATTGTTTGGAAATCATTTAACATTCATCATCATTTGATGGCTTTGTGTGTATACACACATTTGTACATATTATAATATACTATATATATATATACATATATATATATATATATATACACTCTGTATATTCTACATAAATTACTACTTTAATGTTAAAAATTTGCCAGAGATATATGATAAATCATATGACCAGGAAAAGCTCCATTAGACAGGGTAGAAAAATTGTTTGAAACTAAGAGGAAAATATAGACTTCTTTTTAAAATGTATTTATTTTTAGTTTGCAATATTTCCACAAGCTTTTGAGTTCCAAATTTTCTCCCTCTCCCCAAGATGGTACGCAATCTGATATAGGCTCAACATATACATCCATATTAAATATATTTTCACATTAGTCATGTTGCAAAGAAGAATTATAACAAATGAAGTGAACCATGGAAAAGAAGAAACGAAGAAAGAGAGAGAAAATAGTATGCTTCAATCTGCATTCAGACTCTGTAATTCTTTCTCTGGATGTGGATAACATTTTCCCTCATAAGACTTTTGAAGCTGTCTTAGAACAGTAGTTCTCAACCTGTGGGTCGCAACCCCTTTGGGAGTCAAACAAGGTCACCTAAGACCATTGGAAAACACATATTTCCAGTGGTCTTAGGAACTGAGACATCACTACTCTATCCATCTCCAGGCAGGTCCACCCACATGCAGATACACCCACATATGAGTATTAAAGGGTTGCAGCATTAGGAAGGTTAAGAACCACTGTCTTAGAACCTTGTATTGTTGAGAAGAACCAAGTCTATCAAAGTTAGTTATTGCACAATGCACCTGTAACTGTCTACAGTGTCTTCCTGGTTCTGCTCTCCTCACTCAGCATCAGTTCATATAAGTCTTTCCACATTTTTCTGAAATTCACCTGCTTCTCATCTCTTATAGCACAATATTATTCCATAATATTCATATACCACAACTTGTTCAGCCATTCTCCAACTGAAGGGCATACCTTTGATTTCCAATTCTTTGCCACCACAAAAAAGTTGCTATGAATATTTTTGTACATGGAGGCTCTTTTCCCATTTGTATGGTCTCTTTGGGATACAGCCCTAGAAGAGAGTTACAGGGTCAAAGGGTATGCACATTTTTATAGCCGTTTGGACATAGTTCCAAATTGATATCCAAAATGGTTGGATCTATTCACAATTCAACCAACAATGCATTAGTAATCCAATTTTCCCATATATCCTCCAGCATTTATAATTTTCCTGTTTTGTCATGTTAGCTGACAAGTGTGATATGGTACTGAAGAATTGTCTTTATTTGCATTTCTCTAGTCAATAGTGATTTAGAGCATTTTTATATGACTATAAATATTTTCAATTTCTTCCTCTAAAAACTGCCTGTTGATATCCTTTGACCATTTATCAATGGGAGAATAAATTGTAGATAATATAGACTTCTTAGCCATGGAAAGAAAAATCTGAGTCAAAATTGGGTGAGACTTAAGTCAATAGAAGCATTCTATGCAACAATAATAATGATAGTTAACATTGATTTTTAGTTCACAGTTTTAAAAGTACTTTCTAAGCAATAATTCTTCTTATGGGATTAAGAGGGAGCATGGGCACCATGATAGACATTATGAGTGGAATTTCCTAAACTATGCAAATATGAACTTTGTATGTTTTTTGTGACTGGAAATAGCTCTGTAGACATGGTAACTCTATTGTCAAACTCCCTTGATATTCCATTCTTTTTGGATCCTCTGCATTGCCCTGACTGGGCTGCCTAGTTTCTCTGTGTCTTGGCTACAGAGCTACTCCCAAATGGATTTGTTAGGTCTCCAGATAAACCCCTAACACAATAAACATTGATTATTTAGTAGTAGTTTGGTTTCACATAAGATATGTGACTTGAAAGTATAATAGAATCAAAGAATCTTCACCTTGACGGTACTTTAACGGCCATCTAGTTCAATCTCTTTTACCAAAAGTAGAATCTTTCCTTTAATGTCCCTGGCAGGTAGCCATGAATTCTCTAGTTAAATATTTTCAGTAATTGAGAACATGATATTTTTAGGATGTTCTAGCTGTTAGAAAAAGTTTGGTTACCATGGTTAGCTAAAAATGGTCTTTCTACAACTTTCACATATTGGCGATAGAGATAACATCTTAACCACTTAGAATGCCTAAACATTTCCCAGAAGATGACTCATAAAATATTTGAAGATATTTATTATATCCATACTTAAATCTTCTTGATTTTCTCATCAGAGGGGATAGTTTTGAGAATCATTATGTGTTTGTTCGCTCATTCATTCATTCCAAAAATATCTGCTAAACAACTCCTGGGTGCCAAAAAGGATGTGTAATGTGTAATGTGCAGTTAAGGCATGGTCACTACACTCATGGAGTTTTCATTCTAGGAGGAGGACATGACACATATACAAGTAACCATAATCAGAAATATAACATGAAAAGTACATAGGAAAACTACAAACTGATCTTAACAGGGATCCAAGAGAGGGAAAATTATTTCTGAGTTTATTACATATATGCATGATTTAAATTCCTTTATAAGCTACTAATTAAATAATGGATTGTAACCTGCCTTTCCGTAATTGCATTTCTCTCATTCTAATTGCATAAGACTGTGAGTTCCTTGAGAATAGGGATTGTTTTCTGCCTTTCTTTTTGTCTCCAGAACTTAACATAGTGTTTCATGTAGTATAACTGCTTAATATATGGTTCTTGACTTGATTTATACCATTGTGATATAGCTGTCTGTAAAGGTAATTAATTTAGCAGGTACTTAGCCCTTAGGAACTAAGGGCTAAGTAATTCTGTGAAAGAAACAGAAGGTGTGAACTCTGTCTCCTATTGCTGACATAACAGGAAGGGGTTGGCTGAGACAGGAAGCCAGTGTGTGTGTGTGTGTGTGTGTGTGTGTGTGTGTGTGTGTGTGTGTGTGTATTTAAGAACTCCAGAGGAGAGACAAACAGAATCAAGAATTTTTACTCTTGGTGGAGGAGGTAGAATTGTTCCAAAATCTGGGAATTAGGCTGCTACTGGACTCAGAACTGAGTTGGAGTTTTCTATGAGAAAATCATAGAATCTGGTGAAGGCCTAAGTGACTGCTGCATCCTGTAAGGCCAATCTCTTCTGGGTCCTAGGGCCAGCTGAAATGCTGGAGGACTGAAGAAGCATGACCAGGATAAGGCTTTGTTTGTTTGTGGCTTGGTTGAATCTTGAGTTCCCAGCAACAGAAATGGTGAAGGTTTTGAGATGTGCTGGACCCTGTGAACTTCAGTATGTACCAAGAACTGCCCAGAAGACTGAACAAGAACCTGGGAGCTGTCTGCCTCTGAATCCAGGTGACTGGTGGATTCAGGTAGGAGCTGGGACCATGGAAGGGGATCCAGGGAATCTGAGAGACCACCCAGAGTCAAGATGAAGAAAAGGCCTCTTCTTGGATATTGAACATATGATGAAATTGAAGTTTGCTGGACACCAAGGGGAGGTTGTGTAATTTTCTAATGATTGTATTTAAGTGATTAATGATACTTAGCAATTGTGAATCTGGATAAGTGATTTATAAGTTAACTTATGATTGCCCCATGAGTCAAAGACTGACTTGTATTGTGGAATGATTGAATAAGTAAGGATGGTTTCCCCCTTAGGGAAATCAGATGATTATTCTTTTGTCTTTTGTTCTAAATACTGTGACCACTTTGGTGAAAAGTATTTGGCTATTTTAATGTTAAGCTGCTGTGAACACTATGTTGTAATTTTCTGTGATAAGATGGAATGTTGTGAATATCATATTGCAATTTGTTGTGAGTGCTTGCCTTGATTTGTTATAGAATAAGTGGTGTGCTCACTATACTATGTAATCAGAACTTTAAGAGCTGTTCACAGTAGCATTCTTATGGGAAGCTGCTTGTGCATGGTGTTACCCTGTCAAAATCAGTAGCTAGGCAGAATTGATAGTTTCTTTCATGTTTCCATGAAATATAATATCACCTTTCTCTGGGTCCTTAGCTTGTCAGAATTCTCCTTTAAAATGTAATAATTAGAACTAAATAAAATACTAGAGTTACCATCTGACGAGGACATAATACTATAAAACTAATTCGATTCATTTTTCTGAAAACCAAACACCTATTATCATTTCTTATTTGAATTGAACATTGTAATCCAGTAAAACTGTATTTTTTAAATTAAGGACCTTTGAGTTACAGTATGTTCAAATATGAAAGGGCCTTAGACACAATTACTCTAACCCTGTTTTAGATATACTAAAATATAAGACAGTTATCCTGCAAGAGTAGTAGTTATGTCACAAACTATGTAAGAGATTATAAAGGAGAGTAATTTTGTGAATTTCTAGGTTGTCATGTTGAATTGTCTAAATTTCAAACTGATGGGAACTGTTCTATTTATAGGTTTCTGTGTCCTTGGGTTTTTTTTCTGATAGCAAGGGGAAGGTGGTTGTATAAAGGATCACGTCTAGACGCAAATTCCATCTGTTTTTTTAACTACATCCCCCCAGATGGGTGCATTTGAGTTCACAGTGTGAGTAGCCTCTGAGCCAAGATGTTAGGGAAAATTCAAGGAAAGGCTTCTAGAAGGTGAAAAGAAGGAGAGAGATGAGACTAAGTGCCAGCCACTGCACCATGACAAATAAGTGCAGGATGTAGAACCAATCACAGTAAGTTTCAAAGGAATCTCTAGTTGATATTCTGAAACATTCTTCTGTGAGTTATGGCAAGAGAGAATCATCTTGGAGCTATGCCAAGATGCCAGCATTCTCAAGAATGTCTACTTCAGTAAGACAAAATAGGAAGTACCTCAGAAGTGTTTCCAATGCTTCCTCATCAACAACATGAGATTAAACTGATGTACCATTCCTACTATGTTGGGAAGCAGAGAAAGATTCAAGGAGATGAGAAGGATTAGGACCAACAAGAGACATTTGGTAGGGTAGCCATATGATATGAATGCTAAGAGTGTGATTGCTAAAGTAAGTGTCTTCAATTTATAATTTTACCCTGTTTTCATTAATGCGTCTTACTAATGATTTTCATGTGTCACCTAAGGTATGATCTGTCAAAGAATACACTGGATGGAAACTAGAACCAGTAATTTGAATACCTACAACTTTCCCACCTACTACCTAAAAAGTAGTTAGGATTTCTAGAGTATTACAAAGTTCACTACAATAGATGATCAATGGGGCCAGAGTCAGGGAGCCCTGTGTTCAAATCCAACTTGAATACTTACTGACTTTGTGTATCCTTGGAAAAGTCACTTAATCTCTGCCTGCCTCAAGTTCCTTAATTGTAAAATGAGGATAATAATAGTGTCTGAAGATAATTAGAGGATTGTTATGAGCATCAAATCATATAGACTTTGGAAGGCACTTGACATATTGCCTGGCAAATAGAAGGAGCTACATAAATTCTTTTTATTATTATCACCATCATCCTCATCCTCATCCTTATTATTATTATTATTATTATTATTATTATTATTATTCTACAGTTAGATAATTATTTGCCTATGGAAATAGTATCACTATGGGTGGGAATATCACAACTAAACTATGTCATTCCCTATATGGCAGATACTGAAATCAGAAGGCTGAAAAAGAAAGTTTGTCCAGACAGTCAAGTGAGTCATTTCTAAATTTGCTCTTGATATGCTCTGGAATGAAGTTGCCATTCTTTTCCAGGAAAATAGGGGAATAGAAGCAATGATTCACAATTCTGTACCAAGTAGGTCATAGAATAATTAGGTTAGACCTAAGTCTATGATAGTTTGAAGTTTTATGCCACATAAACTGAGAATAAATCATATTCTTTTCTGTATATCCCTATTTTACTCTATTTATATTATTTCTCTTTTTGTATAGGTTCCCCCATTAACATATGCTAACACACACACACACACACACACACATGCACACATACATACTTATGATGCAAAAGGTAAAGAGAAAATGGGTGAGAAGGAAGAACACTTAGAGATTATGGCAATGGCACAAAATTATTGACCTGGTAATAATTCTTCGGATGTGGAAGATCTCTGAATTCCTACAGCCAAGGTAGTTAAGGGGCCAAGAAGGTCCAGGAACCTTGGGGAAGGCAGTAAGGAACATACAGTGAAAGAAACTTGATGAAACAACAAGCACCTGAGTGACTTTTTGAAATGAAGAGCTGGTGTCCTGAGCAGCAGATTCCTGGTCACACAATCATGGAATTAGATGAGACCTCAGGGAATACCTAGTCCACTTCATTGTCTCAACTAGAACCCCCTCTAGAAAATACCTGACAAAATCTAACCTTTTTTTGAAGGGAATTAGACTATTCCCATTTTAGATAGTTCTGTTTGGAAGTTGTTTTTTCCATCAACCCTAAATTAGACTTTTTGCAACTTCTACATGTGACATCTAGTTCATAGCCTCCTATATTTAGAGCCTAAAGGGACCACAGAAGCATCTAATCCAAATCCTTCCTTATATAGATGATTAAGCTGAGCCTCAGGGATATTAGTGAACTAAAAATATTTATAAGAGCTTACTATATTTCAAACTCTAAAGTGACAGGCATACAAATTGTCTCCTTACAAAATTGTGTTAACCAAAGTATCAAAATTTGTGTTTCTTTACCCCTTTTAAATTCCACTTTTTTAGATTTGATCCAATATTTAAATCTGTAGAGATCTTTTTTAATCCTACTGTCAACTATGTTAACTATTCTTGAAGAATTTCTGTCAGCTGTAAACTTGATAAGCATGTCATCTCTGATTTTATACGAGTCTGTGATCAAAATATATTAAATAGGACAGTGTCATGTATAAATTCCTGCAGCATTCCAATGGTGACCTCTTTCCAATAAAGCCTTTGGTCAATGAGACTGAAGGTCCAGAGCTGTGGGGTTTTTTTTTCATCCCTTGTAGGTATGTTCACTATTAAGGATGAAGAGGGAAAAGAACTAGTTGGATATATCCAGAACCCTAAGGGAGGCCATGGAGAAAGTCTCTCAAATGTCTCTATCTCAGTCCCAGTCAATGTTAATGTTTCATTTATAGATGAAGAAAATGATGAACTTCTGCTAACCTAAATCTATCCACATGCTATTCTTTTTCATTTTATATTTGAGGTAAATACTTCTTTTTCTTCTTTTTAAAATGGAATGTTATTTTATTTTCAGTTTAAAATTCTCTCCCTCCAACCTTACCTTTCTTCCATAAACCACAAAACAGACTGAATCTGACAGTGTATACAATATTCTGCATTTGACCCTATCACTTCTTTAACAAGAGGAGGAAAATCTATATCAATATTGGGCTTCTGGTGCTAAGATTGGGCCTTTCATTTAATATGAGTTGTGATATATTTTAGTCTTTTTTCATTTATATTGTGAACATGCATATTTTCTTTTTGTTTCCTTTGTCATTATCCTGCATTGATTCATACAAGTCTTCCCATGTTTCTCAGAATTTCTTTAAATTCACCATTTCTTACAGAAATAACTTTCTTCTTTCACTGACTTTTGCATAACACAATTTGTACAACCATTCCCCCATCAATGGGCACCCACTGTTTCTGGTTTTTGCTACCACACAAAAAGATGTCACTATGAATATTTGGTATGGAATATTTTAGTACATTTCAGGACCTGTCTTTTAGCTCCTTTGTATACATGTTAATCTTGTAATAATTAGGTCAAAGGGTTTTCTCTCATTGATTTTAAGTTATTTTCCAAAATATTTGTACCAGTGCACAGCTCAACCAAAACTGTATTATCTTCATTCTCTCCCTCCAACAGTGACATCTACAAATTTGACAAGTATTTCTTCTTTGTGTTTAGTAAAGACATTGACAATGTAAATAAGACAGAGCTAATTATAAGACACTCAACTAGAAAAATCCTCCATTTGATATCCATTTTTCAGAAAACCCTGAAAAGTCTTATATGAACTGATATAAAATGAATTGAACAGAACCAGGGGGACACTGTACACAGTGGCAACAATGTTGTGTATTTGTCAACTATGATTGATTTGGTTCTTCTCACCAATACAATACTCCAAGACAATTCAAAAATCTCATGATGGAAAATGCTATCCACATTCAGAGAAATAACTGATGACATCTGAATGAAGATCAAAGAATGCTATTTGTGTGTGTGTGTGTATGTGTGTTTCTTTTGCAAACTTTAATATTTTGGGGAGAATTCTTTCTTCTTTCTCAACATGACCATAGGCTTTATATGACTGCATATATATATATAAGCAATATCAAATTTCCTTGCCATTTTAGGCAGGAGAGGGGAGGGGAGGAACAAAGGAAGGGAGAAAACTTGAAGCTCAAATTTTTGCCAAAAAATTGAACGTCAAATTGATATCCATCAGCTCCCTTTTGGTTATAGTAACTAAGCTATCAATGAATATATCTTACTATATTTCTACACAAAGTTACTGTACGAGGCAGTTCAGATCCCTGCTGGAATCTAGATTCACTGTTTCTATATTATTTGCTAGATTTAGCAATCAAGTTATTCTGTTTAAAAAGGAAATAATCTTAATGAGTCTGTCCTAGTTTCTATTACTCACTGTTTACTTTTTTAAAACCAAGAACTAAGGGAGGACATAGAGGTGGCTAGGTGGTACAGTGGATAAAGTATGGTCCTGGAGTCAGGAAGACTCATCTTCATGAGTTCAAATCTAGCCTCAGATACTTAGTAGCTGTGTGACCCTGGGCAAGTCAGATAACTTTATTTGCCAAAGTTTTCTCATCTATAAAATAAGCTGGAAGATGTAATGGCAAACCACTCTAGTCTCCAGGAAAACCCCAAAAGGGGTTACAGAGTCAGACATAATGAAAACCATTGAACAAGGAAATACATGAGACATGAGACACGTTGTGAGGGGTGGGAAGGGGTGGAGCACAATATATTTGAAGCAGTATGATAATTTAGAGGCCATAATGCCTGGAAGAAGTCCTAAGACCTCAAAAGATGGGAGCAAAGAGAGGAACTTGGTAATTTAGCACAAATTCCCATATTGGGACTTAGATCAGGATTTCTTCTTTGAGAATGCTAGGAAGAAAGAAGGGACCGCTGGGTGGATAAATATTGTTTTTGAGTCTAAGAGTAGAATTGGTTAGTGTTGCCACCCAGAAAATCTGTGGGATTTGGGGGACCTATTTTTTTTTTGTCTAATAGGCTATCTGCTCCCTCTCCATATCTCTTCTTGCCTCTTAGCTCTTCCTTTGTTCCCTATAAAAACTATAAGCAGAATTCATTGTTCCAACATGAAAATGTACATGGTTCCTATCTGATTGATGCCACTATAACTGTGTCGACAAGAGCAAGAAGCTAACCAGATCCACCAAAGTGATACCCCCCTCTGATAAAAATCTCAAGTAACTCTGAGAAACTTCTAGGATCCCAAAATCTCTCTGAATTGCCTTGAACATGGACTCAAAAGATAAATCCATCTAGGGTTCCATCCTTACTTTGGCCTGGAAAACATCCTGCTTGAGGCTCCCTAGTAACATTCTTGGTGTTATCCCTTCTTTGTCCCAGTTTAGGGGTCATAAAATCATATTTCTAGAGATGGAAAAGATTTCAAACTGCCTTGTTTTATAGATGATGAAACTTTTCCTAATTTTCTTTTTCATTTTTTGAAAAGAGAGGTTGAATTAGTTGCTCAAAGTCACAGACAGAATTTAACCCCAGGTCTTCTGACTCCAAAGTCAGTGCTCTTTTCATGAAATCACACTGCCCAGCCCCACTTTCAGGGAAGACAGAAGGCTGCCCTATTTTAGAAGTATCAGGCCAGTTACCCAATGTGAAGGGCTCATTAGCCTGCCCTAGAACCTTCATCCCTCTTTCTCTCTTAGAAATCAACAGCTAAAACAATATCCTCCATTTTGCATCCTTCTATTAAATATCTCACATAGAAGGAACCACTGCTTTCAATATTGACTTGCTGCTCATCTAATTCTTCTGTAAAGCCTCTTTTTAACCTAGTGATAGACTCTAACAGTTATCAAAAACAATTATTGGAAAATAATAGTCCTCTATTAAATAGACGATTTATGTGTGCATATGTGTCTGTGCATGTTTTATGTGTGCGTGGTAACAGTGTGAGGAAAGAAGGGAGGGCTATATGCATTCTGACTGCATGTGACAGAAATGGTGTATGGAAAAGGGAGCTGTTTGCCACAGAAGTCACTGTGGTGAGGCTTAGAACTAGTCTGTACAGAAATTTCCATGCAAAACTACCTGTCAGGGAATGAAGG
>CM053597.1:80135820-80160085 GCA_028646575.1 Pseudocheirus occidentalis
ATATATATATACCCTCCTATATAGATAAATGTATATGTATGTATACATTTGTATTCCTTTCATCTATTCTTATACTGAAAAAGTTTCATAAGTTACAATTATTGTTTTTCCATGTAGGCATGCAAATAGTTCAACTTTGATAAGTTCCTTATGATTTCTTTTCCATATTTACCTTCTCATGCTTCTTGTATTTGACTGTTAAATTTTCTTTTTAGTTCTGTTTTTTTCAGCAAAAATGCTTGGAAGTCCACCACCTCATTGAATGATCATATTTTACCCTGGAACATTATACTCAATTTTGCTGGGTAGGTCATTCTTTGTTTTAATTCTAGCTCCCTTGATCTCCAGAATATCATATTCTAGGCCCTTCAGTCCCTTAATGTAGAAGCTGCTAGCTCCTGTGTTATCCTTATTGTGTTTCCACAGTATTCAAATTGTTTCTTCTTGGAAGCTTGTAATATTTTCTCCTTGATCTGGGGGCTCTGGAACCTGGCTATAACATTCCTAGGAGTTTTCTTTTTGGGATCTTTTTCAAGAGGTGAGCTGTGAAGCATTGCTGCTTCTACACACCATCTTGACTCTACCCCCAGAAACTTTTTTTTAATTTAACCAATATTGCTGATGCTTCTTCTAGGATTTTATTGATCTATTGTTTGGTTAACTTAGTCACGTATGCAAAAATTTATTTTTATCATGTCAATTATTTTATGATTTCAGAATATCTGTGGTTCTACTTAGTTGTGTATCTTACCCAATAGAAAAGTAGGGAGGAGGGGGTAGTACGAAGCAAACCCTTTTGAAAAGGGACAGGATCAAAGGAGAAAATAGAATAAATGGAGGAGTGGGATAGAAAGGAGGAAAATATAGTTAGTCTTTGACAACATGACTATTATGGAATTATTTTGCATAACTACACATGTATAGTCTATATTGAATGGCTTACCTTCTAATAAGGGTGGGCATGGAGGGAAGAATGGGGAGAATTTGTAACTCAAAGTTTTAAAAACAAATGTAAAAAAATTGTTTTTACATGCAAGGGAAATAAGATATACAGGCAATGGGGCATAAAAATCTATCTTGCCCTACAAGAAAGTAGGGAGAAAGGGAGAAGGGGGGGTAATTGGGAGAGCAAACTGGGGGAAAGGGCAATCAGAATGCAAACCATCTTCAGGTGAGAAGGAGGGGAGAGATGGAGAGAAAAATTGGAACTCAGAATCTTGTGGAAATGATTGTTGAAAATCAAAACCAAATAATTTAATTTAAAAAAGAAAAAAAGCGATAAAAATTAAACAATAAAAAAGGATATCAGTGGTCTACTTTAAGTCATACAATTAGAGGTCTGTAGTATAGATCTCTAAATTTATAATTTCTCCATTTATATAGTCTATTCTATATATAGGGAAAAAAAGATGACTAGGAATGGATTGGGCATGTTTTTCACTGTTGGAAGAAGCACTGAAATGCCGTCACAGATCCATTTGAATGAGAGGCAATAATTCTCTAGTATGGGTTTGGGTGCTTTTAATACTTCCCCAGCCCCTTCTTTGATCATAATGTTACTTATTGTAAATTATTATTTAAAATTAGTTTTTTTATCTATTGTCATTTTTGCATATAGTTATAATGAAATACTTTGATGGAATGTCATCTTGTAATATATAAGGAATAGTACATGGAATTATATAATTTAAAGATAAGAAGCCTTAAAGGACCTATGATCACCACTACTTTTTTGTTTTGTTTTGTTTTTCTTATGACTTACCATTTCCTTTATTTGTACAAAATAGTGAATAATCATACCCTGGCTGGGAAAAAAGGGTGGCTTTAGCTTTAAACAAGTCCTTGTGTCCTGAAGCATCTATTTTGAAGGCTTGGGACTAGCAGCTTTAGCCCCAGCATTTTTGGGTTTGGACTTGGCAGGCTTAGCAGCCTTAGAATCAGACTTGGCTGCTTTGGGATCAGATTTGGCGATCTTGGGGTCAGACTTGGTAGCCTTGGGGCCAGATTTGGTAGCCTTGTGGTCAGACTTGGTGACCCTGGTGGCAGTAGGCTTGGTAGCCTTGGGATCAGTGGGCTTGGTAGCCTTGGGGTTGGTGGGCTTGGTAGCCTTGGGATCAGTGGTTCTGGCAACCTTAGAATCAGGCTTCGTGATCCTTAAGCCTGGATACTTGATGCCGATCCTAGGACCTGGGTGCTTGGTAGCCATCTTGTGGCCAGCACGCCGGGTACTGGCCTTGAGGATCTTGGGTCTGAGGAACTTGGCTTTGGAGGCCTTGGTGCTCAGGGCCTTGATGGCCTCTGCTCGGGCCTTGATGGCTTTGGCGTTGTTGGCTTGCATCTTCTTCAGCCCTTTCTTGTTGTGTTTCTTGGCAAAGCGCATGTTTCTCAGAAACTTGGGGTCAACTCCTTTCAGAGACTCGTATCTCTGTGACCTAGGTTTCTTGATGCCATTTCTGTGCCATTTTCGTGATTGGTTGTGGGTGGTACGGTTCTTAGACTTAGCCATCTTTCCACCCGCAGCCTGCACTAACAGGCACTCCACCGACCAGAAGAGGCCAAAAGGAGAGCGATCACCACTACTTCTAATTTCTAACACGTAGTTTGGGATCTACTGCTCTGAACCAAGTATAGGTAGTAGGGTTAGGTGGCAATGGTAGTTAGTTTAGAAATTGGCCAAGAAAACCTTCAATCAACTCTTTGGTTGCAATCAGTTGATTGGGGTCCTTTGGTCTCCATGGATAACTTATTTAAGTATTCCAAGATTCATCATTTTATTATTATATGATACCAAAATTATCTTCAAATATTCAGTGGGTTGTTATTGCATATTAGAGGTAGTCATTTGATGAGTGATGATGTTGATGTTTAACTTTGATGATGTCATTTGATAGATACCATGATTATAAATTCTCCCCACTCCCTTGACCTGACACTAATACTTTTCTGGTTTGTCAAGAACTGATGACCAAAATGGTAGGTGAGAGTGAGAAAATTAGAGAGTAGTGGATAGGATGTGGGACAAGAAGAAATGGAACTTGTTGCTTCTTGTTGGTCTTTGGAGCAGAAATAAATCATAACCTTTTAGAACAGTAGTTCTCAACCTTCCTAATGCAGCAACCCTTTAAGACTTTTTTATCTGCATGTGGGTGGACTCACCTGGAGACTGAGAGAGGAGTGGTGTCTAGATTCCTAAGACCAATGGAAATATGTGTTTTCTGATGGTCTTAGGTGACCCCTGTGACCCCTGTGAAAGGGTCATTCAACCCCCAAAGGGGTTTTGACCCACAGGTTGAGAACCGCTGTTTTAGAAGATCCACCTCAGATCCACTGCCAATGTGAGGAAAATATCTGATGTACAGAAGCTGGGGACCCCACGGCACTTTTGTTTCTCAAGCCTCATAAATATTAAGTCTAATCCTGGTTTAGAGTTAGACCATACTTTTTTACAAAGAGTAGTTTAGATGATAATCCCCAAAGCTAAAAAAGGACATGCGTATTGAATTTAGTAGATGATATTAATAATAATATCTTGCATTTCACAAGTATTTTATCAAGTCACTATAAAATATTTTAATATATTCTGTTTTCAAAACATTCTTGAAAAATGGGTAGGGTCTTAACTCACATTTTTTATACAAAAAAATAAGGTAAAGAATGGGTAGGCACTTAGTCAAAGGCACTGAAAGTTAAAGTGTGAACTGGGAACTAGAAACTAGTTCCCATGACTCTCATCCCTAGGCTCTATATACTCATTTAGACTGTTGCAACATAAGGAAGGAAAGAACCAGGAGGGAATTTCTGAGAAGGTGCAATATGGGAGGGTACTGTACCACTGAGAGACTTAAACTGTAGGAGAATGTCCAAGCCTTAAATGTCTAAAAAGAGGAAGAAAGTTTAAAAAATGGTGAAACTTAAAGAAAGCATGTTTTAAAAGGTCAATTTTGATATACTTCCCTGTTTAAGAAAATGGAGTGTAGTACAGGAAGTCAGGTGAATGAAATCAGGTCAGAAGAAGATAACAAGATTCTGAAGAGTGAACATTAATTGCCCTCTCAGGATGTCAAACTCAGGTCTTGGAAACATCACTAACCTAAGTGCTTTTGGAATTCTCTATTCCCCAAAGTCTGATTGGTGCAAATGCTCCTGCCCATTACAGAGTAGTTAATTATCCAATTCAGCCAAGTTTTCTCTCCTTTGTGAGTCAGAAGTACCCTTCTGTGCTTGAAGGTGGGCATTTCTTTCAGTAGTTTATGATGTATGCGCATGTGTGAGCATGTATGTAACTGTGTATGTTAGTGATTGTATTGTTTTTTTTTGCCAAAATGAGATAACTATATGTTCAAATTATTGAACTGAACTTTATTTGCTCTTCATCATCATCCATGTCTGTCTTCTTCAGTCTTTCAAAGATCAGTAATGAATTTCTCCAGCAATTTTAGCCTGTTTTTTTTAAAAAAAACTATAAACTATTATCCGTTCTGCTGCCTTCATCCTGGAAAGCTGGGAATTCTGATAAAGATGACTAAATGGACTTAAGGCCAGAGAGACTGTCAAAATAGATAAAATGAAGTTTAAAGGTGATAAAAAGAAGTTTAGCAAACACCCTAGCATCCAGAATCTAAATATAGGTAATTTTATTAAAAATGAATGTATCTTAGGCCTGGAAAATTGTCTCAATTCTCTTTGTTTATTTAAGACATATTTTCTTTCCTTTCTTTTTTTCATCTTTCCTCTTCTCTTCTCCTTAGAAATTCAAAGTCCAGCTGCTTCTCTTAGTTTTATAACTCTTCCTGGATTCTTTGGGCTTGAAGTCCAGTTGAAGAGGGTAAGGAATTAACCTCAAACATCCAGTTATCCTGCTTAAAGTTATTTGTATGCATTTTTTCATAGTATAAGGAGAAATAAGGGATGGGAAGAATCACTCATTCAAGATTCATGAACAGACAGGACATTGAGAATCCTTTTCCTAATCCTTTTGGTGCCTTCCTAGGTTAGTTTCCTCACTCAGCTTTCCATGGAAAATGAAAAAAAAACAGCTTGAGAGTCCATATAATATTATGGTATAACATAATAAAGAATAGTGAGGAGGAGCGGCTAGGTGGCGCAGTGAATAGAGCACCGGCCCTGGAATCAGGAGTACCTGAGTTCAAATCCGGCCTCAGACACTTAACACAAAAAACTAGCCGTGTGACCTTGGGCAAGTCACACGGTTAACCCCAACTGCCCTCCAAAAAACAAAACAAAAAAAAAAGAATAGTGAGGCAAGAGGGTCTTTGATAGCATTCTCATGGTACCAGAGTAATACATAACTCCATTTAATTTTACCAATTGAACAAAGACTATTCAAAATCTATGACTTTCCAATCTAGGAATAACATATATAAGTATTTCATTGTTGTATCAGGGACTGTTACATATATATATATATCTTTGTCTACATATTATATAAATATAAACGTTAGGATAGTTAAATTATGGAAACTATATAAACTTTGGTCCTATAAAAATGTTAGTTATTATCAGTGACCTCCAACTCAATCCCCTTTAAGTCTGTAACACTTAACTATTTACCCTTTCAGAATATATAGTTTTGTTTCTATTCACAAAGGCTAATCTTCAAAAGTCAATCTGATAATATATGCTTTGGGTCAAAAGGATCAAAGACTCTGTAATATTATACCTGGAGGGAAAGAGCAGGGAACAAGAAGTGGAGCTGCTAGATATTGTGTGGGTTTGAGATTTTAAGTCTTAAATTTATTAATAAATTATAAGACAGACCATACACTTAAAGAGAGAAATGCGATTTGAACTTTTTAGGAAACTGGAGCAGGTTTAGAAAAACCATTACAAATAGCTTATTTGTAATAGATAAAAGTTAAATAAAAGGACTGTCCAACAATTGCATCAAAGTAATAGTGACTTCAAGAATGTTTAGCAAAAATTGCAATAAAAGAAGGATGGTAAGTTGAGGTGGACCTCTCCAGAATGCCTTTGATCCATGCTTTCAAAGCATTTTTTGCAATGAATTGCAAATAATTGCAAATAATTTGCAATACATTGCAAAAGAGTCACAAAAGATAAGATCCTCTTTCTGCTGTATATATTTCTTTTCCAAATAACTAAATTTACTAGGATGTCTTCTGTAACATTTACTAAAGGGACTGGAGTTTAAGGTCATACCCCTGCTTTGAATACTTGTAAAGGCAGGTAAAGTGTACAAATCATGAAAAGTTTCATGGCAATCCAGTGAAGATTATACAAGGGAAGTTGAGGGCTAGTACTAAAGAATTTTTGATGAGATAAAAACTGGTGTCTGGTAGTGAGAGAGGTCAGAAGTTTTGGTAGATACCACTTCATAAGTGGTTGACAATGAAATATCTGGGACTTCAGGCATGATGAATCAGTAGATGCTCATTTCTAGAAAAAGGTTGTCTCCTGATCAAGAGTGTTGCTTTCTGTTTAGCTCAGTAGTAAGAGTTAAAGGTTGGGCAATGCCATTGAATTTCAGCAGTATCATTGGTAAGTTTATAGGACTTGGATTTTGAATGGTCCCTAAAGATTATCTTATCAGTGGCTAATGTAACAGTATAAGAAAATGATAAATGTTGGAGAAGATGCGGGACAAATGGAACGTGAATGCATTGCTGGTGGAATTGTGAACTGATCTGACCATTCTGGAGAGCAATTTAGAACTATGCCTAAAGGGCTATAAAACTGTGCATACCTTTTGATTCAGCAATACCACTGCTGGGTTTGTATCCCAAAGATATTGTGAAAAAGGGAAAAGGACCACATATACAAAAATATTTTTATCAGTTTTTTTTGTGGTGTCAAAGAATTGGAAATTAAGGGGATGCTCATCAATTGGGGATTGGTTAAACAAGTTGTAATACACAAATGTAATGGAATACTATTTTTTCCAAAAGAAATGGTGAGCAGACAGATTTTTAGAAAATCCTGAACTGATGCTGAGTGAAGTAACCAAAGTAAGCAAAACCAGGAGAACATTGTACACAGTAACAGGAACATTGTGTAATTACTGACTAGGCTAGACTTAGCTCTTCTTACCAATGCAATGATCTAAGACAATTCCAAAAGACTCAAGACAGAAAATGCTATCCACATCCAGAGAAAAAACTATGGAGTCTGAATGTAGATTGAAGCATTCTGTTTTCTCTTTTGTTGTTGTTTTTGTTTTGTTGTTTTTCTTTCCTTTAGTCTTTCCCTTTTGTTCTAATTCTTCTTACTTACCATGACTAATGTAAGTGGAAAAGATTATCTTATCTAGAGAGGGAATGTGGTATAATAGAGAATGCTGGACTTGGATTCAGGAAGACCTGGTTTTAAATTTTGCCCTTGAGACTAGATAGTTTTGTTACTGTAGGCATGAATACTCACCATCTATCTATTCCATACCTTTCACTTGATATTAGAGCTCAGAAATGGGAAATAGCTTGCCATAGAATGATGCAGAGAAAAATTGTCCTTCAGGATTCATCTCAAGTCATCTGGCCAAACATCCAGGCTTCATGTACTGCCCTGCAATGGGATCATTTAATTTATTTATTTCTTCTGTCTCCTTATTTACTCACTTTCTTTGATTTTAGTTATTCAGTTAACAATGAAAGAAGGTCAAATTATCTGGCCTGGAGACATAGTGGAAAGACCACAGGGTTTGAATTATTTATTTGTCCCTTTCTACA
Source organism: Pseudocheirus occidentalis (assembly GCA_028646575.1). Lineage (NCBI taxonomy): Eukaryota > Metazoa > Chordata > Mammalia > Diprotodontia > Pseudocheiridae > Pseudocheirus > Pseudocheirus occidentalis. Next base: position 80,143,524 of record CM053597.1, read on the forward strand.
TATGCCAATATACATGAGTTGTGTTAGCAACTTTAGGGGCCATTCAAAATCCAAGTCCTATTAAGTTAATGATGATACCACTGAAATTCAACCACATTGACCAACTGGGCCTCAATTTATTTATCTGGAAAATTAGGATATTAGACTGGGTTGCTTCTGACTCTATAATCCAAAATAAGGAATAATTTGTACATATAGTATTTATAAACTACCCCAATTACCAACGTCCTTTGTTTCATGATGTTATGGAAATGAAGTTTGAGGCACACACAATGAAGAAAGATAGAAACGAAAATCATTTTATTTACTTGATTTTAATCATAGCTTCTGAACACTATTAGGTAATTCTCAGCTTCCTTTTTCCATGCCTATGATTCAGACTGTCCTTTTAACAGTTAGTAACTAAGCTGTATCTTATTCACATCTCTTTACTCAGGGGATTTTTTTAGCATGATGCTTTGTGTACAGAGCACTATATTCAATTCTGGGAGAGGTATAACATTTAGACAGGATAGTATCTGCCCTCATGGAATTCAGAGACATAAAATTTCCTCAGAGACAATTACGAACCAGTATGCAGGGATTAACAAAGGGAGATATGCATATAATTCAGTTACATGGTTTTTAGGTACTGTTCTCTACTTTGCTTTGGGAAGGAGGGAGAAGGGATGACAGCAGTCTCACAAGTACTTAGTGTTTTAACACACTGAGAAAGGCTCTGTAAGAGAATTTACATTGCAAGTCAGCTAAGTGTGGCTATGAAGAGGCTACTTTACTTTGAATCAATACGCTCAGAGTTCTTATTCTACCTTAAATAATTATTAGCTGTGTAACCCTTGGCAAATTGCGTAATTTCCCTTAGCCTCAATGTTTCTATATCTATAAAACTGGGATAATAATAATACCTATCTCAGAGAGTTGTTGTGAGGATTAAATTATTTTTATGTGAAATGCTTTGCAAACTGTAAAGTGATATGTCAATGGTAAATTTTATGTTTATAATCAGAAAAATGAAGAAGGATTTTAAAACCTAGATTTGACAAACATTCATTAAGCATTCAAGGCTAAGCACTTGGGATACAAAGACAGCTGTGACATAGACCTACCTCTTATGTATTAAGAGTCTAATGGGGGAAATATATACACATATATATGTATATATATATACATATGTATATACACATATATAATTATGATACTAGGGAAAGTGAAATGTTCCAACAAAGTGGTATAAGAAATTTCATGGGGTGATAGCTTTGAGATGAAGGATTTGGAGGAGGCTTTAGGAAAAAGATGGCACTACTATTGGATCTTGAAGCAAGGGAAGGATCTTGACAAATGGAGATGGAAGTAGTGTATATCCTAGGCATGTGAGAGAGAGGGAATAAAAACACAGAAAAAAGCAGAGGGTAGGATGTACAGGGTTAGTATAAAATAGGGCAAGAAAAGGTAGATTTAATTTATATTGGAGCTCTGAATGCCAGAATTATTAAATTATTTGAAAGTCAATAGGGAACTACATTTTTTAAAAAGCAGAATAATGAGAAAAAACTATTGAGGCAGAGGATGAAGGATGTTGGGATGAGGAGACTGGAGGCAGCCAGACCAGTTGGGAGGGTATCAAAATGCCTAAAAATGAAGAGATGAGGGTGGTTTCCATGGCAGTGATAAAAGAGGAAAAGCATGAGCTATATAACAGGTAGAATGGACAAAATGACATTTTTTTAGACATAGGGAATGAAGAATACTCAATGACAATTTTGAGGTAATAAGTCTAGATGACTGATAGAATGATGACATCATTCACAGAAATAGAGAGGTGAGGTATGTGGTTATGTTTTTAGTAAAAATACAATAAGTATAGCTTTGTTCACATTGAATAAGAAGTGGCAGTGAGGCATCTCAGCAGAAATTCCAAAGAGATATTTGAAAATAGAAAATAGAAGTACTGCGGAGAGGTTAAGCTTGAAGATAAAGAATTGAAAGTAATTAAGCCAGAATTGACAATTAAGAAAATGAATGAGATCACAAAAGAGAAAATATATGGATAGAAGAGACAAGAACAATGAACATAACTTTGGGTAACAACTACATTTAAAATTATAGAGGAATAAAAGGAGCTAAACAAGGAAGATGACAAATGAGTAGTCTGAAAGGCAGGAGAAAAAATAGGAAAGGATAATGATATGAAAATCATAGGAGGAGAAAAGAGCAAGCACTTGGTGGTTCACTTGGCAAATATTACATAAGGATCAAGGACTGAAAGAATGTAAAACAATGGATTAATAAAATCCCAGAATCAGTATCAGAGTTGGAATAAACCCTCAGGATCCATCTGTCCCATTTTATATAGGTAGAATGATTAGAGTTCACTGATTCCAACCTCCTCATTTTATAAATGAGAAAAATCAAAGTACAGAGAATTTAAGTAATTTGTTCAAGGTCAAGGAGACAGTTATGGAACTGGGGTTCAAAGCCAGCTTGTTGAACTTAATGTCATTATCTTCATATCAATTGTTCTTGTGACTATACTACTAATGCCATCAGTTGCCCTGGAGGAAGGGGATGTTACAGTGGAGTGGTTTGGCTACCAGCCAAATTGCCCACAGTACAAGGTGATAAAGCATAAGCAATGATTATTGGTTATTAGAAGGGATACAAAAGAGGATGTTTGAAGATATGGCAGACTATTTTTACAGTAGTTGAATCCTAAGTATGTTTGTAGACTGAAGGGGTAGAGTAAATAAAGAGGGATCTATGGGAAATACTTGAGAAAGAAGATGATTGATGGAGTAAGATCACCCAAAACATGGAAGTGGTGGGCATGAGTACAAAGGGGAAGATAAGTAGGCTCTGGTTAGGAGGTCAGTCCATGACAATGTAATAAGGTGAAGAGAGCCCACAATGGTACCAAACATGTGGTCACAGATTCTTAGAGCTTGAAGGGACTTTAAGATCATCCAATCCTACTCAGTGTTCAATCTCCTTGATAATATCCCCTTAAAATGGTAATTTGGTTCTGCTCAAATTCTCAAAATTGATGACTTGTTACCTCATGAGTAGCTCATTTCATTTAGTCTTGGTGGTAACCTGTTCAAAGCAACAGTGCTTCCTCAGCTTATACAGTAATTTACATGGGAAAAATACACTTCTTTTAAAAGCATTTCCCATGCTTTTTTTCCCTTAACTGAATGGTTCTTGTTATTTTTTTCCTTTCCCTGCAGATTACCCTCCCAATTTAATGGAAACAAATAACCAGACGTGGGTGGATGAATTTATTCTCCTGGGGCTGTCTAGTGACTGGGGTACCCAGGTCTTGCTCTTTGTCCTGTTTCTGTCCATGTACCTTTTGACTGTGCTGGGAAACTTTCTTATAATCCTCCTAATTAGGCTGGACACTCGCCTCCACACCCCTATGTACTTCTTCCTTAGCAATCTCTCTCTTGTTGATGTCTCTTATGCTACCAGCATTGTACCTCAGCTGTTGGCCCACTTTTTGCAAGAGCAGAAATCAATTCCATATGTGAGTTGTGCAGCACAATTATATTTCTCCCTAGCCATGGGTGGGACTGAATTTGTGTTGCTGGCAGTAATGTCTTATGACTGCTATGTGGCAGTGTGTGATCCCCTACGCTACTCAGCCATCATGCATGGAGGGTTATGTGCCAGGCTGATGGCTGCTTCTTGGGTTGGTGGTTCCCTCAACTCTGTCATGCATACAGTTTTTACCTTCCAGTTACCTATGTGCGCAAACAATGTCATTGACCATATAGCATGTGAAATTTTAGCCTTGGTTACGCTTGCCTGTGTGGATACTTCCTCCAATGAAGTTGCAATTACTGTCTCCAGCATTATCCTGCTCATGACCCCATTGTGCCTTGTTCTGCTGTCCTATATCCAGATAATCACCACTATCCTGAAGATCCAGTCAACAGAAGGAAGGAAGAAAGCATTTCATACCTGTGCCTCTCACCTGACAGTGGTAGCTTTGTGCTATGGAATGGCAATCTTCATTTACATTCAACCTCATTCAAGTCCCAATATTCTTCAGGAGAAGATGATCACACTGTTCTATGCCCTTTTAACACCAATGCTGAATCCTTTGATTTATAGTCTGAGGAATAAGGAGGTAAAGGGGGCCTGGCAGAAATTGGTAGGACAGTTTTCTGAATTAAAGTCAAAGCTGGCTTCCTTGTGAGTCACTCAGAGTTAGCTGGGTCTCTGTCATCCTATTAAAACTTAAATGTAACAAAGCACTACCCATATCAGAGTCTTTATTTTTAGATATGGGAAAACACTGACCAGATGATTTTAGATAGGAAGAGGTGGGTAGAAGGTATGAAAGGCAGCAACATTGATGGTACTTGTCAAGCTTACAGCCAGAGAATTCAAGTGGACTTTATTCTCATCTTCCACATCCTATATCTTGAAATAATCTTATTATATTACTTTAGTCATATTTGTAGCCTTGAACTTTTTCTTAAACCCATCATCCCATGATCATGCATACCTTGAGTTAAACAGTTTCTTAAAGAAATGCATTTTAATGTTGGAACAATCACTAAGAATAACAATTGGTACATAAGACTTCTGCACTGGATATTGAAGCTGAGTCAGTATGATGAAATACCTTGGAGGGAAACTTCTATTACTCAAGTTATGTAGGACCCTCTACATAATAATCATACTGGTGCTGATTTACCAAGACAAGCAAGTATTTGGTTGAGTTACTTTAGTGGAAGATGAAGTGTGGGAATAAGATAAAACTTCTGAAAATATAGACATAATCATGGGACATGGGGAACAACCAGGGCTCTACTCAAATGCTGCCCCCACAGTTACTGTAGGTTTCTGGCACTTCAGATCAATATCTACTCAAAACTATTGCCCATAATTTATGTTCCTATCAATTTATCTTTAAAATTAAGCCAAATGCCATTTTTGACAGCAAAATATACTTAACTGAAGAGAATAATAAAATATCATGAGTTTTACTTCCTGACCCCCATACCAAGGCTTATATTTTCTTACCAGTTAGTACATTACTAGTGGGAGATGGAGGACAAAAGGGACATTCTACAGTAGGGAACAAACATTAAGAGCCAAAGGTATGAATCATTTGTGAATAGGTGACACATGTATAAGCACACATATTGGGACAACACATATCAGATGTTTCTGTTTAATCAGAAAGGCACCTGCACAAAAATTGACTGGGTATTAGGACATAAAAAATGTCACAACCAAATACAGAAAGACAGAAATATTAAATTTCAGATGATGATGCAATAAAAATTACATGTATTAAAAAGGCCAAAGAAAATTAGACTTAAAATTCATTGGAAACTTAATAATATAATCCTGAAGAATGAGTGGATCAAAAAACAAATCACAGAAATGATCAATATTTTATTCAAAGAGAATGACAATGATGAGGCAACATAGTAATACTTATGGGATACAGTCAAAGAAGGTCTTAGGGAAATTTTTATATCTTTAAATGTTTATATGAATAATATATTCATTTTGTATGAATAAAATGGAGAAAGGGGAGGTTAATGTATTGTATATGTAACTAAAATTCAAAAAAGAACAAATAAAATATTAAATTATGAATTATAAAAAATCAAGAGAGATTAATAAAATTTAGAGAAATAATACTATTAAATTAATAAAGCTGAGCTGATGTTATGAAGGAAAAAATAAATTTGTTAATTTTATTTTAAAAAAGAAAACCAAATTATCAATATCAAAAATGAAAATGATAAATTCACCAATGAAGAGGAAATTAATAATTTTAGGAACTACTTTGCCCAACTGTATGTCAATCAATCTGATGACCTAAGTGAAATGGATGATTATGTGAGAAAACATAAATTGCCCAGGTTAACAAAAGAGGAAATAAAATAATTAAATAACTCCATTTCAGAAAAAAAATCAAACAAATAATCAGTGAACTCCCTAAGAAAAAATATAGAGGACCAGATGTATTTATGAGTGGGTTCTGTCAAATATCTAAAGAATACTTAATTATAATACTATATAAACTCTTTCGAAAAATAGACAAAGTAGGCATCCTACCAAATTCATTTTATGACAAAAATATGCTGCCAATGCCTAAACCAGAAACAACCAAAACAAAGATAATTGGAGGCCAATTTCCCTAATGAATATTGATATAAAAATTTTAAATAAAATATTAACAAAGAGATTATAGCAATTTATCATGTGCATAACACACTATGACTGGGTGAGATTTATACCAGGAAGGCAGGGCTGGTTCAATATTAGGAAACCTATCACCATAATCAACAATATCAGCAACAAAATTAATAGAAATCATATTATTATCTCAATATGTGCAGAATAAGCTTTTGACAAAATACCCCCCCATTCCCACTAAAATATTAGAGAATATAGGAATAGAGAGTTCCTTCAAATAATGAGTAGTATCTAAAACCATTAGGATGCATTATATGTAATGGGAATAAGGTAGAAGCATTCCTAAAAAGATAAGAGGTGAAACAAGGATGCCCATTATTACCACTATTATTTAACATTTTACTAGAAATGTTATCTTTAGAAAAAACAGAAGAAAAATAAATTCAAGGAATTAGAATATGCAATGAGGAAAGAAAACTATCACTCTTTACAGATAATATGATAGTATGCTTAGAGAATCAACTAAAAAACTACTTGAAACAATGATCAATTTTAGCAAAGTTGCAGTCTATAAAATAAATCCAAATAAATCATCAGCATTCTTACATAGTACTAAGAAAGTTCAGCAGCATGAGACAGAAAGATAAATTCCATTTAAAATACCCATAGATAATATAAAGTATTTTGGAGTCCACCTTCCAAGACAAATGGAGAAACTATATGAAGCCAAGTACAAACACTTTCCACACACAAAAAAATCAGATCTAAACAATTGGGGAAAAAATATCAGTTGCTGAGTTAATATAATAAAAATAGCAATTCTACCTAAATTAAATTACTTATTCAGAACCATACCAAACTAACTAAAAACTATTTTGTAAAGCTAAAAAAATCATAAAATTCATCTGGAAGAACAAAAGATCAAGTATATCAAGGGAACTAAAGAGCAAAAAAGGCAAAGGAAGGTAGCCTACCTATACCAAAAGATCAAGTATATCAAGGGAACTAAAGAGCAAAAAAGGCAAAGGAAGGTAGCCTACCTATACCAGATCTAACACTTTTTTATAAACCAGCAATTATCAGAACTATTTGTTCCTGGATAAGAAATAGAGTGATGGATCAGCAGAATAGGTCAGATATAAAAGACACAGTAGGCAAAGACTATAGTTAATTTACTGTTTCATAAGCTCTGACTTCTGGGATAGGAACTCAGTATTTGACAAAAACTGCTGGAAAAATTGGAAAATGGTGTAGCAGAAACTAGGTGACCAACATCTCACACTATATAACAAAATAAGGTCAAAATGGGTACATAATTTAAACATAAGGAGTAAGTATAAGCATAAGTAAGCTCCATAAGCAAATCAGGAGAAAAAAGAGTAGTTTACCTGACAGACCTATAGAGAAAGGAAGAATATATGACCAAACAGGAGATAAACAATAATATGAAATGCAAAATGGATAATTTTGATTACATTAGATTAAAAAGATTTTGCACAAACAAAAGAAATGCAGCCAAGATGAGAAGGAAAGCAGAAAGCTGGGAAACAATTTTTGCTGCCAGTGTTTCATATCTCAAGTATATAGAGAGTTGAGTCAAATGTATAAGAATACAAATCATCCCCCAATTGATAAATGGTCAAAGGACATAAACCATTTTCAGATGAAGAAACAAAAGCAACCTACAGTCATATGAAAAAGTGTTCTAAATTGCTCTTGATTAGAGAAAGACAAATTGAAACAGCTCTGAGGTACCATAACACACCTAGCAGATTGGCTACTATGATAACAAAGGAAAATGATAAATATTTGAGAATATGTTGGAAAACTGAAACACTAATGCATTGCTAGTGGAGTTGTGAACTGGTCTAGCCATTCTGGAGAGCAATTTGGAACAGTGCCCAAAGGGCAATAAAACTACGCATATTGGTTGATCCAGCAATACCACCACTAGGTTTGTATTCTCCGAAGAGATCATAAAAAAGGGAAAAGTACTCACATGTACAAAAATGTTTATTGCAGTTCTTTTTGTAGCAGCAAAGAATTAGAAATTGACAGGATGCCTATCAATTGGAGAATGACTGAACAAGTTGGAGTACATGAATGTAATGGAATACTATTGTTCCAAAAGAAATGGTGATCAGGCTGATAAACCTGGAAAGATTTACATGAACTGATGCTGAGTGAAGTAAAGAGAATGAGGATAACATTGTACTCAATAACAACAACATTGTAAGATGATCAACTATGACAGACTTAGCTCTTCTCAGCAATACAATGATCCAAGACAATTCTAAGAGATTCATGTTGGAAAATATTATCCACATCCAGAGAAAGAACTTTGGGGTATGAATGAAGATTGAAATGTACTACTTTTTAATTTTTTCTTTCTCTTTGTGTTTCCCCTTTGTTCTAATTCTTCTCTCACAACATGATTAATGTGGAAATGTGTTTAACATGATTGCATATATAGACCTATAGCAGATTGCTTGCTATCCTGATGAGGGGAAAGGAAAGGTAGTGAGAAAACTTTGGAACTCCAAGTCTTACAAAAATGAATGTTGAAAACTCTTTTCATGTAATTGGAAAACTATTCAGTAGAAAAAAAAAGATCACACTATGTACCAGGCACTGTGCTAAGTGCTGAGGATAGAAAGAAAAAAAATCGAACAATTCCATGCTGTCAAGGAACTTACTTGCAAATGGAGTAGCTAACATGTTCATTAATAGTTATCTTCTGCTCTTGATACATTCAAAATAGATACACGATAACTTTCCAGGGGAATCACTGGTATCTGAGGGTACTGGGAAAGATTCAGTGAAGATTCTGGAATCCAATCTGAGTGTAGAAGGAAGCCAGGGTTTCTAAACAAGGGTCAGAAGGAAGAATATTCCAGGCATTGTAGCACAACAGATCTCTTACTGGTCTGGCTTCTATTGAGCTGCTGCTGTAGCTTGCAAGGTTCATAGCTCTGAAAACCTCATTGCCCCAGGTTATTTCAGTTCTTTTGAAGTTCATGCTACCATTCATAAGAATTCATACAGCTAACTAGAAAAGCACTAGGTCAGTCTTTGGAACTTCTCTTTCTCCTCATTCATTCATTCATTCATTCTCTCTGTCTCTCTCTCCTCTTGTCACTCAAACTTTTATTTGAATTACTGTCTGAAACCTTTTTACTACCATTATATCCAGGAGGTATGCCTTTCATTTGGTTCCAATGAGGATATCAGAGATGTATTTTGGAAATAATTGCAATTTGTTTTGCTTGATTTCTGGTCTTTCTCTTTCTGCTATCCTGATATTGAATCTTTTCCACCAAATGTATGAACTTTGCACGATCTAGAGATTGTGCTTGCTGTTCAGTCACCATCAGATGTTCCCATATATTGTTGCCATACCAATCCATGGCTCCTTGTCTATTTACTAAACATCAGCTGCTTCTTTGACTATTAACTTCTAATAAATTTTATATATTTTTGTAACACAAGACTAGTGGCCTTGTTAAAAGGTCCTGATGAATGAAGCATTCTTTTCCTGAGCAGTCTCTGAACCAACAAGTTACTTATTTAATTTCCTCAAGTACTGAAAGACTCTACATTTGTAGGAAGCATACAAAGTTAAAAGTGAGAACTCTGAGGAATTATGCTGTTTTTATACTTCAGTTTTCTACCACTGCTGTATTATTAACTAGGAAACAAATTGTCTGTCAGTGTATAGGTAGGGATGTTATCCTGACAAGGGGCATAGATTTCCATAATGGATCTCATATATTGGAGTTCTTAGGTTGAGAGGAACTAGGTATGGACACTGCATTGTTGTGAACACAATGTTGGCCGATATCATGAACTTCTGTGATTTGGGTTTTGTCTGAATTATGAACTGCTGGGGGTAATATCACTTTTGAATCATGAACACTTCAGGGTGCTTGGTTATCAGGTATCTTACATTACCTGCTACCCTGTGTTACCTTATTGCTAAGTATTTACATTCCCATCTTCTCGTACACAATGATAGAGGGCTTAATAATAAGTTTGGGTATCCTGGAATATACCACTTTTTCAGACAATTTACGTAATGGAGTTGCTGTTTCGCCCTCTCTACATCCCTCTATGATCTTGTTGGGGTTTAGGCTTTGCCCATCCAGGGATACCAAAATCTGTTGTGGCTTCATGATGTGTTGTGGTGGAACCATCTCAAAGAATTCAAAGTCAGAAGTTTAGACATTTATTGAGGTTGACACTTCTCATGAAACAAGCCAAATTCCAAGAGGAACCAGCAACTTCAAAGAAAACAAGATGCACTTTTATTGGGTAAAGATGCAATTACATAACAGAAATTATAACTATAAAGAAGGCAGGAAGATTTGTTAAGGTGTTAGGTAGTGGGAGAGGGTTGCCACCTCAGTGAAACTGCACATGCGATTACCCACAACACATACAGAAAAACCCATTGGGAGTATCTACGTATCATAATGATATTGTAATAAGCCTCTCTACATTATAATTTCACTCTAGGTCAATTCTTTACTGTTATTGTGCAGGTACCTTCTTAGGGTAAGTCTCTTATTATTTTGGAGTCCGTATCCTGCTTGAACATCCTGGTGGTGTTGCTTTCTTATTGACTGGCTACTGTGGTCCTATCTGAGACTAGATGAATGTGGTTATGGTTGAATGTATGGATAAATTTGCTTTTTCTGTGGGAAATATAAGGAATGAGTATAACAACAATGCAATATTCACAATATGGTGAATTCACAATATTCACATATGGTGTCTATAAATACGCTGGTATAGTTATTAATCACAAAAATGTAACAGACTCTCTACATGGGGGATGCAGCCAGAATGTTTATCAAATATCAAAGACCTGAGTTCCAAAACCAGAAAATCAAAGCCGTTACAGTCACTATGGAGTTGGCGCACATGTAGACACCCACATTCTCAAGCCTTCAAAACAAAACAGGCTTGTTAGGCAAAGATCCTCCTCTCCTCACTCATAGTAACTGCTCGGCCTCCATGCAGCTCACTCCTAGCAGTTCTGGCCCCTTGAAATTCCTATCCCTGGCAGTCCTCAGCAGAAATTTTTACTGGCTCTCAGAAGAAGTTCATGTTGCCATACTGCTTCCACAGCTTCCAGTCACCACATTGGCTCCAGCCTGACCACTACTTGGCGACAGCTCCTTCCTGCCTCACCCCTTCCTTCTACATCAGCAAGTTCAAGAGGTATAGAAGATTTTCTAATCCCATTACCATTACAATGGGTCTGAGGACAGTGGCTAGCTAGACATGACTAATGACATGTCTGCTGTTGCTGTGAGAAGTATGAGTTCATGGACTCACCTGCTGTTCTGGGGAGCAGTGAGGCATATATGAAGAAGTTAGGCTATTGAGAGGGGGGGATGGTGAGTGACTAGGTATGGGCAGTGGGCCTGCTTTTCAGTGGGGCCTACAAGGAAGTCAGAATATTGCGGCTAGGGATAACTTTATTAGGATTCTATCAATCTAGCTTATACTTTTAATTTTTCCAGAGTATCTGTAACATGGCTTAGAGTGTAGACATTATAACATGATCATCATAGCCTTTGGGTACTCCCCAAACCATTTGTAATGAAGGCTCAGACCCATAACTTTATGTCAGCTTGCCAATAGTTGAATAGCCGTGGTACTATTTAGTCCAATACTCAACTGTAAGTATGTCTCCAATACAAGAATACTGATAGACAACAATACAATAGCATTTTGACACATATTAGGAGAATAGTTCTGACAGAATAATTTATCTAGTCTATAACAGTCACATCAGAAGTCCCCACTGTTTAATAACAGAAAAGGAATACACACATACAGAAATATGAATGCAATAAAAAAAATCCTTACCATGCTTGGTCTTCCAAAAATAGATATTCTGGATGAGTATCCACAATGTATCACTGAGCACCTTCCTCATATTTGCATCCACCAAAAATCCCACCTGTGAAATAATATAAAGGCAAACGGCCCTTCAAATTTATAGCTCACAAGCTCCCACCTGTGTTTTCTTTCACTACATCAAGCAGAAGACATATTAACTCGAAGTAAAAGATGCTTAATTCGCCAGCATAGCAAAATAAATGATAAGAAATACTCTGCCACATACTGTTGCTTTTAATAAGCAAACACAAGGTTATCATACAGTAATTAATACAATTTTTTTTCTCTTGGAGAGGTATATCTTTCACAATAGCAGTTTCGTTTTGGTTTCAGTGTACACAAAATCATAAATACATTCAATTTCAAACTTATTTCAGCACTTAGTCTTACAGCTAAGGTAGAAATTCATGCATTTCATGCATTCATTCATTCCATTTCTTGTGAGCTAGATTTCACCAGTCTCATAAAATATAGGCAAAGAAAAAAAAGCCATTCACAAATTATGGACAAATGAACAAAGCAAAATTAATTAGGATTAGGGATTCTAATGTGAGGAGGCAAATTTGAATTTATTGCTTCCAGCGTGACAATGCTATGGGACTCATGCCTGGAAGATAGAATTGTACACTATGAAAATGCACTTTTTGGGAAACTGGCCACTGAGACTGAGTCTTCAGAAATATGTATGTTATGTTCTGCCTGATGTAATCCTCCATTTGGAATCGTTAGTGAACCTATGTCTGAAAGATCATGATGCCATGCAATGTAAGACCCCAACTCTCTCATTCAGGGGCTGTGCAGACTTTCGGTAACTGTTATCTGTATACTTACTATGTAAAAATAACAACAAAAACAAACTCTTGATTGGCTCTTGAGCTAGGATTAGATTTGCATTCATTAAATCAATTGTTCCTGCTTTTTGGTGAGGAGGACAAAATTGTAAGCTTCAAAGTGGAGAGAGAGGCCTATCCTCACTTGAGGTGCTGCCATGTGGCGTATGATAACATGGTCTGCCTGTTCTGTCTATTCATTCCTGCTCTTAATTAAGTGTGCATTGAAGATAAAGCAGAATGGACAAGGTTACAACCCTGTGATCCCTGAAAGGTCTGAAGATCAAGCAACCAGAAATGTAGGATTATGGGATTTAATTAGTTAAATGATATTGGGGTACCAATCATTGGATTATTAATGATCTAAGGAAGATACCATTAAGTTTAACTAGGGTTTTATATTAGGGAGTACACATCAGAAAGGGGCCTTGAACCATGAGTACTAAGAGAACCCCATAGTGGACAACCATAGAACCTAGATGGGTAATTTTTACCTAGTGGCATTTTGAGAGACTTGACCAACTGGTGCCTGTGAGGGTTGAGAGAGCAGATTTATGAAGGCTACAGGGATCTAGGAACCACCCAGAGTAACTGTGTGTGGTGAGATGGAAAGGAAGAGGGAGTGGGAAGGAACACATGTATCGAAGATCAGTGGAAGCAGAAACAAAAGTCATATTCTCAATATGACCCCACACAGAGAAAGAGAAGATGGAGAAATGGTTTAAGTAATAGATTGGGTAGATTGAAATGGAGCCATGATATAGTCATCTGGACCTTCAACTTTCTGGGAATATCCTGGAACATTCACTTTTTTAAAAGCAGAGAAGTTATTAACTTCTTGACCTTCTTTCATTACAATTTTCTCCTTCAAAAGGTGGATTAACTATCTCAGTGAGAATTCTATTTTGGATCTGATTCTCACTAACAAGGGAGACCTAGTTTCTAGGATGGAAAGATCAAATCCTTGCTGGGGCAGTGAAGAGGGAAGGGAAGCAACTATTCCATCTTAGTGCTTGTGACAGATGAAAGTTAGGAATAGGCTAAAACATGTGCCCTAAATTTGAGGAGAACAAGTTTTAGAGGTCAAAGAAGGGATAGCCAGGACAATGTGGACCAAAACCTTACAAGGAAGTCAACCCAAGAGCAAAGGAAACAATTTTTAAAATGAAATTCTGAAGTCATAAATAGAAAAAAAAATCAGTAAGCTGGAAAAAGGGAGTGGTTTAATGCTACTGTTGTATATGCACAAGGAACTCACTAACCTGCTTATGTTTTTAATCAAGACATACAAAAATAGAACCAAGGGCAAGTAACAGTCTGAATATAAAATTGTGACTCAGTTCTGTCAGAATAGTCTGCAGAATGATAATGTAAATGATCTGAACTTGTAAGGAAAGCTAAGGATAACAAAAAGTTTTATTTAGCTGTGACAGGGATGGAGAGAAAATGAACATGAAAGCAGAGATAAAACTATTTCTCAGGGTGATTACTGAGAACATAAAGAAAACAACTGGCTGTTCAATTCCTATTTTTCTGTTTTCATCTGCAAAGGAAAACTATTTTTGTCCTAGAAATGCCGGATGATATATGACTAATGGAGGTTGATATCCAAGATAAGTAAAGAAATAGAAAATAAGAATCTAGTTGCCACTAATGAGTTCAGAGAGTAAGTAAGCCAATCAATAAATATTTATAAAGCATTTACTAAGTTTAAGGTACCATGCTAAATGGGGAAATGTATCCAAGTCCCTTGACCCCATTTTCCATACATAACATTACATCTCTTTCATGCCTTAGTTTAGACTTACTCTAATGTGAAGAACATTGTCTGCCCTTACCACTACCACTTAGAATGCCCACTTCTCTTCAAATTTCAATGTAAGTGAAGTTATGGGTACAATGATGGGGGTTCAGCTTCTATCTCAGAGATTTGCTATTGTTTGAGCTTTGACAAGTTATTTAACCATCATGAGCCTTAGTTTCCTCATCTGTAAAATTCAAAGTTTGGCTGCAATGGCTTCTGAGGTTCCTTCTAATTCAAGGTCTCTTCTTTGATCTCTGAAATTGTTCATCTTTTCCCCTACACTAAAACTGCATTCTATTGATTTCGAATGTACTTTGCATTTATTTATCAATATACATGCTTTAGTATCACTCCAGTGGAAAGTAAGATCATTGAGGGGACTGGCAGGTTTCCATCTTTATGTCATTAGTACTGAACCCAGTTCCTTAAACATGGTTGGTATTCAATAAATAAATATCTATCGAGTGAATTCATTTAATTCCATTCACAGGATCAAAGATTCTGAATTCAAAGGGAAATTAGATGTCATTTCAGAACCCTAATTCTGCCAGGAAGACAACTAAAGCTCCAGACACAAAAGGGGCATTGCCTGAGGTCAAGCAGGCAGAAGTGAACTACCTAATTGAATAAAACAGAACAACAAAAACTGGGTAATGTGATTACTAAATCATTCTAAGTTGCCTTTGACATATAATGGAGAATGAGGATATTGAAGAAGGTGAATATAATTTGGAACCTGCAAAATACAAGCCAACAAGCCTTACTTCAATTTCTGAAAGAATATTAATACATTTTAAATGTGGAGAGTTAGTGGATAGAAGGCCAATCTCAGAATCAGGACAACTGCTGACATACACTGTCTATATGACTCTAGAGTATGTTACTTAACCTCTCAAGACCCCAAGTAATTATCTGAAATTATAAATGTTAGGATAGTTACCAATTTGAATGGAAAGAAGGAATTTCATCACCAGGAATTCCATATTCTGATAAGGAATCGTGTTTAGATGTTACTCTCTAAAACATTGTTAAAGAATTATTGAACGTCTAGAAAACAAAGTGGCAATCAAGAATTGGTCATACCAAATGAGCCTTATTTTCTTTTTTCAATAAAGTCACTACCCTGATCATTTGAGTGAAATACTATGAGTATAGTTTATCCAGAATTTAGCAAAGATTTTGATAAATTCACAGTGCAGTTCTTATGGATAACCTGGAGAGAAATGGGCTAAATGATATTACAATGGTATGTTCTTTTTAAAATTTAATTTTAATTGTTTTCTTGTTTACATCATTCATTATCATGAGATTTTTGAATTAGAAATTTTCTCCCCCTTTGTCCCCTACCCCAACCCCAAAACCGCAATCCCACTGTAAAGCTCCTCCCCTGATCTGCTCTCTAACTTTCTGGTAGGGCAGGGAGGGTCTCCCTACCCCAGCCCCTGTATATCTTAATTCCTAGTTGCAGGTATTGCAGAGCTTAAGATTCTAGATTCTTTCGATTCCTCCCTTGTCACCCACCCCCATTGGAAGGACAAGTAATTCGATACAAGCTGTGGATGTGTGATTATACAGGACATCTTCATAGTGGACATATTGTGACAGTGATCATATGTCCCTCCTTCCTATCCCTCCCCCCACCTTGTTCTGTTCTCTACCCTGTGCCTATCCCTTTACTGAAGTGTGTGCTTCCAGCATCCCTCCCCCAGATCCTGCCCTCCCCTCCCTCATCTCCCCTCTCCCATGCTCCCTACTCTCCTGTGTAGCATGATGCTCAGTTTAAAGTTTATGCCTTTTCTTCCCTAAGCCAAATTCAATGAGAGTAATTGAAAGTAAAGTTTCAACAGTTATCCTTT
>CM053597.1:80160585-80177203 GCA_028646575.1 Pseudocheirus occidentalis
AGTGTTTCCACAGTATTCAAATGGTTTTCTATTGGCAGCCTGTAATATTTTCTCCTTTAATTGGGGGTTCTGGAACCTGGAAATAACATTTCTAGGAGTTTCCTTTTGGGGATCTTTTTGAAGGGGTGATCTGTGAAGTTCTCTTTTGCCCTCTGATTCTAAAACATCAGGGCAATTT
This sequence comes from Pseudocheirus occidentalis, assembly GCA_028646575.1. Lineage (NCBI taxonomy): Eukaryota > Metazoa > Chordata > Mammalia > Diprotodontia > Pseudocheiridae > Pseudocheirus > Pseudocheirus occidentalis. The sequence goes on from CM053597.1 coordinate 80,160,764, forward strand.
TCTTTGAGAATTTCTTGAAGGATGTTTTCCAAGTTTTGTTTTTTTATTTGGTCATGGCTTTCAGGTAAACCAATAATTTTCAAATTGTGTCTCCTGGATCTATTTTCCAGGTCAGTGGTTTTTTCAAGGAGATATTTCAAATTGCTTTCTATTTTTTCATTTGTTTGTAACTGTTTAATAGTGTCTTGGTTCCTCATAGTCATTAGCTTTCACTTGCTCCACTCTAATTCTCAAGGAATTATTCTCTTCAGAATGCTTTTGAGATTCTTTTTCCATCTAGAAAATTTGACTGTTTGAGGCATTCTTCTTCTCATTGGCTTTCTTGGCCTCCTTTGTCATTTGAGTTAATCTATTTTTTAAAGTATTATTTTCTTCAGTCATGTTGTTGACTCTCTTTTCATGATTTTCTCACATCATTTTCATTTCTCTTCCCAATTTTTCCTCCACTTCTCTTATTTGTTTTTCAAAGTCCTTTTCCAGTTGATCTATAGCTTGTAGGCAATCTTTGAGTGTCTTGGAAACATTTGGTGCGGGAGTTCTGACTGTGTTGTCTTTCTCCCGTTCCATGCTTTGGGCCTTTTTGTCCACAAAAAAGGATTCTAGAGTTTTATTGCAGTTCTTATTTTGCTTCCTTTTCCTCATGTTGGCCAGTCAATTAATTGGTTGGTTTTTTTTAGGTCTGTGGAGCTCTCCTTCCCGGGGGAAAAGTTTGGTCCCAAATTGCTGGGGTTTTCACAGCTGCTGGAGCTATTGTTGGATGCTGCAGCCCCCACCAGCTTTGGCTTTCTGAAAGCGCACCCCAGGACCACCACCCAAGACCACAATCCAGATCCAGGCTGCTCAACTCAAGAGCCCTTGGCCCTGATCAATCATCTCAGCCCCCCTGAGGTGTCCGCTGGCCAGGAGCTCTGAAGCAGCCTGTTGGAGGACAGATCTTGTCCTTTCCCCACTGCTTCCTTGCTCTGGGGGCAGATTGGCTGAACTGCTTTTCCTCCCCCAAATTTAGCTTGAAAGCTTCACTTTCACTCGCCTTTCTCTAATCCTTCTTTTTCCTAGTTTGATAGATGTGAAGATTGCTCCAGGTGTTGTAGATCCCTTATGCTGCAGTTTGGCTCCTCCCGAATACCCTGGGGCCTGGCCATGGTTTTGGTTTTGGGCTGGGCTGGCCTTGTTTCCCAGTCTGCTGGGATGAGCCCCTCCTGCCCAGCTGCCTTCAGCAAAAGATGTGTTTTCAATATTTTTGTGAGTTTGGAGCCCTAAAATTTGTTTAGAGTCGTATTTTATGGACATTTAGGGTGGCTGTGTGGGAGCAGCGAAACTTTGCTGCCTCTACACTGTCATCTTGGCTCCACCCCTCCTTAGAATTCTCTTAAAGTAAATCTTGAGGAGTAAAACATTTTTTTCTTTCACCAAATCATGGCTCATGACCAATTACATTAAGAGATAATTTTTTATTTCCATGGAACTGTAATAAACAATATAGATTTAATAGGTTTCTCTTGTGTAAAGAATTTCATTTAACATTTTTCTTTCTCAAATTTAATCTTAGAAATCTTTTAAAATATTTCACAAATTTCTTAGCAAGTTTTAAATAAAACAAGTTCCTTTCTCAGGCTGAATTACCTTGCCTCTAGAGATAGTTTCCATGGGCTTTTTGCAGTTTTACAACATAGGAATAACCGAGAAGGACTTTTGGGAGGGGCTGGTATTGATGCTCCTGCTCTGTCAAAATCTCATACATGCAGGAGGAATGGTCTGAATGGTCAGAATTAATTTGAATAAAGTTTTCACCTATTCTCCTTTCCACATACAGTAATTAATTAATAATTTTAGATTTTAACATTAAAACAGTAAAAGAACTTTGATAATAATTTCCATAAATGATAGCCAAATGATTTTAGCTATAGCTTCCTTTTTAAGTGTAGGTAAAAGTGTAAATACCTGGTTTTGTATAGGTCAAATATGCACATTATAAAATGTAAGTGACCTAATTGTTTTTAAACTAGTTCTTTATCTTTTTGTTCCAACTAAATTCAGCTCAAATTTTGCTTATAAAACACTATTTAGTGGATTATAATGAATTTCACTATGGTTTAGAAAAACCACAATGACATTAATTCCATTTCCAAATCATCACTTGCAAAAACTATTAATAAAATTTTGGGCTTTTCTCCTTTTCTCACAGCTGTAGTGTCTGATTGTGGATTTAGGGGTTTGATTGGAGAGGTTCATCTGTGTGTCTAAAAAATGTGTGGGCTTCAGGGTGCCTCAGAGCTGTTGCTAGTGGATTGTCACGCTGCATGTCTAAATCACATGTAATTTTGAGCTCATTCTTGTATATAGTGTAAAATGTTGGTTTATAAGTAGTTTCTGCAGATCACTTTCTAGTTTTCCTGGTGGTATTGTTGAATTTTGAGTTCTTGCCCTAATAGTTGGACCTTTGGGTTTATTAAAGACTCAAGTTAATGTGTCCATTTTCTTCTAAACATTGTGTACCCAATCACACCCAGAAATAAGCCTCTCTTTCTCTAGTACATTGTATAAGACTGTTTAAGGATTTCAGCTTTATAGTATAGTATGGAATCTGGTGTTGAAGGCCCTATTATTACCACTAGTTTTGTTTGTTTTGCATTGGTTCCCCTGAACTTCTTGACCTTTTGCTCTTCCAGATGAATTTTCTTATTATTTTCCCCAGCTCTCTAAAGCAAATTTTTGGTAGTTTGCTTGGTATGACAGTAGAAAAGTAAATTTATTTAGATAGTTTCATAATTTTTATTATATTGGTTCTATCTACTTATCAGCAATTGATATTTCTCTAACTATTCAGATTTGTCTTTATGTGAAGTGTTTTATAATTGTGTTCACATTTCACAAGACCCTTTGTGGGTCTTGGCAGGTAGATTCCCCAAGTATTTGTATTATTCATACTTAAGTTAAATGGAATTTCTCTCTCTATCTGTTTCTATTGGGTTTTGTTGGTAACAGATAGGAATACTGATGATTTGTGTGGTTTATAAAAAGTTTTCATTTATCTTGCAACTTTTCCAAATTTGTTTGGGATAGTTTTTTGGTTGAATCCCTGAGTTTCTTGAAGTAATTTTATTGACTACAGGAGTGATAATTTTTTTCTTCATTACCTGTATTTATTCCTTTAATTTCCTCTTGTTGTCTTTTTGCTATAGCTAACCTTTCTAGTACAATATTAAATGATAATGGTGATAAATCCTTGATAAATTTGGTATACTCTCTCCCTTTTGCCAGAGTGAGGAGAGTAATTTAGATTCCCTATTAATTCTATGCTCTCTCTTTTAATCTGACCTGGGATTATAGGCCTTAATACATTTTTATAAATGTTTTTTAGGTAATTGTAACTTGTACTTCAGTATTACATTTATTCCTAAAAATTTCTTAGACAGTGAAAAGCTCTCAATCTGTCACTTAATGGGAGTGGAACTCTGGAAAAATCTCAGAGGCATACCTTGTCCCACTTCCCCAAAACTGGGGAGCATGAAGCTTTCACCTTTTAAATGTGTCTTTATCAGATCTTAGCAAAATTCAAATTTGCCTAAAGGTCAATTAGTATGATAAATTCTGGCTTAGCACCAGGTTAGGAGTGACACTACTTCACTTTTTCACATTTCCTTAAAATGAACAAAATAACTTTAAATTGATTTTTAGTAGCATTCCAATACATAATTTTTTTCCTCTAATAGGTGAGGCAGAAAATGGTTAACTGCTTGTTTGTATATCTCTTTGATCTGAGGGAAAACATTCCCTTAATATTTCTTATTGCCTTTTCATTCCACTTGTCCAGAGTGGAAGGGAAGGAGTTCCTTTAAAAATCTTAAAACTTCTGTTCACACTTTTCAATAGCAAATAATTTGGTATCTTAAACTTTCTACCCATGCTCTTCTCATTGCTATATATTTAAAATTTTTCTTTCCTTTCCTATTGTCATCTTTTTTTTGCTAGATTTTGATTAAAGCCCGTTTTGAAACCACACATACTTTAATTCTAACTCTAAACTGACACTTCTACACTTTTACCATTATCATCATATAAAAAAAATACTCCCTCTTGTACTCCCTCATCTCCCACCAATCATTTGCAAATACTGGCAGACAATAAGGGAGCGGGGAGATGGTACAAAGGTACGAGATAACAACATTTCCATGCAGTCCATCTGCATATTAAACCTTACAGAATAACAAATTACTCTCACACTCTTGCTCACACAAAGACACAAAGATAAAGCAGAATAGACACAGAAAATAACAGAATGGATCCAAAAGATCACACAGAATTTGAGGGAGATCTCCTGAAAATGTCAAACAGTTACTGGTCTGCAGATAGTAACAGAAGCTAGTAATACTTTCTTGATAATATTAGAGACAGTTGCCTCACATTGAAGTGTTCGAGCTACACCTGGCATTTCATTTCTGATGTTAAGCATATAATTAATATATTCCATAGAAAAAGGTAGAAATTGGGAAATGCTGGAGTCCCTCTTCCATTAGTCCCTCACTTCTCTTTTTCCTAGCTGGCTCCCAAGTTACCAAATAGGGACAATATTCCAAGAATCCTTGTAACTCTCTGTTAATGTTAAATATTGCTCTTTCTTTCATTATATGTAGGAGGACTTTCTCATATGACTTGCAGCTAGGCTGTTTAATCTCCTTCCATGATACTGTAAATCCCTGTTTTCTTATACACTTATATATGGTATGTACACACTTTGTCTGTGTGACGTAAAATTCCCATTGCTTGCCCCAATTGTTAATTATGTGGTACTTACTTCTTCTGTAGTCTTTGCCTGATTCTGGATATCAGCATCTCTTGCTGCAGCATGTATCTTGTGGAGTCCTCCTTCTTTCAGAGGTTGCACCCTCCTCTATACTCTCTGCAGGTGCGCATTGGGCACCACTTGTCATGGCCAGCTCAGTTAAGAGAGATTAGAGAAGCTGGTCTCTCATTGCTTATCTCAGGGACTGTGTTGAATAATGAGGTGGGGACCAGAGAGATGAATAATGGTTCCGTTTAATCTCCCAGAGAACAAAGCTTAAAAAGTGAAAGTAAAGCGTGAAGAGTGAATGATTTGGTGATTGTACCAACCTGTATCCAGATACTGCATGTGATCATCTTGTGCACTAATGACTCTGTCAAATCCAGAGGAGAGGAAGGAGCTTCAAACCAACCATGATAGCTATGCTCATCAGAGTGAGCCGCCCAGTAAAGACTTCCTCATGTAAACGTGGCACTAGTTGTGACCCTCAGGCTGCAGCCCTGAAGCCACCTCATGTTTTGTCTTGCAACTGGAGCAGAGTGTGAGAGTGTTGGTGCCCAGAGGCTCTCAACATCTTTATCTAACTTGAATAGAGAGGAGAGTGTTTGTGCCCAGAGGTTCTCAACAGTAACTACCTAACTTTTCTAAGAATTTGGATGCTATGGTACCTTTTAGCAAGATGTAGTTTCTTTCCTTATCTCTCTTAATTAGATCTATTTTTGCTTTGGTGTTATCTGTGGATCAGGATTGCTGCCCCTGTTTTTTTTTTTACTTCACCTGAAGAATAATATATTTTACTCTAGCCTTTTACCTTTACTCTGTGTATATTCCTCTGCTTCAAACATGCTTCTTGTAAACAACACATTGTAGGACTATGGTTCTTAATCAACTCTACTTTCCACTTCTGTTTCATGGGAGATTTTGTCCCATTCGCATTGGCAGGTATGATTACTATCTGTGTGTTCCTCTCCATCCCATTTTTCCTGTGTTTATGCTTTTCTTTCTCTTTTATTCTTTTTCCTCCCCAATGGAGTCCAATAGCAAGAGATAGTAAGAGAAATTTCATTTAAAGTTGATGTAGACATTATAAAATATTTGTGAATCTACCTGCCAAAACTAACCCAGTACCTTTATGAACACAACTACAAAACACTTTTCACATACATAATATCAGATCTCACTAGTTGGAAAAACATCAATTGCTCATGGCTCGGTACAGCTAATATAATAAAAATGACAATTTTACCTACATTAAATTACATATTTAGTGCCATACCAATCAATCTACCAAAAATTACTTTATAGAACTAGAAAAAATAGTGACAAAGTTCATTGGAAGAATAAAATGTCCAGAATATCAAGGCAATTAATGAAAAGAAATGTTAGTAATGGTTCCTAGCCATACCAGATTTTAATCTCTATTATAAGGCAGCAGTCCTCAAAACTGCCTGGTACTGGCGAAGTAATAGAGTAGTGGATCAATGGAATAGATTGGGTTCAAAGGCTCAATGGTTAATGACTATAGTAATATATGGTTTGATAAGCCCAAAGACCCCAGTTTCTGGGTTAAGAATTCACTATTTGACAAAAACTGATGGGATAACTGGAATATAGTATGGCAGAAACTGGGCGTAGACCATCATCAAACACCATACACCAAAGTCAAGTCTAAATGGGTGCACAATCTAGGTATAAACACTGAAACTGTAAATTATCTGGGGAAGCAAGGAATAGTTTACCTGTCAGATTTATGGAGAAGGGATGACTTTATGACCATAGAAGAGTTGGAGAGCATTATAAAATGCAAAATCGATAACCTTGATTACATTAAATAGAAAAGTTTCTGCACAAACAAAGCCAATATAACCAAGATTAAGAGGGAAGTTGGAAAATGGGAAAGAATATTTACATCCAGTGTCTCTGATAAAGGCCTAATTTCTAAAATATACAGGGAATTAAGTAAAATTTACAAGAATACAAGTCATTCCCCAATTGATAAATTGTCAAAGGATATGAACAGGCAATTTACAGAGGTAGAAATGAAAAATACCTTTTAAGCATATGGAAAAATGCTCTAAATCACCATTGATTCCAGAAAGGCAAATCAAAATAATTGTGAGGTACCACATCTCACCAGTCAGATTGGCTAAGATGACAAAACAGGAAAATGACAAGCACTGGAGAGGATGTGGAAAAATTAGAACTCTAATGCATTGTTGGTGGATCTGTGAAATGATACAACCATTCAGGAGATCAATCTGGAACTATGCCCAAAGGGCTATAAATATTTGTATACCCTTTGACCCAGTAATACCACTTCTGGGGTTGTATACCAAAGAGATCATAGAGGTGGAAAAAGGACCCATATGTACAAAAATATTTATTGCAGCTCTCTTTGTGGTGGCAAAAGCCTGGAAATTTATGGGATGCCCATCAACTGGGGAATGGTTGAACAAGTTATGGTATATGAATGTAATGGAATACTATTGTGCTGTAAGAAATTGGAAAGAGATTGATTTCATAATTACCTGGAGAGGCTTATATGTATTGATGCTAAGTGAGAAGAGCAGAACCAAGAAAAATTTGTACACAGACACAGGTACATCATACGTGTGATGACCAACCTTAATAAACTGGACTCTTCTCAGAAATGCACAGTTAAAAGACAACTCTACAAGTCTCAGGATAGAAGGAGATGTCTCCATTCAGAGAAAGATCTAGAAAGGCCAGAGTTAAATGGAGAGTGAAATAATCTACATGCTATCATTCTTTTCTATGTTTGGTTTTGTTTCTTTTTTCCCATTGTTCACTCCATTGGGTACAATGCTTCTATACAACCAGATTATTGTACAATGTGAAAGAGTTTACAGATCCTATACATGACTGTATGCCACCTGGGGGAGGGGGGTGGAGAGGGAAGGAAGGGGAGAAAAATCTGAAACTCAAGTGATTCTGAAGCTGAATCTTGTAAACTAAAAGTAAACAAACAAGTCAATAAAAAAGGGAGAAAAATGATATGGAACAAAAAACAAATTGTTTCTTCCTAGCTGCTTGCAGTGTTTTTGTTTGTGCTGGTAAATTTGTAATTTGGCTACAAGATTCCTTGGTGTTTTCAATTTGGTATCTCTTTCAGGAGGTGATCAGTGGATTCTTTTTTTTAAAAAAAAACATTTTTAGTTCTCAACATTCATTTCCACAAGATTTTGAATTACAGTTTTTCTCTACCTGTCTTTTCTCTACCCTACCCCCAAATAGCAAATACTGAATATCCCTTGCCCCTATCTATTCTCTTTTATGTCCTCCCTCTTAACCCTTTTAACTTTCTAGTAGGGCAAAATGGGTTTCTATACCCCAGTATCTGTATATCTTATTTCCCAGTTGCATGTAAAAAACCCCCATTTTTAAACATTTGTTTTTAAAACTTTGAGTTCCAGATTTTTCCCTTCTACCATCCTCATCCACACCCACTGGGAAGATAAGCAGTACAATATAGGTTGTGCCTGTGTAGTTACCCAAATCATTTCCATAGTAGTTATATTGTGGAAGACTGTATTTATGTGCATCCTATCCTGCCCCCCCACTTATTCTATTTTCTTCTTTGACCCAGTCCCTTTTCAAAAATGTTTGCTTCTAACTACCGTCTCCCCCAATCTGCCCTCCCTTCTATCCTCCCCCCTCTTATCTCCTATCCCCCTATTTTCCTGTAGGGTAAGATACTCAGTTGAATGTGTATGTTATTCCCTCCTTTGGCCAAATTCAATGAGAATCAGGTTGTCCCATTCCCTTTCACCTTCCTCTTCTTCCCTTCCATCATAACAGTTTTCTCTTGCCTCTTTTATATGACATAATTTACCCTAATCTATCATTTCCTTTCTTCTTATCCCAATAAATTCCTCTCTCATCTTAATTTTAATTTTTAAGTATCATCCCTCTGTATTCAACTCATCCTGTGCCCTCTGTCTATGTATATATGAACATACAAATGCCCACACTTACATATATATTTATAGATGCATACACTGTATATATGTATATATACATATGTACACACATATATACATATTGATACACACACACATCCATCCATCCATCCATCCATCCATCCATCCATCCATCCATATATACACATTCCGTTCCGCTATCCTCATATTGAGAAAAGTCTTATGAGTTACAATTATTGTTTTTCCATGTAGGAATGTAAATAGTTCAACTTTAAAAAGTTCCTTATGATTTCTTTTTCCTGATTACTTTCTCATGCTCCTCTTCCTTCTTGTATTTGAAAGTCATATTTTTTTGTTTAGCTCAGGATTTTTCATCAAGAATGAATGAAAGTCCTCTATTTCATTGAATGACTGTTGTACCAAGAAAATAGTGGGTGAGATCATTGACCTTTTTAAGTGAAGTTTAATAGCCAATAACTGCCAGGGATAATCATAACCCAAATCAAGCAGCCATAAGATGCATTTACTTGGGGCTTACATAGACAAAATTCACAACATAACTATTACCAAGGGGAAACCGCAACCTAGTCAGTTGCTATGCATGCAGAAAAAATACAGAATCTAAAACGTAGCAATCAGTTCATTGCCCAATGACCCATTGTCCAGTGATCAATTTGCTGCCCAACTGAAAATTTCCCATGTCTATTCTGAGAGGTAACCAAAAAGGGGTGGGGCAATGGGTTACAGGTGACAGGTTTGGGCAGATTTACTTAGCAGTTTGTTGCCTAGGAGGGCTTTGTTGGTTTTGGGCAGGTCTCCTAGGCAGATTTACCCATGATTGAGGTAGATGGGGTATGCTCCTGAAATGGAGGTTGCAACATGATCATATTTTCCCCCATAGCATTATACTCAGTTTTGCTTTGTAGGTGATTCTTGGTTTTAATCCTAGCTCCTTTGACCTCTGCAATATTATATTCCAAGCCATTCAGTCTCTTAATGTAGAAGCTCCTAAGTCTTGTGTTATCCTGATTATGTTTCCATAATACTCAAATTGTTTCTTCCTGACTGCTTGCAGTATTTTCTCCTTGACCTGGGAACTCTGGAATTTGACTATAATATTCCTAGGAGTTTTCTTTTTGGGATCTTTTTAAAGAGGCAATTGGTGAATTCTATCCATTTCTATTTTACCCTCTGGTTCCAGAATATCAGGGCAAATTTGCTTGATAATTTCTTGAAAGATGATGTCTAGATTCTTTTCTTGATCATGGCTTTCAGGTAGATGATAATTTTTAAATGAATTCTCCTAGATCTGATTTCCAGGTCAGTGGTTTTTCCAATGAAATATTTCACACGCCATTCTATTTTTTCATTTGTTAGGATTTATTTTATATGTTTTTGATTTCTCACAAAGTTGAATTTTGAAGGAGTTATTCTCTTCAGTGAGTTTTTGAAATTTATTTTCCGTCTGGCAAATTTGGCTTTTTAAAACGTTCTTCTCCTCATTGGCTTTTTGGGCCTCTTTTGCCATTTGAGTTTATCTATTTTTTAAGATGTTATTTTCTTCAGTATTTTTTGGGTCTTCTTTAGCAGGCTGTTGACTCACTTTCCATGACTTTCTTACATCATTCTCATTTCTCTTCCCAATTTTTCCTCCACTTCTTTTACTTGATTTTCAAAATCCTTCTTGAGCTCCTCCATGCCCTGTAAGCAGTTCATATTTTTCTTGGAGGTTTTTGATGAAGGAGTTCTGACTTTGGTGTCTTCCTCCTGCTTCTATCAATAATGCAATATTAACAACACCCACGGTGGTTATGAATATGCTGGTACACTTGTGGATCACAAAATGTAGCAAACTCTCCACATGGAGGGCAGAACCAAAGTCTTTATTCAGATACCAGAAAATCAAGTCCCACAGCCTGAAGGACAAGTCCCAGAACCAGAAAGCCAAAGTCATTATAGTAGTCATGAAGTTGATACACATGGTTAATGTACTGAACACCCACATTCCCAGGCCTTCACAATAAAACAGGCTACCTCAAGCATGGATCCCTCTCTCACTCACAATAGCTCCTCAGCCTGGTTCTTGGAAGTTCTCAGCAAAAACTGCAGAATGAGGATCTCAGCAAAAATGTGCAGTCTCCAGTCTCTGGTCACTAAGATAAAATCTGACTGTCCTGCTGGTTTTCTTCCTTATATACAGTATAGCTCCTCCCTGTTCTGCCCCTTCCTGTTAAGGTGTTAACTACTCCCAAGGAGTTATCTTGAAGTAAGGTGCTAAGTACCTGTTTACTAAGTGCTTTAACTTGAAGTAAGGTGCTAAGTGCCTCTTTACTAAGTGTCAATAGAAAGGGGCATGGAAGATCTTCTGATTCCATTAACATTACACCACTCCAAGCCTTGATTCTTTTTGTCCCCCAAAAAGGATTCTATCATCTGTTTGTGTGTCCATTGCTTCCTAATATTGGCAGACAATTACTTGACTTTTGAGCTCTTTGCCATGGTAGAACTCTGCTTCCAAAATGGAGAGGGCTGTGTCCCAAATTGCTGGGGTTTTTGTGGCTGCCAGAGCTACCAGATGGACCCTCTCTTCAGCCCCTACAAGCTCTGGCTCACTGGTCACACGTGCCAGGGCCATCACACAGGAATGCTATTTGTATCAAAGCAGGACAAAGCAAGATCAATTATCCTTGGAATCATGACTTGGTCCTCCTACAATCTGCAGGCCAGGAGCTCTGGAAGCAGCCAGAATATCAGAATATCAGCAGCTGCAGCCAGTAGTCCTCCTGTGCTTTTCTCTCAAGGGATAGTAACCAGATTGTGCTCCTCCTGTTTGAAAAAACTTCCACACTGACATTTTACTTAGTCTTTGGCATTTGTGGTTTGAGAAGTCTGGAAACTACCACAGCTGCTATTCATTTACTCATTTAAAGTCTGTTCCAGGCAGAGCTATGCATGTGTGTGTGGGGTTCCCTGGGGCTAAAACCACAGCTCTGTCAGGACTGTGGTTGGGTCCCAGCATGCTGCCATGGACCCTTCCTGCAGGCCTGCCAGGGTTCCTTCAGTGGGATATTTGTTTCTCTCTGTCACTTTGAGGGTTCTGTAGCTCTAAAGTTTGTTTAAAGTCATTTTTTACATGTATTGGAAGAGGTGGAAGCCAGAGTCATGCAGAAGTCCTGTTTCTGCTCTGCCATCTTGGCTCTGCTGATCAGTGGATTCTTTTGACGAGTAATTACTCTCTGGTTCTGCAACCTCAGGGCAATCTTCCTTGAAGATTTCCTGAAAGATGCTGTCCAGGATTTTTTTTTCATCAGGCTTTCAGCCATAGGTTCCCAAAGTGGGTGATACTGCCCCCTGAGGAGTGCTGGAACAATCCAGGGGATGGTGGTAGTAGACTTGAGTGATGTGAATTTTTTAGAAAACCACTAAAGGGTTAAAGAAAGTAGATTTTCAAGGGGGTTCTGAGTAATTTTTTTAAGGGGAAGTAGGCTAAATAAGTTTGGGAACATCCGAATAATTCTTAAATTATCAGTCCAGGATTGATTTTACAAGTCAGTTATTTTTCCAATGAGATATTTTACTTTTTTCTATTTTTTCATTCTTTTTATTTTGTTTGCTTCTAGATTTTTCACAGAGTTGTGTTTCCCAATTCTAATTTTTAATGAATTGTTTCCTTTAGTTAGATTTTTCTAGCAACCTTTTCATTTGACTAATTCTACTTTTTAAAGAACTCTTATATTCAGTGAGTTTTTGTGCCCTTTTTTCCATTTTGTTAATTCTTTTTTTTAAGGAGTTGCTTTCTTCAGTTTACTTTTTTCCATTTGACAAGTTGTGTGTTTTAAGAAATTGTTTTCTGCAGTCAATTTTTGTCTTTTTTTGTAAGCACTTGAATCCTACATGCCACTTATTTATTTTCACAATTTTCCTTCTACCTCTTTTATTTAACTTTTAAAATCTTTCTTGAGCTCCTCTAAGAAGGCTTTTTTTGGCTTGAGAACAACAGTTCATATTCCCTTTTGAGATTTTGGATGTGGGTATATTGACAATGTTGTACTCTTCTGAATTTGTGACTTGATTTCTCTTGGCTCCTATAAGAATCTATGGTCATTGTCCATATCTGTGTTTTGTTCATGATGTTTGCCTGTTTCCTGGTTTTTAAAGTTGAGTTCTCCTGCTGGAACACAGGGGGCACAGTTCCAGTCTTCTTATACTGCAGGCCAGGCAAGTGGTCTCTGACTTTGTGCACTGGGGCCTCAGGGGCTGGCAGCTTGAGGTAGCAGTCTGTCAGCAATTTTGAGCCAAGCTGGGGTCCTAGCCATGGTGGCTGATGTATGCTGAGTCCAGGTGAGGTTTATCTGCATTTCACCAGAGCTACACTGAAACTCTTAAGATGGACATGGGCATCTGGCCTCTGAAGGATGCCTGCTTACTCAAACTGTAATGAAGCACTGGGAGGTTCAGCTACTAGAGGATACCAGACCCCTGGTGTAGGTAGTGAATCTCTGAGTTGCAGCCTTACAGTTGCCTTGGCTGTTTCAAGGAAGTTGAGAGTGGGGTGGGGAGCTTGCCTGCTCTTGGGCTCAGGATCTCCCACTGGTTTGCTGAGGTGGGGCTTGCGATCAGCTTATTTTGACACCTCCCATCCTGTACTGCTCCTCTTACTCCAGAGTAAGAGGGAGCTTTCCAGTTAATCCTTCAAACCTCTGGGGCTAGTAGACTGCTGCCTCCTGTATTTTTGCTCATTCCTATGTTCTGGTTTTTTTTCCCCCAAGGGGGATATTTTCTGTTTTTTTTTTTATATCTGTAAGGGACAGTGAAATTGTTTACTGCTCACTGTGCCGTCTTGTCTCCCAGACATTCCTGGCACCTTCCTTCTGAAGCTTTCTGGGAAGGACTTTGATACCAAGTTCATGGTAGGAATTTCCTCCTCTAATTTGCTTGGTTTGAGAGGATCATAGACATCAATAAATTTAATGGACCAATAACTAGGAAGTAGAGCAGATGCTGTCTGGAACTGAGACATAAAATAGATATAATTTCTCTACAATCCTTCTCTCCAATCCCCATTCATTGAGTGAGGAGCTTTCAGAGGCCTGAACACTGATCTGCATAAGAAATGGTTACTGTGAGTGAAACCAAGGATAAATATCATTGTCAGATCCTGGTGAGGAGTGACTCAGTTGAACTGAACTTCTGATTTGTGGCCTAGCTGAAGGTTGGGATAAGGGGAGGTAATGGAGATGGGGCAGTTAAGGAACATTCCTGTTGAATATATCACTGTTATTTTTTCCATTCATTTCTAATAGTCTGATTACAAACATGTGTAAACTAGTATATCTTGAGAATCTAGCAGCATGGGAACTTCAAGTTATTTATCCAGCTGGATAATCCTCACAACAAATTACAAACTAATATGAATCTTGGATAGTACCCACAAAGGGGTGGCATCCAGAGGAGGGTGATAGCTGACTTCCTAAAGGCCTGAGAGAAACCCAAGGAGCTGGTATGACTCTTGGTACCTTCTGCTATTGGGTGATTCATATCACATGTGTGGAAAGGATTTGATAGTACATAAAGTATGATCCATATTATGAAGCTGTCTAAGGCTCTGGTCACAGTGCCCAACTTCGTGTCATTTATCTGTTTGAATTTATGTTCTATTTTTCCTTCAATATAATATCTGCATGGCTTATAAATACTCAAAGCATTCTGTGGTCTTATCCATTTGGGAGTTACCTTCAGTGTTGCAGGTCACATTTAATACTTCCTATGGATCTCCTGTGATATTGTCAATGTACTTTCATAAGTTATTTGTAGGAGTTATGTGATGAAGGAAGATATTCTTCACTTTCTCCCCAAATCTTGAAGATAGCTTGCAGTATTCTACCAGTCCATATTCTATACTTTTTTTTCTGGCCATGTTATGACAGCACGCGATTTTTAATGACAGCTTCCAGGACTTCTCTTCCCCTTGGCAACCTGCTTAGTTGTAGATTCCTTGACATAGCTTTCTGGTCTGGTGGCATGAAAAGGTTCCAGCCCGGTGTAATGAGAGCCTCTCAGGCTTGGTGGATGTTTGAGACCATGTGCGTAGCCTTAACCACATCACTTATTGACAAGATAAAGTTTTCAGATGGAGATGAGATAGAACATGTCCAGAAGCTGACATCCATGTTTTATATTCTTACTCTGTTAGAACAAGTAAACAAACCTTCCCCTTTATTAAATGTTCAGTGACTCATGAGTGCTTCATTTTGTCCCAACACTGAACTTGTGCCAGTATGGTGCTGGCTTTAGAGCCATGTCTGCAACACATATATCACTGGCCTCTCTTCTCTTCCTGACATGCAATTCCTTGATGGTATAATTTACTCTGGTTCCTTTTCTTTTTGCAATTTCTCATTGATTCTATGTTGGCCATAGTTACCATTTAGTTTTTCACTGTGCACTGCATTATACTAATTTTTAATTTTTAGAGACCATGGTATTTCCTTGCCATATAGCAACATTGGTAATATGTCAGTATTGGAAAGACTGCTATTTCCTTTCATGGGAATGCCATGAAACAAATATGCCTTATAGAAGAAGAAAATATTTCCCTTAAGTTTGGACAAATAAGAGATGGAGATAGATAGGAAATTTCCTTATCTCAATTTCTCCCCTCCTTTCCCCTTTTCTGAAAAACCCAATCTTTTAGTTTATTACCTAGAAGATATTGGAAAACCCCACTTTAAGACTATGTAGTGAGGGAATCCAAACATTTGAAATAGTAAAAATAGAAATCCAATCACAGACCTAGGGGGAGCCCAGCCATCATTTAGTATTACCAGCAGGGGAAAAGTGGCCCTGAAAGGCTAAATGACTGGCCCAAAGTAATACAGTTATTCAGTTAGTGGTAGGTTTGATACAGAGGAAAAATGAAGGAGACAAGAAGAGTAATAAAAAGGAGACAAGAGTAAAAAGCAAAAATAAAAAACCTTTGAGAGGCTTAGAGGAAAGGCCTGAACCAAGAGAAGGGATGGTTCTTGGATAGCTGGAGAGAAAATCCCTGCTCAGGTAAGTACAAATATATTGTATGCACCTAGTTTATCTCTCTGTCTAGTTCTCAGATGGGTCTGAATTCAGAACTTAGTACAATGCCTGGCACATCGCTGGTAGTTAATAAATAAATGCTTGGTGATTGATTTAGACAGTTTCCCCCTGTAAATCTATCTTGATGAATATGGTTTATGGCTTTTCTTTTAATTAACACTGAATATGATTAAGGTAAAAAAAAGCAGTGATGATAATAAATGAATGAAATATATTTGAAGGAAAAGGAATTTTTGTGTATTTTCCATACAGCCACAATAGATACATATTTACACACACATACACACATATACATATTTTTCAAAGCTCTCTCCTTTTAGGCATGGTAACTACATGCTAGGTAATCCTCACTGTTTGTAATGAAGTAATTGTGATACACTGAAGAAGGCTAGTCAAAATTTGTATGGGGCTCAGTATAGGCACAGGGCCAGGAAGTAGAGGAGTGTGTGTTGTTGTTGTTTGGGTTTTTTTTTTCCTCTCATGCATTTGGAATTTTCTCTTCCCATTAGATTGCAAGCAACTAGAAGGCAGATGCTATCTTTTGTCTGTATGCTAATGTTGTGCAGAGAATTAAGAGTGACCTGAGACCTGGGTTCAAGATAACATTTAGGTGTGGATTTATTTTTT
>CM053597.1:80177703-80193102 GCA_028646575.1 Pseudocheirus occidentalis
AAGGAAGGAAGGAAGGAAGAAAAAGAAGGAATGGTACATCAGTTTAAATGCCTCTGAAGACTCAATGAGAATGAGGCCTGTCAACCAACATCAGGTTTAGAGATTAAGAATTAAGAGATCATGCTGACCTTGTAGAGAGCTACTTCAATAGGGAGGTATGGATGCAAGTCATATTGGATGGGGTGAGGAGTGACTGAGTAGAGAAGAGGACTCTTATTTGACAGATGAGATCCAGAGAAATGAAATTTGTCCAAGTTAACACCCTACTGGTAACTATCAGAAGTAAAACTAGAACCCAGATCTCTTTATACGCAGTGCAATGTTCTTTCCAATGAATTATGTTGTTTCAGGCTATTGATTACATTGAATTTCATCACATCTATCCTATTTCCCATCAGTGGGAGAGGCAATAAAGTAGGGCAGAAAGAAGCCTTTCCACAGGACTCTTGAACTAAAAGACACTCCTCATTAGCTCTCCATAGATTAAAGAAATCCAGTCTCAGAGAAAGCCATTGCTACCAGAGTCTAAGGTTACTTCTCTTTGAGATCCTGCTTAGGGAACAAGTATATTGAAGCCCTATAACAATGCTCTCATGGCATAATGATATTCTGAATTTCTTCACTCCTCTTGGTTGCCTACTTACCTGCCATGTTGCTGGCACCTAGTGCTCACTGCACCCAGGTGCAAGAAAAACCTAAAAAAGTTCGGACATCATCATTTCAAGACTAAACAGGATGTAACCTGGTCCCTTCTAACACAAATTCTTACTGAAAAAAAAACTAAATTCAAGGCCAACAAAAGGTTGCTTCAAAGGCAGTTTGGGAATAAAATATTTTTGTTGGACTGTAACCTCCCTGAGGGAAGGGAATATTGTGTTTTCCATCTTTGAAATGAGGTTTAATAAATGTTTGGTCAAGTGAATTGTTCTCCATAGAAAAGATGTTGACATTTGCAGTACAAGAGAGCTAGCATCTAGTATTTCAAAATGTGACAAGGCAGTGATCATGCATTTAAAAGCAATGAGGTTAACCTTTTGGATTTTTGGAACAGAAACAATTTCCCTGCTAGAAACTTCTGATGTTGGGTTTTATGCTATGTCTTTGAAGCTAATTCTCCTCCTCTGCTGTGAGTGGTGACTGGGGAATGTTTTTAAAGGCCCTGCTCATTTATTCTTTCGTTGGAAGGAGATTCTTAAAAAACACCAAAGGCGGAAATCAGGAGAATCACATGATGACTATGGGGCAAAAGGTCCCCTCTAGGAAGAGAAGACAGTGGGGACTATGACTGAATATTTGCTTCCCTCTTCATTTGGATTCCCATTCCCAAGGAGTCTTTTGGAGAAGCTAGATGAAATAGTCATAAAAGTACCCAGTAATCTTAGCAACAATTAAGAAGTAAGTTGTTGATAAATCGTCAGGACAAGTGCTTCTGAATTTTAAAGAAACTAGAGGATGAAATTGTTGACCTCAGTGAGAAATTGTCATTACAGATGCCAAGTATCAGAAAGTCAATGATCACTTTTACCCGCATTGTGAAAAAAAAGGTTCTATAGGGAGTGTCTGGGAACTTATAAAAAGGAGGAATATGCCTGAACCTTTAAGCAAAAATGCAGAAAGAAAAGATGTATAGTTTTTTTCTCTACCTGATAAGAGGAAAAGGAAAAAGACATGAGCAGGAAGTTCTGGGAAAGAACAGATAGATTACCAGAGGACAGTGTAGATGGGCTCATAGGGCATGGTGTGGGAGGGTAGGACTGGGTATATGTCCTGGGTGACTACAAAGGGCCAAATATCCATGAAAAGTCTACGTGAAAAGGGTATTCATTGGTGCTGAAATTAGAAAACCTGATTTTGAGGCCTGATTCTGACACTAAAAAAAGAGCACTTTACCCTCATAGCTTCAGTTTTGCCACTTTCAAGACAGGGTACAAAATACTTATACTATCTACTTCAAAGACAGATATGAGGAAAGTGTTCAGTATAGCTTTAGTCCTACATAAATGTTCCATGATTATGCTGTTATTGTTGTTACTTTTGTTATATTTTATACCAAAACTGTGTGTGGAGTTTTCAATGAGTAATGTCCTTTGCCAATATACCTTTTTCACAGCTTATACATTTAGGGAATTGCCTGGGACAATGAGAATTTAAGTGACTTGCCCAGGGTCCTACACAAAACCAGAACGTGTCAAAGGTTTTTCTTGAACTTAAATCTTCATTGCAACCAGGGAAGTTTCTCTAGTCATCACACCTATGCTGGATCTCATCATCATCATTATTATTTTCTATATTTTGTTCTAAACATTGTTGGGACAGCTAGGTGGTACAATGGATAGAGTGCTGGGCCTAGAGTCAGGAAGACTCACTTTCTTGAATTCAAATATGACTTCAGATACTTACTGGTTGTGTGACCCAGGCCAAGTTACATAGCCCTGTTTGCCTCAGTTTCCTCAACTGTAAAATGAGCTGGAGAAGGAAATGGAAAACTACTCTAATATCTTTGCCAAGAAAACCCCAAATAATATCATGAAGAGTTGGACATGATTGAACAACATCGTATTCCCCCTCAGAATATTTCTGGGCTCGTATATGAAGGTTTTTGCAGAGGAGGAGAGAGTGAATTATGATTGGATGATATGTGAAAATATGGGGCATGAAAGAGGGCACAATTGGAAGTTGTAGAGGATTATCCCCTAAATTTATGCCCCATTACAAAAAGGAAAATTACCTGTTCCATTACTAGGACATAGGAGAAAGAGTTAGTTTACTCTTTCTTTCCTTTTATGGATCTGTTCATTGTTTTAGTTTTTATCATTTTGATAATGACTATCCTCCCTCCTCAGAGATAGAGAATAGACATTAACTATCTTAGAATATGTTTCTATTGCTTATGAATAACCACTACCATCCTTTTATAGAAAAGAAATATAAACAGGAAGGAGACAGTCTTTTCTCCCATTTTAGATAATGAATGCAATTATATATTATGTTTCCCTTGTGATATGGTTTTATGAAGCTCTAAAAAATTTATTGGACTCACTAAACTTCTTTTTTGATCATCAATTTACTTTATATTAATGTTTGTATTGCTAATACTATCTCTTGTTCTTGATGATCACTAGTGTCTTCTGTGTACAGAAAAGGAGAGGTCTTGCTGACCTCTGTTCTGGTCAGACTACATCTTAAATAATGAATTCAGGATGGAGCAGGAAATTTTAGGGAAAATACTGACAAGTAAGAAAGATGGGTAAGTGAGGATATAGGAAGGTTTTCCAAGATGATGAAGTGTCTCAGGATAATACCATATGTGGATGAGTTGAAGGAACTAGTGATATTTTCCCTGAAGAGAAAAAAAGAGTAGACAAAATAACTTTCTTCAGTGTGTGAAGGATGGACACAAGCAAGAGGGATTGTATTTGTGATACTTGGTCCTAGAGAAGAGAACTAAGCACGATAAGTGGAAATTGGAGAGAGGCAGATTTCAGTCCAATGGAAGGAAAGAAAAAATGTCTAAGAATTAGAACTATCTAAAAATTATATCAGCTGCCCATTGAAGTAGTGAGATAGTCATTCTTAGAAATCTTCAGGCAGGAATAGGATAATCATCTATCAGGTATGCTATAGGAAAGGATTCTCTGCATTAGGTTGAAAATTGAAATAGAAGATATGTAAGGTCCCTTAGAAATTTTACATTCTAGGATTTTATGATTTGCATGGTCAACTTAATGGGCAGATTGCATTTCTTGCATTGCTTTTATGTACTGATAATTCATTATAAGAAGCAGCAAAATTAATGAACTCATTGTAAGTTCCATTAAAATGGATAAGGGGAAGGAAGGTTTGGGTCTCTCAGTACAAAGAGCAATGACTGAACATGCATAAGATGTCATTCTGGCCCTCCCCATCACTACCTCCGTCACCAAAAAAAAATATTTTTTAATTCTTTTTTTACAGTGATCTGGGCAGGTTCATATTACTTTTACATAATGGCACTTATGCCCCCTTTAAGCCTATCTATATTGGCTATCTAAATGATACACAAAAATAAAATGAATATGTAATGATTTCCTTGTCACTGGAAGTCTTTAGTGGGGGATACAGAACCTCCTGTCAATAACATTATCGAGGGGATTGCTGTTCATACATGGGTTGGAGGAGGTAGTGTCAAAGGTACCTTCTACTGATACCTTGGGACACACACACACACACACACAAATATTGAAAGGTACTATATACAATATATTCTTTTGTAAAACTTGGAATTCACTGATGAATATGAAAGGTATATCCAAATATATACATTTTCTGCTTTTTTATTAGCAATGTATGACACACTTAAATTATACATTATTTTTAATTAAATAGTACCTAACAATTATAGAGAAATTTAATATTTGTAAAGCAATATATGTGATTTGATTTTAAGCTAAAATGGTGAGGAACATTGATAATATTCCTGATACGTGAAGGCAGACAGTGTCTGAGCATAAAAAGAACAGTGAACTAGTAATCAAACAGAAGACCTGGGTTTTAATCTTGGCTTAACTCTTAAGTAGCATGTGACTATTTTTCATCTGTGAAATGGTGGGGTCAGGGATTGAATTAAATGATGTAAGATCTCCTGTAACCCTAAATTTCTTTGATTTTGTGATTAGAAAAACAAACAAAAAGAATAGCTCAGTCCCAGATAAAACGTTGAAGGAATCAGAGCAAGTAAAGAATGACAAAAATGGCCCCTGGTGTATTAATTGTTAACATGACCACGAGCATGCAGGACAAACAAGCAGAAAAATGTTAATCCAGAACATGAATAGATTATGAAATGTTTGCACAGGTCAGAAGTATGTTTTATGGGAAGTGTCAAGGTTAAGATGATGGCAAAGGGCAGAAGGGGAGGGGGTTGAAGAAATGTTTAAATAGAAGGGATTGAAGACTCAGGGATCTAAACTTGGAAGGGACCACACAGCTATTAAGCATAATCAAGGGGACTTAAAACTAAGTCCTCTGAATTAAATGCAATACTCTTGATACTCAATCCAGGAAGGTTCATAGGAGAGGCACACTCTACATAGTACTGGATGTTCAACCATATTTGGAGATAGGTGGGCATATATTATATGCAGCCAGGTAGCTAGTGCATAAAGTGCTTAAGTTGGATTCAGGTTAAATCCTGATTCATACACTTAGTACCTCTGTGACCCTGGGTAAGTCACATAACTTCTCTCAGGCTCAGTTTATTATACTGTAAAATGGGAATGATTATATTACCTATTTCAGCAAAGTTGTTGTCTCAGATAGCACACTGGCATCTAGTGTTCAGGACTGGGAAAGGAATGGATTCAGTTCTTCTCTGGATCCTATGTTCTATCACCAGAGACCCAATCCCTGACTAAAGATCTCTCATCACATCAAAGAAATAGGAAAAAAACATACATATACACAAGAAATATTTACAAGGTCCAAAATGTTCCAGAGCATGGGCCCTGGAGTCAGGAGGACCTGAGTTCAAATGAGGCCTCAGACACTTAACACAAAAACTAGCCATGTGACCTTGGGCAAGTCACTTAACCCCAACTGCCCACCAAAAAGAAAAAAAAAAGATGTAGAGCTCGGAGGAGTCTTAGCATTTAGTAAAAAACCCCTCACTTTAGAGATGTGAATATTGAGGCCCAGAGACAAGTAAATTGTCCAGTGTCACATAGCTTCTAAGTGAAAGAGGCAGGATGCAAGCCAAAGTCATTTGATTCCAAGTTCAATGCTATTTACACAACAACAGACCATGTCTCTAAACTGGCATCTCCCTCCTTTCCCATAGGCACCACGGCTCTCGGCTGCAGTACATGGAGGGTATATGGAATGAGACAGAGATGCCTCCTGGCTTCTTTCTGCAAGGCTTCTCAGAATTCCCTCACCTACAGCCTTTCCTCTTTGTGCTTCTCTTAGTCATACACCTGGCCACCCTGAGTGGAAACCTGGTCATCCTAGTATCTGTGGCCTCAGTTGCCAGTCGCCCCCCAATGTTACTCTTCCTGTGCCAGCTGTCAGCTATTGAGCTCTGCTATACCTTGGTAGTAGTGCCCCGCTGCCTAGCTGACCTGGCCAGGGGCCAAGAACAGGGCAGCCCTATCTCATTTGTGGGCTGTGCAGTACAAATGCAGATGTTTGTGGCCCTTGGAGGAGCTGAGTGCTTCCTACTAGCAGCCATGGCCTATGACCGCTATGTGGCCATCTGCCACCCTTTGCGCTACCCAGTCATGATGACTTCAGGGCTCTGTGGGAGGCTGGCTATAAGCTGCTGCCTTGGGGGACTGGTGGTCTCCCTCTTTCTCACAGTGGCTGTCTTTCAACTGCCCTTTTGTGGCTCCCACATGTTGGTTCACTTCTTCTGTGATGTAACTGCCCTGCTGCACCTTGCCTGTACCCACAGCTATGTGGAGGAACTGCCCCTTCTTGGGGCCTGCATTGTACTGTTATTGGTGCCCTCTTTCTTGATCCTGACTTCCTATGGTGCCATTGTGGGTGCCCTGCGTCGCCTGCATTCACCTGGGGGCCGCAAGAAGGCTGCATCCACTTGTGCCTCCCACCTGGCGGTTACCCTGCTACACTATGGCTGTGCCACCTTCATGTATGCACGACCCAAGATCAGTTATACCCCAAAGAGGGACCAGACTCTGGCACTTATCTATACCAATGTGACACCCCTACTCTACCCACTTATCTACAGTTTCCGTAATCGGGAAGTCACCACAGCCATATACAGGGTACTGAGATTGAAAGGAGATGGTCACTCTTTGGTTACCAGGTGACCCACACCCTCCAACCTTAACCACAAGTAGTGGAGCCTAGGGTGGTGGAGGTAGGGTTCAGTACAAAACAAGATGGTGTCCCTCTTCCAGTCTTGCTTTGTCATTTAGGCACTGGCATCTAGTGTTCAGGACTGGGAAAGGAATGGATTCAGTTCTTCTCTGGATCCTATGTTCTATCACCAGAGACCCAATCCCTGACTAAAGATCTCTCATCACATCAAAGAAATAGGAAAAAAACATACATATACACAAGAAATATTTACAAGGTCCAAAATGTTCAAATGTATTTAGCTGAGACCCATTGTACCCCTGCTGAGACAATGTGTGTGGAGGGTGAGGGTGGGGGGAGACAGGAGGCAGGGTGAGAGAATGAAGATTATGATAGAGAGTGGGGTGAGACAAGTGAGCACAGCTTGCCTGGGGAAGGTAAGTTTTCTGAGCTAGATATTTGATATGAAATTGATGGATATGAACTGGTCTTAAGGTCATGAAAGCCTCATCTTGGAACAGAACAAAAGATGTATGTTGTTTAAAGCTGAAAACTCTCAAGGGGAGAAGACCTACCTCGCAGTCCTGTGCATTTTCCCTCCCTTGGAGTTCTGTCCCCTTCCTCCTAAGGCTGAAAGAGACTGAATCTTCTTTCAATCCAGAAATTCAGAGATTTCATTCCTTACTGTTTATTCACTACATTTCTTACATTTACCTAATGGTAGAGGGAAGAATTGTTTCTTCCAGATACATACTAACACTGGATTCTGGTAGTGACAGACAGGATTAGACTGAGCCCAGGGCAGTACTGAGTTCCTTCGTGCACCTCTCTCTGTTTGAGACAGCTGCCTTTTATCCCCCATTGAAGGTGCGTAATAGTGTTAGACTCTTACTAGCTGATTCTGAGTTGAATTCTACCAGGCCACACATTTTGCTTGGTTCTGATTACAAGGCTCTGGGTCTACAATGAGGGAAAGTAGCCCAGAGTAGCAGAATAATTTAAAAGAAAGACTAGATCTGAAGTGAGAGCACTCAGGTTTATATCTACATGCTAGTTGTGTGATTTTAGACAAGTCACAGCCCCTCTGTAAAAATGTCTGTAAAATAAACTAGTTGAACTGAATGATTTCCCAGGTCCCCTCCAGATCTAAAGTTGTGATCCCTTGCTCCTGAGCTCACAGCAACAAGAGACCTTGGAAATAGTCCATTTTCTGAGGACCGTGAATCTCATAGTATCTCTCTTTATCAGACAATATTGACAGGTTCAAATTCAGTTTGCTAAGGAATTGTTCTAACACACAAACTTGAAGCTAGAAACTATGAATACACAGAAATAAAGGAACTGGGTCAGAAAGGCTCCAGAGATGTGTACTGAGATGGAACAGTAAGGATAAGAGTCAGGGGAGTTTTTTAAGATTGTATTTGTTTTACTTAGTCAGAAGAATTTATTAGAAAATGTTATATGCTACATTATTGGTTTAAGAATATTATTTCAGGCTTGTAGCTATCTGGCCTTATATCACCCATTCTGGACCCGAGATTGTGTTCTAAGGAGGTATTCAAGCATCAAATCTACTGAACATTTCAAGAAGTATAATGGATGAGTAAAAAATTAGCAGAAAAATATACCAAATTTCTACCATTCCACAAACTGTTTAACATCCTTAGGTTTGAAATGAATTTTCTTCAAAATCTTGGAAATTTCTTGGCCCAGATCATTTGTCAATAAACACTGGTACCTTTTTGTTATATTTAGACCCAAAGTTCTAGGGTTAACATGAAAAATACCAAAAAGAAATCAATACCCAATGGGGTTGGACCTAGCATTGCCGTCAGACTGTACATATTAATTTAGATTTCTGAGAAAATAAAGGGCATGTTGAGGTAATATATTTTGTTAGTGAGATAAGTACTTTCTGATAAAGTCTTAAATATTTCAAAACGAATAGTAGAGGATTCCTAGCACGTTCTAATCTATAAAGCCATTATAATACGGAATGCCAGATATAGCAGAACAGCAATGTAACCGCTGCTCCAACTATAGACAGCAGCAACCCTCAATGCTTGTCAGCAAGGTAAAAAACCCAATCGAATGTAATGTTACCAAACTTCTACCAACCTATACCTTCTTCTGTCTGACACTTTATCTCCTTATCATAGCTACCCTTCTGTTAGTTTTTGATGTTTTGCAAAAGTAATCTAAAAACTAAACTCAACTATTTACTCAGCAATAGAGGAAAACATGTTACATAATCTCAAAAAAATTCTTGCAGGAAAATGCAGAAAAGTTACATACGCTGTTTAATTAAGCAGAAAGTATAGGCAGAGAAGGGGTGCCTAGGTGGAGCAGTGAATAGAGCAGTGGTCCTGGAATCAGGAGGATCTGAGTTCAAATCCGATCTCAGACGCTTGACACAAAACTAGCTGTGTGACCTTGGGCAAGTCACTTAACTCCAATTGCCCTCCAAAAATAAAAAAATGCTAAATTTAAAAAAAAGAAAGAGAAAGTATAGGCATAGAAATTAGCCTCAAATTCTTCAAAGTGCTGACCAATTTTAATTCAGTATTGTTGAATGTTCTCAAACTGCTACCCTAAATCAAAATTAAATCAACTGGAGGTAAAGAGAAAGGGCCAGGGAAGAGTCTAAGTCTAAGACTAAGAAGAGTCTACGCACACTAAGCAGTGTGCTATAGTGAAGGAAAAAAAATACTATCAAACTCTGCATCTGATCATATTATATTTAACTATGATGGACTTAAAAAAATCTGGTGCAACATGACATCAAAATACACATGTCCAGAAATGCAATGCAAAGGTTAAAAGATGTTTTAAGGTATCCTACTTTACAACACAAGGTACATTTTTTTTAATCTAGGGATACTGAGGGAGTGAGGTTCAGAGCTTAATATGTTCAGAGAAGAGATGAATATAAGCCGAAATAATTAAGATAGGTTTTCTGAACAAGGGAAACTATACCTTGAATGTTACGTGTCACTTATATAGGCAAGGAATTAGAATCTAATAATTCAAAGTTGTATAAATAAATACAAACATTTCCAGTTAGAATTTGGGTCTGGTTTTTTGGACTATTAAAGCTCAGATGTTTTGGTTTAGGGTGGTACTTTGGAGGGAACATTGGGAATGAGAAAGGAAGGGCGAAGAGAAGGAAAAGAAACGTAGAAATAAGGAGATACACAGGGTAAAAACATAAGCTAACATAGAGGAAAAGAAAGAAATATTTAGACATGTATGCAGCAAGAAAACAGAAGAGAAAGATTATATTCATATAAATATATTATTACATAATAATACAAAGATATATTGTTATAACATATTTATACACACACAAGTATATGGGAGGGGGGAGACAGGGATAGAGACAGAGAGAGAGAAAGAGGGAGAGAGAAAGAGAGAGAGAAACCTAAAGTGAAGCATTTGAGGCAAATAGTTCTTAACATAGCCTCCTAATTTGGCTATAGGTTTCTGAAGACTGTCAGGTCTTCATTATCATTATAAATGTTGATTGGCTAATGCAGTTCTAGACACTGCTCTTCAAATTCTCTTCAAATGCTCTCTTCTGAATTTCAGTAGGGTACAACAGCCACTCATTAAAGGAATTTACTCTCTGGGGTACAAAAGCAGTATTTGGTGCAATATTGCCCAGAAAAATCACATAAAATTTGTTAGTAGTCACACACACACACACACACACACACACATCTTCTATACAACTAACATCTGGAGGGTTGTGTTCAGTTCTGGGAGTAATCCCAAATAAGGCTTTGACAAGCTGGAGAGCTGACAGAGAAGAGCGATAGGAGACTGCTAGGACCAGTAACTGGCACATGAGAATAGGTTGGAGCACTAGGAATGTTAAATTGTTTGGTCAGGGAACAGAAAACAATGAATCAACTTCCTAATAATTAGATCTGTCCCCCAGAGAGGAATGGACTGTCTTGGAAGTTACCAGGATCCCCATTAGTGGACTTTTCCCAGGTAGAGATAATCCAAACACTAGCTAAGAATGTTAGATTAAGTGACCTCGACCAGAGATTGCTTCCAATCAATATTTTATGATCCTGATCATTTTTACTGACTTTGAGAGCAAGTCATAATCAAGACCCTTGGGAGAAAGGAGAGTAGACCTCAAACAAATGAAATAAAATCTAATGTTCAGACACATAAATGATAAAATAACCTCTTTTATGCCACATCACTTAAATGACATTGGGAAATCTAAAGTCTTTTTTAAAATATATTTTATTTATTTCATTAATTTCTCAATTACATATAACAATTTTTGAACACTTTTTAAAATGTTGACTTCTACATAATCTCCCTACCTCCAGCCCCTCCCACACCCATTGAGAAATTATGCAATATGATCTTGGAAATTTAAAATCTTTAAGGGTCCTAGGCATATATTCCTTCTCTTAAGGGCAGCTAGGTAGCATAGTGCAGCACTTCTTAAACTGTGGGTGGCAACCCCATATGGGATGACATAACTGAATGGGGGATGGTCACAAAAAATTTAGCAATAGTCAAAGGTTTCTGAATGTGCAATGACCAAAACTTAATTTTAAATCAAATACATAATGAATCCAAGGTTTTCCTAGCATCATTTGTGCCTGTTGTACCATGCCGCTTCACTGCAGCCTTGATTCTAAACATATAATGAACATACAACATGCATACTTTGCAATAACATGCTGGCACACCACACAATGCCACCAAATGCTGCCAAAAACATCGCAGCTCAGATTCAAAACTATTGTATATTATGAATTGCAGTGTTTTTACTCAAAATGCAAATTCATTCAATTAATTTTGGCTTGGGATGAGGATGGAATTTCCATCAGTTTCTGAAATGGTCCTGAACATGCTTCTTCCATTTTGTAATATGTATTTACTCAAAGAGATGCTCTCAGCATGGATTATAAATCAAAATATTGATCAACTTTGAAAAATGTTGAAGATGCTCTATGTCCTACAGTATTAAATATTCCACCAAGATTCAATTATTTATATAAAAATTAAAAAGCACTTCCATCTCATTAGCATGCATATTTGCTTTCATCTTTAATAAATAGTAAAATTCTATGTATACCAAAAATTGTTTTAAAATAAATTCCTTTATTATCTATTATCAGTAAATGTTTGATTTGTATGTACCCATATACCAACGGTTGTGTAAAAACTTCTCAGGCAAAAAGTGGCTTCAAGTGGAAAAAGTTTAAGAAGCTCTGGTGTAGTGAACAGAGGGCTGAGGCTGGGGTTAGGAAGACATCTTCCTGAGTTCAAATCTGGCCTCAGACACTTACTAGCTATGTGACTCTAGGGAAGTCACTTAACCACATTTGCCTCAATTTCCTCATCTGTAAAATGAGTCGGAGAAGGAAATGGCAAACTATTCCAATATCATTGCCAAGAAAACCCCTAATGGGGTCACAAGGAGTCAGATATGACTCAACAACAGCAAGTCCTAAGCATACAGTCCTTTCCTTTTTAAGAGGGCAGTTTCTCAATGACTTTTCTCCATCCAGAAAATTCAATTAGTGTTCACTTGTCATCAATATAACAACAGTCATATTTATATATCTCCTTAAGGTTTGCTACAACAACTACTATAATAATAATAATAAGAAGAAGAAGAAGAAGAAGAAGAATGGCCTTGATTGAGTCCGAGGTTTATAAAATGATTTACATTGTGTCAACTTATTTATAAAATAGTTTACATACATTATTTCATTCAGTTGACAATCATCATCCCTCAGGAATTGGAATGACAACAATTAGTAGTAATGTCTTATATATTTATAAATATATTTATGGTTTTCAAAGAGTATTATTACCTTGAACAACAACATTTTGGAAAATATGCTGATCTCACGATTGGAGTCCTCATATCACCTGTTATTTTCCACTTGTAGAATAACTTTAGAAAAGATTGATATTTTATATATGGGAGTCCATCTCTGAATTCTCATATATTATGGACTCAAAACATTGTATAACATGATTTTGCAACCCTTCTAAGGATCTATCTGATAGCAAAATGTGTGTGTTACAACTAAACTTGAGACTGTCTATAACTTGACCCAGAAACACCACTTTTTTCCCCAAAGGTCCCCAGAAAATGAAATTAAGGATATCTTCTGCTTTGTGTTCAATCTTAAAGGGTGGGAACCATTGGTGTAGGCTAGTAGGAGATTTGCAGCCTATGAAACAGATTTTTTTCAGATTGTTAGTAGGTCACAAGAAACCTAACTTCAATTCAATTGAGAGAACAGTCACTAGGGACAGAACTCCTTACAATGGGTATGAAGATTTTTAAAATATCATGCCTATCTTTGAGGGACTTATATTCTTCCCTTCTTCCTCACTTGTCCTTCCTCTATCTCCATGGATTGAATAAATCATGTTAAAATGAAGGATCTACTACCATCTTCCCTAAAATGACTGACTCTACATGGCCCCAGAGAGCAGAATAAGGAGCAATATAGGTGGAAGTTGAAGAGAGGTAAATTTCACATTTATGTAAAGGAAAACTACCTAAATAATAGAGCTTTCCAAAATGGGAGGTCCTTGAGTGGAAATGGAATATCATATTGTTCAGAATGTGATAAGGAGAGATTCCTTTTCAGGTATCAATTAAACCAGCACTTGTTAAACTATGGGATCACAGTGGAAAATTTTAAGCCCTAAATTAGACTACATGACATAGATTCAATTCAACGCAGGTAATTAAATACAAAGTAAATTAAAGAAGAAAAAAAGCAATTACAACTGAGGTGCTAGAGAGGTTTCATGTAGGAGGTAACATCAGCTGAGTTCTGAAAGAAGCCAAGGATTCTAATAGGCTTAATAGATGAGGAAGGGCAGTCTACACCCAAGAGACAGTCTGTGCAAAGGCAAGAATATGGCATTTCAAGCTTTAGGAATTGTTGATGAGGAGTTTGACTTAAACATAGAATTTTAAAGGGGACTCCTAAGTACATTATTCTTTGAGGTTTGGGGATTAGGGGAGGAGTGCGCATGGCAGTACTCACACAGTTGTTCTCATGTTCTTTGTCAGGAGCCTGAGATTTGGGGGGGAGCATTTCCCTGACTGTTTCTATTATGCTTACTACACTGCCTCCTGATGCAGAAGCTTCCTAGGTAGAGGGACAGCAGGCATGCAAAGGTGCTCTCTGGGAAGAGGAGCTGACATTATGACTATATCCCTACAGTGAAAGAACAAATAACTCAACACTTGACAAGTCATCTCTGAAAGGTTGCCAACTCTGGCCTAGTTTTATCATTATGAAGTCCTGAATTGTCTGGAAATCATTTGAACACTAAGATGAGGAATTCTGTGATAGAATATGACCTCTGAATATAAGCTTAGGCTACTAGTAGAACATATCAGTAATAATTTAAAAATTGTTGAATTACATGATTAGAGATTTTGTTTCTTTTTTTATATGTTGATATTTCTATGGACATAAAACCCCACACGACCCATAATAAAGTGGTTTTCAAAAATCATGTTCTTGTGACCAGTTTTGAGAAACTACACAACAGTTGCTTAGATAACATTTTCATAAATTGATCTTCATGCAATTATGGAGTTTCTGCTTGAAAATGTCCAGTTAAGGGGAAATGTTGTAAAGCCAAGCACAAGCAGATTCCCAAAAGAATGCTACTGTGAAAAGATTTTAAGATTCGGATTACACAGTAATAGTGAACACTCTGTTTATTCCATTACAAATCAAGATTCAGTACAATATTTACAATATAATACTTTTAATATTACATCTTATTACAGAAAGTCACAATATAGTGTCCATAAAAACTTAACATTAGAATGGCCACACAGTTTTCAATACAATAGCCACAACATTTAGAACAAGAAACAAAAGAAGAATCATCTGCTTTCCCTAAGGGGAAAACCCTTCTCACTTAAAGATTCAATCAATCAATTTACAACATACCAATCTTCCACTCATGGCACAATGATTAACTTAATCTGTCACTCATCAAGCAGTCAGTCACTGAGCTAGATTCCCAAATACTAAATATCATTAGTCACTAATACAGTCATTAGAAAACCACACAAACTTCCCACCCTTTGGTTTCCAGCAAACCTCACTTTAATCCAAGGGGGGAGGCCTTTTCTTCATCTTGACTCTGGGGGGTATCTCTGATTCCCTGGATCCCCTTCCATGGTTCCGGCTCCCTCCTGAATCTGCCAAACAATCACCTGGATTCAGAAGCAGACAGCTGCCAAGTTCTCATCCAGTCCTCAGAGGTAGACAGCTCCCAGGTCCTTGTCCTCAGCAAACCTCAGTTTCATCCAAGGGGAGGTCTTTTCTTCATCTTGACTCTGGGAGGTCTCTCTGATTCTCTGGATCCCCTTTCCTGATCCCAGCTCCCTCCTGAATCTGTCAAACAATCACCTGGATTCAGAAGCAGACAGCTCCCAGGTCCTTGTGCAGACTTCAGAGCAATCCCTGGCACACAATGAAGTTCACAGGGTTCAGCACATCTCAAACCCTTCAACATTTCTCTTGCCTGGAACTCAAGGATCAGCCAGGCCATGAATAAACAAAGTCTTATCCTGTT
>CM053597.1:80193602-80213175 GCA_028646575.1 Pseudocheirus occidentalis
TACTGTGCAGATCCCCAGCACCTTCCCATCCTTCCACAGGTCACCTTGAGTCCATGCCCTGTTGTTTATGGGAATTTGTCCCTACTTTTTATAGCATTGATCCTTCCCTTTTCCTCAGGCTAGGCTCTTTCCCATCACTTTTTTAAGTGCAGCTTTTATATCCTTGTTCCTGAGGCTGTAAATCAGGGGGTTGAGCATAGGGGTTACCACAGCATAGAATAGCACTATCATTTTGTCCTGCTCAGCTGAGGCAGTGGCACGGGGCTGCATATAGGTGAACAGGGCCATCCCATAAGACATGGAAACCACAGTGAGGTGGGAGGTGCACGTCCCAAAGGCTTTGCGATGTCCTTGGGTAGAACGGATACGTAGGATAGCTGCAACAATGTGGGCATAGGAGAGGGAAACCAGGAAGCAGGGAACCAGTAGCACTATGATACTGGATACTAAAATAATAATCTGATTAAAGGTGATGTCTACACAAGCCAGCCTCACTATGGTCAGGGTCTCACAGGCCACATGGTTCAAAACTTTCTATTCACATGTGGGGAGTCTTATTGTGACTGCTGTCTCTACTGCTGAATTGGTCAGGCCAATGAGCCAGGAGACTATGGCTAGGCCCACATACATTCCTTTGTGGATGACCATCACATATTGCAAGGGGTCACAGACTGCCACATAGCAGTCATAAGTCATTGCTGCCAGCAATAGAAATTAAGTTCCACCCAGTGCCAAAATGATGAAGAGCTGAGTTGCACAACGGGTATAGGAGATGGTCTTTTTCTCCATGAGAAAGTGTGTTAGCATCTGTGGGACCCCACTGGTTGTGTAGCAGATGTCAATGACTGAGAGATTGCAGAGGAAGAAGTACATGGGGGAGTGCAGTCGAGCATCCAGCCAGATGAGAAGGATGATCAGCCCATTGCCCAACAAGGTCATCAAATAGGTGGTCCCAAATTGCACAAAGAACCCGACTTGGGTCTGCTGGTCAGTGGAGAGTCCCAACAAGATGAACTCATTGACCAAGGTCATGTTATCACCCTCCATGGAATAGGGAAGGCCAGGCTGCCAGAAAAAGAGGAGCAATAGCAAAATACCACTGAGGAGAGCATTTTCTGTTTGTCTACCAAATTGAATAGGATTCCATTCTCGGCACTAACTTGAGATTCTTGACCTGTGCTTTGAAGGGAAAATTTTGGTTGACCCCATCAATGTTATTCCTTGAGTGATGAAAATGACCTCCCTTTTAGACTGGTAACTATAGTTATCTCTCTAGTTCTTCACACTATACTATTTTATTAGGAAAACCTTGAAATTTATTTGACTATTTAAAGAAGAAATTAATAAAATACCAATGCACCAATAGTTCACTTGTACTGAAAACATTTAGAATGCTTTGTGATGGAAGAAATCCATCATTTGAGTATACTTAAGCTCTTAGGAGTTATAATATCCTAGTCTTTCTTGACTTTCAGTGTGTCTAAGACCTGATAAGACCTGAGGTGACTAGACAGAATGCCTCTCTTTCTTTTTTTTCCCTTGATGACCAGACACCTAGAAAAAAAATCTCAATATGACATGAGCATTTCTTTTTAGTCTTATAACTGTACTTACCCATTCTAACACAGTATTTTAGGATTCCAAAAAGTCACTCCATCAGAAAATCATTATGACATAATGAAAAGAACATGTATGTTGCACCCATGGGTTTTAATATTGACTCTTCCAGGAATGAGTTATGTGCAATTTACCCTTTGGCCTCTCATGTACTTCACTGGCAAAGTGAGAACATTGGACTCAGGAATTATTAGCTTTATTTTAGTGCCATGGATCTTCTTGACCCTCCCATGAAGTCTATAGACCCTTCTCAGCATAATGTTTTAAGATGTATAAACATAAAATGCATATGAACACAAAGGAAATAAATTATATTGTGATCCATATGTCAAAATTAAAGAAATAAATTTATAGGTTAAGAAACCCTAGTAATGTTATTTCCCACTCTAATATTCTTTGATTCTGATGTACTAGTACATAACCCAGAACTCCTCTTTCATTTCTTTCCTTCCTGTTTTTGTCCAGCCCAGAAAGAACAAACATTGTTACTGTTCGTTATTTCACTGGAGATCGGAAAGAGTAAAGTTACATTGATGACAATAGCAGCAAGATTTGGGGCATCAGAGAAGTGTTTAAAGGGACCCCAGAAGCCATCTAGGTAGGCCAGCCTTGACTGAACAGGAATTTTCTCTAAAACATACTTGGAAAGAAACAATTCCTCCTTTACTTGAAGACCTAAAATGAGGCCTTCTCAAATGAGAGAGCACTCAATGCCTCCCAAGATAGATCCTTCCTCTTTTGGTGGCTTTCATTGTTAGGGAAATTTCTCTGGCAGTCAGCAACTTCTACTCATTGCTCCTAGTAATGCCCTTTGGGATGAAGAAGAAGAAGTTCAAGGCCTTTTGTCTTCAAACAGCTCGTAAAATGCCTGAAAACAGCTATCTCTCTATGTTTACCCCATTAAGTCTTCCTAAGGCTAAATACTCTCTCATCCTTTAGGTCAGTAGTTCTCAGCCTGTGGATTATGTTGAATTTTAATACATCCTGCATATCATATATTTATACTGTGATTCATAACAGTAGCAAAATTACAGTTATGAAGTATCAATGAAAATAATTTTATGGTTGGGGGGTCACCACAACATGAGGAACTATATTAAAGGGTCATGGCATTAGGAAGGTTGAGAACCACTGCTTTAGGTAGTCTTTATTTTGGTTGATCTTGAGGTCTTCCTACCTCTGACACTAATTTGTTAGTGTTATTTGTGTGACCTTGAATAAGATCTCTTAACTTTCCTCTGAAGTTTCCTCATCTGTATGTAAAATGAAGGGGCTGGACTAGAGATCTCTGAGATCTCTCCTACTTCTAAATCTATGATCCTGTGATCCTTTGTCATTCTGCTTCTCCATTGAATGTTTTCTAGCTTGTTAATGTTCCTTCTAAAACACAGTACCCAGAAATGAATACAATCTTTGAGATGTGATCTGTCCATTACAGTTAAACTCTTGTCCTTGAACTCTATGCTTCTCAATAGGGATTACCATTTCATGGGCTTTTTGGCTACCATATCATACTGGTGATTTGTATTAAGCTTGCAGACCACTAAAACATACGAGCTTTTTTTCCCCCTCAGACTAACTGTTGTCTTGTATTTGGGAACCCAAGAACAATTTATCCCTAATAAATTCCTTCTTACTTGATTCTGTCCATTGTTCTAGCCTTATCTTTTTGAATCCCAGTGGTCACCCAGTGTTTTAAGTATGTCTTCCTCCTTTCTATCATCTGCCAATTTGATGTGCATGCCTTCTATTCCTAGATTGAAGTTATTTGTAAAAACTTAAGTACCAAAATGGTAAGCATCTTTGAAGCTGACCTTGAACCATGAAAAGCTACTTATTGGATTCATTCATTTAATAAGCTCTAGGTCATCTAACTGGATATTCTCTGGCCAACATCTCTGTCCTTTCCTTCAGAATAGTGTGAGACACTTTATCAAATGTTTTTCAAGCTCTCTATAATGAATTTCTTCCATGGATCAGTCAAATAGCCATGTCAAAAAAGCAAAAGAAAATAGTCTGGAACAGAGGTTCCCCAACTTATTTGATCTACTTCCCCCTTTAAAAATTTACTCTGTCCCTCCTTGGAAATCTACTTTCTTTAACCCTGTAATGTTTTATTTTGGAATGGGTGTTATTTTAAAAAAAAAAGTCTAATTTTTTTTTGAAAAAAATGTTGCACCTTAAATTTAATTATTGATTCTAAATTTGTGCTTTTCTGCATTGAAATTTTGATGACATAATATTATGTCATATAACTGTATAATGTCACATTGTGAACAAGTCATTTCATGTACATGTTTCTGCCAATGTGTGCTGAACTTTTGGACAACAGTTGCTGACTTGCTTGTTAAGACTTGTTGGAAGACTTGACCACTGATTAGTTATAACTTGCATTTTGTGTATTTATTTGGAAAATGATGTAATTACTATGACCTAAACTCTGTTACACAACAGATAAAAAATGTACAAATGGTTTTTGGACATTTTCCTTCTTTTCTTTCCTTATGCTTCTGTCCCCCATTATTTTTATTCATCTCCCCATTGTATCCAGTGCTACTACTGCCTACCTGAATTACTCCAGCACCCTGTAGGGCCTGTATCATCCACTTTGGGAACCTGTCATCTTAAAGTACCTGTACAGAATTTCGTTGTAGCTATGGGTAAAATGGCTGTTAGAAATCAGCATCTATGTTTAGAAGATGGCTAGGAAATGAATGGCCAAACTTTTATAGGATCATGAAATGTAAGTGACATCAGAAACCATCTAGTCTGGCACCCTTATTTGGGAGATGACATTTGGGGATAATCTCCTAATTTCTAGGTGTGTGTGTGTGTGTGTGTGTGTGTGTGTGTGTGTGTGTGTGAGAGAGAGAGAGAGAGAGAGAGAGAGAGAGAAAGAGAGAGAGAGACAGAGAGAGAGACAGAGAGAGAGATACAGAGAGAGAGATACAGAGAGAGCATTCATCTTCACTGAAATGAAACAAATCATGGCACTTACTCTACTTTTTCTTGATCACAGCCTTTGAAAGGTAGTCATTTCCTCAAATGTATTTTAATGTGAACAGCTAGTATAATCTGAGTTACTGGAATAACTGGATTTTTCATCTAGTGGAGGATTTAGGTGTCAGTTAGTAAAATCTCCTTATTTTATAGATGAAGAAACTGACATGTAGAGAGAGAAGACTCCCCTGGCATCTTCTTTTGCCTTCAGATAAAAGGAATGAATTATTTCTCATTATTTTTATAACACTTTGCATGGATACTTTTTGAATATGTTTCTCACATTCTCCTTGGACTGATTTGTGATTTGAATGCTTATTCTTCCTTCCCATCCTCACTCCTATCAGATTTTCCTTGAAAGCAAGGTCTGCATTGTGTCTGCCTTTCTCTTCCCATCTTTGACCCCTTTTAGCTATGTGACTATGGGTAATTTGTCTACATCTCATTTCACTCATCTATCCACTGTGCCTACCTCACCAGTTTGTTGAAGCTATCAAATGGTATAATATATGGAAAGCCCTCTATAAAATTTAAAGCACTATTGAAATACTAACTATTATTTCTTGTCTGTTTGAGAGGCACCATGGTGCAGTGGACAAAGGGACAGTCATTCATTCAGGAAAACCTCAGTTCAAATCCTTCTGAGGTACACTAGATGTGTGCCTGCAGAAAAGTCATATATGATTTCATTTTTCCAGGTAACTAGTTTTCTAATATTTCAAGTTTTAGACCAATGGTCTATTTGTATCCCTGAAGGGAATTTCCACACTAGGAATTCTCCACAATGATACAACCACAGGTCTGGATTTTATTTTGTTTTTTTAAAAAAGTATGCCTAGTATTTTAGAGCCTTGTGCAATTTCTTGGTCTTAGCAATTGCTTAATCAATTCTTACTGAATTGTTGTGATAATTAGGGGTTACACAGTGATCTTGTCCAGTATGACATGGTGAATGAGGGTGGTTTTGAGGTTGGGCTCATCTTAGAGCTTTTCCCAGCTTTTGTAAGTATGCAAGTTTCAATCAGAGATATTTTGGGCATATTTTGAAACTAGATCAAATAAAATAGACAGAATAATTAATTTATGATATATAGAAGTCACAGAACCAAAATAAACTGAAATTATAAAATCAATTCAACACAATACAATCTGAGTAATGGTGCATGACAGAGAGAGAGACACACACACAGAGACAGAGAGACAGAGAGAGACAGAGAGACAGAGACAGACAGACAGAGACAGACAGAGAGAGAGAGACAGGGAGAGAGACAGAGAGACAGAGTGAAAGAAGAAGATAAAGAAGAAGAAAATGAAGAAAAAGTAAGCAGAAGGAAGGTAGTATTGGAGAGGAGGTATACGGGACCTAAACAACTTACTTATAGACTCAGGCTACTAAAAGAGCCTTGAGAGTATTCAGGCTCATTCTTTCATTATCCATTCTTTCAATGGTTCAACAGCTAGTTCCTTTATTTCCACATTCAGTAAGTATTTATTAATTGTCTATTGTGAACCCAAGATTTTGTTAGGCACTGGATCATAGAGAGCAAAAAACAAATATAGTCCTAGATCTCAAGGAGTCTATATTCCAGTGGGGAGAAGTAATATGTACTCAGAAACACAAATAGAATGTAATATGATGGAGAGAGGAAGACCCTAAAAACTGTAGTGATAAGGGAAGTAAGTGGTAGAGTTTAAGGAATATCTTAAAAGAATCCAGGGATTCTGAGGCAGAGGTCAAGGAGTTCTATGAAGGAATAAATTTCTCTATTTTTGAGAAAAAAAACATTTGCACACCAAAACCTCCTTTTACTTGCCTTCTTCTGTTTCCTTTATTTCATTTAATTAAATAAAAATGTATATGAAGATTCTCCTAGAAAGAAAGAGTAGAGAACCTGGCAGCCATTAAGTAGCGCTGAAAAGAAGAGTAGCTTTTGTAGACATTAAAGAGAATAGAATGCTAGAAATGGACAGGATTTGAGGAATAGCCTAATCCAAGACCCCCATTTTATTGATAAGCAAGAATTCACAGTATTCTATCATCAGATTTCCCAACTGAAGAAAGGATTTAAAAAATGACCCATCCCCCTTATCTTGGCATTTAAAAATCTTTCTACAATATCCTTGGGGCATCACTATAAATCTCATTTTCAACCTTATTTGACATTATTCCCCTTATGTACACCATGTTTCAGTTAAATTGCCTCACTAATGTTTCCTCTAACTTGTCTTATGGTTTTACACCTCTGGGCATTTACTTTGGCTATTCTTCATAGCTGAAATGAAATTCCTCATCTCTAGAAGTCCTTGTTTTCCTTCAGGGCTTAGAACAGGTATCACTTCTGCCATGATAACTTCCCTAATTCCTTCATTTGAAAGGACTTCTTCCTCATCAAATTTTACTTTCTTTTTTGTCCTTATTACGTTGTACCTTGTATTATGCATGTCTTTGAGCATGTATTTCCCCCTCTTATAGACTGCAGCTCTTTAAGGACAGGAATTTGTGGTTTTTCTGAGTATATAATAAATTAGTGTGTCTCTATGTGTGCATACGCTTGCATGCACACGCACACACACAGAAACATTAAACATACTTGCTTCTTTGCGTAAACTCAGAAGTTGAAAGAGATTTGTAAGATTGCCTAGGCAGATGATCATAGGATCACAAATTTAGAACTGAAATGTACCTTGAAAGGAATTTAGTCTAATGCTCTCATTTTTTTTCTAATGAGGAAACTGAGGGTCAAAGCAGTGAATTTACTCAGTCAAACATATCATGGAGTTAGTATTTCAACCTCAATCTTCTAACTCCCAACCCAGTATTTTCCTCACTATATCACACTACCAGTTTCCTACCATTTCAGATCCAACTTTGACCTATGAAACTCTATGAAAGGGAACAAAAATGAGCTGAAGACTACATGCCCCATCAGGATGGAGAAGTGCTTCAACCTCTGTTTCTGTTTCTCTTTCAGTGTTTTTCTCTCCCCAAGGTGACTGATAGCTTTTGTCTACCTAGAGATTTTGAATCATAGCATCTTAGAGTTGGATATCTTACCAGATACAGTTTCTACATAGTTCTTCATAACCTGGCTCTATCCTACTTTTCTAGCCTTTTCCCTTATTCCCTTCCACGTACCCTATGATCCAGCTACAAAGGCCTACTTGCAACTACTCACATACGACAATCCATCTCATCTACATGCCTTTGTAATGGCTATTTCCTATTCCTGAAATGCTCTGCCTCTTCAGTGTTGTTATTTGTTATTTAGACATTTTTCATTGTAATTCTGTGGCCTTAATCAAAGAGATGAATGCAATTTCACTGCAGAGGCAAACCTGTTTCATTCAGCAGAACAAGATAGAAGCAAATAACAATGTTGTCGTTCAGTCATTTCAATCATACTTGACTCTTCTTGACCCCTTTTGTGATTTTTGTGGCAAAGATACTGGAATGGTTTGCCATTTCCTTCTTCAGCTCATGTTACTGATGAGGAAACTGAGACAAATAGGGTTGTCACTTTCCCAGGGTCCTACAATTAGTAAATGTCTAAGGCTGGATTTGAACTCAGCAAGAGGAGTCTTCTTGACTCATGGCATCTCTGTTAACCTGTAAGTCTTATTTTCTGTAATATTCTTTCCTGGTATTTTCTATAAGACTCTGTACCCCTTATTTAGTTGGTCAATGCAGGTGTTGATTGATTGGTTGACTGATTGGTCTGGCCTGGTTCAGAGAAGAAACCTGAAGCGGAATTGTATCTAAGCAGTGATTTATGTCATATACTTATATCTGCTTATGGTCAGTGAGAAATAGCAGGGCAGCTCCTTCTGAGCCTAGGTCACTATCTCATCTCCTCACCTTCATCCTTCTTTCCCTTTCCCTCAATATCTCACCTGGTCTCAGTGGCTCACTTTAGGCAGCAGATAGGCTCTGATAGGAGAGGCAGCACTTCATCCAAGGCAGATTTTTAAAGCAGATATCTTCTCCTTTAATCCTTGAAGATGTGTGTGTGTGTGTGTGTGTGTGTGTGTGTTTTCATGGGAGCTAACTTCTCCAGGGCTGAGTCCCATGAGGGCAATTATTTTATTCTAATGACTTCTTCCTGTTTTTCCCTCCCATTCTTTTCAAACAGTTACTTCTCTGTGCCCACAGTTTCCCCTCTTCTAAATTCCCTTTGGAATAAATAGTTTGAAAACATTTTATCTAAACTTTTAATTGTGCTCCAGATTCCTAGCCCAACAAGTACTTCTCCATGTCTGCTTCACCCCTACTCCTCTAAGAGCTGTTTGAGCAATAGAGAAAGAGAAACTTGTCCCTGTTATTCCACCTGTAAGTGGATGACGGTGGCTCTTCTCTGGAGCAGAAATGAAGACTATGACTGTACAAGACAAGGTCTTGAAGGAAATTCATATGGTCACACTCCTGTATAATAACCGTGGAACTGGTGGTGGTTGTGGGAGAAAGGAGGGCGCATATTTATAATACTTAACTCTTGGGCCTCTGAATGCTATTGCAACAACACTGATAACATTTATAGAGCCCTTTCAACTCACAACACTTAACTCTAACCATTTGGTCTGCAGTTATTTTACATGTAAGGATATGTACATCCCACTGGACAGCCAGGAAAACAGAGAATGCTGCTTCTATTGCTTGTCTAGCCTGCGGTTTCTCTTGGAGCCTGAAATAGAATCCCAGAATCTCAGAGTTGGAAGAGACCTCAGAGGCCATCTAGTCTAACCTATGCTTTCAGAAGAAACCCCTCTATAGCTTTTCTGAAAAATGGTCATCTAGATTTTATTTGTATACTTCCTGTGAAGAGAATCTTACCACCTAACCTTGGCAGTCCATTCCACTTTTGGACAGCTTTTGATGTTAGAAGGAGGCAGATAGGTGGTTGAGTGGGTAGA
This sequence comes from Pseudocheirus occidentalis, assembly GCA_028646575.1. Taxonomy (NCBI): domain Eukaryota; kingdom Metazoa; phylum Chordata; class Mammalia; order Diprotodontia; family Pseudocheiridae; genus Pseudocheirus; species Pseudocheirus occidentalis. Next base: position 80,203,128 of record CM053597.1, read on the forward strand.
ATGCTGAGCCTGGAGTCATAAAGACTTAAATTCAAATCTGGCTTCAGGCACTTACTAGCTGTATGATTCTGGGCAAGCCCTTAACCTCTGTTTGCCTTAATCCCCTGGAAAAGGAAATGGCAAACCACTCCACTCTCTTTGAAAAGAAAACCTTATTGACAGCAATGGTGAAATATGGTTCATGTGGTCAGGAAGAGTTGGACATGACTGAATGTTGAGAAAATCAAAATTGTTAGGAAGTTCATCTTTAACTGTAAATGTGTCTTTTTGCCATGCCACCTCCACAACTATTCTGCCCTCTGTGTTGACAGGAACAAATCTAATTTCTCTTTTATAGGGTAGTCATTCACTCATTTCAAGACAGTTACATTCAAATGTGTGAATTTGTCCTGTTTCTATCTTATTTGTATATAGTTGTTTGCATGCTGTATTCCCCATCAGAATGTGAACTCCTTGATGTCAGGAATTGTCCTTTGCCTTTCTTTGTGTCCTCAACACTTAGCATAGTGACTGCTATGTAGTGGATGATGAATAAATGCTTGTAGTGAGCTCTCCTGTTTCTTCTGTTTTCTCTTTCCTAAGTTGAACATCACTAGTTCATCAAATAGCCATGGCATCAGCCTGGGGCCCTTCACAATTCTTATTGCTCTCCTCTGGATGCTCTCAACTTATTAAAATCCTCTCTAAAATGGGCCTTATAAAACTGAAAGGATGAAACCATTCCTTTTCATTTTTCTATCACTAAAACTGATTGATTTTTGATTGATGTGCCAATGAAGAGCACAAATAAATTATGAAGTTGGGAGACAGTGTCAATGTGATATTCAATAAAAAAGGAGTTAGACAACCTGAATTTAAGTTTCAGCTGTACCATAAGGACAAATTTGGTAATGTCTTTGGGTCCCTGTTTCTTTTAAAAAAATTTTAAAATATGTATTTATTTTTAATTTTCAACATTCATTTCCACAAAATTTTGAGTTAAAACTTTTTCTCTCCCCATCTTTCCCTACCCCCACCCCAAAATAGCAAGCCTACTGAATACTCCTTCCCCCAATCTGTTCTTTTATATCCTCTCCCTTAACTACCCTAACTTTCTAGTAGGGCAAGATGGGTTTCTATACCCCAGTACCTGTATATCTTATGTCCCAGTTGCATGTGAAAAATAATTTTTAAACATTTGTTTTTAAAACTTTGAGTTCCAGATTTTTTCTCCTTCTTCCTTCCTTACCCAGCCCCATTGGGAAGATAAGCAATTCAATATAGATTGTACATGTGTAATTACCCAAGTCATTTCCAAAGTAGTTGCATTGTGAAAGACTAACTATATTTCCTTCCATCTGATCCTGCCCCCCGCTTACTCTATTTTCTCCTTTGACCCTATCCCTTTAAAAAAATGCTTGCTTCTAACTACCCTCTCACCCAATTTGCCCTCTCTTCTATCCTCCCCATCTTATCCCCTTGCTCCTTTTTTCTCGTGGGGTAGCAGTTGAGTGTGTATGTTATTCCCTACAGGCTTTGACCAAATTGAATGAGAATCAGGTTGTCCCCTTCCTTCTCACCTTCTTGCTCTTCCTCTCCTTTGCAACAGTTTTCTCTTGCCTTTTCTATATGAGATAATTTATCCTAATCTATTGCTCCATTTCTTCTTCTCCCAATAAATTTCTCTCTCTCTCATCTCTTAATTTTATTTTTTAGGTATCATCCCTTCATATTCAACTCATCCTGTGCCTTCTGTCTATGTGTACATGAATTTACAAATGCCCCCCCATATGTACACACACATCCTCCTATACATACATACATACGTGTGTGTGTATACACACACACACATATATATATATTTCCTTCATCTATCTTCATACTGAGAAAAGTCTTAAGAATTATAATTATCATTTTTCCATGTAGCAATGCAAATAGTTCAACTTTAATAAGTTCCTTATGATTTCTTTTTCCTGTTTACCTTCTCATGCTTCATTCTTGTATCTGAAAGTCAAATTTTCTGTTCAGCTCAGGTGTTTTCATCAAGAATGCTTGAAAGTCCTCTATTTCATTGAATGACCATATTTTTCCCTGTAGCATTATACTCAGTTTTTCTGGGTAGGTGATTCTTGGTTTTAGTCCTAGCTCCTTTGACTTCAGGAATATCATATTTGATCCCTTAATGTAAAAGCTGCTAGATCTTGGGTTACCCTGATAGTGTTTCGATAATACTCAAACCGTTTCTTCCTGACTGCTTGTATTATTTTCTTCTTTAACTGGAACTCTGGAATTTGGCTATAATATTCCTGGGAGTTTTCTTTTGGGATCTTTTTCAAGAGGCAATTGGTGAATTGTTTCAAATTGTATTTTGCCCTCTGGTCCTAGAATCTCAGGGCAACTTTGCTTGATAATTCCTTGAAAGATGACGTCTAGACTCTTTTATTAGTCATGGCTTTCAGGGAGAACAATAATTTTTAAATGATCTCTCCTAGATCTATTTTCCAGGTCAGTGTTTTTTTAATGAGATATTTCACATTGTCTTCTATTTTTTCATTTGATTGGATCTGTTTTATAATATCTTGGTTTCTCATAAAATCATTAGCTTCCATTTGCTCCAATCTAATTTTGAAGGAATTATTCTCTTCAGTGATTTTTGAAATTCCTTTTCCATTTGGCAAATTCAGCTTTTTAAAGTAGTCTCCTCATTAGCTTTTTGATCCTCTTTTGCCATTTGTGTTAGTCTATTTTTTAAGGTGTTATTTTCTTCAGTATTCTTTGGGTCTCCTTTAGCAGGCTGTTGACTCACTTTTCATGATTTTCTTGAATCATTCTCATTTCTATTCCTCATTTTGCCTCTACTTCTCTTACTTGATTTTCAAAATCCTTCTTGAGATCCTCCACGGCCTGTAACCAATTCATATTTTTCTTGGAGGCTTTTGAAGCAAGACTTCTGACTTTGCCGTCTTCCTCCTGTTCTATATCTTGATCCTTTTAGTCATCAAAAAAGGATTCTATCATCTGTTTGTGCTTGCTCATATTGGCAGCCAATTACTTAATGTTTTAGCTCTTTGCCACAATAGAACTCTGCTTCCAAAATGGAGTGAGCTACGTCCTAAATTGCTGGGGGTTTTTTTTGCAGCTTCCAGGGTTATTAGATGAGTGCCCTCTCCACACCCCACACACACTCTGGCTCACTGGCCACACACCCCAGGACCACCACCCAAGACTGTGATTCAGATTGAAGCAGGGCAAAGCAAGAGAAATTACCCTCTGGATGGTCACTTGGTCCCCCTTCAATCTGCAAGCAGAGAGCCCTGGAAGCAGGCAAGTGGCAGCCGCTGCAGCCACTGCTCATCCTCTGCTTCTCAGTCAGGGGGTAGCAATTAGACTGTGCTCCTCTTGTTTGAACAAAGTTCCACACTGACCTTTTACTTAGTCTTTGGCATTTGTGGTTTGAGAAGTCTGGAAACTGCTACAGCTGCTGAGGAATTGCTCTCCTGAAGTCTGCTCCAGCCATCTGCTGGTCAGGGCTACCTTGGCTCAGTCTGCGATGTGCTTGCCTCCTGATTGCTGTGATAGATCCTTCCTGCCAGCCTTCCAGGATTCCTTCATCAGGATATTTGTTTCTCTCTGTTACTTTGTGGGTTCTGTATCTCTAAAGTTTGTTTAGTGTCATTTTTTACATGTATTGGAGGAGGTGGAAGCCATGGCTGCATAGAAGTCCTGTTTCTATTCTGCCATCTTGGCTCCACCCTCCCCCCCAAAAGCTGGTCTCAGCATCTTTATCTGCAAATAGGATATGGTAATAAATGACTTCTAGAGTCACTTCTAGCTCTTAGTCTATGATTGTATAATTTGTTTAAACTTGGGAGAAATAATTTAATTTCTCTCAACCTAATTTTCCACATTTGTAAGATGAGGGATGTGGATCAGATGACATCTGTGATCCCTTCCAGGTTTAAAATTGTTTGACTGAAGAGGAGATATTATGGGTTTCATTTTTTACATCTAAAAATACTTTTAAGTAGGAAAAATAGCATTATCAAGAGCAAGAAATAGAAGACATGAATAAAAACCTTTTTTTAAAGAGGTAACAGTGTTGACAGAGAATTCTGGAAAGATAAAATAAGTCCAGAAATTTGGAAATTTCCCCACAAAAAATTAAATCAATACCTCGAGGTAAACTTTGAGTGATGGAAATAATGAAAAGTCAGGGTAAAGCAGCTGTCCAGCCTAAGAAAGCTTGAGAGGCTATTAGGAAAGATCTGGCCTGTTTGGGTGCAATGATCCTAAAAAATGAAACTGTGTAGGGAGAGGTAAAATGGAGCAATTATCTCATACAAAGAAGGCATGAATGGAAGAACTATTATAGTGGAGACAGGAGGAGATGGAGGGCTGGTAGTGTTAGAACCTTATTTTCATCAGAATTGGTTAAAGAGGGAATAACATACATCTAGAAGGGCATAAAGGTCTTCTTAACTTACAAATAAATGGGATGGTTAAGGGATAGAATTAGGGAAGGGCTCAGAAAGGTATGCAGATCAAGAAGCAGGAGGATAAGGAGAGAATATAATGGAAGACCTCAGGAAATTACTAGTTGTTAGTATTAAAAATGAAAAGGGTGAATATACCACCAAGAAAGTTGAAATCAAAGCAAGTGTAAAGAGTTATTTTGCTCAATTATTTGCCAATGAATTTAATAATTAAAGGAAAATGGAAGAATATTTAAAAATGTGAAATTGACTAGATTGATAGAAGAATTAGAATACGTGGTGTCTTTGTGACTATTGTGTAACTGATGAACACACTACAGAGTACTTAGGAGATACCATGGTAAGAAGTAGGAATGCATCCTCCTCCTCATCCCACCAACACATAGTGGTTATTTCTAGATTCCTGAAAATGAATAGCATCAGTGTGGCCACCCATCCATGGAAACTATTCTGACCTGTCAATATAGGTGTGTGCTGGAATGAGTGAGTCCTAGGCCAGGAGAAAGATAGACTGGAGAGAGTTTGGTTTAATGTTATGCCTAAGACCCATTTGAATTTAGAGGGTCTTGGAAGGTGATATAATTTTGAGAATCGAACCCTCCTTAACAAAGTTTTCTAAGGTTGTATACATTGTTTTTTTCTTTTTAACAATAAATTTTCCTCTAGCAATCTGAGGCAGATACTAATGGAAACAATGAATTATTCCAATACTCTTAGAGTTACCGCCAACTGACTGCTTTCTTCTCATCTTAATTATATTTTCATTTGTAGAAAAGTTTATCAGTTTCATGTAATCAAAATTGCCTATTTTATCCATTTTTAAATGTCCTCTATCTATCATTTGGTTAATAATACATCTCCTACCCATAGTTGTAAAAGTTATTTGATCCACTTCTATTTTTATATAATAATGAGTTGTAATATTAACATAATTGGGTGGATGGGGGCTCACTGCTCATTAAAGATGTTTTTGTATTTTTAGTAATTTATGAGGAAATATCAGAACATATTCCTTCATTGCCTTTGAACTTGGTGAGAAAATTAACAAACTAGTAGCAAAGTGAGTTGTGGGGATTTGTTGTGTTTGTCCACAGGGGCATATGAGAGCTCTTTGTCAGCATCTGTGTTAGTAAGATATCCCAGAACTCTTTGGGATTGCTCCAATTAGGAGTATCAAAAGTCACAATGCTTCACTGCCTCTTTTATGGGACCAAGATCGGGTCTCAGGCACTGAAATACTTTCAAGTTCAGTTTCTCTATAGTATTCTTTCATTTACAATATTTCTTCCTTTGATTTTGGGAGTGAGTTTTTCAGGTGGAGTTTTAAAATGCAGTTATTTGGTGGTTTTTTTTGTTTGTTTGATTTGGAGGGGGAAGGCAAGGTGATTGGATTTAAGTGACTTGCTCAAGGTCACATGGCTAGTAAGTGTATCAAGTGTCTGAGGATGGTTTTGAACTCACGTCCTCATGACTCCAGGGCTGGTGCTTTATTCCCTGTGCCACTTAAGCTGCCAAAGTGGTGGGATTTTTTGGAGTGTGAAATTTGAACAGAGAGAAATAAAACTGCCTCTTAAGGCAATAGAGCAGTTTCCATCTGAGCAGTGATGTGTGGAAGCAATGATGTAGGTGATTAGTTCATAAACATTTGAAAATGTGTCATCTTTTTGGGAGCTGAGAGGGTGGGCAGCATGGTATAGTCAAGAATGCTGGACTTGGAGACAGAAGACTGAGTGTGAGTCCTGGTCCTGTCAGTTACAGTCTGTGTAATGTTAGACACATCACTTTACTTCTCTGGGACTCAGTTTCTGTGTTTGGTAAGTGAGGTGATTGAACAAGGTGATGTTTAAAATATTTACCAGGTCTAATATTCTGAGACACATGCCCTAAAAACTGAACCTGCATTGAGATATTAGTGCAAAGCCTTGAACCTGCAAACGAAACCCATGCATCATGATTAAGCATGTTGATATTCTCCTAGATACACTTTAAGAAATCCAGAGATCTTTGGAGCAAAATCTGCAAACTTTTCATATTTATAAAGTGTAGATATGATGCACATAGAGCAGTAAGAAATGAAAAGATTTTTTCCCCTTTCATATCTGTAAACTAAAATACTATAGGAATTTAGTTCATATGCCCATTTAGTCAACATTTTTTATTCACTCTTGTGCAAGGACCAAAGATAGCAGAGAATCATACATGCAGAGAATTAATTATTCTTTGGACAAATGGATTGGAATCACCAGAAAAATATAATGAGAAATCCATGACTTACAGTAACGTTAATAATCTTTTCACATTATAATTCTCCTTGAGTTGTGCATATCTGGCCCTCTTTGATACTGTTCTTTTGGCTTCTATGACAGGACATCCTGAATCTCACCCTCTTGCTATAATATCTTTGTTTCTTTCTTTCTTTTTTCTTTTTCCTATATTTGAAATGACAGTCTTCCCTAGGATTCTATCCTTGCTACTCTTACATTTTTTTTAAACCCCTTCTCCCCTCCCTGTTTTGGTCTTATCCATTTCCATTGCATATACTCTTTGCTTTAGTCTAAAGCCTTCATTTCCAGGCCTGCTTTTCCTCCTGAGCTCCACTCTCAGCACTACTGACTGCCTGCTAGATCTTTCCATCTTGGTGTTCCATTGGTAGCTAGAGCCAATCATATCTGAAATTCAATTTTTATCTTTTCTTCCTCCTTCCAAACCATCTCCTATTGATTTCTCCATTTTTTGTTAGTCACATTGGAATTCTCCCAATTGCTCAAGTTCCTTAATTTCTTTCTCCCTCTTCCTCTTCTTCATCAATACTTGTACTTTCCCTCGTAATAAGAGTTGAGTAACTGCCCTTTCCTTTCTATTCATGTTACCAGGTTAGACCCTTCTCTCTAGTCATGGCTAGAGAATTTCCTTAAATTCATTCTTGAACCCTTCAAAAATCTAGATTGAACAAAGATTAATTTTCCTTGGGCATTACTTTTGCTATGGAACTCCCTGTTTTTAAAACCTTTCATATCTCCCTATGCCTATTATTTAAAGTTAAAATTCTTTAGCCTGAGATTCAAGGCCTATGACATTCATATCCTGAGAAATGATGGTCCAAGTAGGAAGCGACCAACATTTCCGATTTTCTCTGAATCTCCCTTCCTGAGTTCTCATTCTTCATATGCTGAGACTTTGCTGGGTACACATTCAGAAATTCCTATCTATTGTTACATCCAGTTACAAGATAAGACATTGCTCCCCTTCTCCATTCTTTTTTGAGGTGTGGAACAAAATCTTTTCAATTGGAACAATGTTGGAGTTTTTTGAAAACCATTTTTCCACTAGCATGTCCAGTCATTTGAAGCTACTAATAGCCCCTCTTTTTGACCTAGTTGCAAAAACACCTAATTCACAAACACTGAGTAATCTGAAGTTTTAAAAGGATAATTTTTACTAAAACAAATAAATATTCAGTTATTCTGGCAATAAACATTGATTAAATGCCTACTTTGTACCAGACACTGTGCTGTGCTCTTGGGATACATAGAAAAGTGGAAGACAGTCTTGCTTTCAAGGAACTTACAGTCTAATGAGGGGAGATACAGTGCAAACGAATATGTAGAAACATATCATATACAGGATAAATTGGGAAAAAAATCAATAAAGGCAAGACCTTCGAATTGAAGGGGATCTGGAGAGGTCTCTTGTAAAAAAATGGCATTTTCTTTGAGACTTAAAGGAAGCCTGGAAGACCAGGAGGCAGAGAAGAGGAGGGGGAGCATTGCAGGCAAGTGAGACAGTCAGAGAAAATGTCTGGTAGCTGGAGATGCGGTGTCTTATGCAAGAACAGGAAAGAGACCAGGGTCCTTATTTTAGAGCATGTGGAGAGATAAAAGGTATAAGAAAATTGGAAAAGTGTATGTGTAGATTAGGTTATAAAGGGCTTTGAATGGCAAATAGTGGATTATATTTGAACCTGGAGGTGATAGCCACTAGAGTTAATTGAGTAGGAGCAACATCTTCAGATACTCATTTTAGAAACGTCTCTGTGACAGATGAGTAGAGGATTACCCAGCATGCAGAGAGACTTAAGTGTCAGGGAGACCAACCAACAGGCTTGTGTTACAGGCCAGGTGTGTTATGGTGAGGGCCTATACCAGGTGGTGGTTATTGTCCTTCATTCTTGGAGAAGATTGAAGTTGCATCACTGTGTTGGAGTCAAAGTACTGTGTGTTTGACTGTGGTTGATTGGACCAGTATGGGCTCAGAAAGCTCTACCACAGATCAAGCAGAAATAGTTCATGGGAACATTGGAAGTGGAGATGTTGTTAAATGTGTACATCTCATATTTCTTTTGAGCTGCTGCAGCTCTGCTCCACTTAGCACGTTCTTTGATGCAAGCAAGCCGTGCTGGATGGTCCATTACCAGTGTCTTCCATGTCATGTAATTGATTCCAGAGTTCTTCAGAGAGACCTTGAGAGTGTACCACAGTAACAACAGTGTCAAAGGAGAGAAGGAAGTATATTTGTGAGATGCTATAAAGGCAAAACTGACAAAACTTAGCGATAAATTGGATATGGGGGTGGTGGTGAGATAGAGTGAGGAGCAGAGAATAACACATAGGTTAAAAGCCTGGGTGAATGGGAACATTCAACATAGGGAGGTTGTTAACAATAATAGGGAAGTTAGGAAGAGGCGAGGCTTTAGGGGCAAAAGTAATAAGTTCAATTTTGTACATGTTGAATTGATGTCAACAAGACATCTGGTTTTAGATGTCTAGTAGGCAGTTGGAGATGGCAATCTGGAGGTCTGGAAAGAGGTAAGGGTGGGATAAGTAGATGTAAATTATTGGCATAGAGATGATATATGATACCAGGGGAGCAGATGAGATCACCTAGAAAAATAATGTTAAAAGGTAATAGAAAAAGGAAGAAGACAGACTCATGTGGGGCACTCGTGGTTAGTGGGCATGACCTAAATGAAGATCCAACAAAGGGAACTGAGAAGGAGAAGTCATGCTGGACAGCCCAGAGCCAACCTATGGAGGCCTCCTGACTTTAAGTAATATGTGACTATTTACCTATTTCTTTATTTAACTGTACTATTGTCTAATTCAAATTAATCCATCTTCTTCACAAGAGCAGTAAAAATATTTTCTGTAATAGTCATTAGGACAATTTTTATTTGGCTTTTAATTTCTTGCATGAGCCACATTTTCAAATTCATACTTAGGTGTGAATGAACAAAACCTAAAAAAGGAACATGTTCTTAAAAATCCTAGGGGCTATCTACATTTAACAATTATTACTGAACTTGGAACTAGCGGGATTGAGGTCCTGATTCTACTACTTCGTGACCACTACTACTCCTACACGATCTTAAGCAAATAACATCACTTCTCTGTGTCTCAGTTTCCTCAGTCATCTCCTAGGATCGTGAGCATCCATGAGACAATGTGAGTGAAAGCACACTGTGCATTGTAAAATGCAATACACAGATGAGACATTTTAAAAAATCATTCAAGAAAAAACAAAGGCTTAGGAGAACTGGAATCCACTTACAATTCAAGGAAAGGAATATGGTCTCATTT
>CM053597.1:80213675-80237767 GCA_028646575.1 Pseudocheirus occidentalis
TATAGAGACTTTCCTTGTTCTGAAGATTGCATATAATATTGTGAACTATTGAAACTGTGAACATTGTACTGAATAAAGATTTGTAATGGAATAAACAGAGTGTTCACTAATACTATGTAATCCAAATCTTAAAAGCTCCTCACAGTACCATTCTGTCAGAAATCTACTGTTGATTGGCTTTACATCTCCCCATACTGGGATGTTAATAGTTTAGTTCGATTGTAATCTCTTGTTTTCTTTTCACTTTTTACCTGTTCATGCTTTTCTTGGGTCTGGATATTGGAGGTCAATTTTTTGGTTTACTTCTGGTCTTCACCTTATGAAAACTTGAAATTCTTCTATTTCATTGAATGACTATTTTCCCTTGACATATTCTGCTTAATTTTACCAGGCAAGTGATTCTTGATTTTGATATTGTTGTCTTCTGAGTTTATGGTTTGAACTTCCCAATCATGAGAATAACTTTCTATAGTCAGATTCTTTTTTGTTGGCTTTTGCTAATTTTATTTTACATTTTTCATTTCTTTTAAATTTGATTCCTGCAGCTGGGGTGAAAGGGGCATTGTCTCAAGTTTCTTGTGTCAATGGCTACACATCCTGGCTGTTTACCTGGTGCTGTGCTGATGTTGCCTTGAGGCCAGGTTTATTTCACATCTGGTGTTGTGCTGAGGGAGTGGGATGGTGAGCAGTTGATACTGCTGGAAGGGTCTAGCAAAAACTCAAAATCTAAGTTGTTTATTCATAGTTATTACATTGTTCTAAATATCTTCAAAGTTGTTACTTATTTATTTTAAGATCTTACTTACATTCAACAAAATAATAAAGAAATATAATCTAAAACCTTCCAGGTCATGGTAAACATATGAAGTCTTACTGAAGTACTTCATTCAATTCTTACACAATATCCCACATAAAATATTTTAACTCTTTTATAAGTGTACATTTAGTATTCATAATTAAAGGTAAAAATAAACTGCATATTTTAAATTTATAGAATGGATATTTAAATGTTGAGTTTTTGAGGAAAAAAGTTATCATTTTAGTTATAAGTAGTAATAATATTAAATTACCTTGGGGATTCATAATACATTTTTTGGTTGTTGTTGCAAAAAGGTAAAGAAGCAAAAAGAGTTGGGAAACACTAGTCTAGTGTAAACATGCCTGATTTGAAATCAAAAGACCTGAATTCAAATCACAGCTCTGTAATTCATTATTTATGTGACTTTGGAGTAATTTCATTTCTTGGGTTTCATTTTCCTCTCATGTAAAATGAAGAGATGAGACTAGCAAATGGCTCCTAAAGTCTTTTCTGTTCTAAATAAAATCAAAGAAGATTCTATGAGTTTTTTAGCTCCCACTTAAAAAAAACTATGCCTTTTAATGTACTTACAAAAGCCCTCCTAATATCTGGCATTGCCTCTAGAAACTTCAGCTTCTTACAGCCGGCCTTCCATAATTAATGTTCTAACCAAAATTTTCTCTTCCCAATTTTTCCTCCACTTCTCTTATTTGGTTTTCAAAATCCTTATTAAGTTCCTCTATGGAGTGTAACTAGTTTACATTTTTCTTGGAAATTTTTGGTGCGGGAGTTCTGACTGTATTGTCTTCCTCCCATTCCATGCTTTGATACTTTTTCCCCCCAAAAATGAATCTAAAGTTGGATTGCTGTTCTTGCTTTGATTCCTATGCCTACTCATGTTTCTAGTCAATCACTTGATTTTTGGGCCCCATAGAACTCTGCTTTCAGAGGGGAGATTTTTGTTCCAAATCACTGGAGTTTTCACAGCTGCCAGAGCTATTAGGAGGCTGCCATCTCTGCAGCCCCCACCAGCTTTGGCTCACTAGTCACACACCTCAAGACCACTACCCAAGACCACGATCCTGATCCAGGCAGGTTAAATAAGGCAAGAGCACTTAGCCTATGAATGGTCACATGCCCCCCCTGTAATCTGCAGTCCAGGAGCTCTGGAGCAGCCATGTGGATGTGGCAGCAGGGGGCCACTTCCGCTGCTTTCATGCTCTGGGAGTAGATGGCTGGACTCACTCCTTTCCCCCAAATTTAGCCAAGTTCCATTGACTTTTCATTTTGTTGTTGGCCTTTAAGGTTTGACAATTTTGGAAACTACCGCAGCTGCTGGTGATTCACTCTCCTGAATGCTCCGGCCATGGCTTGTCCTGGCCAATCTGGGGCTAAACCCACAGTTTCAAGCCGGGCTGGTTTTGGCTTTCAACATGCTGCAATGAACCCTTCCTGTCCACCTGTCAGCCTGCCTTCAGCAGGAGCCTTGTTGCTCTGTCATTTTGTGGGCTCTGGAGCTCTAAAATTTGTTTAGAGTCATATTTTATAGGTATTTGAGGTGGTTATGGGGGGAGCTCACAGAGTTCTCCTGCTTCTTTGCTGCCATCTTGATTCCATCCCCTGAACTTCTTGTAAATCCCAACATTTTCGCACATTGATTTTTCAAAGAGCTTCTTTCTTAGCTAGAATAAAACAAAATTTAACAGTTTATATATATATATAGGGTTGTTTGAAGAAAGTCACTGTGGTTATTTCAAAAAGAAGGAAAATGCCCTTTGAAAGCTGCATGATTTGTTTTCTTTTCTTAGAAGAATGGAACACAGTTACAAGCATGAAAGATGACAAAAGAACAATCAGAGTATTCCACTGGCACTCTCCAAATGTCACATGAAAGGAAGGCCTCCAACATGCAGGAGGAAGACCCCTTAAGGTGAACTCAAGGGAGGACAAGAGTGAAGCAGGATGGACAGGGAGAGACAGACATCAATAAGGCCTCACTGGAAGTCAGACACTCCTAAATCTAGGTTCATTTGAATATCAGAGTATAGGAATAATGAATGAGGAAAATGTTTAATTTCTATCTGAACTTCAATAGGATGAAAACTTTGAGGTCAACGGATGTGCTCTGCTCCAGTCCTCAGTACAGTCTTTTCTTTAGTATGGGAGAGAGAAGTGTATATCTTAGATAGGAGATGATGTCTCCTTGTCATTCCAGAAGGTTTTAGGTAGAAGAATAAGCTTCATTAGTGCCCCTCCTAGCCTGGAGTTGCCAAATATAATAATGAAGGGATGAACAATTGTTGACATGAGAATCATAATTTGCCGTGGCCAATACCAGGTTCTCCCCAAACCTGAAAAGGCAGCATCAATGATAAAGGACATAAAAGAAAAACCATAAAGAACTAGGAAGGAGACCAGTAGTTTCAGAGCTCTGGTGTGAGCCAGAGTACTAAGATCCTGGTTACTGTGGTCACCGTGCTGCATTCTCCAGGAGTGTCTCCATAGAGAAGTAATCAGCAGAACTGTTGAGATTATAAATATAGAACAGGGGAAAGAAAAAGCCATGAGTTTCAAAGGGAGAAAATACTGGATTTCTAGTTTCCTAGTGAAGTCATATGAAGTTACATTCTCAGAGAATATCCCCTGCAAGAATGCCTGGTAGAAAGCATTGTTCCACACAAAAATTACCGTGGTGATGATGAAAGAGATTAGCAGGGAGGTCAGCAGGAACCAAGGTACTAGTCTCTTGACTCTCCACTTCAGCCAAAGGAAAACTGGGTGAGTGAAGTTTGCAATACTCACACAGAAGAGGACACTAAGCAGAGTGGTAAACCAGACTGTGATCAACTGCAGAAAATCAAGGCAAATCCCAAAGTACTTGTAGGCAGGCTCCTTGGAATATTGTAGATGGTGAAGAAAATAGTAAAAGTTGTATATCATTCCAAGCCACAACAGGCAGAAGCGGGAGGCACCTAAACTGATCAGGATCATGTCACAGGAAGACAGTTGTTGAACCCACTCCCTTCCCACTACCACAACAATGAAGCCATTAACCATGGCCCCCAGAAAGCACAACAGGTCATAGAGAACCATAGTAAAGATTGTGAATGGTCCCATCATTTCAGTCCCTTGTAGAATTACTGCTGGCCTCTTACTCGTGGAGCTCTTGCTTTGTTTGTTGAGATGTTCAGGGAGAATGTTCTACCCTTTCTCTCCAAGCCACAGAATAATTAGAGAACCCTGTGAGGTTTGAGAGAAATGGTCCATGAAGCTCTGTGTGGATGCAAATTTCCACCAATCTCAGTTACAACTGCTCTTTTTGAATTCATGTGATTTGCATTCCTTTCCTCGATTAGTGAAAATAATTTCTCTGGGCTCCTGTCATGGAAACTGAGCATTTCTATCATATCCATATATGATCCAGATCCAGAGCTAGAAGCATCTTTAGGGGCCATCTAGTCTAATCCCCAAATTTTGTGAAGGAAAAATTTGAGGGCCAGCAAGGTTGTGACTTGCCTAAGGCCACATAGGTATTTAATATCAGAGGTGGGACTTGAACTCATTCCCTTTCATTTTAGAGCTAGTGCACCTTGGACTATACCAAGCTGCCTCCTACTCCCTGAAAACAAAACTATTCCTCCAGACAACCTCCCAACTCTTGGAGGGTAGGGCTTGTGATAGATAAGGGCAAGAGAAAGAAAAATTACCTTTTCGTGACTGTATATACAAAGTGTTCTTTTTCAAAGATGAACACTGCTGGAATGGGCTTTACCTAAATATGAATTAACAGGGAAATGGGTACAAATAATCAATCTTTCAATAATCTCAGTTTTGAAAAAGAACTAGGAATCCAAATTGACCCAAAAAGAAGAAACATAGAAAGGGGGTGGCCTGGAAAGGAGGGAAAACTTCTAACATGAAGACAATTGGAATTTGCCAGAGACATTTACAGAAAATAACATGGAAAAGCCAGGCATCTCTTCAGTAGACTGCTGTAGAATTGAAGTCAAGAACAGAACCAGTCATAACAACCAGCTAGGAAATTTCCTTCAGGAAAAACAGAATAGAGTAAATGTGCAAAAGGTATTTTCAATATTCCAGGTGTTAGAGCCATCAAACCTCCAGGAGGATGAAGGAAGTTATGACATATTAATTAGAGGTGACCTGAAGCCCAGAAGAGGTATAGCCAGAGAACAATTTGTATGAAACTAGCAGAGCCAATGCAGTGTTAGTGGATGCAAACTCAATAAGAATCAATAGGTAAGGCGACAACCAAAAGAGCTAGTTCAACCTTAAGTTGCATTAGTAGAAATATGGTGTCCAGAATCAGGGAGATGTATAGTTCCATTGTTCTCTGTCCTAGCCTGAGCACATATTAAATATCATGGTCAGTTGTAGTTGCTACATCTTAGGAAGAATACTGAAAAAGATAAGGGCCTCAGGACGGAGAAGAGACAGGAAATTGTTCAATTTGGGAACTGACTCAAGGAATTATCTTTGTTTAGCCCTGAAAAAAGAAAAAAGAGTAAGAGCAGTTCTTAAATACTTGATCAGGAATTTAGTTTCATTTTCTTTTTTTACTTGTCCTAAAAAGGCATAATTATGAGTAATGAATAAAAATGGAGACAGATTTTATTTTGATGGAAAGAAAAATTTCCTACAAAATAAAGGTACCTCAAAATTAAATAGACTACCTTAAGAGGTCATGAATTCTAAACTATTGAAGGTCTTAAAACACAGGTTGGAAGATTATTTGTCAGGTATATTTTACTGGGGGCTTCCATTAAGGTGTAAGTTGTCATGGGCGGCCACTGAGATCTCTTCAAACACCAAACATCTATGATTCTATGAACCTTTTAGACCAGAATGGAAAACGCTGATCTCAAGCTTGGACATACACATTCAGAACTGAAGGTAGGAAATTGGTGACAGAAAAGCTAAGAAATCTAGAAGTCTGTCTAGTATAATGACTATGTTTGTCTAGTATAATGACTCTGCCCTGCACCTCTGAGGCACAGGAATTGGTGACCTGTGCAAATCTCTGTCCTTAAGAGGCAACTGGTACCAAAATAAAGTGCTGGATCTGCATTCAGGTAGACTTGAATTCAAAAACAGCTTTAGACACTAGCTATGTGATGCTGGGAAAGTCATTTAACTGCCTCTGTTTGCTCAGTTTCCTCTATTGTAAAAAATGGGTATAATAATAGCACCTGTTTTGCAGGTTGTAAGGATAAAATGAGATCATATTTGTAAATGTTTAGCATAGAGCCTGGGCTACAGTAGGCACTATATAAATGCTTTTTCCCCCTCTTTTCCTCCCCTTAACCTAATGTCATGGTTTTCCAGGGTCTAGCTATAGAGAAACCTGAACTTTTCAATAGGAGAAGTAGGTTTCTCATCTGTTAGATTCATTTGGTTCATCACAACCACTAATTTGGCTGTCATCTGGGATTTCCCAAAAAGTGGGGAGAAAAAGTGGTACCCAAAGCATCATGTGAAGAGTATAAAACAGGGCATTTTATTCTGATACAGAAAGCAAGGATAAAGACACTCACAGACTTCATTGACAGAATAATTTAAATAGGATGGAGCAACTCAATTTTTAAGGATCTTACAATATGCTGGGATTCTGATAGCAAGACTTATCAAGACAAAATGCATTCTGACAGTTCTGCTAATTAGATTTTCACATTTTACTTCTACTGAGTACAATCCAATCAAATGTCAAGTAAAAAACAAGAATCTCTTCTGGTAGCCTCTCTCACCCTCTGATGCTGATTCCTTCATGCAAGATCACTCCAACACTCTAATTATGACTACAAGTATCCCCTACAATAGATACTGAACTTTCAGCCTTGCTAGTCTCTTGAGTCCTTAGGACTTTCTGAAACCCACTGGGTTGCCTGGACTTATCCATCTCAAGATTAGTGCTTAATCACCTAGTTGGGAAAAGGAAGAACAAGAAAATGGAGGCAGTCCCTATCAAGTACAAATTTGCTAGCTAGGATATGTGGGGACGGATATATGTATACAATATATGTATAAGCCTTCCAACATTCCCTGCACCCCCACCACACTCTCCTTGACACAGTTCCAAAAAGACTTTTCTTAAAACCTGGAGAGAAAGAATGACATTGGTGGGGGGCAGCAGGGGAAGGGATACAAGGTCATCTCCTTAGCATATTCCCAAACTTCTACATCCTGCATCAACTAGTGAACTCAAAACAGTGAAGAATTATACACAGACAGAAACTGGCAGGGGATGCTCAAGTTTCCATAAGGTCACCAAGAAGAAAAAGAAAGAACTACTCATGAACAATACTTAGACAGAAACCATAGAGTCTGGCCCAACTGCATCCAGAAACAAAACCTGGACAAAGGGGATCATTCAGGATATAAACCAGGTCTGCATAACATACCACCCTTGAGCCACTTGCAGCCCAACAAAGCAGCCTGAAGGCAGTATGTTGTGCATGCCTGCCCAAGGGTATTAGGTCTTCCTAAAGGACCAGTAAGCCCTATTAGTTCTGTCTGAAAACAGACTTGAGGCCTGAGTATGGTCTCAACTTCAGCTACATCCTCTACATTTTTCATGGGTAACCCAAAGTCTGTAGGCAGGCTGCAAGTGATATGTAGGCCCCAGACAGCAGGCTATATATTACGTAGGATCAATATAGACTGTTGGGAAAGGGAGAGGGAGGTAGAGAAGACCGTTAAGCAATACAGAAGCCTATATTTCTCTAATTTTATATGGAAACTAGCACTAAATTATAAAGGCCAATATAATTTATAAGATTTCCACATAACTAGTATAATGAGAGAACTGGTTGAAGGTTTCAGTTCATAAGTCCTTAGAGCACATGCAATATATTCTGGCTCTTGACAATCCATACAGAAGCTTTGGTGAGACAGCTTCTGGAAATGGGTGATGCAGGCCCATTTCTTTATCCATAACACTTCGGGGCTTGCATGGGTTTGTTGAGTGCTGACAAAATACCTTTTGATTCACTAGCAAGTCAGAACTTTATGTGCATACAGAAGACTAGAACGGACAAAATTTCTCTTCTCTAGCAACTTTCCCATGAGGAAAAAGAAATTCATTGATTGTCAGGTGGTGTGGACAGAAGTAACCCTGACCATTGTCCCTAACTGCCTTATTTCTCCACCTGGTCACCATGTAGCTTTGAATGTATGGTACCTCTGTTTCTTTTGTCTCTTTGTATTTCTTCTTTCCCAATTTTTATTGAATTGACCTTGTGAGCTTCCAAAGCTGCATATTTACCATAGCTTTTTCTTTGAATCAGGCTCTCCTGAAAGGATGATAAAGATATTTTTCTTGCTATAACTAGATGTCTCTATGGTTCTAGATCTTGAGAAATTGCCCTTGGGCTAGTGTGTTAAAAAGAAAAAGGTTCATGGACCCAAAGGCACCCCAAAGAGTGAGAAACTACAGACATCTTGAGTTCACTGTGAGAAGGATTTACACTAAGAATAAAGGGCAGTGGGGGTGGCTAGGTAGTGCAGTGAATAGAGCACCAGCCCTGGAGTCAGGAGGATCTGAGTTCAAATCCAACCTCAGGCACTTAACACAAAAAACTAGCCATGTGACCTTGGGCAAGTCACTTAACCCCATTTTCCCTCTAAAAAGCAAAAAAACAAACAACAACAACAAAAAAGAACAAAGGATAGCAAAAAATTGTTGAAATACACACTTACCATCAGTTCAGGTCTTTCTCCATTGGGACAGGCCTCATTTTCTCAAGGAGGCGAATTTTCCCTTTCCCTTCACATGGGTTCTTAATCTGAGTTCTTTTCAAAATATGTGCTTTTTTCTATAATTGGATTTCAACATAAATGGCTTCCATTGTAATCATGTGTGTTTCATTTTCTACATTTAAAAACATTCTGAGACAGAGAATACAGAAATAAATGCACAATGTAATCTGTGACCAAAAAAAGGTCAAGAACCCCTCCTTTAGCAATTAATTTTAACTGCTTCTGGATGGAGAATAGTAGGAAATAAAATCAAGTAATATTAATGTTTCAGTCCAGTTGCCACAGAAGGTTTTAGGGAGATACAGCTAGAAATGAGTTCAGAAACTCTTTTTTTTTAACCTTCTTTGAGTCCCAGGTCACTTTGGAGTCTGGTGAAGTTTATGGACCTCTTTTCAAAGTAATGTTTTAAATGAATGAAATAAAATACAGAAAATTGTACAGAAAACCACTTATGCTAAAATAGTTATCAAAAATACATATTTTTTAAGTTCATAAACCCAAGTTAAGGAACCCTGATCTCGTCAAATGCACTCACTTTAAAGAAAGATTGGGGCCTGGAAAAATTAAGTGTTTCATCCAAGATCATATAGGTAGAAGACATCTAGGGAAGAATTTGAACCCAGGTCATCTGACTCTAGAGCAAGTGTTCTTTTCATTGCCTCCCCCTTTCATAGAATATAAACAGCTGTTCATAAAATATAAAAAGAAAGAAAGGGAGGATCCCACTAAACTTCATCAATCAGTTGGGAAGTGCTGACAAAAGCAAGAAACATAGAACCTAAATGCTGGGAAAAGGGGAGAAATGGTTCTTATTAAAAGGGAATTGCATTCCCAGAATACACACCCACTGGCAGTGGGAAGAGGGAAGTGCACAGACTGGCAGGTAGAAACCAGGCTGAAAGTTTAATTCTACTAAAAAGAAGCAGGGATTGTGAAATAAGCCTCACATAAACCTGCCCACCCTGGAAAGAAGGCCTTTCCTTGTATGCTATACACACTTTCTAATCCCTCCCAAGTAGCAGGGTTGCCCTTCCAAGGACAGGCAGTCATTGCTCTGGGTTTATGTCACTGGGATTCCTACATAATCCCCATTCTGGGGATTGAAACCCATGGATATTGAGATGGGATTCCATCCCACTCTTTATCTGCAGTGAAAAAAAAGTCTCATATTCATACTAGGGACATTTTCTAATTCAATAACAAGGCCTATATTCCCCCTCACTGTGCTCACCACTGAGTCACTATAGTCTTACCCAACAAGATTTAATCCTAAAGCAATGTCTTCATTCATCCCCTCCAGAGTGACTCTCCATTCACCTAACTCTGAAAGTTACTTTGTACTATGGGATAGTTATCTTATTATCTCTGTGTCCTCCTAAAGAATGGAGTGCAGAATTAGGGCCTCTTCTACCTCCACAAGGCAGAGGCCTCTGTCCTCTTAGGTGGAACCTCACACTGCCCACCCCAAGCCAGGATTCTGGGCCTTGATCTGGGTTAGAATAAGGAGAAAGGAATAACATTGCAGGCAGTTAGACAGATGCTTCTGAAATATTTACTTGTTCAATTATCAGAAAAGAAGTTGACATAGTTGCCCAAGCAGGAAGAACCTAGAACCATTAATCCCATCAGCACTTATTGGGCCTCAAGAAAAAAAAGCATGAGAACCACTCAAGGGTAAATCCAATAAAACCCATGAGACTTTACTGTGGCTTCCACACCATCCTTTTGAGTCTGCTTTATTGAGGAGTAAGGTTAGGTTGCTAAGTGTTTGAAATAGCTGTCTCCAGATTCCTCTCAGTAATCAGCTAGACCCTAAGAGATTTTATGGAAGTAAATTCTAGGGTTATAGTTGATGACAAGGAAGATTTTTAACTAAGTAATCAAGAGAGATCTGAGGTGTATGAAGAATGTGAAGGGTGTTAAGTGAGGGAAATATAAGAAAGAGCTCATCTGTTTATTAGGGAAATTGGTTTATAATTTTCTTTTTCTGTTTTAGCTCTTCCTGGCTTAGGTATCAGCACCGTATTTGTATCATGAAAAGAATAAAGTAGTACTCCTTCTTCATCTATTTTCCCAAATAGTTTATATAATATTGAAATTAGTGTTCTTTCAGTGTTTGATAGAATTCACTTGTAAATCCATCTGGCCCTGGAGATTTTTTCTTAGGAATTTATTAATGGCTTATTCAATTTCTTTTTCTAAAATGGGATCAAGTATTTTATTTTCTCTTTTGTTAAACTGGACAACCTACATTTTTGTAAATATTATTCCCAAGATTGTCAAATTTATTGGCATACAGTTAGACAAAATTGCTCCTAATTGTTGTTTTGATTTCCTCTTCATTGGTGGTGAATTAACCGTTTTCATTTTTGATGCTGGTAATTTAGTTTACTTCTTTCTTTTTAATAAAATTAACCAAAGGTTTATGCATTTTTATTGTTTTTATTTCTTAAAAAGCCAGTCCTTAGATTTGTTTTTATTAGTTCAATACTTTTCTTAATTCCAGTTCTCTTAATCTCTTCTTTAGTTTTCAGAATTTCTATTTTGGTATTTAATTGGGGATTTTTAATTTGTTCTTTTTCTAACTTTATTAACTGCATGCCCAAGATTCACTGATCTCCTCTTTCGCTATTTTATCCATGTAAGCATTTAGAGATATAAAGATTCTCCTAAGAACCACTTTTGCTGTGTCCAATAAGTTTAGGTACTTTGTCTAATTATTGTCATTCTCTTGGATGAAGTTATTGATTTTTTCTATGATTTGTTGTTTGACCCATTTATTCTTTAGAATAAAATTACTTCATTTCTAATTAATTTTTAGTCTATCTTTCCTGGTCTTTTATTACATTTAATTTTTAATTGTATCATGATCTGAAAAGGACACATCTAATATTTCTGCCTTTCTGCATTAAATTGTGAGGATTTTATGCCCTAACACATGGTCAATTTTTTGTAGGTTCCATGTACTGCCAACAAATAAGGTATATTCCTTTCTATCCACATTCAATTTTCTCTACAGGTCAGTCATATCTAATTTTTCTAATATTCTACTCCCTTCTTTAACTTCTTGTTTATTATATAATTAGATATACCTTTTGAAAGGGAGAGGCTGCGATCCCCCATTAGTTTAGTTTTGTTATCTATTCCTTCCTGTAACTACCTAAACTTCTCCTCTAAGGATATGGATACTGTGCCACTTAATGCATATATGTTTAGTAATGATGTTGCCTCTTTGTCTATGGTACCTTTTAGCAGAATGTAGTTTCCTTCTTTACCTCTTTTAATTAGATCTAATTTTGCCTTTCCTTTGTCTGAGACCAGGATTGCTACTGCTGATTTTTTTTTACTTCAGCTATAGCATAATATACTCTGCTCTAGCCTTTTACCTTTACTCTATGTGTATCCCTCTCCTTCATATGTGTGTCTTATGCACAACATATTGTAGGACTATAGTCCTTAATTCACTCTGCTTTCCACTTCCATTTTATGAGAGAGTTCATCTGATTCACATTCACAATTATGGTTACTTTCTATGTCTTTCTCTCCATTCTCTTTGTACTTGTGTTTATGCATTTCTCTCCCCCTTTCTCTCTTTCCTACCTCACTCTAGTTTTGCTTTCTACTTCCACCTCTCTCAGTCTTTCCTCCCTTTTATTCACTCCATCCATTTTCTCTTCCCTTTCCCTCCTTCTTCCTATAGGTTGTTGGATTTCTATATCTAACTGGTTTTGTTATTCCCTCTTTGAGTCAAATCTGATGAGAATAAGGATGAAATAATGCTCATCTCCCTAACTCCTTTACCTCTACTCAAATAGGTTTCTGTGTCTTTTTACGTGATGTAATTTCCTCTTTCTGTCTCCTCCTTTCCTCTTCTCCCAAGACAGTCACTTTTTACCACTTAGGTTTCTTTTATCCTCAGATAAAACACAACTTATACCCACACCTTCTGACTATGTATACCCCTTTTAAGTAGAGTAGTAACAATACAGTCATTAAGAGTTACAAATTTTATGTTCTCATGTAGGAATGTAAACAGTTTGCCATTATTAGTAATGTTTGGGGTTTTTTCCTGTGTCCCTTTTTATGCTTCTTGAAGATCAAAATTTCTGTTAATCTCTGGTTTTTTCATCAGGAAAGTTTGGAAGTCACCTATTTCATGGAATGTCCATCTCTTCCCCCAGAAGATTATGCTCAGTTTTTCTGGGTAGTTAATCCTTGCTTGGAAATCAAGATTCTTCATCTTATGGAATATCGAATTTCACAACTCCAAACTTTTAATGTAGAAACTGGAAGGTCCAACAAAATCCTGACTGTGGTTTCATAATATTTAAATTGCTTTTTAAGGCTGCTTGCAGCATTTTCTCTTTGACCTGGTAACTGTGGAATTTGGCTACAATATTTCTTGGTGTTTTCAATTAAGGATCTCTTTTAGGATGGGATCAGTGGATTTTTATGTATATTTTACCTTCTAGTTCTAGGACCTCAGGGAAATTTTCTTTGATGATTTCCTGAAAAAAATGTTTTCTAGGCTCTTTTTCATCATGGATTACAAGAAGACCAATAATTTTGAAATAATCTCTCCTGGATAAATTTTCCAGGTAAATTGATTTTTACCAAAGAGGTCTTTTACATTTTCTTCTTTTTTTCAGTCTTTTGAATCTGCTTGACTGATTCTTTATGTTTCATAGAGTCATTAGCTTCTGTTTTCCCATTCTAACTTTTAACAAATTGTTTGCTTCTACTAGATTTTATTTCTCCTTTTCCATTTGGTCCATTTTACTTTTTAAGAAGTTCTTCTCTTCAGAGAGTTTTTAAGCCTCCTTTTCCAATTGGCCAATTCTACAGGCAGATGATCTCCAATTCCTAAAGAACTTATTTTCTACAGTCAATTTTTATGCTTCCTTTTCCAAGCTGTTGATTCTTGCATACCTCTCATTTCTTTTCCCAATTTTTCTTCTACCTCTCTTGTTTCACTTTTAAAGTCCTACTTGAGCTCTCCCAAGATTTTTTGGATTTGAGGCCAATACATATGCCCCCTTGAGGTTTTATGTGTGGATATATTAAAAATATTGTTCTCTTCTGAATTTGTGCCTTTATCTTCCTTGTCCCCATAATAAGAATATATGGATATTGTCCATTTTGGCATTTTGCTCATGGTGTTTCTCTAGTTCCTGGCTTTTAAAATTGAATTCTTCTGCTGGAATATGGAGGGCAATGACTCAAGCTTCTTGTATTGGGGGACAAGGACTCGGTCCATAGCTTTGTGTGCTGAGGCCTATGGTGCTGGCAGCTAGAGACTGTAGGGGTTTAATAGCTCACCTAGTGCTAAGGTGGGGTCAGCAAATACTGGAACACTTAGGGTAGGAGTGAGTAGTCTGGCCCATGGGGGACAACTGCTCACCCAGGCCTTGGACTCATATTTTTTACTCCTACTCACCCAGGCCTTGCATTTGAATATTTGGATTCTGGAGTATTTCTGCCATCCTAGAGCTGTGCCTCCTGGAGCTGGCTTCCTGGAGTTGTGCTGAAAATGAGAGATTTGTCTGCTAGAGACCACAGGTACAAATGGTGGTTCCCAAGCTCATGCCTACTAGTTCCCCTGACTGTGCTGATGCCCTCAGGGGACCTTGGAATTGGAGCCTGCCTGCTCCACCACCCTGGGAATCAGGATCTCCCCCTGGTTTGCTGAAGTGAATTTTGCCACTGGCTTGATGGGACACCTCCCAAACTGCTCTCCCTCCCCAAGAGCAAGAGAGGCCTTTCCTGTTAATCTCCCAAGCTTCCTGAGCTATGTGAGGGCCGCACTTTGTTTTTCTTTTTCGTCAGCTATTTCAGGGTTTTGCCTGGAGTGATATTTTCTGGACTTTAAGAAGTCAATTTCAGAAGTCAAGGTGAAAGTGATCTATTTCTTACTCTGTCATCTTAGCTCCCAGAAGTGACCAACCTTGTGTTTTCAAGGATATGACATTATACAGGCTAAAAAGGGTGTGTTTCCGGATCAGTTTTAAAAGGAATGGGAAAGAAAAAAAGAAGTCAGGTCATTACTAAAAAAGTCTTTCAAGTATAATCAAGAGGTGATTTCAATGAGAAGAATCTGGTTTATGTAACAGGGGAAAAAGATGTGGTCAGTTGCAGCCCATGACGCATTTCAGCCATACTGTGAGAGGCCATTGGCAGCCACTCTTGGTTTTCAAAGAGGGTGAGGATGGAATAGCAAGAAATCTTGTTTCTCTACCACTTGGAGGTAGACAAAGTGCTTTGCTCTGGGTAACCTCCTAAGCTAAGTAGAAAAAATGCTGTTATCTCCATTGTGTTTATATGTGTGCCTGTCTATATTACATATAAATATAAGTGAGCGTGTATGTGTGTATATGTACACACATATGTATGTATGTATGTATATATAAATATTTGTCTGCCTACACATACACATGCTGCACCTATTTATAAAGTGCACTTTGCATACACACACACACATACACACACATGTACAAAAACCCCCACTCAGTGACATAAAAACTGCATATTTTTTTCCTAGCTGAAATTAGCAAAATTTAGGTTGGTAAGTGACTTCTTCATAGTCATCCTTGCCAATAATTAAGGTATTTCTAATTATTCTTTGAAAGATGGACACAGGGACCATTAAAAAGGACTACACCATCACATGTGCAAGAGGAGTTTAGAGCCCAGGATAGGGGCTATTCCTGTGGCTATGCGGGTGAGTATGAGAATAAAAGACAAGAAAAGGTAAAATCAGAATGAAGTGAATGCTGGACTTGGAATCAGGAAAAGCTGGGTTCAAATTCTGCCTCAGACACTTGCCACTTCTTTGACCCCGGACAAATTATTTGATCTCTCATAATCTTGATATAATCTGTAAAATCTGTAAAATGAGGAAGTCATCCTCCAAAATATCTTTCAATTATTTATGATATATTATGTTGGACAAAATAACATGGAAAATTAACTAATTAGCATGGGAAGAGAGAATGGAGAAGATAAAATGTCAGCAGCTAACATACTGTATTTGCACACACCATGTTTATTACAGTATCAACATATTAGAAGTACATAATTAAATATCTTTTTCCTTACTTTCTTACTTATGCATCTATGTCACAAACAGCAATTAATGCTTAATATAGATTACTGATATTGATCACTTCAGAGCTGAATTCCCTCATAGAACTTCTCAGTCCTGTAGAATCTTCTTCAGAGCCCTTTTCAGTTTTGAACTATTCAGGATCAAGAAGGCAGGATGGATGGAGATTCCAAAATAGATCACTACCTCCCTTACCCAAAACTGAGAGCTGTAAATGGAAAAAGTACTTGTGAGGGAAATAATCACAAGCAGAACATGTGATGCATAGAGGATGAGAAAAAAGAAAAGTGACTTCAGGGTCGTCTTATGGACCTGCATACTTGGGTCCTGAGGACCAACACCATGACGCTGCATGTTCCCCAAGTGTCGGCACAGGGAGGAAATGAGCAAGATGATGGAGAGTAGGAAGAAGAAGAAAGCAATTAACAAAATAAACAACTGGAAAGGTTTAAAAAAACGCCACTGTAATTGATGTTTCATATCTTCCAAACTGGTCTTTTCTGAGTAATTACCAGTGACTGGACGTTGGGATAAAATATACATATTTACAAAAGACGAGATGTATATCAAAGCGGTTATCAGTAAGGATAACAACAGTTGCCAGGGGACAAATCGGGAAATTCTCCACTTCGGCCAGAGGAAGATTGGGTGAGTGAAGGAAGAAATTTTCACACAGTAGAAAACAGCAAGCCAGGTGGTGAACCAGCAGGTGGCTGAGTTAATGAAAATCCAGAAAATGCCAAAGTATTCATTTATAATACTTGGGGAGAAATATGTGAAGAAGTTGCTAAAAACAGCTATCCAGTGTAGAAAGAAGCGGAAGATGCCCAGGCTGGCCAAGATCATGTCACCAGGGGGCAGGGTCCAACATCGCACCCATTCCCTGCCCAGAACTATGATGATGAAACCATTTTCTACAATTGCTGCCATAGACTCCAGGAGAAATAAGATCATGAGGAAGAGAATGAGTAGGCTGGGCATTATTTATCTTTTGAGCATTTCCTGAGACTCAGATGCTCCAGGATACCTTACCCAGAAGAGATTTGATAGTAAGCCAGACTCTCTAAGGATTCAGCAACTCTCTGCTTGATGCAGAAACCCAGATAGAAGAAACAGACAAGAAGCAGAAGGACATGCTGTGTGCCTAATGTGGATTAGAAAAAATCCTACCACTTTTATGGATGCAAATCTGACTTAGATCACTCACTGAACCCAGTCTCTATTTGCTTACCCTAGATTTGCCTGTCCCTGACCAGAGCCAGGTAAAAGAAGATATTTGTATATAGGCTACTAATCCTGGAACTTATCATGAACCCCCTGCCCCAAAAAAATACTTGTTCCCCACACATCCTGCTTTTCTCCCTTAAGTCTAACTATAAGGCTTTCTGAGATCTTTCCCCTCTCCTATGCTTGTAGGGATGCTCTTATCGACTGCCTTCCCTCCACCACCCACTTTTAAACCTCCTCCTGTCTATACTTCAGACACTCAGTTGGATATTCATTCCCTGGATTCTCACATCTATTTTCCTCTCTACAACTACTGTATCTAGTCCTACTTTTTAGGTGTCAGATTAACATTGAACCACTTACTGCAACTTTTTGAGCCCCACCATTCAACCAATCCAGAATCTCCCTAATTGCACAATCATTGAACCCACATCTCTCCATCTTTTCCACAAGAATGGTATTAACACCTGTGCATTAATTTGTTCCTGATTCCATTTGGTAGCAAGGCCCTGAAGTAATGAAAAACAGGACAGGTGAGTTTCTATGAAAGGAAAAGAAAAGATATAGGATAGGTTTTTACTCATGCAAAAAAATATCCCATGAGGTTAAGTACAGGAGTAGGGAAGGGAGGCACTCTGAGAAGTGGGGGATAGGTAACTGTGAAGGTTTGGGGTAACTGAAAGGGAAAAGGGGGAGGAGTGACTTAGAATGAACCACAGACTTGCCCTACTTCATTTTACCCAGGGTCAACTGTAACCTGTAAGTTAAATGAAGAGAAATGCAATACAATGGAAGCATACTGGATGAGAAATCAGAAGAATGGGATTCAAACTCTGGCTCGGCCAATAACTGCTTCTCAGCATCTCTGGACCTCAGGTTTCTCACCTCGTCAATGAGGGGGTTGAACTATCTGATCTCTAAGGGCCCTGCTAACTTTAAATCAATGGTTTTGTACCATTGGGGTTCTATGATAATAGTTCAGATCAGCCTATTCAGAAATTTGAAGAAGGAATGGATGGGGCAGGAGACGGCTTGGTATGACAGGAGTACTGAAAAACCATCAAGAGAACAAAGTGGAAGAAGCTCCATTAGCAGAAACAATCCATTCTTTATATGCCAGTGAAAGAGAGTTAAGTGAAGACATGGGACAATGGGACAAATTTTTAAAAATAGGGACAAAGTGGAACTAAGGAGAAGCAGACCAATGGGACTAGTTGTGTCTCTAATCACATATGCGTGTCTTGAAAGCTAAGTCACGGTCTAGTCACAATGTTGGTCAATGTTCAGTCAGCATCACATCTCATGACATTACCAACCAACAAGAGATTATATTCATCCAAAGCAAAGGAAATTTATTCAGATAGTACAGCAAAACAAGTGACAAGATAATTTCTCATGTACACAGGGCTGCCATATCTCCACAAACAGAAAGGATACACAAAATGCATCACTAAGGCAATACATGTTTCTAATACTGATGTTTGTTTCTCCACAGAGGAACCAATATCCTTTGGTGATATCATCAAGGGACATACTTCCTCCACTGCACCAAGTTGTGAATCTATTACTATTTCCATCTTGATCCCTGCTAAGAGGTTCTACTGAATTGCTACCACTAAGTTGACATCTAATGATCTTCACCTTCTTTTCCCTAATTCTTCAGTTCAAGGCTTCTTAAACTTTTTCACCCATGACCCATTTTTGCTTGAGAAGTCTTTAATAATTTATTTTTAAATTTTTTAATTAGTTGAATTTTGAGTGGAATGGAATGTCCTAATAAAAAACACAACATGGGCTTGATTCAAGGGAGAGGGAACATGATACTCATTGCCTCATTAGTCAAAAATAATTTGGTTTTAGTGATAGAAAAATCCTTTTACTTGTATATGGTCATTATTAGAGGTCTTAAGCTGAATACATCCTGAGGAGAGCAGCCAGGATGGTGAAGGGCCTCAGGTTGATGCCATGATTATTTCATATTTACCTTAGAAAACAGAAAGTTTAGGATAGACATGAGAGCTATATACAAGCATTTCTTTATCACTCACTATGTAGCAGTCACTATGCTAAGTGCCGAGGACACAAAGAAAGGCAAAGGGCAGTTCCTGACCTCAAAGAACTCATTTTCTGATGGGGAGATGATATGTGTACAACTATATACAAAAAAAGATGGAAACAGGATAAATTCACACACTTGAATGTAACTATCTTGAAGTGAATGAATGGCTGTCACATAGAGGAGGAATTAGATTTTTTCCTCTCACCGCAAAGGGCAGAATATTAGAGGGGAGAAGAACTTACAAAAGAGACAAATTGAAGTTTAAAGTAAAGATAAATTTCCTTACAATTTTGTTTCTGTTATTGTTCAGTTGTGTCCAACTCTTTATGACCTTATGGACCATAGCATACCAATGCTTTCAGTTCAATTTTCTTGGCAAAATAGTTGAATGATTTGCAATTTCCTTCTCTGATGAATTAAGACAAACAGAGGTTAAATGACTTGCCTAGCGTCACAGAACTAGTTAGCGTCTGAGGTCAGATTTGTACTCGGGTCTTTATGGTTCCAGGCTCAGCAATCTATCCACTGAGCCTCTGAACTGCCTCCTCCTAACAGTTACAGCTGTCCAAAAGTGTAATTGACAATCAGAGGAGGTGGTAAGATCCCCCTCACTGGAAGTATGCAAATATAATCTAGATGACCATTTGTCAGACAAATCATAGAGGGGTTTCTTGTGGAAGCATGGCTTAGACTAGATGGCCTCTGAGGTCTCTTCCAACTCTAAGATTCTGGGACTCTGTTTCAGGCTCCAAGAGAAACTACAGGCTAGACATGCAATAGAAACAGCATTCTCTGTTGTCCAGTGTGATATATCCATACTTATATGCAAAACACCTGCACACCAATTGGTTAGAGTTAAGTGTATTTTTCCTTTTCTTCATCTGCATATCTAGGTAAAAGAGAGATGAAAAGAAGGGAGTTATTTAACTCTCCATTTGGAGATGCAACTACCCCTTGTTTAGGGTTCCTAAAGCTCCTTTATCCAATCTTCATTCACCTGTGAGCATTTGCGTAATCCTTACTGTATCTGTGGACAGTGGATGTCCAGAACATGGAGCACCAGGAAATTTAAAAATACTATGATGCTACTATGCATGGTCTCCACATAGCCTGAGAACAGAGTTAATGGACACTGCCTTTCTTCAATGCCTGCCTCCTGATTAAACAATGGGTATTTCTTGGACAATCCAGTTCCAGATTTTAGCTTTCAAGTCAAAAATGGAGATTTATTAAGCAGTTCCAGCCTTGAATGTTGCATCTAAGGACTATGACCTATCCTGATAAGAGAAACTTCCTAAGCAATGTACCTCATGAAGAAAGAATAAGATTAAGCATGTATCTCTTGCCCCTAGATGGAGAAGGTATAAGGATCTAAAGACAAAAAACGAGGAGAGCAAAAAATTTTTCTGGATATGGACCCTTCAAGTAGATGTAATAGTACAGGAATTATCTGTTCAAAATATCTTTAACTTCCAGAGAAATAAGAATGGTGGAATAGCTATAAAACTTTGCTGGAGTCAGCATAGGACTCTCAGGGAGAGGACTCACTAGCATGTCAGGGTGCTGCCCTGATGATAACCTCAAGTTCAACTTACCTTGTAGGAAAATCCAAAGCACAGAGTAATGCCGAGTCAGTCTATAAGAAACTTAGAAAAGCAGAAACCCTTGGAGAATGAAGAGAATTGTATATATTGTTGATGAGCCACTGAAAATCCCTTTGTGACTTCTACATTTGAATTCCTTTGAGGACCCTGTAGCTTCTACATTTTCAGTAGATTAAAAGATAGGCAGTCTTGTACTTGAAACTGAATGTTACCTTGAGTAGTTATCCAAGAGCTAGTTTAACCCAAATTTATAGAAATCTAGACATAAGTTATATATAAACTATACTTGAGAATTTCCCATAGTAAATTCTATGTGGAAATAATAATTAATGAAATAACAACTTTGGAGTTCAAGATCAATCTCTCTGTATTTGCCCCACAGTAAAGGGGCTTCTAGGCCACAGATTACACTATTGTTATGTACTCCTGAGTAGTAAGGAGAGACAACCTAAGCAACCTAAGCCAGACTCACAAGTATAACATACAGCCAGCCTCAAGCCCTCCTTTTACCTGGGTGAAAGGTATGTTGCTGTTCCTCTTTCCCCCAATTCTACTTCAGATTTAGTCCCAGCTCTGACATTCATCATATTCTGAACTCTGTCAGTTATACTCACTATTATCACTGTCCAGCTTTATTCCACAAGCATTTCTTAAGCATTTACTTTAAGCCAAGGCCAATGCTAGTTACTGAGGATACTGAAGGAGATTCATCTTATACTCTGCTTCTGAATCACCATCAAGTATTTTTTTAAAGTATACTCTGTGAGGAGGGCATTACACCAGTCCAGAGGACTCAAAAGAGGCTTCTTATGTTTCCTCTTCCTTGAATGAAACTTGAATCCCATTGGAGATATGAACATACAATTACAAATATAGTTTAACAATATAAGACAGAGTATTTTAAGTGCAAGTAAATGGTATAGGGAATAAGTCCTACAGGAGATCCCAGGAAGAACAATCACTGAAAACTGGGGAAGTCAGAAAAGTTTTCATAGAGAAGATCTGACTTAACATTTTTCCTTGAAGGAAAAGGAGAATGTAGCTAAGTTGAAAGGAGAGAGAAGGTCATGCCAGGGAGAAGGGACAACTGGATGAAGGCCACAACGTTCAAAGAACAAAGAGTAGAAAATTCAGACCACTATTTTAGTGAATAATTTGTGGAAGGAGAGATAAGGTTGAAGAGGTTGGGAGGGACCAAATTATGGAAGGCATTAAATTCTAAACTAAGGAGTTTAGATTTCATCCTAAAAGAAATGGAAAGTCATCATAGGTTAACCAGAATGGAATCAAAAACGGCTTTATCCCAATAGGCCAACATCCAGTGGGGCATGCTACCTCCTGAGAATGAGTCCTTCCCCTTCATTCTTACCATCCCCCAAGTCCCCTTGAAGTCTTCTGCTTTCCCATGCTTCTAGGGACACCCCCAGGGCACGAGTACCCCTGTTTTATTACCATAACTCACTTTTTCCCATGCCCCAGTTTCCCTTACAAATTCTGCCAGACTCTCTAGAAAACAATCTGCACTAGTGCTTCCAAGACTGGATTGTCCTCTGCACTTCCTACGCCTTCCTTGTGACTGTTATTGCCCAGAGGTTGGGAAGCTTAGTTGTGGTACTAAAAGCTATTAATTTTTGAGGCTATCTGACCCATAGATTATGCAATGAGTACTAGAAAAACAAGAACTCATTATCATATTTTGTAGTGTGCCTGGTAAGCATAAGAATCATGGTATAGACTATGGCTAATTCAATGTATATGTTATATAGCAATTGCAGGGCTCTGTACATTTCTTGCTCTTCCTTTTCACTTTTGAGTAACTGGAAGAAATAAAGTGTGTCAGCCCCAGGCATATTCATGGTGATTATTGGAAGTGGAAACTCAGAGAGGAAAAGAAGGAGCCTCAGGGAAAGAAGAGAAGGACTCAAGAGGATTTTTCTTTGTGTCCTCTTCTTGTTTTAGGCAAATAGTATAGAAAGGCCAGAGAAGTCTATGGAAACATAACCTAGCCTTCCAACAATGAGGACAATTCCCGTGGTATAAAACCACGGGAAAATGGCTAAGAAGGAGGCATATACATTCTTTTTGCTTGTAGATGAAGAGAGATAAAGGTGGACATGGAGATGGAGATGATAATGGGTATGTATAAAAATATAGATGCAGATAAAGGTACAGGTATAGATGTAGATACTGATACTGGTATGTGTACAGGTATAGGTTTAGATATGCATACAGCTGTAGGTGTAGCATAGGTATAATGGGAGGAAGAAAGAAAGGGAAAGAAGTATACAGAGGGAAAGAGAGAGAGAAAGTGACCTTTGGAAAAAACTGAAATTCGTTTTAAGATTTCTGCTGTTTTCCTCCTTACTACTACTACTACTACTACTACTACTACTACTACTACTAATAATAATAATAATAATAATAATAATAATAATAATAATAATATCATGAGTAATTGAATACCGTAAACTGGATGGCTGCAATTCAATATTTAGTCTCTCAGCAATGTGGGTCACAATGTGTATATTTCTGCAGCTTTCCTGGGTAAGGACTGTAAGCTACATGAGTCAGAAAAAATTATCCAGGATATACCTAGGTTATTTATGTTAAGGTCAGCAGGATCATCAGCATTATAACAAAGTTCTTAGTACATACATAAGTTACTGTTGTAGAGAAACCCAAATCCCAGGTCACTGCACACCACCTGATTTGTGGCCCACCATTAAGCCCCCTTTATATTTCTGTCTTTGTCTCTATCCTATATCTTGTCAAAGCTTGAAACAGCTTTAAGGCATGTCTGGGCATTGTTCAGGGCAAAGTTCCCTGCTCCCTCCTTCCCCAAATTAGCATTCTATATATTTTCCTTGAATTAGTATGAATTTACAAAGTGCAAATCAGAGTTATGGTATAATATAGAGACCACCCTGTCTTGCTCCGCTGACCAAGCAGGATCTGCACACCCTTTGCCCAGAACATGACCCTGGCCTTTTCTGGGATTTTCCAGCTACCCCTTACTGCATGACCTGACACCCTGTTCTGGAAAGTCCTAACTATGATCCTCCACCCTGCTCTTCTAAGGGACACCTGAGTCACAGTGATATTGCACCCCTGTACCCTTGAGCCATACTCCAAAATTAGCCCTGAACTGTAGATCTAACCAACGGCTGTTCTTTGCTTTTGTATGTCATTGCTTCTGCTAGCTCCCCTCCCTGATTGTGGTTTTTTGTGGTTTTAGCCTTTATAAAAAAAGTCTGTACCCCGAAAGATCACTACTGATTTGAATGAACATTCTGGTAGTCAAGTGCTTGCTCAATAAATCCACACCTAGCTACTCAGCGCAGCAGCAGCCCTTCTTTCTCCACAGTGGTCAGCTACGACCCCCGACTCCCCAGCAACCATGTCGAAGGGACCCGCAGTTGGCATTGATCTTGGCACCACTTACTCCTGTGTGGGAGTCTTCCAGCATGGGAAAGTGGAGATCATTGCTAACGACCAAGGAAACAGGACCACCCCAAGCTATGTAGC
>CM053597.1:80244379-80261442 GCA_028646575.1 Pseudocheirus occidentalis
GTGAATGAGAGATACTAATACTATCTTGTGCACACCACTGTGTGGCCTGGACCCTTAAATGGACAGCCATTTGGTGGATGCATTTTGCTAATACCAGATCATCAGTTGTTGTCAAAGTAGGTACAATATGTTCAGGAGCAATCTTTGCCAGTCTATCAGCATGAGCATTGTACTCATGTTCTGGAGTGGTGGGGGCCACAAGAGCATCTACATGAAAGACTGACATATCAGTGACCAAAGACATGTTCCAGATATCTTCCCATAATTCTTTGCCCCCAACTTGTTTGCAATGGATTTCCCAATTTTGAATTTTTCACATGGGCATCCAAGTAGCTAACCCATTAGCTACTGCCCGTGAATTGATGAATATATGACACTGTCCTCCTTGTTCTGTTTTGATGGCTTGATGCACTTCCATAAGTTCAGCATATTCATTACTTCCATCTATCCCAGTACTATCCAGAATTCTTCTAGTACATGGGTTATAAGCTACTGCTTTCCAATATCTTCTGTGGTCCAAATATTTTGCTGTTCCATCAGTAAACCATGCATGTCTCTTTTGTTCTTCAGCTAATCTATCATATCCTTTATTCCATTTGACTGAGGACTGTAGCAACTCTTGCCTTGGCTTAGGGGGTGTGTCATTCCCTTCACTGTTCACTATGGATTCATGTAGAGCAGAGACTCTGCTTTTGCCTGTCTCAGCTCTGTTTTGGATATACCACTTCCATTTGATGATGCTGGCTTCCTGGGTATGTCCAATTCTGTTAGAAGGTGGAGTACTCATTACCCAAGTCATAATTGGGATTCCAGGTCTTTCCATGATTTTCTTGCATCATTCTCATTTCTCTTCCAAATTTTTCCTCCACTTCTCTTACTTGATTTTCAGGATCCTTCTTGAGCTCTTCAATGGCCTGTAACCAGTTTATATTTTTCTAGAGGCTTTTGATGTAGGAGTTCTGACTTTGATGTCTTCTTCCCACTTGTACCAATAATGCAATATTGACAACACCCATGGTAGTTATGAATATGCTGGTATAGTTGTGAATCACAAAATGTAGCAAACTCTCTACATGGAGGGCAGAACCAAAATCTTTATTAAGATACCAGAAAACTGAATCCCAGAACCAGAAAGACCAGTCCCAGAATCAGAAAACCAAAGTCATTATAGCAGTCATGAAGTTGATACACATGGTTAATGCAGTGAACACACACGTTCCCAAGCCTTCAAAATAGAACAGGCTCCATTAAGCAGGGATCCTTTCTCACTCAACAATAGCTCCTCAGCCTGGTTCTTGGAAGTTTTGGGTAAAAGTTGCAGAAGGAGGATCTCAGCAAAAAGGTGCAGTCTCCAGGTGGTGAGTGAGAGAATATCTGGTTGTCCTGCTGGTTCTCTTCCGTATATACAGTATAGCTCCTCCCTGTTCTGCCCTTTCCTGTTTTTCCCAAGGAGTTAACTGGAAGTGAGGTGCTAAGTACCTGTTTACTAAGTGCCAATAGAAAGGGGCATGGAAGATCTGATTCCATTAATGTTACGGGATTCCTTGGGAAATATCTTACTCACTCAGTATTTGCTTACCTTTCCTGGTCTTCAGACATCTCCGGCACCAGACAATAAGACTGGAGAATTGCTTCATAGATCACCCAGAGAGAATTTTCTTTATAATGCCATTTATTGTAAAAAAAAAAAAGTAAAAAAAGATGACACTCTCTCTTTACTTTGCTCTGTACTGCTTTATAAATCCTTTTACTTCTGCCACGTACTCACAAACTGTGTTTACAGCGAATGATCAGGTTACAGCAAGCCATTGTGAGGTACCCCAATGTTTCATGTAACATGACCTGATTCTCACCAGATATTCTCAGTGATTGCAACGTGCACTGTAGCTCCAGGTAGTAGTTGCCACGTATGCTATAGCTCCAGGCAGTAATTGCCATCTACGCTATAGTTCCAGGCACCCACATGCACTCCTGCATGTCTCTGAGCTCTGCCTGTGTGACTCATGTACTCATACCAGCACGTATAAACCCCCACTTCTGGAGATTTCTACGTACCATATTTTCCACATTTGGAATTTACATTATGCAGAAATTTAAAGCCCTTACACATTAACATTACAGCAACACACTGTTATAAGGCAACTCTACAAGTCTCAGAATGGAAGGACATATCTACATTCAGAGAAAGATCTACAAAGAAAAGAGTTTAAATGGAGACTAAAGCAATCTACATGCTATCATTCTTTTTCATGTTTGGTTTTCTTTCTTTATCCCATTCTTTACTCCATTGGTTACAACCTTTCCATACAATCAGACTAATGTGCAATGTGAAAGTATTTATAGATCCTATACTTGATTTTATGACATCATGGGGGGGGCTGGGAGGAAGAGGGAGGGTAGAACATTTGAAACTCAAGCAATTGTGGAACTGAATCTTGTAAACTAAAAGTAAATAAACTGATCAATTAAATAAAAATTAATCAATTAATTAAACTTTTAAAAGCAGGCTACCCACCTGCTGCCAGAGAGCAAGATGATGGACTTAAAAGGCAAACTGAGGAAGATATTTGGGAGCATGACCAATGTGGCAATTTGTTTAGCTAGAATATGAATATTTTTGAGGATTTCATTTTATTTATCTTATTATTCAATTTTTGTTATGTTTTATGGTAGGGAGAAATAATAAATGCATATTTAAAAATTGTTTAAATTTTTTTAAAGTTGGAAAAAGAACACATTTAAAGGTCCCAATTAGGGGTGGCTAGGTGGTGCAGTGAATAGAGCACGAGCCCTGGAGTCATGAGGATCTGAGTGAAAATCCAACCTCAGACACTTCACACATACACTCAAACACACACACACAAACATAGCCATGTGACCTTGGGAAAGTCACTTAACCTCAATTGCCCTACCTTCCCCCCTACAAAAAGCAAATAAATGAATGAATGAATGAATGAATAGATTTATTCATTTGTTTGTTTGTTTAATTAGTTAGTTAGTTATAATACCAAATTGGAAATTTTGAAAACCAAAGGAAAGATTAAAAGCATTGAAATTAAGAAAATTATTGAACTAATAAATAAAAATTAGACTTGGCTTTTTTGTGAGAAAAAAACCAAAATACATAAACCTTTAATTAAATTGATTAAAAAGAAAAAAGAAGAAAACCAAATTATCAGTATCAAAAATTTAAAGGTGGAATTCACCACCAATTAAGATGAAATCAAAACAATAATTAGAAGCTATTTTGCCGAACTCTGTGACAATAAAGTGGTCAATCTTATTGAAATGGATGAATATTTTTAAAATATAAACTGTTCAGATTAAGGGAAGAGGAAATAAATACTTTACATCATTTCAGAAAAAGAAATTGAGCAAACCCTTAATTAACTTTCTCAGAAAAATCTTCAGAGTCAGATGGATTTACAACTGAATTCTATGAAACACTTAAAGAAGAATTAATTCCAATATTACATAAACTCTTTGGGAAAATAAGCAAAGAAGGTGTCCTACAAAATTATTTTTATGATACAAATATGGTTCTGATATCTAAACCAGAAAGAACCAAAACAAAGAAATAAACCTACAGATCAATTTCCTTAATTAATATAGATGAAAAGTTTCTAAATATAAAATTAGGAAAGAGATTGAGGAATGTTTCATAAGGATAATACACTATGACCATGTAGGATTTATACCAGGAATGTAGGGATTGTTCAATATTAGGAATTATTAGCATGGAAGTAAATGGAATTTTCAATAAAATGATGGGTAGCATCTACCTAAAAGCATCAACAAGCATGTATATATAACTATGCTCTCTAGTGCTTTTTAAAAGGAATGGGTGTTGTATTTTGTGAACAGATTTTTCTGCATCTATTGAGATAATAATATGATTTATGTTAGTTTTCTTGCTGATATAATCGTTATTCTGATAGCTTCCCTAATATTATACCAGCCCTACATTCCTAGTATAAATCCTACATGGGCATAGTGTATTATCCTTGAGATAAGTTGTTGTGATCTCTTTGCTAATATTTTATTTAAATATTTTTCAACTATATTCATTAGGGGAATTGGTCTATACTTTTCCTGATTGGCTCTTCCTGGCTTGGGTATCAGCACCATAGCTGTATCATGAAAAGTATAAAATAGTACTCCTTCTACATCTATTTTTCCAAATAGTTTATATAGTATTGAAAGTAGGTGTTACTTAAACGTTTTGTAGAATTCACTTGAAAATCCATCTGGCCCTGGAGGTTTTTTCTTAGGGAATTTATTAATGGCTTTATCAATTTCTTTTTCTGAAATGAGATCAAGAATTTTATTTCCTCTTTTGTTAACCTGGACAATCTCTATTTTTGGAAATATTATTTCCTAGATCATCAAATTTATTAGCATACAGTTAGACAAAACTGATCCTAATTATTGTTTCAGTTTCTTCTTCATTGGTTGTGAATTCACGCTTTTCATTTTTGTTGATGGTAATTTTGTTTTCTTCTTTCTTTTTAACCAAATTAACAAAAAGTTTATCAATTTTTGTGTGTTTTTTTCTCACAAAACAGGCCTTAGTTCTAGTTTTTGTTAGTTCGATACTTTTCTTAATTCCAATTTTCTTAATCTCTCCTTTAGTTTTCAGAATTTCTCTTTTGGCATTTAATTCGAGATTTTTAATTTGTTCTTTTTCTAACTTTTTTAACTGCATGCCCAGGATTCATTTGTCTCCTCTTCCTCTATTTTATTCATGTAAGCATTTACAGATATAAAGATTCTCCTAAGAACCACTTTTGCTGTATCCAATTAGTTTTGGTACATTGTCTCACTATTGTCATTCTCTTGGATGAAATTATTGATTGTTTCCATGATTTATTGTTTAGGATTAGATTACTTCATTTACAATTAATTTTTAGTCTATCTTCCTAAACTTTTATTGCATGTAATATTTAATTTCATCATGATCTGAAAAGGAATGCATTTAATATTTCTGCCTTTCTGCATTAAATTCTGAGGATTTTATGCCCTAATACAGGGTCAGTTTTTTGTAGGTGCCATGAACTTCCAGGAAGTAAGGTATATTCCTTTCTATCCTCAATCAATTTTCTCTGCAGGTCAATCATATCTCATTTTTCTAAAATTCTACTCTCCTCTTTAACTTCTTGCTTATTATATATTAGATGTATCTAGTTTTGAGAGAGAGGGGCTGAGGTACCCCACTAGTATAGTTTTGTTATCTGTTCCCGTAACTACCTAAACTTCTCCTCTAAGAATATTGATGCTGTGCCACTTACTGCATGTGTGTTTAGTAATGATATTGCCTCTTTGTCTATGGTTGATACCTTTTAGCATAATGTGTTTTCCTTCTTTATCTCTTTTAATTAGATTTATTTTGCTTTTACTTTATCTGAGATCAAGATAGCTATTGCTGAATTTTTTTAATTCAGCTGTAGCATAATATACTCTGCTCTAGCCTTTTACTTTTACTCTGTGTGTATCCCTCTGTTTCATATGTGTTTCTTGTAAACAACATATTGTACGATTATGGTCCTTAATCCACTCTGCTTTACACTTCCATTTTATGGGAGAGTTCATCCCATTAACATTCACAATTATGGTTACTCTCTGTGTCTTTCTCTCCATTATCTTTTTACTTGTGTTTATGCTTTTCTCTCCCCTTTCTCCTTTTCCCTCCTCATTAGAGTTTTGCTTTCTACCTCCACCTTCTCAGTCTTCCCTCCCTTCTATTCACCCCATCCATTTTCTTTTCCCTTTCCCTCCTACTTCCTATAGGTTGTTAGATGTCTATACCTAACTTGTTTTGTTATACCCTCTTTGAGACAAATCTGATGAGAATAAGGATAAAATACTGCTCATCTCCCTAACTCCTTTAACCCTACTGAAATAGGTTTTTCTGTCTTTTTATGTGATGTAATTTCCCCTTTCTGCCTCCTCTTTTCTTCTTCTCCCAAGACAGATGCTTTTCACCACTTAGTTTTTTCTTTTTATCCACACATCAAAGGCAACTTATACCCACATCTTCTGACTCAGTATACCCCTTTTAAGTAGAATAATAACAATACAGTCATCAAGAATTACCAGTGATATCTCCCCATGTAGGAATGTAAATAGTTTGCCCTTATTAGTAATGTGTTTGATTTTTTTCCCGTTTCCTTTTTTATGTTTCTCTTGAGTCTTATATTTGAGGATCAAATTTTCTGTTGCACTCTCTTTTAATCAGGAAAGTTTGGAAGTCACCTATTTCATGGAATTTCCACCTTCTATGTTCAGTTTTGCTGGGTAATTGATCCTTGCTTGTAAACCAAGCTCCTTCATTTTATGGAATATTGTATTTCACACCTCCCATTTATTAATGTAGAAACTGCAAGGTCCTACATAATCCTGACTATGGTTCCACAATATTTAAACTGTTTCTTTATGGCTGCTTGCAGCATGTTCTCTTTGACCTGGTAATTGCAAAATTTGGTTACAATATTCCTTGGTGTTTTCAATTTAGGATCTCTTTCAGGATGTGATAAGTGGATGCATTTGATGAATATTTTACCTTCTGGTTCTAGGATATCAGGGCAATTTTCTTTGATGATTTCCTGAAAAAATGTTGTCCAGGCTCTTTTTTTATCATGGATTTCAGGAAGACCAATAATTCTGAAATAATCTCTCCTGGACATATTTTCCAGGTAAGTTGTTTTTACCAAAGAGGTCTTTTACATTTTCTTCTATATTTTTTCATTTTTTGTATCATCTTTACTGATTCTTTATGTGTCATAGAGTCATTAGCTTCTACTTGTCAATTCTAACTTTAAACAAACTGTTTTCTCCTACTTGATTTTATGCCTCCATTTCCAATTGGCCAGTTCTATAGACAGATGACCACCAACTCCTTAAGAATATGTTTTATACAGTTGGGTTTTATCCTTCCTTTTCCAAGCTGTTGACTCTTGCATACCTCTCATTTCTTTTCCCAATTTTTCTTCTACCTCTCTTGTTTCACTTTTAAGTCCTACTTGAGCTATTCCCAGAAGACTTTTTGGGTTGAGGCCAGATCATATGCCCCCTTGAGGTATTATATGTGAGTATATTGAAAATGTTGTCGTCTTCTGAATTTGTGCCTTGATCTTCCTTGTCCCCAGAATAAGAATCTCTGGCTATTGTCCATTTTGGCTTTTTGCTCCTGGTCTTACCCTAATTCCTGGCTTTTTTAATTGAATTCTTCTGCTGAAATGCAGAGAGCACTGACGCAAGCTTCTTGTACTGGGGGACAGGGACTCAGTCCTGGGCTTTGTGTGCTGAGGCCTATGGTGCTGGCAGCTGGAGACTGTAGGGTGTTTGGTAGCTCACCTAGTGCTAAGGTGGGGTCAGCAAATACTGGAACACTTGGGGTAGGAGTGGGTAGTCTGACCTCTGAGGGATACCTACTCACCTAGGCCTTGGACTCATATTTTTTACTTGAACTCACCCAGGCCTTGCATTTGGATATTGGCTTCTGGAGTATTTCTGCCATCCTAGAGCTGTGCCTCCTGGAGTTGGCTTCCTGTGTTTGTGCTGAAACTGGGAGATTTGTCTTCTAAAGACCTCAGGTACATATGGTGTTTCCCAAGTTTACATGTACTAGTTCCCCTAACAGTGCTGATGCACTCAGGGGATCCTGGTATTGGAACTTGCCTGCTTCACCACCCTGAGGCTCAGGATTTCCCCCTGGTTTGCTGAGGTGGGATTTGCCACTGCCTTAATGGGACACCTCCTAAACTGTGCTGTTCTCCCTCCCCAAGAGCAAGAAGGACCTTTCCTGTCAATCCTCCAATTTCCTTGAGCTATGTGAGAGCTGCAGCCTGTCTTCCTGCTTCCTCAGGTGTTCCAGGGTTTTGCCTGGAGTGATATTTTCTGGGCTTTAAGAAGGCAATTTCAGAAATCAAGGGTTAAAGTGACCTATTTCTTACTCTTTTATCTTGGCTCCCAGAAGTGACCAACCTTATGTTTTCAAGGATATGATATTGTACTGGTAATAAAGAGTGTGTTTCCAGGTGAGTTTTAAAAGGAATGGGAAAGAAAGGTCAGGCCATCACTGAAAAAGTCTTTCAAGTATAAACCAGAGGTAATTTCAATGAGAACAGTCTAGTCTATGTAAAAGAGGAAAAATATATGGTCAGCTGAAGCCCATGATGCATGTGAGCTATACTGTGAGAGGCCATGGGCAGCCACTCTTGGTTTTCAAAGAGGGTGAAGATGGAATAGGAAGAAATCTTGTTTGTCTACCACTTTGAGGCAAAGTGCTTTTCTCAGGGTAACATCCTAAGGTAGGTAGAGAAAATGCTATTGTCCCCATTGTGTTTATATGTGTGCCTTTCTATATTACATATAAATATATGTGAGCATGTATGTGTGTATATATGTACATATATGTATGTATAAATATGTCTACATATACATATACATATTGCACCTGTTTATAAACTGTACTTTGCATTCACACACATACTCACTTATATACAAAGTACACATTTTTTTCCTAGATGAAATAAACAATATTTAGTTTGCTACATTACTTACTCATTGACATTCTTGCCAATAATTGCGGCATTTCTAATTATTCTTCCAAGGATGGACACAGGGGCCATTAAAAAGGACTAAAACATCACATAGGCAGGACGAGTTTAGAGCACAGGACAGGGTATATTCCTGTGACTGTGGGGTGAGTATGAGAATAAAGACAAGGAAAGGTAAAATCACAGTGAAGTGAATGCTAGACTTGGAATCAGAAAGAGCTGGGTTCAAATTCTGCCTCAGACTCTTACCACTTCTTTGACCCTGGACAAATTCTTTGATCTCTCATGATCTTGGTATAATCTGTAAAATTTAGGAAATGAGGAAGTCATCCTCCAAAACATCTTTCAATTAATTATGATATCTTATAGAAGAAAAATTAACAGGGAAAATGAACAACTTAGTGGAGGAAGAGAGAATGGAGAAGATAAAATGTCAGTGCCTAACAGACTGTATATGTACACTCCATGTTTATTACAGTGTCAACATATTAGAAGTACATAAATATCTTTTCCTTTACTTTCTTACTTTTGCGTCTATGTCACAAACTGCAAGTAACACTCAATATTGATTACAGATATTGACCACTTCAGAGCTGAATTTCCCTCTTACAGTCTCTCACACATGCAGAATCTTCTTCAGAGCCCTTCTCAGTTTTGAACAACTCAGGATCAAGAAGGCAGGATGGATAGAGATTCCAGCATAGATCACTACCTCCATTACCCAAAACTGAGAGCTGTAAACTGAAAAAGGACTTGTGAGGGAAATGATCAGAAGCATAACATGTGAAGCATAGAGGATGAGAAAGAAGAAAAGTGACTTCAAGGTTGTCATATGGACCTGCATACTTGAGTCCTGAGGACCAACACCATGATGCTGCATGTTCCCCAAGTGTCGGCACAGGGAGGAAATGAGCAAGATGATGGAGAGTAGGAAGAAGAAGAAAGCAATTAACCAAATAAACAATTGGAAAGGCATTAAAAAATGCAACTATGTTTCACGTTTCATATCATCCAAACTGATCTTTTCTGAGTAATTCCCAGTGACTGAAAGTTGGGAAAAAATATTCCTCTGTACAAAAGATGTGATGTATATCAAAGTGGTTATCAGTAGGGACCACAACAGTAGCCAGGGGACAAATCGGGAAATTCTCCACTTCAGCCAGAGGAAAATTGGGTGAGTGAAGAAAGAAATTTTCACACAGTAGAAAACAGCAAGCCAGGTAGTGAACCAGAAGTTGGCTGAGTTAATGAAAATCCAGAAAATGCTAAAGTATATATATGTATTAGTTGGAGAGAAATATGTGAAGAAGTTGCTAAGAGCTGATGCCCAGTGTAGAAAGAAGCGGGAGATGCCCAAGCTGGCCAGGATCATGTCACCAGTGCGCAGGGTCCAATATCGCGCCCACTCTGTACTCAGAACTATGATGATGAAACCATTTTCTACAATTCCTGCCACTGACTCCAGGAGAAATAAGATCATGAAGAAGAGAATGAATAGGCTGGGCATTATTTCTCTGTTGAGCATTTACTGAGACTCAGATGCTCCAGGATGCCTTACCCAGAAGAGATTTGATAGCAAGCCAAACTCTCCAAGGATTCAGCAACTCTCTGCTTGATGCAGAAACCCAGATGGAAGAAACAGGCAAGAAGCAGGAGGGCACGCTGTGTGCTTAACGTGGATTAGAAAGAATCCTACCACTTCTATGGATGCAAATCTGACTTAGATAACTCTCTGAACCCAGTCTCTATTTGCTTACCCTAGATTTGCCTGTCACTGTCCAGAGCCAGGTAAAAGAAGATATTTGTATATGGGCTACTAGTGCTGGAACTTTTCATGGACACCCCCCAAAATAACATACTTGTTCCCTACCTATCCTGTTTTCCTCCTTTAAGTCTAGCAATAAGGCTTTCAGAGATCTTTCCCCTCTTCTATGCTTGTAGTGATGTTTCAACCTACTGCCTTCCCCCGCATCCTACCTTTAAACTTCCTTCTGTCTATACTTCAAACATTTAGTTGTCTATTCATTCCCTGGATTCCCACATCTATTTTTCTCTCTATGATTACTGTGTCTAGTCCAGCTTTTTTAGGTGTCTGGTTAACATTGAACCACTTACTGCAACTTTTTGAGCCCCACAATTCAACCAGTCC
The DNA here is from genome assembly GCA_028646575.1 of Pseudocheirus occidentalis. Classification (NCBI taxonomy): domain Eukaryota; kingdom Metazoa; phylum Chordata; class Mammalia; order Diprotodontia; family Pseudocheiridae; genus Pseudocheirus; species Pseudocheirus occidentalis. The sequence goes on from CM053597.1 coordinate 80,255,087, forward strand.
AGAATCTCCCTAACTGAACAATCATTCAACCCACATCTTTTCCACAAAAATAGTATTAACACCTGGGCATTAATCTGTTCCTGATTCCAGTTAGTAGAAAGGCCCTGAAGTAATAAAAAAAACAGGAGAGGTGAGATTCTATGAAATGAAAAGAAAAGAGATAAGATAGGTTTTTGCTCAGGCAAAAAATAACCCATGAGGTTAAGTACAGGACTAGGGAGGAGGAGGCACTCTGAGAAGTGGGGGACAGGTAACTGTGAAGGTTTTGGATAACTGAAAGGGAAAAGGAGGGAGGAGTGGCATGGAATGAAACCACAAACTTCCCCTACTTCATTTTAACCAGTGTCAACGCTAACCTATAAGTAAAATGAGGAGAAATGTAATAAAATGGAAACATACTAGATGAGAAATCAGAAGAATGGGATTCAAATTCTGGCTCTGCCAATAACTAACTGCTTCTTAGCATCTCTGGACCTCAGGTTTTACCTGATCAATGAGGGGGTTGAACTATCTGATCTCTGAGGGCCCTTCCAACTTTAAATCAATGGTTTTTACCATTAGGGTTCTATGATAATAGTTCAGATCAGCCTGTTAACAAATTTGGAAAAGGAATGGAGGGGACAGGAGATGGCCTGGTATGACAAGAGTAGTGAAAAAACATCAACATGGGCTTGATTCAAGGGAGAGGGGACATGATACTCATTGCCTTATTAGTCAAAAATAATTTGGTTTTAGTGATAGAAAAATCCTTTTACTTTTATATGGATAGTATTAGGGGTCTTAAGCTGAATGCCTCCAGAGGAGAGCAGCCAGGATGGTGAAGGGCCTCAAGTTGATGCCATGATTAGTTGATACTTAGCTTAGAAAACAGAAAGCTTAGGATAGACATAAGAGCTAACTACAAGCTTTTATTAATCATTCGCTATGTAGCAGTCACTATACTAAGTGCTGAGGACACAAAGAAAGGCAAAGGACAGTTCCTGACCTCAAAGAACTCACTTTCTGATGGGGAGACAATATGCATGCAACTCTACACAAAAAAAGATGGAAACAGGATAAATTCACACACTTGAATGTAACTATCCTGAAGTGAATGAATGATTTTCTCATAGAGGAGGAATTAGATTAGCTCCTCTCAACCCACAGGGCAGAATATTAGAGGGGGGAAGAATTAACAAAAAGACAAATTTAAGCATAAAATGAAGATAAATTCCCTAACAATTTTGTTTCTGTTATTGTTCAGTTGCATCCAGCTCTTCATGACATTATGGACCACAGCACCCCAATGCTGTCAATTGAGTTTTCTTGGCAAAATAGTAGAATGACTTGCAATTTCCTTCTCTAGTGAATTAAGACAAACAGAGATTAAATGACTTGCCTATACCCACAAAACTAGTGTCTGAGGTCAAATTTGTACTCTGGTCTTTATGACTCGAGGCTCAGCATTCTATCCACTGAGCCACTGAGCTTCCTCCTCCTAACATTTAGAGCTGTTCAAAAGTGGGACGGACAATCAGAGGAGGTGGTAAGATCCCCCTCATTGGAAGTATGCAAACATAATCTAGGTGACCGTTTGTCAGACAAATTGTAGAGGAGCTTCTTGTGGAAGCATGGGTTGGACTAGATGGCCTCTGAGGTCTCTTCTAACTTTAAGATTCTGGAATTCTATTTCAGGCTCCAAGAGAAACTACAGGCTAGACAATCAATAGAAACAGCATTCCCTGTTGTCCACTGGGATATATCCATACTTACATGCAAAACACCTGCACACCAATTGTTTAGAGTTAAAGCTTACTTGTCCTAACAGAGTAAGAGTATAAAACATGGACATCAGCTTCTGGACATGTTCCACCTCATCTCTATCTGGAAACTTTATCTTGTCAATAAGTCACACAGTCATGGTGATTCACATGGTCTCAAACATCCACCAAGTCTGAGAGGCTCGCATTCCACTAAGCTGCAATCTTTTCATGCCACCAGACCAGAAAGCTATGTCAAGGGATCTATAACTGATCAGGTTTCCAAGGGGAAGAGAGAAGTCCTGGAAGCTGTCATTAAAATTCTCATCCTATCATAACATGGACAGAGAAAAGAATAGAATGTAAACCGGTAGAATACTGCAAGCTATCTTCAAGATTTGGGGAGAAAGTGAAGAATATCTTCCTTGAATCACACTAGGTATACCTTCTACAAATAACTTATGAAAGTACATTGACAATATCACAGCAGACACATAGACATGCATAAAATATAACCTGCATCACTGAAGGTAACTCCCAAATGGATAAGACCACAGAATTCTTTGACTATTTATAAGCCATGCAGATATTATTATATTTAAGGAAAAATAGCAGATAAATTCAAACAGGTACATGATCAGCAACTAATATGATACCAAGACGGGCACTGTGACCAATGCCTTAGACAGCTTCATAAGGACCATGCTCTATGTGCTATCTACTCCTTTCCACAAACGTCCTATTAACCACTCAAAAGCAGAAGGTACCAAGAGTCATCCCAGATCCTTGGGTTTCTCTCAGGCCTTTAGGAAGTCAGCTATCACCCTCCTCTGGATGCCACCCCTTTGTGGGTACTATCCAAGATTCATATTAGTTTCTAATTTGTTGTGAGGATTATCCAGCTGGATAAATAACTTGAAGTTCCCATGCTGCTAGATTCTCAAGATATACTGGTTTACTGATGTTCGTAATCCCCCTATTACAAATGAATTGAAAAAAATAACAGTGATATGTTCAACAGGAATATTCCTTAACTGTCCCATCTCCATTACCTCCCCTTCCCCCAAACCTCAGCTAGGCCACAAGTCAGAAGTTCAGTTCAAATGAGTCACTCCCCACCAGGAGCTGACAATGATATTTGTCCTTAGTTTCACTCACAGTAACCATTTCTTATGCAGATCAGTGTTCAGACCTCTGAAAGTTCCTCATTCAATGAATGGGGGTTGGAGAGAAGGATTGTGCAGAAATTATATCTATTTTGTGTCTCAGTTCCAGACAGCATCTGCTCTACTTCCTAGTTATTGGTGCATTGAATTTACTAATGTCTCTGATCCTCTCAAACCAAGCAAAGGAGACGAGGAAATTCCAACCAAGAAATTGGTATCAAAGTCCTTCCCAGAAAGCTTCAGAAGGAAGGTGCCAGGAACTTCTGGGAGACAAGACAGCAGAGTGAGCAGTAAGCAATTCCCCTTACTGATATCTAAAAACATAGAAAATGTCACCCTTGGTGGAAAAAAAAACCCAGAAAAGAGGAATGAGCAAAACTACAGGATGCAGCAGTCTACTAGCCCCAGAGGTTTGAAGCATTAACTGGAAATTTCCCTCATACTCTGGAGGAAGAAGAGCAGTACCACATGTGAGGTGTCCCAGTAAGCCAATGGCAAGCCCCACCTCAGCAAACCAATGGGAGATCCTGAGCAGCAGAGCAGGCAAGCTCCAACACTAGGAACCCCAACCCACTCTGAAGTTCCTTTGAACAGCCAACACAACTAACAGACTGCAACTCAAGAGTATCACTACATACAACAGGAGTCTGGCATCCTCTATAGGTTCCCAAAGTGGATGATACTGCCCCCTGAGGAGTGCTGGAACAATCCAGTGGATGGTGGTAGTGGACTTGAGTGAGGTAAATTTTTTAGAAAACCACTAAAGGGTTAAAGAAAGTAGATTTTCAATGGGGTGCTGAATAATTTTTTAAAGGGGAGGTAGGCTAAATAAGTTTGGGAACCTCTGCTCTACTAGCTGAACCTCCCAATGCTTCAGTACAGCTTAAGAAAGCAGGCATCCTTCAGAGGCCATATGCCTATGTCCATCCCAAGAGTTTCAGTGTAGCCCTGTTGAAATGCAGAAAAACTTCACCTGTACTCAGCACACATCAGCCACCACCACTAGGACCCCAGCTTGACACAAGATTAGCTGCCAGACTGCTATCTCAAACTGCCAGCACCTGAGGTCCCAGCATACAAAGCCAGAGACCAATTGCCTGGCCTGCATTATAAGAAGCCTGGAACTGTACACCCTGTGTTCCAGCAGGAGAACTCAACTTTACAAACAAGGAAATAGGCAAACATCATGAACAAAAATCAGAAATGGACAATGAACACAGATTCTTATGGGAGCCAAAGGAGATCAAGTCACAAATTCAGAAGAGTACAATATTGTCAATATAGCCACATCCAAAAATCTCAAAAGGGAATATGAACTGTTCTCAAGCCAAAAAAGCCTTCTTGAAAGAGCTCAAGAAGGATTTTAAAAGTTAAATAAAAGAAGAAAATTGGGACAATAAATGAGTGGTATGTAAGAGTCAAGAGCTCAGAAAAAAGACAAAAATTGACTGTAGAAAACAATTTCTTAAAACACACAACTGGTCAAATAGAAAAAAGTACACTGAAGAAAGCAACTCCTTAAAAAAAAGAAAGAATTAAGGGTGATGGAGCCAAGATGGTGGCAAAGAAGCAGAAAGGTTTTGCAGCTCCCACACAGCCACTCTAAACAAATTTTAGGGCTCCAAAACCCACAAAAATACAGAAAACACATCTCTCACTGAAGGCAGCTCAGCAGGAGGGTCTCATCGTGGCAGGCTGGGAACCAATGGCAGCCCAGGCCAAAACTATGGCCTGGCCCCAGGGTGATTGGGAAGAGCCACAGTTTGAGTCTACAGGAGAGTGAATCTGTAGCACCTGTGGCAATCTCCACATTTATCAAGCCAGGAGAAATAAGGCTAAGAGAAAGGTCAGTGGAACTCAAGCTAAATTTGGGGGAGGGGAAGCAGTCCATATGAACTGCCCCCAGGGCAAGGAAGCAGCACAACCTGGCTGCCTCAGAGCTCTGGGCCCGTGGACCACAGGGAGGCAAAAGCAATTGATCAAAGGCCAAGGGCTCTTGCATTGAAAATCCTGGATCTGGATAGTGGTCTTTTGTGGTGGTCCTGGGGTGCACTTTCAATAAGCCAAAGCTGGTGGTGGCTACAACACTTCACTAATAGCTCTGCCAGCTGTGAAAACCCCAGCAATTTGGAACAGAGCTTTCCACCATAGAAGCAGAGTTCCACAGAGCTAAAAACTCAAGCAATTAATTGACTGGCCAACATGAGGAGAAGGATGCAAAGTAAGAACAGTAATCAAACTCTAGAATCCTTTTTTGGGGAGAAAAAGGATCAAAGCATGGAGCAGGAGGAAGACAACACAGACAGACCTCCCACACCAAATGCTTCCTAGAAACATGAAGATTGCCTACAAGCCATAGATCAACTTAAAAAGGACTTTGAAAACCAAATAAGAGAAGTGGTGGAAAAATTGGGAAGGGAAATGAGAATGATGGAAGAAAGAGTCAACAACTTGACTGAAGAGAATAACACCTTAAAAAACAGATTAACTCAAATGGCAAAAGAGGCCCAAAAAGCCAAGGAGGAGAAGGATGCCTTAAAAAGTTGAATTTGCCCAATGGAAAAACAATCTCAAAAGCTTTCTGAAGAGAATAATTCCTTCAAAATTAGAGTGGCGCAAATGGAAGCAAATGACTTCATGAGAAATCAAGATACTATTAAACAAATACAAACAAATGAAAAAAATAGGAGGTAATGTGAAATATCTCCTGGAAAAAACCACTGACCTGGAAAACAGATCCAGGACAGACAATTTAAAAATTATTGGTCTACCTAAAAGCCGTGATCAAAAAAAAGAACTTAGAAAGTATCCTTCAAGAAATTCTCAAAGAAAATTGCCTTGATATATTAAAATCAGTGGGCAAAATACAACTTGAAAGAATTCACCAGTCACCTCTTGAAAAAGATCCCCAAAAGAAAATTCCTAGAAATGTTATTGCCAGATTCCGGAATACCCAGTTAAAGGAGAAAATAATACAGGCTGCCAAGAGAAAACAATTTGAATACTGTGGTAACACAATTAGGATAACCCAGTATCTGACAGCTTCTACACTGAGGGATTGAAGGGCCTGGAATATGATATTCTAGAGATCAAGGGAGTGTAAAGGCAATCAGCAGTAGATTCCTGAGAGAATGATAATGTGAACAGCTTTTAAGATTCAGATTACACAGTATTAGTGAACACTCTTTATTCCATTACAAAATCAAGATTCAGTACAATATTCACAGTATCAACAATTCACAATATTATATACAATATTTATAACAAGGAAAGTCTCAATATTATATCTTATTACAGAAAGGAACAAGGAACAAGAGAAGAATCAGCTGGTTTCCCTAAGGGAGAAACCAGCTTCACATTTAAAGATTCAGTCATTCAATCAATCAATTCACCTGGTTTCCCTAAGAGGGGAAACAGCTTAACTTCACATTTTTAGATTTAATCAATCAAT
>CM053597.1:80261942-80289207 GCA_028646575.1 Pseudocheirus occidentalis
TTAACTTCCCCTCTTCAACTAAGTTTGCTTCAGGAATAATTTCTGGAGGAGAAGGTAGAGGAAGGTAAATAAAACATGTATCTTCCCTTAAGAAAAGTAGCAGGGGAGGCAAAAAGAGCAGGGAGATGTGTAATAAGAATTCTACAGTGGATAAAGTGCTGATCTGAAATCAGAAGTACGTATGCTCAAATTTTTCTATGTGACTATGGGCAAGTCACTTGACCTCTCTGATGCTATTTCCTCACCCTTAAAATGGAAATATAGATATGATCTACCTCACTAGGTTGTTGGGAATTCAAATGAAATAACTTATGCCATGTGCTTTGCAGCCTTTAAAATGACAGTGAAATACTGATTGTTTTTGAAAAAAAAAGTATTAAGGAAATTTGGTTGAGGAAGGGATCACATCCAATTGGGAGAAATCAAGGATGGCTTCATGGAAGAGCCAGTATTCATGTTAGACTTTGTAGCATGAGTAATATTTCAAAATGCAAAAACATTGGAAAGGATATTCTAGACAGAGACCTGCATGAGCCAAAGCTGGAGGCTGTAAAACCTGATATGTAGGAGGAACTTCAAGTACTTAATCCAATTAGATTAAATACATGAGGAGAGATAGTGGCACTTAAGGCTGTCCATAAAGACTGAGGCTGATTGTGGAGCATCTTAAATGTTAGGTTAAGGAGACTGAGTTTTATTCCATAGGCAATCGTGATACATTGAAGGTTTTCTAGGCAGGGGAGGGATATGAGAAAAACTGTGCATTAGGAAGACACCTATGGCTAGAGTGTCTAGGATGTTTTGGAGGGAAATAGTTGGAGGCAAAGTAACTGAGGGCTGAAATTATCCTGTATAATGCCCACAAGTTATTGTTGTAACAAAAGGAGAGAATTGGGAAAGGGGGAAAAATAAATGCTCATTGACTGATACGTCAGGGAACTGTCCAATTTAGGAAACTGGTCAGAGTTATGATTCTTTTTAAATCATACACAGAAATGCCACTTTCCTCCAGTTGTTGCCCAGCTGACTCTTTACTATTGTTCCTTTATCAAGTTCCCTGGAATAATTTGACAAATGCATCAGGGCTCTCTCTGGTGAGACTTCAGCGCCTCAGCTCCTAGGATCTGGATGGAGGAATTTGAAAGGCTCTGCCATAACACCATAACACCATTTGTGTATTAGCTGGCTCATCATTCATGTTATGAATACATCATAGGAGAGGCCTGCCAACCCATCCCCATGCAGAAAACAGGCAGGGAGAATTCTAAGCAAATACATCGTACTCCGAGAGTTTATATACATCACCATTTGCTCCAATTATAACTAATTGACACATATTGAATTTCCATAGCATCTAATTTTCTATTGATTTTTACAGGTGTTTTGCAGCATGAAGCAGGATCTCGCATCAGTTGCTGTTTAAAAATGTTGATTGTACCACTCTGTATGGGATTATTCAGTCAGCATATGTTTTAAAACCTATTTAATTGTTTGGTTCATAAAATGTACAAACTGTATTACTGAACAGCTCCATTCTCTTTTAGTATCTTACTTAAAATGAAAGTGAGAGAGAGAAACAGAGAGACAGAGAGAGAGAGAGAGAGAGAGAGAGAGAGAGAGAGAGAGATATGAAGGGAAGAAGTGTTGCAATTGTGGCCTGGGAGAAAAGACTTTCCCAGGATACCAACATAGCTGCCTTTCAGATGAAAGTTTTTTAAGAATCTTTTCTTCTTGCCTGCCCTGGTCACATTGGCAAGATCCCTGTGTTTGAATTTTCCTAAGGAAGCTGACAATGGAGAGAAGGATTCAGTTACTAATCTCCCCTTTCTCCCTTAATGAGAGACCAATTGGCTAATGCATAGATGGTGGGCTTCATTTGCCTTATTCTCCACAGTGGCTTCAGATAGAATACAAGCTTTAAATAACCTTATAAAACCAAGGCCAGGGGTTTAATGCCTGACAGCAATCTTCTCTATACAAACAATGTGGTTCAATGAAAAGTGTCAGGGTTGGAATCAGAGGAGCTAAATTTAAATACTTGTTCTACCTTCTAACTTTTGGTATAACATTGTACAAGTCTTCAGGCCTCTCTAGGCCTCAATTTTATTACATGTAAAATGAGGGGATTGGACTCAATGACTTCTCTGGATGAAAAGCTATGATCCCATGATGCTATGGACTGACAGCTTGGTCATGTGTGTCTGGGGCTAGATCATAAGTTATTTGTAGCCTTCCTTTGTCTAAGTTGGGATGCTGAAAAAAGAACCCATGGTATCCTTATGAAGCCAGGAGGTTATGGTAATATTCAATTAATGTTGCAGAAGAGTACAGAGGCCTAGAGAAGATAAATGACTTATCTGATGGCCAACAATTGGTATGAACAAAACAAAATCTACTATCCACAAGTCCAATGTTACGCTGAGCTTAATACTTTCTGGATTCAATGGAAAAACATGATTTCAAGAATTAACTGGACTAAACAAGAAACATCCCCCCTCTCCAAGCCCCCACTCCAGGAATAGGTTGTTTCAGGTGTTAACAGGGTGATAGAAAAAATACCCTAAGGACACAGTCATTGAGGTCTTGTAAAGCACATGAAACCAATCGTGGAAGCTGTTTGATAGAATGATGCAAAATTCAAATAACAGTCATGTTCTGCAAATGAGCAGGAAGCAACTCTCCTATTTTCCAACTTGAGACAGACAGACAGAAACACAGAGATATTCATTCATTTATTCATTCATACAACAAACATTTTCTGAGTACTGTCTACACTCCAGGGTTGTTGTGAGGGTCAAAAGAAATAGTGGATATAAAACAAAGGGGGAAAGGGAAAAAATGTATTCTACCCTTTTCCAAAAAGGCCTTTAGATATTTGGTTTTGGGAAAAAATAAGTATTTAGAGCTTTGGAGAAGAAGGTGAATTAGACACCATCTGGGCATTTATGCATCTATCCAAGGAAAATAATGCAGGTAGACAAAGCTGTATTTTAAGATAGTGTGTAAAAAACATTACCTTAGAGGAGAATAATCACTATATAGGAGTTTAGAGACGATAGAGGTGGCTGCGGGTCAAAGAAAACTTTGCAGAGGTGGTAGGGCTTGTACTGAGCCTTAAAGGACGGGTAGAGGGGGCAGGGACAGAAAAGGGGAAACAATATGAGCAAAGGCCTCACAGTGGGACTATGTTATATGTGTATATAGTGAATATATGTGTATACATGCATATAGACACATCTGTATATACATACATGTTATATGAAACACAAGTTATATACACATAACATGCACACACATATATTCACAGGAGAATGAGACAACCAGGCTAGTGTATATATAACAGCAAAGCTAGGGAGATCAAATAAGATCAGAACGTAGGAGCCAAGGAGCCCCAACCTTTTCAAATCTAGGAGAAAAACAAATCAGAACCCTAATGTTGAGGAGATGTTTTGTTTTGTCTTGGTTTTATTTTGTTTTGTTTCATTTTTGAGGAATAGAATTCTCTGGAGAACTAGGAACAATGAATAGAAGTTGCAAAGTGGCAAAAATAAGCTTGATGTCAGGGGAAAAATACTTAATAATTTGAGCTGTCCAGAAGTGCAATGGACTTCCAAAAGAGGTGGTAGAATCCCCCTCTCTGGAGGGCTACAAGATGAGACTCAATGACGATTTATCAGGCATGGTGCAGTGGAGATTCTGTTTTATTTATGGTTGGCCAAGATGGCCATAGAAGTACCTTCCTACCCTAAAAATGAGAGTCTGTGTTTTGTTGCAGTCTTTCACATTTTCTTTCCCTTACTTCTAATAAATAAAACCAAGGTTTCTACAGTTCAGGAAAGGCAACCCTGCTTATGTAGGAGTTTTGTTGTTGTTTGCCTACAGCAGTGAAATTAGGAGCTCCACTAAAGAACAAACATTTATAAAGCACCTAACATGTTCTTTACTAAAGAATGTATGAAGTGTAGATAAGTGTAGATAAGACAGGCCTCTGTTTCTATGGATCGTTTTGAGATGGGAGCCCATACAACTAACAGGGCAAGGTGGGTCTGGAAAAAAAAGGGGACATGGGAAGGGCACGGAGAATAAATTGATATCTGCAGCCAACTCAGGGCCTCTAGTGCTGAAGAATTTGTTGGTAGAAAGGCCTAATTCATCTTGGCTACAATAATGAGATAGTGCCTAATCTCTGCCCTCAACCCCCATAATTGAAACAAATCAATGACCCTGGGCACCAAATGCACATTGGTTTGCTTTCATTTATATATTTATTTATTTCTGCTCTTTTGGTTTCTAAAGAGCCCAGAGTGGGGGGATGTAAGGCAGACCAGAGAATGATTCAAGTGTCATTCCAGTGGCAGGTAGTGTCCTATGCAGAGATACAGGAAGAAAGAGAATTTGGATGAGAAAAATTCAGAACATGAGAGATTTTACTGTATCACAAAAGGTCATTTCATTTTTGGGAAATCCCTTCAGATTTAGCAATGTTTGGATGGAAATCAAATAGCACATTAACTATAATGGGGGTGGGGGGAGTCCTGAAGCTAATTATGGAGAGAATGTGCACTTCATTAAGATAAAGCTGGAGAAAAAAAATTTTTTTAAGAATTAAACAAATGGAAAAAAGGGCACAAAAACTCACTGAATAGAAGAATTCTTTAAAAAGTAGATTTAGTCAAATGAAAAATTAGCTGCAAAAGCTAACTGAAGAAATCAAGTAATTAAAAATTAGAATTGGGTAGCTCATGACTCTATGAAAAATCTAGAGGCAAACAAAATAAAAAGAATGAAAAAATAGAAAAAAGTAAAATATCGCATTGGAAAAATAACTGACTTGTAAAATCAATCCAGGACTGATAATTTAAGAATTATTGGTCTACTTGAACAACATGATGAAAAAAAGATCCTGGAGAGCATCTTTCAGGAAATCATCAAGGAAGACATCCCTGAGGTCCTAGAACCAGAGACTAATTAGTCATCAAAAGAATCCACTGACCAGCAGAGCTAAGATGGCAGAGCAGAAACAGGATTTCTGCATGGCTCTGGCTTCCACCTCCTCCAATACACGTAAAAAATTACTTTGGGGGGGGCGGAGCCAAGATGGCAGCATAGAAGCAGCAAGATTCCACAGCTCCCACACAGCCACCCTAAACACCCACAAAATATGACCCTAAACAAATTCTAGGACTCTCAAACTCACAAAAATACAGAAAACACATCTCTTGTTGAAGGCAGCTCCACAGCAGGGGATCATCGCAGCAGGCCAGGACCTGAGGCCAGCCCAGCCTGAAACTGAAGGTGGCCAGGCCCCAGGGCTGTGGGGAGGAGCTGAGCTGAGCCAAGCCGCAGCAGCCAGTCTACAAGACAGAAGATCTACAGTGCCTCCAGCATCTCCACATCTAACAAAGCGTGAAAAATAAGGATTAGAGAAAGACAGCTCAGCAGGGGGGCTCATTCTGCAGGCAGGCAGGGCGGGAGCCAAAACCATGGGCAGGCACCAGGGTTGTAGGAAGGAGCCAAGCCTCCCAAGCCACAGCATGAGTCTACTTCAGAGAAGACCTACAGCACCTGGAGGAATCTTCACATCTACTAAGCCAGGATTAGAGGTCAGTGAAAGTGAGTGAAGTTTTCAAGCAAAATTTGGGGGATGAAAAGCAGTTCGGCCAATATATACCCAGGGCAAGGAAGCAGTGGAGGAAGGGCAGGAACTGCTGTAACAGGGAGCTGCCCACACTGGGCTGTTTCAGAGGCCCTGGCGTGAGGATCCCACAGGAAGGTTGAGTCAGTAGATCAGGGCCAAGTGCTCTTGCATTGAGCGGCCTGGATACGGATCATGCTCTTGGGTGGTGGTCCTGGGGTTCACTTTCAGAAAGCCAAAGCTGGGGGGGCTGCAACACCCACCCCTAATAGCTCCAGCAGCTGGGAAAATGACAGCAATTTTGAACAGAGCTTTCCCCCCTGGAAACAGAGTTTCACAAAGCTAAAAAAAACCAACCAGTTAATTGACTGGCCAACATGAGGAAAAGGAAGCAAAATAAGAACAGCAATAAAACTCTAGAATCCTTTTTTGTGGACAACAAGGATCAAAGCATGGAACAGGAGAAAGACAACACAGTCAGAACTCCCACACCAAATGCTTCCAAGACACTTGAAGAATGAATAGAAGCTATAGACAAACTGAAAAAAGACTTTGAAAAACAAATAAGAGAAGTGGAGGAAAAATTGGGAAGAGAAATGAGAATGATGAGAGAAAATCATGAAAAAAGAGTCAACAACCTGACTGAAGAAAACAACATTTTAAAAAATAGATTAAATCAAATGGCAAAAGAGACCCAGAAAGTCAACGAGGAGAAGAATGCCTTAAAAAGTCGAATTTGTCAGGTGGAAAAAGTATCTCAAAGGCATTCTGAAGAGAATAATTCCTTCAGAATTAGAGTGGAGCAAGTGAAAGCTAATGACTTTATGAGAAACCAAGATACTATTAAACAGTTACAAAGAAATGAAAAAAATAGAAAGCAATGTGAAATATCTCCTTGAAAAAACCACTGACCTGGAAAATAGATCTAGGAGAGACAATTTGAAAATTATTGGTCAACCTGAAACCCATGACCAAAAAATGAACTTGGAAAGCATCCTTCAAGAAATACTCAAATAAAATTGCCCTGATGTTTTAGAATCAGAGGGCAAAATAGAACTTGAAAGAATTCACCAATCACCTCTTCAAAAAGATCCCCAAAAGAAAACTCCTAGAAATGTTATTGTGAGGTTCCAGAATACCCAGGTAAAGGAGAAAGTATTACCGGCTTCCAAGAGAAAACCATTTGAATACTGTGGAAGCACTATCAGAATAGCCCAGGGTCTGGCAGCTTCTACAATGAGGGATAGAAGGGCCTGGAATATGATATTTTGAAGATTAAGGGAGCTGGGATTAAAATCAAGAATCAACTTCCCAGCAAAACTGAGCATATTATTCCAGGGGAAAATATAGTTATTCAATGACGTGGAGGACTTTCAAGCATTCTTGCTGAAAAAAACAGAACTGAACAGAAAATATGAAAATTAAACACAAGAAGCATGAGAAGGTAAACATGGGAAAGAAATCATAAGGAACTTATCAAATTTAAATTATTTACATGCCAATATGGAAAAACGATAACAGTAACTTATGAAACTTTTCGTAGTATGAGGATAGGTGAAGGGAATGTATATATGTATATGTATATGTATATATATATACATATATGTCTATATAGGAGGCTATATATGCATATGAACACATATTTGAGCATGTGTATAAATGGGTATATAGGGGGCATAGGATCAATTGAATATGAAGGGATGATACTTTAAAAGGCGAAATTCTGAGGTGGGAGAGGACTAGAATGAGAGGAGACAGGGAGAAACAAAATGGGCTTAATCATCCCACATAAAAGAGGCAAGGGATAACTGTTGCAACTTTACTTTCATTTACTCTCATTGAATCTTGCTTAGGGAAGAAATGGCATAAACTCTAAACCGGGCATCATGCCACACAAGAGAGTAGGGAGCATTGGGATGAAATGCAGGATGACAGAGGGGAGGGCACGGGCTGGGGGAGGGATGCTGGATGTTCACACTTCAACAAAGGGACAGGGTAGAGAACAGAACAAGAGGGGGAGGGAGAGGAAGGAGGGACATATGATCACTGTCACAATATGTCCACTATGAAGATGTCCTGTATAATCACACATACACAGCCTGTATTGAATTGGTTGTCCTTCCAATGGGGGTAGGTGACAAGGGAGGAATCAAAAAAATCTTGAATTTAAAGCTCTGCAATACCTGCAACTAGGAATTAAGATATACAGGGGTTGGGGTAGGGAGACCCTCCCTGCCTTGCCAGAAAGTTAGAGAGCAGACCAGGGGAGGAGCTCTACAGCATAATCACTGTTTTGGGGTTGGGGTAGGGGAAAGATGGGGAGAAAGTGTGTAATTCAAAAATCTCATGAAAATGAATGATGTAAACAAGAAAACAAGTAAAATTTATTGCAAAAAATGACTTAAAACAAAATTTAGAGCTACAGACCCCTCAAAGTAACAGAGAGAAACAAATATTCCACTGAAGGAACCCTGGGAGGCCTAGAGGAAGGGTCCATGGCATAATGCTAGGAGCCAACCACAGTCCTGAAAGAGCTGTGGTTTTAGTTCCAGGGCATGCGTGCGCACGCGCGCGCACACACACACACACACACACACACACACACACACACACACACACAGCTCTTCCTGGAACAGACTTTAAACGAGTAAATGAACAGCAGCTGTAGCAGTTTCCAGAACTCTCAAACCACAAATGCCAAAGACTAAGTAAAAGGTCAGTGTGGAAATTTGTTCAAAGAGGGGGAGCACAGTCTGGCTGCTACCCCCTGAGCAAGAAGCAGATGAGGAGCAGTGGCTGCAGCTGCTGCCACTTGGCTGCTTCCAGAGCTCCTGGACCGCAGATTATAGGGTAACAAAGTGACAATTCAGAGGGTAATTCCTCTTGCTTTGCCCTGCTTTGATCCAGATAGTGGTCCTGTGTGATGGTGCTGGTGTCAGTGAGCCAGAGTGTGTGGGGGCTATAGAGAGGGTGCCCATCTAATAGCTCTGGCAGCCACAAAATCCCCAGCAATTTGGGATAGCTCTCTCCATTTTGGAAACATAGTTCTACCATGGCAAAGAGCTCAAAAGTCAAGTAATTGTCTGCCAACATTAGCAAGCAATGGAAACACAAACAGAAGATAGAATCCCTTTGGGGGGGGACAAAAAGAATCAAGGCATGAAGTGTTGTGATGATAATGCAATCAGAAGATCTTCCATGTCCCTTTCTGTTGGCACTTAGCAAATAGGCACTTAGCACCTCACTTCAAGTCAACTCCTTGGAAGTAGTTAACACCTTAACATGAAGGGGCAGAACAGGGAGGAGCCATATTGTATATAAGGAAAAAAAACCAGCAGGACAGTCAGATTTTCTCTCAGTGACCACCTGGAGACTGCACTTTTTTGTTGAGATCCTCCTTTTCCCAAGAACTTCCAAAAACCAGGCTGACGAGCTATTGCGAATGAGAGAGGGATCCCTGCTTGAGGGATCCTGTTCTATTGTGAAGTGTTAGGAATGTGGGTGTTCACTGCATTAACCATGTGTATCAACTTCATGACTACTATAATGACTGGCTGTCTGGTTCTGGTATTTGTCCTTCTGGTTGTAGGACTCGGTTTTCTGGTATCTGCATAAAAACTTTTGTTCTGGCCTCCATGTGGAGAGTTTGTTACACTTTGTGATTCACAATTATACCAGTCTATTCGTAACCAACATGAGTGTTGTGAATATTGCATTATTAATAGAAGCAGCAGGAAGACATCAAAGTCAGAACTCCTGTATGAAAAGCCTCCGAGAAAAATACAGATATAGGTCATGGAGGAGCTCAAGAAAGATTCTGAAAATCAAGTAAGGGAAGTGAAATAATAATTCGGAAGAGAAATGAGAATGATGCAAGAAAATCGTGAAAAATGAATCAAGAGCCTGCTAAAGCAGACCCAAAAAATACTGAAGAAAATAACATCTTAAAAAATAGATTAACTCAAATGACAAAAGACGTCCAAAAAGCCAATGAGGAGAAGGATGCTTTAAAAAGCCAAATTTGCCAGATGGAAAATAGACTTCAAAAACTCATGGAAGAGAACAACTCCTTCAAAACTCAACTTTGTGAGAAATCAAAATACTATAAAACCAATCAGAACAAACAAAAAAAATGCAATAAGAACTATCTCATTAGAAAAGCCACTGGCCTGGAAAACAGATCTAGGAGAGATCATTTAAAAATTATTGGTCTATCTGAAAGCTATGATAAAGAAAAGAATCTAGATATCATCTTTCAAGATATTATTAAGCAAATTTTCCCTGATATTCCAGAACCAGAGGGTAAAATAGAAATGGAAAGGATTCACCAATTGTCTCTTGAAAAAGAAACCAAAAAGAAAACTCCTAGGAATATTATAGTCAAAATCCAGGATTCCCAGGTCTAGCAGAAAATACTTCAAGCAGTCAGGAAGAAACAATTTGAGTATTATGGAAACACAATCAGGATAACACAAGACCTAGGAGCATCTACATTAAGGGATTGAAGGGCTTGGAATATAATATTGCAGAGGTCAAAGGAGCGAGGATAAAAAGCAAGAATCATCTACCCAGCAAAACTGAGTATAATGCTAAGTGAAAAAATATGATCATGTTGCAACCTCCATTTTGGGGGCATGCCCCATTTCCCCCCATCACGGGTAAATTTGCCTAGGAGACCTGCTCAAACCCAACAAAGCCTTCCTAGGCAACAAAAATGCCAAGCAAATCTGCCCAAACCTGTCTCCTGTATCCCATTTCCCCCCGCCTTTTTGTTTATCTCTCAGAATAGGCTTGAGAAATTTTCAGTTGGGCAGCAAACTGATCACTTCTGTATTTTCCCTGCTTGCATATCAACTAAGTTGTGGTTTCCCTTTGGTAACAGTTATGTTATGAATTTTGTCTATATAAGCTTTGAGGAAACGCATCTTATGGCTGCTTGATTTGAGTTATTATTACCCCTGGCAGTTATTGCCTATTAAACTCCACTTAAAAAGATCAATGATCTCACACGCTATTTTCTTGGTATAACAGTCATTCAACGAAATAGAGGACTTTCAAGCATTCTTGATGAAAAAAACCTAAGCTAAACAGAAAATATGACTTTCAAATACAAGAAGGAATAGAAGCATGAGAAAGTAATCAAGAAAAAGAAATCATAAGGAACTTATGAAAGTTGAGCTATTTACATTCCCACGTGGAAAAACAATAATTGTAACTAATAAGGCTTTTCTTAAAATGAGGATAGCTGAATGGAATGTGTGTGTATGTATGAATGTATGTATGTATGTGTATGTATGTATATTTACATGTATACTTACATATGTGTGCATTTGTATGTATATATGTGTGTGTACATATACATGATGTATGTGTATATAAATAAAAATGGACATGTGGGCATTTGTATGTTCATATATACATGGACAGAGGGCACAGGATGAATTGAATATGGAGGGATGATATCTAAAAATTAAAATTAAGAGGTGAGAGAGGAATTTATTGGGAGAATAAGAGAGGAAACAATAGAACAGGGTAAATTATCTCATATAAAAGAGGCAAGAGAAAACTGTTCTGATGGAGGGGAAGAGCAGGATGGTGAAAGGAATGGGACAACCTGGTTCTCACTGAATTTGGCCAAATGAGGGAATAACATACACACTCAACTGAGTATATTACCCTATGGGAAAATAGGGGGATAGGGGATAAGAGGGGGGAGGTTAGAAGAGAGGGCAGATTGGGGGAGAGGCTAGTTAGAAGCAAACATTTTTGAAATGGGACAGGGTCAAAAAAGAAGAAAGAATAAGTGGGGAGCAGGATAGGGTGGAGGAAAATACAGTCTTCCACAATATAACTACTATGCTAACATTTTGAGCAACTACACAGGTACAACATATATTGCATTGCTTATCTTACCAGTGGAAGTGGGTGAGGAGGGTAGAAAGGAAAAAAATTTGGAATTCAAAGTTTTAAAAACAAATGTTTAAAAATTGGTTTTTTCTACATGCAACTGGGAAATAAGATATACAGGTACTGGGTTATAGAAGCCCATTTTGCCCTTCTAGAAAAGTACAGGGGTGAAGAGGGAGGACATAAGAGAGAACAGATAGGCGAAAGGGGTACTCAGTATTTGCTATTTTGTGTTGGGGTAGAGGAAAGACAGGGAGAGAAAATTGTAATTCAAAATCTTGTGGAAATGAATGCTGAAAACTAAAAATAAATTATTTTTTTTAAAAAAAGAATCCACTGATAACCTCCTGGAAGAGATTCCAAATTGAAAACACCAAGGAATCTTGTAGCCAAATTCCAAATTTACCAGCTCAGAGAGAAAATACTGAAAGTAACCAGAAAGAAACAATTTAAAAATTGTGGAACCACAGTCAGGATTATGCAGGACCTTACAGTTTCTACATTAAAAGATAGGGGGCATATAATATTATATTCCATAAGGCAAAGGAGCTTGGATTACAACAAGGATCAACTACCCAGCAAAATTGAGCATAATCTTTCAGGAGAGGAGAAGGATATTCAAGAAAATGGGTGATTTCCAGACATTCCTGATGAAAAGAATAGAGTGCAGTGGAAAACTTCATATTCAAATATAAGACTCAAGAGGGAAATAAAAAGGAAGATGATAATTGTAACTTTTGAGAACTATATCTTTATTGTGACATATGGAAGGGGCATATATAGACAGAGGTAAAGATATAAGTTGACATTGATGTGATGATAAAAACATAATTAGGTGGTGAAAATGTATTGTACTGGAAGAAGAGAAATGGAGTAGGAAAAAGGGTAAATTACACCACATGAAAAGGCACAAAAACCTATTACACATCTTTCCTGGAAAGAAGAGAAGGAGACTAATATTGTTCGAAACTTACTCTCATCAAGTTCGGCTCAAGGAGGGAATAACATGCTCAGGTATATAAATTTCATTTGCCCTATAGGAAGGAGCAGAGGAAAGGGGAAATAAAGAGGATTGGTGGATAGAAGGAGGGAAGAAATAGTAGGAGAAAAGGGAAAGAAAAGGAAGGGGCTGATAGAAGGAGGGGTAGAGTGAAGGAGGTGGTGGTAGAAAGCAAAACTCTAGTGGGGAGGAAAAGGAATAAAAGAGAAAGGAAAGCATAAACAGAGGAACAATGGGATGGACAGGAACACACAGATAGTAATCATAACTGCCAATGTGAATGGGATAAAATCGCCCATAAAACAGAAGTGGAAAGTAGAGTTGATTAAGAACCATAGTCCTACAATGTGTTGTTTACAAGAAGTGCATTTGAAGCAGAGGAATATGCACAGAGTTAAGGCAAAAGGCTAGAGTAAAATATATTATTCTTCAGGTGAAATTTTAAAAAAGCAGGGGCAGCAATCCTGATCCACAGACTATGCAAAAGCAAAAATAGATCTAATTAAAAGAGATAAGGAAAGAAACTGCATCTTCCTAAACGGTACCATAGACAATAAAGCAACATCATTACTAAACGAATATGCACCAGGAGGGATAGCCTCCAAATTCTTAGAAAAGTTAGGTAATTACTGTTGAGAGCCTCTGGCACAAACACTCTCCACTCCATTCAGGTTAGATAAAGATGTTGAGAGCCTCTGGGCACAAACACTCTCACACTCTGCTCCAGTTGCAAGACAAAACGTGAAGTGGTTTCAAGTCTGCAGTCTGAGGGTCACAACTAGTGCCATGTTTCCATGAGGAAGTCTTTATTGGACCGCAAACTCTAAGAAACATAGCTATCATGGTTATTTTGACACTCCTTCCTCTGGTCCAGATTGGACAGAGAGTCATTAATGCACAAGGTGATCACATGCATTATCTGGATAGGGATTGGTATAGTCACCAAATCATGCACTCGTCATACTTTACTTTCACTTTTTGAGTTTGTTCTCTGGGACATTAAACTAAGTCATTATTCATCTCTCTGGCCCCCTGCGTCATTATTCAAGACAATTCCCGAGATAAGCAATGAGAGACTAGCTGGTCCAATCTCACCCAACTGAGCCAGCCATGTCAAGTGGCACTCAATGTGTTCCTGCAGAGAGTGCAGAGGAGGGTGCCACCTCTGAAAGAAGGAGGACTCCACAAGACACATCCTGTAGCAAGAGATGCTGATATCAAGAATCAGATAAAGAAAACAGAAGAGGTAAGTACCATGTAATTAACAATGGGGCAAGCAATAGGAACTTTACATCACATAGACAAAGTGTGTACATACCATATATAAGTGTATAAGAAAACAGGGATTTACCGTATCATGGAAGGAGATTAAACAGCCTAGCTGCAAGTCATATGAGAAAGTCCTCCTACAGCTAATGAAAGAAAGAGCAATAATTATCATTAACAGAGAGTTACAAGGATTCTTGGAATATTGTCCCTATTTGGTAACTTGAGAGCCAGCCAGGAAAAAGACAAGTGAGGGACTAATGGAAGAGGGATTCCAGCATTTTCCAATGTCTACCTTTTTCTATGGAATATATTAATGATATCCTTAACATCAGAAATGAAAGTGCCAGGGGTAGCTTGAACACTTCAATGTGATGCAACTGTCTCTAATATTATCAAGTAAATATCACCTGACTTCCATTACTATCTGGAAAGTCAGCAACTGTTTAATCTTTTCAGGAGATCTCCTACAAACTCTATGTGAGCTTTAGGATCCATTCTGTTATTTTCTATATTTATTCTGCTTTGTTTTTGTGTCTTAGAGTGAGCCAATGTTTGAGAGTAATTTGTTATTCTGTAAGGTTTAATATCCAGCTGGACTGCATGGAAATGTTGTTATCTTGTACACTTGTACCCTTCCCGCCTCCCTTATTGCTTGCCAGTATTCACAAATGACTGGCAGGAGATGAGGGAGCACAAGACTGAGTATTTTTTTATATGATGATTATGGTGAAAGTGTAGAAGTGTCAGGTTAGAATTAGAAAGAAATAAAGTATGTTTGGTTTCAAACTTTAATCAAAGTCTAGCCAAAAAAAAAAAGATGACAGTAGGAAGAGAAAAAAAATTTAAGTATATAGCAATGAGAACATAGGTAGAAAGTTTAAGATAGCAACTTATTTACTATTAGAAAGTGTGAACAGAAGTTTAAAGATTTTTAAAGGAACTCCTTTCCTTCCTTCCACTCTGGCCGAGAGGAGTGAGGAGAAGGCTATAAGAAATAATAAGGAAATGTTTTCCCTAAGATCAAAGAGGCATATGAACAAGTAGTTAATCATTTCCTGTCTCACCTATTAGAGAAAAAATGTTGTGTATTGGAATGCTACTAAAAATCAATTTGAACTTATTCTGGTCATTTTAAGGGAATGTGGAAAAGTGAAGTAGTGTCATTCCTAACCTGGTGCTAAGATGAGTCAGAATTTATTATACTAATTGGCATTTAGGCAAATTGGAATTTTGCTAAGATCTGATAAAGAAACACTTAAAAGGTGAAAGCTTCAAGCTCCCCAGTTTTCGGGAAGTGGGACAAGGCATGCCTCTGAGATTTTTCCAGAGTTCCACTTCCACTAAGTGATGGATTGAGAGCTTTTCACTCCCTAAGAAATTTTTAGGAATAAAAATAAAACTGAAGTACAAGTTAAAATTACCTGAAAACATTTTACAAAAATCTATTAAAGTCTATCATGCCGGCTCGGTTTAAAAGAGGGAGCACAGAATTAGTAGGGAATCTAAGTTACCCTCCTCAATCTGGCAAAAGGGAGGAAGCATACCAAATTTATCCAGGATTTATCACCACTATTATTTAATATTGTACTAGAAACGTTAGCTACAGCTAGAGACAAGAAAAAGAAATTAAAGGAATAAATACAGGTAATGAGGAAACAAAACTATCACTTCTGTAGTCTATATAATTATTCACTTCAAGAAACTCAGGGATTCAACCAAAAAACTATTCAAATCAAGTTTGGCAAAGTTGCGAAATAAATGAAAAATGTTAAAACACACACACACACGCACACACAAATCATCAGTATTCCTATATGTTACCAACAAAACACAATAGAAACAGATAGAATGAGAAATTCCATTTAACCTAAGTATGAATAGTATAAATACTTGGGGAATCTACCTGCCAAGACCCACAAAGGAAGTATGTGAACACAATTATAAAACACTTCACATAAATAAAGACATATCTGAATAGTTGGAGAAATATCAATTGCTTAAAGGTAGATGGATCCAATATGATTAGAATTGTGAAACTATCTAAATAAATTTACTTTTCTAGTGTCATACCAAGCAAACTACCAAAAATTTGCTTTAGAGAGCTAGGAAAAATAATAAGAAAATTCATCTGGAAGAGCAAAAGGTGAAGAAGTTCAGGGGAATCAATGCAAAACAAACAAACAAAACCAGTGGTAATAATACGGCCTAGAAACACCAGATTCCATACTATACTATAAAGCTGTAATCATTAAACAGTCTGATAAAGAGAAAGAGAGTCTGATTTCTGGGTGTGATTGAGTACACAAAGTTTAGAAGCAAATGAACACAGTAACTTGAGTCTTTAATAAACGCAAAGATGCAGCTAGTAGGGCAAGAACTCAAAATTCAACAAATACTACCAGGAAAACTAGAAAGTGATCTGCAGAAACTAGTTATAAACCAACATCTTATACTATATACCAGGATAAGCTCAAAAGTACATGTGATTTAGACAAACAGGGTGACAACTCAGTAGCAAAAGCCCTGAAGCACCCTGAAGCCCACACATCTTTTAGACAAACAGATGAACCTCTCCAATCAATCAGGCTCTACAGCTGTGAGGAAAGAAAAGCCCAATTTTTTATTAATAGTTTTTGCAAGTGATAATTTGGAAATAGAATTAATGTCATTGTGATTTTTCTAAACTACAGTGAAATTCAAGCATAGTAAAGCTGAGGGATCATCGTAAGCCAGAAATAGTGTTTTATAAGCAAAATTTTGAGCTGAATTTTGATGGAACCAAAAGATAAAGAACTTGTTTAAAATAGTTAGGTCACTTACATTTTATAATGTTTATATATGCCCTGTACAAAACCAGGCATTCACACTATTACCTATACTTAAAAAGTAAGTTATAGCTAAAACCATTTGGCTATCACTTATGGAAATTATTATCACAGTTCTTTTACTGTTTTAATTCCAAAATCGAAAGTTGTTAATTACTGTATGTTGAAAGGAGGTCATTAGAAGAAAACTTTATTTGGATTAATTCTGCCCATTCAGACCATTTCTCCTGCATGTATGAGACTTTCACAAAGCAGGTGCATCACCACCAGCCCCTCCCTAAAGTCCTTCTCACTTATTCCTATGTTGTAAAACTGCCAAAAGCCTGTGGAAACTATCACTAGAGGCAAGGTCATTCAGCTTGAGAAAGGAACTTGTTTTATTTAAAACTTGCTAAGAAATTTGCAAAATATTTTAAAAGATTGCTAAGATTAAATTTGAGAAAGAAAAAAGTTAAATGAAGTTCTTTACACGGGAGAAACCTAGTAAATCCTTATTGTTTATTACAGTTCCATGGAAATAAAAATATTATCTCTTAATTGTAATTGGCTATGAGCCTGGATTTGGTGAAAGATTTTTGTAAACTGCTCAATACTTACCTTAAGAAGATTCTAAGGAGGGCAGAGCCAAAATGGCAGCATAGAAGCAGGAAAATGTTGCAGCTCACACATAGCTACCTCAAATACCCATAAAATAAGACTCTAAACAAATTTTAGGTCTCCAAAACTAACACAAAAATACAGAAAAACACATGTCCAGCTAAAGGCAGCTTGGCAGGAAGGTCTTATCACAGCATACTGGGAGCCAAAATCAGCCCAGCCTGAAACCACAGCTTGGTCCAGGGGCAGACAGGACAAGTGGCAGCTGGAGCCTTCAGGTGAGGAGATCAGTGGCAGCTGTGGCAGTTTCCAGAATTATGAAGCCATAAGAAATAATGACAAAGTGAAAAGTCAATATAAATCAGCTAAATTTGATGGAGAAAAGCAGTCTGGCTGAACTGCCTCCAGGCCAAGAAAGCAGCATGATTATGTTTGGGAGCAAATTATTTCTGCATCTCAAGGAAATCATCTGCTTTTGATTCTTTTGATCTCATTGTGGCAAATTAAAATATACATATATTAAACTTCTTATGGAAAAGGAAAAAAAAGAAGATACTAATATCAAACGCTTTTAAAGTGCTGTGATCAGATTCATTTACTACACATTTTCTGGCTAAAACACCTTTTAATATCTAAGAATTCCACAATTATCTAGAAATTCAGTATTTTATCATACTTTGGGAATTTATGTTACTTAGGAAAATTTTTATACCAACTTATTCTTACTTATTTTGATTTTAAAAGTTTGTTTTGCTTTAAAGTATTGACAGATATCAGGTTATAAATGTTTAATTTTTCCACAAAAGTTTGATAATCATTTATAATTCTTAAAAACTAGAAATACAACCTACTACATTGATTCTGATCATTATAAAATTATTACTTACTTTACTTTGGCTCATAATACAGAGCTTTTAGCTATGATTTTTACTTTTGAATGCTTTTTCTTTTCCCTTTAATATTGAATCAGATATTCAGTGGACATATGCTAATATATCTGATACTGCTGAACTTAAACACACTCAGAATACAGATCTTTTTAACCTTTTTTTAACCTTTGTAACCTTTTCCAGAAACTACAAGCTTTTATAAGATAGAGGCCACTACCTATATTGCAGTTTATTTTTCACTTCCTAGGCCTCTATATCTAAGTAACACGATTGTTAATTAGAAGTTCAAGTTTTTCCAACGTTTTGTCCAACTATTCTTAATACTACATTATCTTACTCTTATTTTTATCAAAATGCATTATACTCTTATGTAAACAATTCCATGTTACTAGGGAACAAGCTAGACAGATCATTAGGAGCTGCCCTCAATGTGTTCTTTAAATTACTCCTCCAACTTCCCAAATGTAATTAACCAGATGTTAGTCTTTTGCTTCTATGGATGTTCTAAAACTATTGAAAACTGATAATGCTCTCACCTACACTAGCAAATCACTTCAATCCTTCTGTGATCATTTTCTGATAAAATTAATTACAGCCATAACCCTCATAATCCCACTGGTCAAGCTATACTTGACAGATGAGATAAAGATCCTAAGTCCAGTCTTTAAAACTTTATCCATTCACGTTCAAACTTACCATGCCATACTAAATTAATGTTATTCCTTTTCATTCTAGGCAAACTGGCATAGCTATTAGTCAAACTTGACATTCTGTCTCTTACTCCCAGCTTCTATACAAGTAAAACCTATTTATGAAATGGCAAGTTTTAACAAAGTGACCACAGAGTCTGAATAAAAGTTTTAAGTAGCTTTAATTAGCCAGCTGGTGGCGGTCCTTCTGACGCCAATCTGAAGGAATCAGCAAAATAAGACAAAAAAATGCAGGGTCTTATATACACTTCAACTTCATTGTCGAACTAACATAATTTGTTACTAAGCAGGTAGAAACAGAAGCTGTTACTAAGGCAAATAGGGGACAATGAGGTAGGAGAAGGAGGGGCACGGGACATGATGACCTGGGCACATAGGAGAAGAAAAATGAAGAAAAAGACAAATGACCTAGATTGGTCCCCACACACCAGGCCGGCCCATTGGCAGGTTCACTGATTTCTAACTTGCTGACTTCTAATTTCACAAAGTATCACTTAACTATTTCCTGGCTGATTTCTTGACTCCTATCTTAGTCCATGAGATTTCTACTTAACTAGTTCCTGGTCTCTTCATTTACAAAAATAAAAAGAAGGGACTTGGACCAATGCACAACAAAGACAATTAACTACTGCAATATATGCTTTACATTTTTTAAACATCACTAAAAATGAGTATGCACCAGCAGAAATACAGTTTGAAAAGGTACACACTACCTGTGAAGAATTCCACTAACAAGAACTGGGTAAGACCTGACCCTTAACTGTTGGGGGGGAGAGGCTTTGTTTATTTTTTTAATAGATGCTACTGTTAGAATACAAGCATGGAATTCCACGACATGCCTTGCAGATACAGAGAATTCAGAGAAAAAGGATCGGGATACACCTTGCACAAAGACAACCCAAGAAGAAGTGACTTAGCATCTTGCAACTTCACAAGAAAATACTACCCACCAATGGACTATTACCTATTTAACTTACCCTTACACAATGTATTAGTGGAACCACCCTCTTTAAAAAAAATGATTTCTGGACTTTTAATGATGGGACTAATTGCCATAGCTTCCCTCTTAAAATCATATCTTCTATTTCCTTACTGTGTGAAATATAAAGTGTTCAATTTGTGAATAAATTGGTAGGGAATGTTAGCTTGAAACCTATGTTATTATGGATACACTTATCCCTATGTATGGATTATTACTTCTATTAATTTTTGCCTTTTCTAACTAATTTTAACTCGTGCTTCATATCATACTTCAGGGGGATGTGCACTACATAAAATTTCTGATCTTTTCAAAAAAGGGGGGATAAGGTCTTGTCATTGTCACACATATTGTTAGACTTATCCTAGTCAGATTCCTTGTTCTTAGACTCCCTGCCCTTCTATTTTTGTAGTTTGATTGACAATTTCAACCACTGAGCCTTCAATTTCTCTACTTAGAAAAAAACAAGAAACTGCACAATATGTTAATGGACTTTCATAAAATGTTTCCATAGCCTTTAAAACACTACAAGATAATAGATAAGGACTTTTTATATAAGACCAGTCTCTTATACTATTAGTATTGTATTTTAGGTTATGTTTTAAATTTTTTATTTTTTTATTTTTTTCATTGACTTGTTTATTTACTTTTTGTTTACAAGATTCAGTTCCACACTGCCTTGAGTTTCAATTTTTCTCCCATCCCTCTCCCCTCCCCACCATGGAAGCATGCAATCAAGTACAGGATCTGTAAATACTATACATTGTACAATAGTCTGGTTGTATAGTAAGGTTTTATAGAAGGGTGAGTTAAAACTTATAAAACTCAACTGTTACTTAGATATGATTATGTACATACATATAGTTATGTAACTCCTTTACCATATTTTAGCCCTGATTCTAATGTTTTGGGGACAAAATACATGCCCAACTTTTTGGTGCTTGGCATGATTCAAATATTACAAATTAGATCAGTAAACATCCAACGTCATCATTTCTCTGGAATTGATCCACGGATAATGCCAACATGATACTGTTAACATTGTTAAAGTTGTTTCCTTTTAAGTTGATGTCTATGATTTTACATTATTTTGCCTGTATTGATTATTGTTTTATTTCTTTTTATCTTTCTTCCTGAAGATGCATTATTCACCTCTTTAAAGCTTTGTCTTCTGAGGTAAATAAATTACACTTATATGCAGTATAGTCTGGCAAATTGCTGTGCATAAAAATAAAAAAGGAAGAGATTCTGAGAGCCTCTGAGCACAAACACTCTCCAACTCTGCTCCAGTTACAAGACAAAACATGACGAGGTTTTAAGGCTGCAGTCTGAGGGTCACAACCAGTTACATATTTGCATGAGGAAGTCCTCATTGGACCTCTCACTCTGTGAAACATAGCTATCATGGTTAGTTTGGCACTCGTTCCTCTGGTCCAGATTGGACAGAGTCGTTAGTGCACAAGGTAATCATGGGCAGTATCTGGATAGAGATTGGAACAGCCACTTAATGATGTGCTCTTCATGCTTTGCTTTCACTTTTGAAGCTTTGTTCTCAGGGAGATTAAATAGAGACATTATTCTTCTCCCTGGCTCCCACCTTATTATTCAATGCATCCCTGAGAAAAGCAATAAGAGACAAACTGGTCTAATCTCTTCCAATTGAGCCTGACAAGTTACAGGAAGGAACAGATAACAAAACTATACTCATGGGCAACCTCAAACTCCCCCTCTCAAAACTAGATAAATCTAACTATGTAATAAACAAGAAAGAAGTTAAACAGGGGAATCAAATGTTAGTAAAGTTACACATGATAGAAGTCTGGAGAAAACTTAAAGGGGATAGGAAAAGAATATACCTTTTTCTTAGCAGCACATGGCACCTACACAGAAATGTATTATTTATGTATTAGGGCATAAATATATTAGGGCATGTAGTATGTATTAACACAATCCAATGCAGCAAGGCAGAAATATTAAATGCATCCTTTTTCAGATCATGATGCGATTAAAACTTGCATGTAATAAAGGGTCATGGGAAAATAGAATAAAAATTAATTGGAAATTAAATGATCTAATCCTAAGGAATGAATGGGTCAAACAACAAATCATAGAAACAATCAATAACTTCATCCAAGAGAATGACGATAATGAGATGACATACCAAAACGTATGGGATGCAACAACAGTGGTTCTTAGGGGAAGTTTTATATCTCTAAATGCTTTCATGAATAAAATACAGGAAGAGGAGATTGATGAATCCTGGGCAATAGGAGAATGACAAATGCTGGAGAGGATATAAAAAAATGGTACATTAATGCATTGTTGGTGGAATTGTGAACTGATACAACCGAATGGTTGTATCAATCAATTGGTGAGCAATCTGGAACTACACCCAAAGGACTATAAATAACTGCATAACATTTGACCCAGTAATACCACTTCTGGGGTTGTATCCCAAAGAGATCATAGAAGTGGAAGACTCATATGTACAAAAATATTTACTGCAGCTCTCTTTGTGGTGGCAAAAAAATGGAGATTAAGTCGATGCCCATGAGTTAGAGAATGGCTAAACAAATTGTGGTATATAAATGTAATGGAATACTATTGTGCTATAAGAAATGGGGAGAAGACGGTCTTCATATTCACCTGGAGAGGCTTATACTAACTGATTCGAAGTGAGAAGAAGAGAACCAAGAAAAATTTGTACACAATCACAGACACATCATATGTATGACAACCAACTTTGATAAACTAGACTTCTCAGAAACTGTATCACTAATACAATATTCACAACACCCATGGTGGTTATGAATATGCAGTTCTCAAAAGTTACAAGTATCATTTTCCCATGCAGTGATAGGAAGAGTTTGCCTTACTAAATAAAACAGGTTTTCTTTTTTCTTTCTTATTTACCTTTTTATGGCTCTCTTGAGTCTTATATTTGAATATGAAGTTTTCCACTGCACTCTACCATTTTCATCAGGAAGGTCTGGAAATCACCCATTTTCTTGAATATGCTTCTCCTATCCTGAAAGATTATGCTCAATTTTGCTGGGTAGTTGATCCTTGTTGTAATCCAAGCACATTTGCCTTATGGAATATAATATTCCATGCCCCAATCTTTTAATGTGGAAACTGTAAGGTCCTGCATAATCCTGACTGTTGTTCCATAATTTTTAAATTGTTTCTTTCTGGCTGCTTGCAGTATTTTCTCTCTGAGCTGGTAAATTTGGAATTTGGCTACAAGATTCCTTGGTGTTTTCAATTTGCAATCTCTTCCAGGAGGTGATCAGCGGATTCTTTTTTAAAAAAATAATTGATTTTTAGTTTTCAGAATTCATTTCCACAAGATTTTGAATTACAATTTTCTCTCCCTGTCTTTCCTCTATCCCACCAGAAAATAGCAAATGCTGAGTATCCCTTTTGCCTATCTGTTCTCTCTTAGGTCCTCCATCTTCACCCCTGTAACTTTCTAGTAGGGAAAAATGGGTTTCTATACCCCAGTACCTGTATATCTTATTTCCCAGTTGCATGTAGAAAAACTCAATTTTTAAAAATTTGTAGTTACCCAGAATGTTAGCATAGTATTTATATTGTGGAAGACTGTATTTTCCTACATCCTATCCTGCTCCCCACTTATTCTATTTTCTTCTTTGACCCTATCGCATTTCAAAAATGTTTGCTTCTAACTAGCCTCTCCCCCAATCTGTCCTCCCTTCTAACCTCCCCCTATCCCCTATCCCCCTATTTTCCCATAGGGTAAGATACTCAGTTGAGTGTATATGTTATTCCCTCCTTTGGCCAAATTCAATGAGAATCAGGTTGTCCCATTCCCTTTCACCTTCCTGCTCTTCCCCTCCATCAGAACAGTTTTCTCTTGCCCCATTTATATGAGATAATTTACCCTAATCTATTATTTCCTTTCTTCTTCTCCCAATAAATTCCTCTCACCTCTTAATTTTATTTTTTAGATATCATCCCTCCACATTCAACTCATGCTGTGCCCTCTGTCTATGTATATATGAACATACAAATGCTCTCACTTCCATTTATATTTATATACACACATATCATATATATATGTATGTATACATACATACACACAAATGTACACACATAAGTATATATGTAAATATACATATATACATATGTACATAAATACATACATACATATACATTCCCTTCAGCCATCCTCATTTTAAGAAAAGCCTCATTAGTTACAATTATTGTTTTTCCATGTGGGAATGTAAATAGTTCAACTTTCATAAGTTCCTTATGATTTCTTTTTCCAGATTACTTTCTCATGCTTCTATTCCTTTTTCTATGTGAAAGTCATATTTTCTGTTTAGCTTAGGTTTTTTTTTCATCAAGAATGCTTGAAAGTCCTCTATTTCATTGAATGACTGTTGTACAAAGAAAATAGCAAGTGATATCATTGATCTTTTTAAGTGGAGTTTAATAGGCAATAACTGCCAGGGGTAATAATAGCTCAAATCAAGCAGCCATAAGATGCATTTCCTCAAAGCTTATATAGACAAAATTCATAACATAACTGTTACCAAGGGGAAACCACAACTTAGTTGCTATGCAAGCAGGGAAAATACAGAAGCTAAAAGGTAGCAATCAGTTCGTTGCCCAATGACCCATTGCCCAGTGATCAATTTGCTGCCCAACTGAAAATTTCTCAAGCCTATTCTGAGAGCTAACCACAAAGGTGAGGGGAAATGGGTTACAGGGGACAGGTTTGGGCAGATTTACTTGGCATTTTGTCACCTAGGAGGGCTCTGTGGGGTTTGAGCAGGTCTCCTAGGCAAATTTACCCATGATGGGGGTAAATGGGGAATGCCCCCACAATGGAGGTTGCAACATGATTATATTTTTCCACTTAGCATTATACTCAGTTTTGCTGGGTAGATGATTCTTGGTTTTAATCTTAGCTCCTTTGACCTCTACAATATTATATTCCAAGCCCTTCAATCCCTTAATGTAGACACTCCTAGGTCTTGTGTTATCCTGATTGTGTCTCCATAATACACAAATTGTTTCTTCCTGATTGCTTGCAGTATTTTCTCCTTGACCTGGGAACTCTGGAATTTGACTGTAATATTCCTAGGAGTTTTCTTTTTGGTTTCTTTTTTAAGAGACAATTGGTGAATCTTTTCCATTTCTATTTTACCCTCTAGTTCTGGAATATCAGGGCAAATTTGCTTAATAATATCTTCAAAGATGATATCTAGGTTCTTTTCTTTATCATAGCTTTCAGGCAGACCAATAATTTTTAAATGATCTCTCTTAGATCTGTTTTTCAGGCCAGTGATTTTGCTACTGAGATATTTCACATTACATTCTATTTTATTCATTTGTTCTGATTGGTTTTATAATATTTTGATTTCTCACAAAGTTGCATTTTTAAGGAGTTGTTCTCTTCCGTGAGTTTTTGAAATCTTTTTTCCACCTGGCAAATTTGGCTTTTTAAAGCATTCTTCTCCTCATTGGCTTTTTGGGCCCCTTTTGCCATTTGAGTTAATCTATTTTTTAAGATGTTATTTTCTTCAGTATTTTGGGGGTCTGCTTTAGCAGGCTGTTGACTCACTTATCACAATTTTCTTGCATCATTCTCATATCTCTTCCCAATTTTTCCTTTGCTTCTCTTACTTGATTTTCAGAATCCTTCTTGAGCTCCTCCGTGGCCTATATCCATATTTTTCTTGGAGGTTTTTCATGCGGGAGTTCTGACTTTGATGTCTTCTTCCTGCTTCTATCAATAATGCAATAATCACAAAACCCATGTTTGTTACGAATATGCTGGAATAGTTGTGAATCACAAAATTTAGCAAACTCTACACATGGAGGGCATAACCAAAGTCTTTATTCAGAAACGAGAAAAACGAGTCCCACAACCAGGACAAATCTCAGACCCAGAAAGCCAAAGTCATTATAGTAGTCATGAAGTTGATACACATGGTTAATGCGGTGAACACGCACATTCCCAAGACTTCTCAATAGAACAGGCTCCCTCAAGCAGGGATCCCTCTCTCACTCACAATAGCTCCTCAGCCTGGTTCTTCAAAGTTCTCAGCAAAAGTTGCGAAAGGAGGATCTCAGCAAAAAGGTGCAGTCTCCAGGTGGTCACTGAGAGAAAATCTGACTGTCCTGCTGGCTTTTTTTCCTTATATACAACATGGCTCCTCCCTGTTCTTCCCCTTCATGTTAAGGTGTTAACTACTGCCAAGGAGTTAACTTGAAGTGAGGTGCTAAGTGCCTTTTTGCTAAGTGCCAACAGAAAGGGACATGGAAGATCTTCTGATTCCATTATCATCACAACGCTTCATGCCTTGATTCTTTTTCTCCCCCCAAAAGGATTCTATCTTCTGTTTGTGTTCCATTGCTTGCTAATGTTGGCAGAATTCCCTTCACCTATCCTCATACTAATAAAAGTTTCATAAGTTACGATTATTGTTTTTCCATGTTGGCATGTAAATAATTCAAATTACTTGACTTTTGAGCTCTTTGCCATGGTAGAACTATGCTTCCCAAATGGAGAGAGCTATGTCCCAAATTGCTGGAGATTTTGTGGCTGCCAGAGCTATTAGATGGGCACCCTTTCTATAGCCCCCACACACTCTGGCTCACTGACACCAGCACCGTCACACAGGACGACTATCCAGATCAAAGCAGGGCAAAGCAAGAGGAATTGCCCTCTGAATTTTCCCTTGGTCCACCTAAAATCTGCGGGCCAGGAGCTCTGGAAGCAGCCAAGTGGCAGCAGCTGCAGCCACTGCTCCTTATCTGCTTCTTGCTCAGGTGGTAGCAGCCAGACTCTGCTCCCCCTCTTTGAACAAATTTCTATACTGACCTTTTACTTAGTCTTTGGCATTTGTGGTTTGAGAAGTCTGGAAACTGCTACAGCTGCTGTTCATTTACTCATTTACAGTCTGTTCTAGGCAGAGGTGTGTGTGTGTGTGTGTGTGTTTGTCTGTGTATGTATGTGTGT
Source organism: Pseudocheirus occidentalis (assembly GCA_028646575.1). Classification (NCBI taxonomy): domain Eukaryota; kingdom Metazoa; phylum Chordata; class Mammalia; order Diprotodontia; family Pseudocheiridae; genus Pseudocheirus; species Pseudocheirus occidentalis. Next base: position 80,288,749 of record CM053597.1, read on the forward strand.
GTATGTGTGTGTGTGTGTGCCCTGGGGCTAAAACCACAGCTCTTTCAGGACTGTGGTTGGCTCCCAGCATCATGCCATGGACCCTTCCTGTAGGCCTGCCAGGGTTTCTTCAGTGGAATATTTGTTTCTCTCTGTCACTTTGAGGGGTCTGTAGCTCTAAAGTTTCTTTAAAGTCATTTTTTATAATAAATTTTATTTTTTTCTTGTTTAAATCATTCATTTTCATGAGATTTTTGAATTACACACTTTCTCTCTGTCTTTCCCCTACCACAACCCCAAAACAGCCATCCCACTGTAGAGCCCCTCCCCTGGTCTGCTCTATAACTTTCTGGCAAGGCAGAGAGGGTCTCCCTACCCCAACCCCTGTATATCTTAATTCCTAGTTGCAGGTATTGCAGAGCTTTAAATTCTAGATTCTTTTGATTCCTCCCTTGTCACCTACCCCCACTGGAAGGACAA
>CM053597.1:80289707-80307456 GCA_028646575.1 Pseudocheirus occidentalis
TCTCGTTCTAGTCCTCTCCGACCTCAGAATTTCACCTTTTAAAGTATCATCCCTTTGTATTCAATTGATCCTGTACCCTCTATGTACACATTTACACACATGCTCAGATATGTATTCATATGCATATATACCCTCCTATATAGACATATGTGTAGGTATACATATATAAACATTTGTATTCCCTTCTCCTACCCTCATACTAAGAAAAGTTTCATAAGTTACTATTATCATTTTTCCATATTGGCATGTAAATCGTTCAACTTTGATAAGTTCCCTATGATTTCTTTCCCAAGTTTACCTTCTCATGCTTCTTGTGTTTGAGTGTCAAATTTTTCTGTTCAGTTCTGGTTTTTTCAGCAAGAATTCTTGAAAGTCCTCCACCTCATTGAATGACCATATTTTCCCCTGGAAAATTATACTCAATTTCACTGGGTAGGTGATTCTTGGTTTTAATCCTGGCTCCCTTGATCTCCAGAATATCATATTCCAGGCCCTTCAATCCCTCAATGTAGAAGCTGTCAGATCCTGGGTTGTCCTAATTGTGCTACCACAGTATTCAAATTGTTTTCTCTTGGCAGCCTGTAATATTTTCTTCTTTAACTGGGGATTCCTGAATCTGGCAATAATATTTCTAAGAATTTTCTTTTGGGGATATTTTTCACGAGGTGATTGGTGAATTCTTTCAAGTTATATTTTGCCCTCTGATTTTAAAATATCAGGGCAATTTTACTTGATAATTTCTTGAAGGATGCTTTCTAAGTTATTTTTTTGAAATTGGCTTTCAGGTTGACCAATAATTTTTAAATTGTCTCTCCTGGACCTATTTTCCAGGTCAGTGGTTTTTTCCAGGAGATATTTAACATTACCTTCTATTTTTTTATTTTTTTGTATTTGTTTAATAGTATCTTGATTTCTCATAAAGTCATTTGCTTCTTTTTCTCTGTTCTAATTTTGAAGGAATTATTCTCTTCAGAATGCTTTTGAGATTCTTTTTCCATCTGGCAAATTCAACTTTTTAAGGCATTCTTCTCCTCATTGGCTTTTTGGGCCTCTTTTGCCATTTGAGTTAATCTGTTTTTTAAGTTGTGTTATTCTCTTCGGTCAAGTTGTTGACTTTTTCTTGCATCATTCTCATTTCTCTTCCCAATTTTTCCTCCAATTCTCTTATTTGGTTTTCAAAGTCCTTTTTAAGTCGATCTATGGCTTGTAGGCAGTCTTCAGGTTTGTAGGAAGCATTTGATGTGGGAGTTCTGACTGTATTGTCTTCCTCCCACTCCATGTTTTGATCCTTTTTCTCCTCAAAAAAGGATTCTAGAGTTTGATTACTGTTCTTACTTTGCATTCTTCTTCTCATGTTGGTCAGTCAATTAATTGCTTGACTTTTTAGCTCTGTGGAACTCTCCTTCCAGGGGAGAAAACTCTGTCTCAAATTGCTGGGGTTTTCACAGCTGCCGGAGCTATTAGGGAGGTGCTGCAGCCCCCACCAGCTTTGGCTTGCTGAAACCACACCCCAGGACCAACACTCAAGACCATTATCTGGATCCAGGATGCTCAACACAAGAGCCCTTGGCCTTTGATCAATTGCTTTGGCCGCCCTGTGGTCCACAGGCCAGGAACTCTGAGGCACTTCCTTGCCCTGGGGGCAGTTCAGATGGACTGCTTTATTCCCCTAATTTAGCTTGGATTTCACTGACCTTTCTCTTAGCCTTATTTCTCCTGGCTTGATAAATGTGGAGATTGCCACAGGTGCTACAGATTTGTTCTCCTGTGGACTCCAACTTCAGCTCCTCCCAACCACTCTGGGGCCAGGCCATGGTTCTGGCCTGGGCTGGCCTTGGCTCCCAACCTGCTGTGATGAGACCCTCCTGCTGAGCTACATTCAGTGAGTGATGTGTTTTTTGTATTTTTGTGGGTTTTGGAGCCCTAAAATTTGTTTAGATTCATATTTAATGGGTTTTTAATTTGGCTGTGTGGGAGCTGGGAAACTTTGCTGCTTCTTTGCTGCCATCTTGGCTCCACCCCACTTAATTCTTTTTTTTTAAGGAGTTGCTTTCTTCAGTGTACTTTTTCCCATTTGACCAGTTGTGTGTCTTAAGAAATTGTTTTCCGCAGTCAATTTTTGTCTTTTTTCTAAGCTCTTGACTCTTACATACCACTCCTTTATTGTCCCAATTTTCCTTGTATCTCTTTTATTTAACTTTTAAAATCCTTCTTGAGCTCTTCCAAGAAGGCTTTTTTTGGCTTGAGAACAGTTCATATTCCCTTTTGAGATTTTGGATGTGGCTATATTGACAATGTTGTACTCTTCTGAATTTGTAACTTGATCTCCTTTGGCTCCCATAAGAATCTGTGGTCATTGTCCATTTCTGCTTTTTGTTCATGATGTTTGCCTATTTCCTTGTTTGTAAAGTTGAGTTCTCCTGCTGGAACACAGGGTGTACAGTTCCAGGCTTCTTATACTGCAGGCCAGGCAACTGGTCTCTGGCTTTGTATGCGAGGGCCTCAGGTGCTGACAGTTTGAGGTAGCAGTCTGGCAGCTAATCTTGTGTCAAGCTGGGGTCCTAGTGGTGGTGGCTGATGTGGGCTGAGTCCAGGTGAGGTTTTTCTGTGTTTCAACAGGGTTACACTGAAGGTCTTGGGATGGACATGGGCATCTGGCCTCTGAAAAATGCCTGCTTTCTTAAGCTGTACTGAAGAATTGGGAGGTTCAGCTACTAGAGTATGCCAGACTCCTGGTGTATGTAGTGATACTCTGAGTTGCAGTCTGTCAATTGTCTTGGCTGTTCCAAGGAACTTGAGAGTGAGGTGGGATTCCTGGTGGTGGAGCTTGCCTGCTCTGTGGCTCAGGATTTCCCATTGGTTTGCTGAGGTGGAGCTTGCCGTTGGCTTACTGGGACACCTCCCATCCTGTACTGCTCTTTTTCCTCCTGAGTAAAAGGAAAATTTCCACTTAATCCTTCAAACCTCTGGGGCTAGTAGACTGCTGCATCCTGTATTTTTGCTCATCCCTCTGTTCTGGGTTTTTTTTCACTGAGGGTGAAATTTTCTGAGTTTTTAGATATCAGTAAGGGAGAGTGAAAATTGCTTACTGCTCACTCTGCTGTCTTGTCTCCCAGAAATTCCTGGCACTTTCCTTCTGAAGCTTTCTGGGAAGGTTGTTGATACCAAGTTCATAGCAGGAATTTCCTCTTCTCCTTTGCTTGGTTTGAGAGGATCAGAGACATTAGTAAATTCAATGGACCAATAAGTAGGAAGTAGAGCAGATGCTGTCTGGAACTGAGATACAAGATAGATACAATTTCTGCACAGTCCTTCTCTCTTACCCCCATTCATTGAATGAGGAGCTTTCAGAGGTCTGAACACGGATCTGCATAAGAAATGGTTACTGTGAGTGAAACCAAGGACAAATATTGTTGTCAGCTCCTGGTGGGGAGTGACTCAGTTGAACTGAACTTCTGACTTGTGGCCTAGCTGAAGTTTGGGGGAAGGGGAGGTAATGGAGGTGAGATAGTTAAGGAATATTCCTGTTGAATATATCACTGTTATTTTTTTCCATTCATTTGTTATAGGCTGATTACCAACATCAGTAAACCACTATGCCTTGAGAATCTCACAGCATGGGAACTTCAAGTCCTTACCCAATTGGATAACCCTCATAACAAATCATAAACTAATATATATCTTGGATAGTACCCACAAAGGGTTGGCATCCAGAGGAGGGTGATAGCTGACTTCCTAAAGGCCTGAGAGAAACCCAAGGAGCTGGGATGGCTCTTGGTACCTTCTGCTATTGAGTGGTTCATATGATGTGTGTGGAAAGCATTTGATAGCACATAGAGCATGGTCCTAATTATGAAGCTGTCTAAGTCACCGGTCACAGTGCCCAACTTGGTGTCATATTAGTTACTGATCATTTACCTGTTTGAATTTATCTGTTATTATTCCTTAAATATACTAATATCTGTATGGCTTATAAATAGTCCAAGAATTCTGTGGTCTTATCCATTTGGGAGTTACCTTCAGTGTTGCAGGTCATATTTTATGCATGCCTATGTATCTCCTGTGATATTGTCAATGTACTTTCATAAGTTATTTGTAGGAGATATACCCAGTGTGATTAAAGGAAGATATTCTTTACTTTCTTTCCAAATCTTGAAGATAGCTTGCAGTATTCTACCGGTTTATATTCTATATTTTTCTCTGGCCATGTTATGATAGGATCAGAATTTTAATGACAGATTCTGGGACTTCTGTCTTCCCCTTGGAAACCTGATCAGTTGTAGATTCCTTGATATAGCTTCCTGGTCTGGTGGCATGAAAAGGTCCCAGCCTAGTGGAATGCGAGCCTCTCAGACTTGGTGGATGTTTGAGACCATGTGAATCACCATAACTGTTTGACTTATTGATAAGATAAAGTTTCCAGATAGAGATGAGGTGGAACATGTCCAGAAGCTGATGTCCATGTTTTATACTCTTACTCTGTTAGGACAAGTAAAGCTTAACTCCAAACAATTGGTGTGCAGGTGTTTTGCATGTTAGTATGGATATATCCCAGTGGACAACAGGGAATGCTGTTTCTATTGATTGTCTAGCCTGTGGTTTCTCTTGGAGACTGAAAAAGAATTCCAGAATCTTAGAGTTGGAAGACACCTCAGAGGCCATCTAGTCCAACCCAAGCTTCCACAAGAAACCCCTTTACAATCTGTCTGACAAAAGGTCATCTAGATTTTGTTTTCATACTTCCAGCTAGGGGGATCTTACCACCTCCTCTGATTGTCCATTCTGTTTTTGAACAGGTCTAAATATTAGGAGGAGGCAGCTCAGTGGATAGATTGCTAAGCCTGGAACCATAAAGATCTGAGTACAAATCTGACCTCAGACATGTACTAGTTGTGAGACACTAGGCAACTCATTTAACCTCTGTCTTAATTCACCAGAGAAGGAAACTGCAAATCATTCCACTATTTTGCCAAGACAATTGCATTGACAGCATTGGTGTGCTATGGTCCATAAAGTCATGAAGAGTTGGACAAAACTGAACAATAACAGAAATAAAGTTGTTAGGAAATTTATCTTTACTTTAAGCTTAAATTTGTCTCTTTTGCCAGTTCTTCTCCCTTCTAATATTCTGCCCTTTGGGGTGAGAGGAACAAATCTAATTTCTCCTCTATGTGACAGTCAGTCATTCATTCACTTCAAGATGGTTACGTCCAAGTGTGTGAATTTATCCTGTTTCCATCTTTTTTTTTGTATATATTTGTACACATATCGTCTCCCCATCAAAATGTGAATTCTTTGAGGTCAGGAACTGTCCTTTGCCTTTCGTTGTGTCCTCAGCACTTAGCATAGTTACTGCTACACAGTGGATGATTAAGAAATGCTTGTATATAGCTCTCATGTCTATCCTAAGCTTTCTGTTTTCCAAGCTAAATATCAAACAATACTGGCATAAACCTGAGGCCCTTCACCATCCTGGCTGCTCTCCTCCAGATATATTCAACTTAAGACCTCTAATAACGTCCATATAAATGTAAAAGGATTTTTCCTTCACTAAAACCAAATTATTTTTGACTAATGAGGCAATGAGTATCACGTCCCCTCTCCCTTGAATCAAGCGCATGTTGTGGTTTTTATTAAGACATTCCATTCTACTCAATATTCAGCTCATTAAAAAATTTAAAAATAAATTATTAAAGATTTCTCAAGCAAAAAATGGGTCATGGGTGAAAAAAGTTTAAGAAGCCCTGAAATGAAGAATTAGGGAAAAGAAGCTGAAGATCAGTAGGTGTCAACTTAGTGGCAGCAATTCAGTAGAACCCCTTAGCAGGGATCAAGATGGAACTAATAATAGATTCACAACCTCAGTGCAAGTGGAGGAAGTAGGTCCCCTGATGATTATCACCAAAGGATATTGGCTCCTCTGTGGAAGAACAAACATCAGTATTAGAAACATTTATTGCCCTAGTGATGCATTTTGTGTATCCTTTCTGTTAGTGGAGATATGGCAGCCCTGTGTACGTGGGAAACTTTCTTGTCACTTGTTTTGCTGTACTATCTGATTAAAAGTCTTTTGCTTTGGATGAATGTAACCTCTTGTTGGTTGGTAACGTCATGAGATGTGATACTGACTGAACACTGACACACAATGCACCTTGAACCTGGCTTAGCTTTCAAGACATGCATATGTGAGTAGAGACACAATTAGTCCCATTGGTCTCCATCTCCTCAGATCCACTTTGTCCCTGTTTTAAAAAATTTGTCCCAAGTCTTCCCTAAACTCTCTTAAATTGGCATATAAAGAATGGGTTGTTTGTGCTAATGGAACTTCTTCTACTTTGTTCTCTGGATGTTTTTTTCACTACTCTTGTCACACCAGGCCATCTCCTGCCCCATCCATTCCTTCTCTAAATTTCTGAATAGGCTGATCTGAAGTATTATCATAGAACCCCAATGGTACAAAACCATTGATTTAAAGTTGGAAGGGCCCTCAGAGATCAAATAGTTCAACCCCCTCATTGACCAGGTGAGAAACCTGAAGTCCAGAGATGCTCAGAAGCAGTTATTGGCAGAGCCAGAATTTGAATCCCATTCTTCTGATTTCACATCCAGTATGCTTCCATTGTATTTCATTTCTCCTCATTTTACTTATGGATTAGAGTTGACCCTGGGTAAAATGAAGTAGGAGAAGTCTGTGGTTTCATTCCATGCCACTCCTCCCCCCTTTTCCCTTTCAGTTACCCAAAACCTTCACAATTACCTATCCCCCACTTCTCAGAGTGCCTCCCCCTCCCTACTCCTGTACTTAACCTCATGGGATATTTTTTGCCTGAATAAAAACCTATCCTATCTCTTTTCTTTTCCCTTCACAGAAATTCACCTGTCCTGTTTTGCATTACTTCAGGGCCTTGCTACTTACTGGAATCAGTAACAAATTAAGGCCCAGATGTTAATATTATTCTTGTTGAAAAGTTGGAAAGATGTGGGTTGAACGATTGTGCAATTAGGGAGATTCTGGACTGGTTGAAAGGTGGGGCTCAAAAAGTTGCAGTGTTCCAATATTAACCTGACATCTAAAAAGTAGAACTAGATAGAGTAGTCACAGAGAGCAAAAAATGTGGGAATCCTGGACGTGAATAGACTACTAAGTTTGTGCATTATAGACAGGAGGAGGTTTAAAAGTGGAGGGCCTGGAGAAGGCAGTAGGTGAGAGCATCACTACGAGCATAGGAGAGGGGAAAGATCTCTGAAAGTCTTATTGCTAGACTTAAGGGACTAAAACAGGATGGGTAGGGAACAAGTATTTTTTTTGGGGGGTGTTCATGAAAAGTTCCAGCACTAATAACCTATATGCAAATATCTTCTTTTACCTGGCTTTGGTCAGGGACAGGCAAATCTAGGGTAAGCAAATAGAAACTGGTTTGAGTGAGTGATCTAAGTCAGATTTGCATCTATAGAAGTGGTAGGATTCTTTCTAATCCACATTAGGCACACAGTGTGTCCTCCTGCTTCTCTTCTGTTTCTTCCTGCTGGGTTTCTGCATCAAGCAGAGAGTTGCTGAATCCTTAGAGAGTCTAGCTTACTATCAAATGTCTTCTGGGTAATATATCCTGGAGCATCTGAGTCTCAGCAAATGCTCAACAGAGAAAAAATGCCCAGCCTACTCATTCTCTTCTTCATGATCTTATTTCTCCTGGAGTCAATGGCAGGAATTGTAGAAAATACTTTCATCATCATAGTTCTGAGTATGGAGTGGGTGCGATGTTGGACCCTGCCCCCTGGTGACATGATCCTGGCCAGCTTGGGCATCTCCCGCTTCTTTCTACATGGGGTAGCAGTTCTTAGCAACTTCTTCACATATTTCTCCCCAACTGATAGAAATCTGTACTTTGGCATTTTCTGGATTTTCATTAACTCAGCCACCTGCTGGTTCACCACCTGGCTTGCTGTTTTCTACTGTGTGAAAATTTCTTCCTTCACTCACCCAATCTTCCTCTGGCTGAAGTGGAGAATTTCCCGATTTGTCCCCTGGCTACTATTGGTATCCTTACTGATAACCCCTTTGATATACATCGCATCTTTTGTAAAGATGTATATTTTATCCCAACGTCCAGTCACTGGGAATTACTCAGAGAAGACCAACTTGGATGACATGGAACTTGAATTACAGTTGCATTTTTTAATGCCTTTCCAATTGTTTATTTGGTTATTTGCTTTCTTCTTCTTCCTACTCTCCATCATTTTCCTCATTTCCTTCCTGTGCCGACACTTGGGGAACATGCAGCGTCATGGCGCTGGTCCTCAGGACCCAAGTATGCAGGTCCATATGACAACCTTGAAGTCACTTTTCTTCTTTCTCATCCTCTATACATCACATGTTCTGCTTCTGATCATTTCCCTCACAAGTCCTTTTTCAGTTTACAGCTCTCAGTTTTGGGTAATGGAGGTAGCGATCTATGCTGGCATCTCCATCCACCCTGCCTTCTTGATCCTGAGTTGTTCAAAACTGAGAAGGGCTCTGAAGAAGATTCTGCATGTGTGAGAGACTGTAAGAGGGAAATTCAGCTCTGAAGTGATCAATATCTGTAATGGATATTGTGACATAGATGCATAAGTAAGAAAGTAAGGGAAAAGATATTTATGTACTTCTAATATGTTGACGCTGTAATAAACATGGAGTGTACACATACAATCTGTTAGGCACTGACATTTTATCTTCTACATTCTCTCCTCCCCCTCCTTGTTCATTTTTCCTGTTAATTTTTCTTCTGTAAGATATCATAATTAATTGAAAGATGTTTTGGAGGATGAATTCCTTATTTTACAGATTTTACAGATTATACCAAGATCTTGAGACATCAATTGATTTGTCCAGGGTCAAAGAAGTGGTAAGAGTCTGAGGCAGAATTCGAACACAGCTCTTTCTGATTCCACGTTCAGCATTCACTTCACTATGATTTTATCTTTCCTTGTCTTTATTTTCATATTCACCCCACAGCCACAGGAATACACCCTGTCCTGTGCTCTAAACTCCTCCTGCCCATGTGATGTTGTAGTCCTTTTTAATGTCCCCTGTGTCCATTCTTCAAAGAATAGTTAGAAATGGCTCAATTATTGGCAAGGATGACAATGAGGAAGTCATGTAGAAACCTAAATATTGCTTATTTCATCTAGAAAAAAATGTGCAGTTTGTATGCCAGTGTGTGTGTGTGTGTGAATGCAAAGTACACTTTATAAATAGGTGCAATATATATATGTATATGCAGACACATATATACATACATATATGTATACATATACATACATGCTAACATATATTTATATGTAATATAGAAAATCACACATATAAACACATTGAGATAATAGCATTTTCTCTACCTACCTTAGTAAGTTACCCAAACTTAATAAGTTTGTCAGCCTCAAAGTGGTAGAGAAACAAGATTTTTTGCTATTCCATTTTCACCCTCTTTGAAAACCAAGAGTGGCTGCCCATGGCCTCTCACAGTACAGCTGAAATGCATCATGGGCTCCAGCTGACCATATCTTTTTCTCCTTTTACATAAACTAGACTGTTCTCATTGAAATCACCCACTGATTATACTTGAAAGACTATTTCAGTCCTGGCCTGACTTTTTTTTCTTTCTCATTCCTTTTAAAACTCAGCTGAAAACACACTCTTTATTACCGGTAAAAAGTCATATCCTTGAAAACTCAAGGTTGGTCACTTCTGGGAGCCAAGATGACAGAGTAAGAAATAGATCACTTTCACCCTTGAGCTCTGAAATTGGCTTCTTAAAGCCCAGAAAATATCACTCTAGGCAAAACCCTAGAACAGCTGAGGAAGTAGAAATACAGGGTGCAGCTCTCACATAGCTCAGGAACCTGGGGGATTGAGAGGAAAGGTCCCTCTTACTCTTGGGGAGGGAGAACAGCACACTTTAGGTGGTATCTCATTAAGCCAGGGGCAAACCTCACCTCAGCAAACCAGGGGGAGATCCTGAGCCCCAGGGTGGTGGAGCAGCCAATCTCCAAAACCAAGATCTCCTGAGTACATCCGCACAGTCAGGGGAACTAGTAGACATGAGCTTGGGATCCACCTTTTGTACCTCTGGTCTTTAGAAGACAAACCTCCCAGTTTTGGCACAACCCCTGGAAACCAACTACAGGAGGCATAGCTCTAGAATGGCAGAAATATTCCAGAAGACAACATTCAAATGCAAAGCCTGGGTGAGTAGGAGTAAAAATATGAGTCTAAGGCCTGGGTGAGCAGGTGTCCCCCAGAGGCCAGACTACCCACTCCTACCCCAACTGTTCCAGTATTTGCCGACCCCACCTTAGCACTAGGTGAGCTACCAAACACCCTACAGTCTCCAGCTGCCAGCACCATAGGCCTCAGCACACAAATCTCAGGACTGAGTCCGTCACTCAGCAGAAGAATTCAATTCTAAAAGCCAGGAATTAGGGAAAGACCAGGAGCAAAAAGCCAAAATGGACAAGAGCCAGAGATTGTTATTATGGGGACAAGGAAGATCAAGGTACAAATTCAGAAGAGGACAACACTGTCAATATACTCACACATAAAACCTCAAGGGAGAATATGAATTGTCCTCAAACCCCAAAAGTCTTCTGGGAAGAGCTCAAGTAGGACTTTAAATGTGAAACAAGGGAGGTAGAAGACAAACTGGGAAAAAAAATGAGAGGTATGCAAGAGTCAACAGCTTGGAAAAGGAAGGATAAAACCCGACTGTATAAAATATGTTCTTAAGGAATTGGTGGTCATCTGCGTAGAGAATTCACTAATTGGAAAAAAGAGGCATAAAGACTCTCTGAAGAGAAGAAATTCTTAAAAAGTAAAATGAGCCAAATGGAAAAAGTGGCATAAAATCTAGCAGGAGAAAACAGTTTGTTTAAAGTTAGTATTGGCAAGTAGAAGCTAATGACTCTATGAAACATAAAGAATCGGTAAAGCAGATAAAAAAATGAAAAAAATAGAAGAAAATGTGAAAGACCTCTTTGGTAAAACAACTTATATGGAAAGTATATCCAGGAGAGATTATTTCAAAATTATTGGTCTTCCTGAAATCCATGATAAAAAAGAGCCTGGACACCCTTTTTGCAGGAAATCAACAAAGAAAACTGCCCTGAGGTCCTATAACCAGAAGGTAAAATATTCATCAAAAGAATCCACTGATCACATCCTGAAAGAGATCTTAAATTGAAAACACTAAGAAATATTGTAACCAAATTCCACAATATCAAGGCCAAAGAGAAAATGCTGCAAGCAGCCATAAAGAAACAATTTAAATATTGTGGAACTACAGTCAGGATTATGTAGGACCTTACAGTTTCTACATTAAAAGATTGGAGGTGTGAAATTTAATATTCCACAAGATGAAGGAACTTGGTTTACAAGCAAGGATCATCTACCCAGCAAAACTGAACATAATCTTTTGGGGGAAGAGATTGAAATTCCGTGAAATAGATCACTTCCAAACTTTCCCAATGAAAAGACCAGAGTTCAACAGAAAATTTGATCCTCAAATATAATACTCAGGAGAAGCATAAAAATGGAAACAGGGAAAAAATCAAATATATTACTCATAAGGGCAAACTATTTACATTCCTACATGGGAAGATAACACTTGTCTTGATGCCTCTATTATTATTCTACTTAAAAGGGGTATTCCTAGTCAGAAGTTGTGGGTATAAGTTGTCTTGGATGTGAGGATAAAAAAAAAAACAACTAGGTGGTGAAAAGAGTCTGTCTTGGGCAAAGAGGAAAGGAGGAGACAGAAAGGGGAAATTACATCACATAAAAAGACACAAAAAACTATTTTAGTAGAGTTAAAGGAGTTAGGGAGATGAGCAGTATTTTAACCTTATTCTTATCAGATTTGGCTCAAAGAGGGTACAACACAACAAGTTAGGTACAGAAATCTAACAACCTATAGGAAGTATGAGGGAAAGGGAAAAGAAAATGCATAGGGTGAATAGAAGGGAGGGAAAACTGAGAGAGGTGGAGGTAGAAATCAAAATTCGAGTGAGGAGGAAAAGGGAGAAAGGGGAGAGAAAAGCATAAACACAAGTAAAAAGAGAATGGAGAGAAAGACACAGAGAGTAACCATAATTGTGAATGAGAATGGGATGCTCTCTCCCTTAAAATGGAAATGGAAAGCAGAGTGGATTAAGGACCATAGTTGTAGGGGGCGGCTAGGTGGCGCAGTGAATAGAGCACCGGCCCTGGAGTCAGGAGTACCTGAGTTCAAATCCGGCCTCAGAGTTCAAATCCGGCCTCAGAGTTCAAATCCGGCCTCAGACACAACACGAAAAACTAGCCGTGTGACCTTGGGCAAGTTGCTTAACCCCAACCTGCCCTCCAAAAAAGCAAAAAAAAAAAAAAAAAAGGACCATAGTTGTACAATATGTTGTTCAAAAGAAACACATATGAAACAGAGGGTACACATAGAGTAAAGGTAAAAGGCTAGCACAGAGTATATTATGCTACAGCTGAAGAAAAAAATCCAGCAGTAAAAATCTTGATCTCACATAAAGCAAAAGCAAAAATAGATCTAATTAAAAGAGATAAAGAAGGAAAAATACATTCTGCTAAAAGGTACAAACCATAGACTAAGAGGCAATATCATTAGTAAACATATATGCACTAAGTGGCACAGCATCCATATTCTTGGAGGTGAAGTTTAGGTAGTTACAGGAATAGACAGAAAAAGTATACTAGTGGAGTACCTCAGCCACTCTCTCTCTCAAAACTAGATACATCTAACTATATAATAAACAAGAAATTAAAGAGGAGAGTAGAATTTTAGAAAAATTAGATGTGATTGACCTGTAGAGAAAATCAATTGGGGATAGAAAGGAATATACCTTACTTCCTGGAAGTTCATGGCATCTACAAAAAAAAACTGACCCTGTATTAGGGCATAAAATTCTCACAATTTAATGCAGAAAAGCAGAAATATTAAATGCATCCTTTTCAGATCATGATACAATTAAAAATTACATGCAATAAAAGCCCAGGAAAGATACTAAAAATTAATTGGAAATGAAGAAATCTAATCGTAAACAATAAATGGGTCACACTATAAATCATGGAAACAATTAATAACTTCATCTAAGAGAATGACAATAGTGAGACAATGTACCAAAACTAATTGGATACAGCAAAAGTGGTTCTTAGGAGAATCTTTATATCTGTAAATGCTTACATGAATAAAATAGAGGAAGAGGAGATCAATAAATCCTGGGTATGCAGTTAAAAAAACTTAGAAAAAGAAGAAATTAAAAATCCCCAATTAAATGCCAAAGGAGAAATTCTTAAAATTAAAGGAGAGACTAAGAAAACTGGAATTAAGAAACATATTAAACTAATAAAAAATAGAACTAAGGCCTGGTTTTGTTAGAGAAAAAAAACACAAAAAAATGGATAAACTTTTGGTTAATTTGGTTAAAAAGAAAGAAAAAATCAAATTACCAGCATCAAAAATGAAAAGGGTGTATTTCCAACCAATGAAGAAGAAATCAAAACAATAATTAGGAGCAATTTTGTGTAACTTTTTGCCAATAAATTTGACAATCTTGGAACTAATATTTCAAAAAATATAGATTGTCCAGATTAACAAATCTGGAAATAAAATACTTGATCCCATTTCAGAAAAAGAAATTGATCAAGACATTAATAAATTCTGTAAGAAAAACTCTCCAGGGCCAGATGGATTTTCAAGTGAATTCTATCAAACATTTAAAGAACACCTAATTTCTATACTATATAAACTATTTGGGACAATAGATGAAGAAGGTATCCTATTTTATTCTTTTCATGATACAAATATGGTGCTGATACCCAAGCCATGAAGAGCCAAAACAGAAAAAGAAAATTATAAACCAATTTCCCTAAGGAATATAGATGAAAAAATTTAAATAAAATATTAGCAAAGAGATCACAACAACTTATCTCAAGGATAATAACTTTGACCATGTAGGATTTATATCAGGAATGCAGGGCTGGTACAATATTAGGGAAGCTCTCAGCATGACAGACCATATCAGCAACAAAACTAACATAAATCATATTATTATCTTAATAGATGCAGAAAATGCTGTTAGACAAAATACAACACCCATTCCTATTAAAAACACTAGAGAGCATACTTATATACATATGCTTATTGATGGTTTTAGATAGATGCTACCTACCATTTTAATGAAGATTCCATTTACTTCCATGCTAATAATTCCTAATATTGAACAATCCCTGCATTCCTGGTATAAATTCTACATGGTCATAGTGTATTATCCTTATGAAACATTCCTCAACCTCTTTGCTAATTTTATATTTAGAAACTTTTCATCTATATTCATTAAGAAAATTGATCTATAAGTTTCTTTCCCTGTTTTGGTTCTTTCTGGTTGATATAAGAACCATATTTGTATCATAAAAATAATTTGGTAGGATTCCTTCTTTTCTTATTTTCCCAAAGAATTTATGTAGTATTGGAATTAATTATTCTTTAAATGTTTCATAGAATTCACTTGTAAATCCATCTGACCCTGGAGATTTTTCTGAGGAAGTTAATTAATGGCTTGTTCAATTTCTTTTTCGGAAATGGTGTTAAGTATTTATTTCCTCTTCCCTTAATCTGAATAGTTTAAAATATTTTAAAAATATCCATCCATTTTCAATAAGATTTACAAATTTATTGTCAGAGAGTTGGGCAAAATAGTTTCTAATTATTGTTTTGATTTCTTCTTAAATGGTGAATTCCACCTTTTCATTTTTGGTACTGATAATTTGGTTTCCTTCTTTTTCTTTTTAATCAAGTTATCCAAAGGTTTGTGTATTTTGTTTTTTTCTCACAAAATCAAGTCTTAGTTTTATTTATTAGTTCAATAGTTTTCTTAATTTCAGTTCTCTTAATCTTTCCTTTGGTTTTCAAAATTTCCAGTTTGCTATTTATTTGGGTTTTTATTTTTATTTTTATTTTTGCTTTTTGGTGGGGGAAGGTAGGGCAATTGAAGTTAAGTGACTTGCCCAAGGTCTCACAGTGTGTGTGTGTGTGTGTGTGTGAGAGTGTGTGTGATGTGTGTTTGTTTGTGTGTGCGTCTGTGTGTCTGTGAAATGTCTGAGGCTGGATTTTTACTCAGATCCTCCTGAGTCCAGGGATGGTGCTCTATTCACGGCACCACCTAGCCATCCCTAATTAGGAATTTTAAATATGTTCTTTTTCTAACTTTTAAAAAAATGTATAATTTTAATATGAATTTATTATTTCTCCCTACTTTAAAAATAATAAAAATTGAGCAATAAAATAAATAAAATGAAATCCTCAAAAATATGCAGATGGTAGCTAAATTAAGTCCCACATTGTTCATGCCCCCAAATATCTTCCTCACTTGGCATTTTGAGTCTATCATCTTCCTCTTTGGCAGCAGATAGGTAGCCTGGTTTTTAAAATTTCATCTATTTAACTAATTAATTTTTATTTAATTGATATATTTATTTACTTTTAGTTTACAAAATTCAATTCCACAATCCCTTGAGTCTCAAATTTTCTCTCCTCCTTCTTGCTCCCAGTCCCCCTCTCCCATGGTGGCATACTGTCCAGTATAGGATCTACAAATACTTTCACATTAGACATTAGTTTGGTTGTATAGAGAGGTTGTAACCAATGGAGTGAACAATGGGGAAAAAGAGAAAACCAAATATGAAAAAGAATGATAGCGTGTAGATTACTTTAATCTCCATTTAAACTCTTTTCTTTCTAGATCTTTCTCTGACTGTAGATCCTTCCATCTTGAGACTTGTAGAGTTATTTTATAAGTGTCCGTTGCTGTAATGTTAATGGAATCAGTTCTTCCATGCCCCTTTCTATTGGCACTTAGTAAACAGGCACTTAGCACCTCACTTCAAGTTAACTCCTTGGGAGTAATAGGAAAGGGCAAGGCATAGAAGCAGGAAGGTCCCACAGCTCCCACAGAACCAGCCAAAATACTCTTAAAATATGACTCTCAACAAAGTCTAGGACTCTCAAACTCACAAAAATACAGAAAACACACCTCTTGCTGATGGCAGCTCGGCAAGAGAGGCTCATTGTGGCAGGCTGGGAGCCAAGCCAGCCCAGCCTGAAATGGAAAAGTGGCCAGGCCTTATGGCAGTCAGGTGGAGCTGAGCCTCCCAAGCCAAGCTGCAGTGTGACTCTACCCTGGGGAGCAAATCTACAGCACCTGGAGGGATTTTCACATCTAACAAGCCAGGATTTCAGAAGGTCAGTGAAAGTGGAACTTTGAAACTTAATTTGGGGGAGGAAAAGCAGTTCACCTAATCTGCCCACAGGACAAAGAAGCAGTGGGGTAAGAGCAGGAACTGCTGTAACAGGTGCCCACTGGGCTGTTTCAGAGCCCCTGGCCTGCAGAACCTGCAGGGGGGCTGAGTCAATTGATCAGGGCCAAGTGCTCTTGCATTAAGCGGCCTGGATCTGGATCGTGCTCTTGGGTGGTGGTCCTGGGGTGTGCTCTCAGCAAGCCAACGCTGGGGGGGCCTGCAACACCCCCCCCCCCAATAACTCCGGCAGCAGGGAAAACCCCAGCAATTTGGAACAGAGCCTTTCCCCTGAAAGCAGAGTTCCATAAAGCTTAAAAAAACCCAACCAATTAATGGCCGACCAACATGAGGAAAAGGAAGCAAAATAAGAACAGCAATAAAACTCTAGAATCCTTTTTTGTGGACAAAAAGGATCAAAGCATGGAAGAGGAGGAAGACAACACAGTCAGAACTTCCACACCAAATGCTTCGAAGACACTCGAAGAATGCCTAGAAGCTATTCAGGAACTGAAAAAGGACTTTGAAAAACAAATTAGAGAAGTGGAGGACAAATTGGGAAGAGAAATGAGAATGAGGGGAGAAAATCACAAAAAGAAAATCAACAACCTGACTGAAGAAAACAGCACTTTAAAAAATAGATTAACTCAAATGGCAAAAGAGGACCAGAAAGGCAATGAGGAGAAGAATGCCTTAAAAAGTTGAATCTGCCAGATGGAAAAAGAATCTCAAAAGCATTCTGAAGAGAATAATTCCTTCAGAATTAGAATGGAGCAAGTAGAAGCTAATGACTTTGTGAGAAACCAAGATATTATTAAACAGTTACAAAGAAATGAAAAAAATAGCAAGCAATGGGAAATATTTCCTTGAAGAAACCACTGACCTGGACAATAGATCCAGGAGAGACAATTTGAAAATTATTGGTCAACCTGAAACCCATGACCAGAAAAAGAATTTGGAAAGCATCCTTCAAGAAATCCTCAAAGAAAAGTGCCTTGATGTTTTAAAATCAGAGGGTAAAATAGAACTTGAAAGAATTCACCAATCACCTCTTCAAAAAGATCCCCAAAAGAAAATTCCTAGAAATGCTATTGCTAGGTTCCAGAATACCCAGCTAAAGAAGAAAATATTACAGGCTTCCAAGAGAAAACCATTTGAATACTGTGGAAGCACTATCAGGATAACCCAGGATCTGGTAGCTCCTACACTGAGGGATAGAAGGGCCTGGAATACGATATTTTGAAGATTAAGGGAGCTAGGATTAAAACCAAGAATCAACTACCCAGCAAAATTGAGCATATTATTTCAGGGGAAAATATGGTCATTCAATGAGGCAGAGGACTTTTAAGTATTCTTGCTGGAAAAAAAACCAGAACTGAACAGAAAATATGACAATCAAACACAAGAAGCATGAGAAGG
>CM053597.1:80307956-80362032 GCA_028646575.1 Pseudocheirus occidentalis
GGATAATTGTTACAATGGAGGGGAAGAACAGGAAGGCAAAAGGGAAACGGTCAACCTTATTCTCATTGAATTTGGCTTAGGGAAGGAATGACATAAACTCTAAACTCGGTATCTTGCCACACTGGAGAGTAGGGGGGATGGGTATGAGAGGTGGGATGACAGATGGGAGGGCAGGGTGGGGGAGAGGGTTGCTGGAAGTACACACTTCTATAAAGGGACAGGGACAGGATAGAGAATAGAATAAAGGGGTAGTGGGATGGAAAGGAGGTACATATAATAAGTCATTCACAATATGTCCACTGTGGACATGTTTTGTGTAATTACACATATACTGCCTGTATTAAATTGCTTGTCCTTCCAGTAGGAGTGAGTGACAAGGAGGGAAGGGAAATAATCTAAAATTAAAAGCTCTATAATCAAATGTTGAAAATATATATGTACATATATACATATATTATTATTATCACTATTTACTAAATGCAACTGAGAAGTAAGATATACAGGCATTGTGGTAGGGAGACCCATCCTGCCCCACCAGAAAGTCAGAGCAACCATAGGGGAGGACATAGGAGAGAGCACATTGGGGGGAGGGGCGGCTATACAGTGGGATCACTGTTTTAGGGTAGTGGGTAGGGAAAATATGGGGAGAAAATTTGTAATTCAAAATCTCGTGGAAATGAGTGATGTAAACAAGAAAATAAATAAATTAATTCAAATCAAAAGAAAATATTTTGCATAGTTGAATCTCTCCATCAAGCTTCTTGTAAATCTTTTCTCTTCATAGTCTCTCACTGTTTTGGAAGATGAGATAGCTCTGTAATCTTCTGCTTTCCTCATCCAGAATACTTACTAAATAGTTTATAATCTAATACACGATTACATTTGGTTACAAATTATTTCTGCATGTCAAGGAAATCATCTGCTTTTTTTGTTCTTTTGATCTCATTGTGGTGAATTAAAATATTCATGTATTAAACCTCTTATGGAACAGGAAAAAAAGATTCTGATATCAAAAGCTTATAAAGTACTCTGATCAGATTCATTTACTATACCTTTTCTAGCTAAAACACCTTTTAATATCTAAGAATTCCACAATTATCTAGAAATTCAGTTTTTTATCATACTTTGGGAATTTATGTTACTTAGGAAAATTATTATACCAACTTAGTCTTAGTTATCTTAATTAAAAAAATTTGTTTTGCTTTAAAGTATTCACAGAGATATCAGGTTATAAATGTTTAACTTTTCCACAAAAAGTTTGATAATCATTTATAATTCTTAAAAACTAGAAATACAGCCTACTACATTGATTCTGATCATTATAAAGTTATTATTACTTACTTTATTCCTGTTAATAATACAGAGCTTCTAGTTATGATTTTTACTTTTGAATGATTTTTCTTTTCCCTTTAATACTGAATCAGATAGCAGATATTCAGAGGACATATGCTAATATATTTTATACTGCTGAACTTAAACACACTTAGAATACAGATATTTTTAACCTGTTTTAACCTTTGTAACCTTTTTTCAGAAACTACCTATATTGCAGTTTATTTTTCACTTCCTAGGCCTCTATATCTAAGTAACGTGATTATTACTCAGAAGTTTAGGTTTTTCCAACTTTTCCCCCAAATATTCTTAGTACTACATTATCTTACTCTTATTTTTATCAAAATACATGTACTCTTATGTAAACAATTGTATGTTACTAGGGAACAAGCTAGACAGATCATTACGAGCTGCCCTCAATGTGTTCTTTAAATTACTCATCCAACTTCCCAAATGTAATTAACCAGATGTTAGTCTTTTGCTTCTATGGATGTTCTAAAACTATTGAAAACTGACAATGCTCTCACTACACTAGCAAATCATTTCAATCTTTCTGTGATTATTTTCTAATAAAATTAATTACAGCCATAACCCTTATAATCCCACTGGTCAAACTATACTTGACAGATAAGATAAAGATCCTAAGTCCAGTCTTTAAAACTTTGTCCATTCATGTTCAAACTTACCATGCCATACTTAATTAATGTTATTCCTTTTCATTCTAGGCAAACTGGCATAGCTATTGCTCAAACTTGACATTCTGTCTCCTATCCCCAGTTTTTATACAAGTAAAATCTATTTACAAAAATAAAAAGTAGAGACTCGGACCAATGCACCACAAAGGCAATTCACTACTGCCTTACAGACTTTAAATTTTTTAAACATCACTAAAAATGAGTATGCACCAGCAGAAAAACAGTTTGAAAAGGTACACACTCCCTGTGAAGAATTCCCCTAATAAGAACTGGGTAAGACCTGACCCTTAACTTTTGGGTGGGAAAGTCTTTGTTTATTTTATTTTAATAGATGCTGATGTGAGAATACAAGCATGGAATTCCACGACCTGCCTTGCAGATACAGAGAATTCAGAAAAAAAAAGGATCGAGATATCCCTTGCACAAAAACAACCAAAGAAGAAGTGACTTAGCATCTTGCATTTTCACAAGATAATACTACCTTCCAATGGACTATTACCTGCTTAACTTACCTTACACAATGTATTAATGGAACCACTCTCTTTAGAAAAAAGTGATTTTTGGACTTTTAATTATGGGACTAATTGCCATAGCTTCCCTCTTAATATCAGCAACCATGTCTTCTATTTCTTTACTGAGTGAAATATAAACTGTTCAATTTCTGAATAAATTGGTAGAGGTTGGCTTGAAACCTATGTAATTATGGTAACGCTTATCCCTATGTATGGAATAGTACTTGTGTTAATTGTTCTCTTACTTAATGTATATTTTTGCCTTTTCTAACTAATTTTAACTCATTTCATATCATATTTCAGGAGGATATACACTACACAAAATTTCTGATCTTTTAAAAAAAGGGGGTATAAGGTCTTGACATTGTCAGACTTATTGTTAGACTTATCCTAGTCAGATTCCTTGTTCCTAGACTCACTTCCATACTGTTATTGTACACTTATTGATAATTCCAAACACTGTGTCTACAATTTCTCTACTTAGAAAAATCCAAGAAACTGCACAATACATTAATGGACTTTCATAAAATGTTTCCATAGTCTTTAAAACACTATGTAATATTAGATAAGGATCTTTTGTATAAGATCAATGTATTATAACCATTAGTATTGTAATTTAGGTTATGAGTTAAAAGTTTTATTTTTTTAATTTTTTTTCATTGACTTGTTTATTTACTTTTAGTTCACTAGATTCAGTTCCACAATCCCTTGAGTTTCAATTTTTCTCCTCCCTCTCTTCTCTCCCTCCCCCCACAGCAGCATACAATCAAATATAGGATCTGCAGATACTTACATTGTACTATAGTCTGGTTGTATAGAAGGGTTTTATAAAAAGGTGAGTTAAAACTTTTAAAACTCAACTGTTACTTAGATATGATTATGTACATACATATAGTTATGTAACTCCTGTGCCATATATTAGCTCTTATTCTAATGTTTTGGGGACAAAATACATGCCCACCTTTTTGGTGCTTGGTGTGATTCGAATATTACAAATTAGATCAGTAAACATCCAACAACATCCATTGTTCTCGAATTGATCCAGGAACATTGCCAACATGATACTTTTAACATTGTTAAAGTTATTTCCTTTTAATTTGATGTCTATGATTTTACATATTTGCCTGTATTGATTATTGTATCATTTCTTTGTATCTGCCTTCTTGAAGATGCATTATTCACCGCTTTAAAGCTTTGTCTTCTGAAGTACATAAATTACACATACATACAATAAAGTCTGGCCCATTGCTGTGCATAAAAACAAAAAATGGGGAGATGTTGAGAGCCTCTGGGCACAAACACTCTCCAACTCTTCTCCATTTACAAGACAAAACATGAGGAGATTTCAAGGATGCAACCTGAGGGTCACAGCCAGTTATGTATTTGCATGAGGAAGTCCTCATTGGACCTCTCTGTGAAATGTAGTTATCATGGTTAGTTTGGTATTACTTCCTCTGGTCCAGATTGGACAGTCATTAGTTCACGAGGTGATCAGGTGCAGTATCTGGGTAGGGATTGCTACAGCCACGGAATAATTCACTCTTCATGCTTTACTTTCACTTTTTAAGCTTTGTTCTCTGGAAGATTAAATGGAGCCATTATTCTTCTCTCTGGCCCCTGTCTCAATATTCAGTGCATCCCTGAGATAAGCAAAAAGAAACAAGTTGGTCTAATCTCTCTCAATTGAGCCTGATGTGACAAGTTACACTAAGAAATAGATAACAGAACTATACTAATGGGCAACCTCAAACTCCCCCTCTCAAAATTAGATGAATCTAACTATGTAATAAACAAGAAAGAAGTTAAGGAGGGGAATAGAATTTTAGGAAAGTTATATATGATAGAAGTCTGTGGAAAACTAAAAGGAGATAGAAAAGAATATGCCTTTTTTCTCAGCAGCACATGGCACCAACACAAAAATGTATTATGTATGTATTAGGGCATAAATATATTACGGCATGTAGTATGTATTAACACAATCCAATGCAACAAGGCAGAAATATTAAATGCATCCTTTTTCAGATCATGGTATGATTAAAAATTGCATATAATAAAATGTCATGGGAAAATAGACTAAAAATTAATTGGAAATTAAATAATCTAATCCTAAAGAATGAATGGGTCAAACAACAAATCATACAAATAATCAAACTTCATCCAAGAGAATGACAATAATGAAATGACATATGAAAACTTATGGGATGCAATAAAAGTGGTTCTTAGGGGAAGTTTTATATCTCTAAATGCTTACATGAATAAAACAGAGGAAGAGGAGATCAATGAATCCTGGGCAACGGGAAAATGACAAATGCTAGAAAGGATACAGAAAAATTGGTACACTAATGCATTGTTGGTGGAGTTGTGAACTAATACAATCATTTTGGTGAGCAATTTGGAACTATGCCCAAAGGGCTATAAATAATTGCATACACTTTGACCCAGTCTGGGGTTGTATCCCAAAGAGATTATAGAAGTGGGAGAAGACCCATATGTACAAACATATTTATCACACCTCTCTTTCTGGTGGCAAAAAGCTGGAAATTAAAGAGATGCCCATCAATTAGGGAATGGCTAAACAAGTTGTGTTATATGAATGTAATGGAATACTATTGTGCTATAAGAAATGGGGAAGAGACAGTCTTCATATTCACCTGGAGAGGCTTATACAAACTGATGCTAAGTAAGAAGAACAGAACCAGGAAAAAATTGCACACAATCACAGACACATCATATGTGTTATGACCAGCTTTGATAAACTGGACTCTGCTCAGCAAAGCACAGTTATAAGACAACTCTCCAAGTCTCAGGACAGAAGGAGATATCTACATTCAGAGAAAGACCTAGAAAGAAAAGAGATTGAATGGAGACTGAAGTAATCTACATGCTATAATTCTTTTTCATGTTTAGTTTTCTTTCTTTTTTCACAGTGTTCACTCCATTGGTTATAACCCTTCCAAACAACCAGACTAATGTTCAATGTGAAAGTATTTGCAGATCCTATGGGGGAGGGGGGTGCTGAGGGGAAGAGGGAGAGGAGAAAATTTGAAACTCAAGGGATTGTAGAACTGAATCTTGTAAGCTAAAAGTAAATAAGCAGATCAATTAAATAAAAATTAAATAAATAAATACAATTTTAAAAGCAGGCTATTTACCTTCTGCCAGAGAGGTAGATGATGGACTTAAAATGCAGATTGAGGAAGATATTTGGGGGCATGACCAATGTGGGACTTTGTTTAGCTAGAATATGCATATTTTTGAGGATTTTATTTAATTTATTTTATTATTCAATTTTTATTATTTTTATGGTAGGGAGAAATAATAAATGCATATTAAAAAAATTTTTTAATTATAAAAGTTAGAAAAAGAACAAATTTAAAATTCCCAATTATGGGTGGGTAAGTGGTGCAGTGAATAGAGCACGAGCCCTGGAGCAGGAGGATTTGAATAAAAATCCAACCTCAGACACTTCACACACACACACACACACACACACGCACACACACACACACACCTGGCTGTGTGACCTTGAGCAAGTCACTTAACCTCAATTGCCCTACCTTCCCCCCTCCAAAAAGTAAAAAAAAAAAAAAAATCCCCAAATACATACCAATTTGGAAATTTTGAAAACCAAAGGAAAGATTAAGAGAACTGAAATTAAGAAAACTATTGAACTAATAAATAAAAATTAGTCTTGGGTTTGTGAGAAAAAAAGAAATGAAATACATAAACCTTTGGCTAACTTGAGTAAAAAGAAAAAAGAAGAAAACCAAATTATCAGTATCAAAAATGTAAAGGTGGAATTCACCACCAATTAAGAGGAAATCAAAACAATAATTAGAAGCCATTTTCCACAACTCTGTGACAATTAATTTGTCAATGTTACGGAAGTGGATAAATATGTTAAAAATATATACTGTTCAGATTAAGGGAAGAGGAAATAAATACTTAACACCATTTCAGGAAAAGAAATTGAACAAGCCATCAATTAACTTCCTCAGAAAAATCTCCAGGGTCAGACAGATTTACAAGTGAATTCTATGAAACATTTAAAGAAGAATTAATTCCAATATTACATAAACTCTTTGGGAAAATAGGCAAAGAAGGAGTCCTACCAAATTATTTTTATGATACAAATATGATTCCGATACCTAAATCACAAAGAACCAAAGCAGAAAAAGAGAATTACAGATCAATTTCCTTAATGAATACAGATTAAAAGTTTCTAAATATAAAATTAGCAAAGAGATTGAGGAATGTTTTGTACACTATGGCCATGTAGGATTTATACCAGGAAAGCAGAGTTTGTTCAATATTAGGAATTATTGGCATGGGAGTAAATGGAATCTTCATTAAAATGGTAGGTAGTACCATCTAAAAGCATCAACAAGCATGTGTATATTCCTATGCTATCTAGGGTTTTTAATACGAATGGGTGTTGTATTTTGTCAGCAGCTTTTTCTGCATCTATTGAGATAATAATATGATTGATGTTAGTTTTCTTGCTGATATGGTCTGTTATGCTGATAGCCTCCCTAATATTTTACCAGCCCTGCATTTCTGGTATAAATCCTACATGGTCATAGTGTATTATCCTTAAGATAAGTTGTTGTGATCTCTTTGCTAATATTTTATTTAAATTTTTTTCAGCTCCATTCATTAGGGAAATTGGTCTATAATTTTCTTTTTCTGTTTTAGCCTTTCCTGGCTTGGGTATCAGCACAATATTTGTATCATAAAAAGAATAAAATAGGACTCCTTCTTCATCTCTTGTCCCAAATAGTTTATATAGTATTGAAATTAGTTGTTCTTTAAATGTTTGATGAAATTCACTTGTAAATCCATCTGGCCCTGAAGATTTTTCCTTGGGGAATTTATTAATGGCTTGTTCAATTTCTTTTTCTGAAATGGCATCAAGTATTTTATTTCCGGATTTGTTAATCTGGACAATCTATATTTTTTGAAATATTAGTTCCAAGATTGTCAAATTTATTGGCATACAGTTAGGCAGAATTGCTCCTAATTATTGTTTTGATTTCCTCTTCATTATTGGTGAATTCACGCTTTTAATTTTTGATGCTGATAATTTAGTTTTCTTCTTTCTTTTTAATCAAATTAACCAAAAGTTTATGCATTTTTCTTGTGGTTTTTTTCTCATAAAACCAAGCCTTAGTTCTGTTTTTATTAGTTCAATACTTTTCTTAATTCCAGTTTTCTTAATCTCTACTTTGGCTTTCAGAATTTCTCTTTTGGTATTTAATTGGGGATTTTTAATTTGTTTCTTTTCTACTTTTTTTAACTGCATGTCCAGGATTCATTGATCTCCTCTTCCTCTATTTTCTTCATATAAGAATTTAGAGATATAAAGACTCTCCTAAGAACCACATTTGCTGTATCCAATGAGTTTTAGTACATTGTCTCATTATTGTCATTATCTTGGATGAAGTTATTTATTGTTTGACACATTTATTGTATAGGATTAGATTACTTCATTTCCAATTAATTTTTAGTCTATTGTGGCCTTTTATTACAAGTAATTTTTAATTGTATCATGATCTGAAAAGGATGCATTTAAAATTTCTGCTTTTCTGTATTCAGTTGTGAGAATTTTATGCCCTAATACAGGGTCAGTTTTTGTAGTTTTTTATTTCCAGGAAATAAATCCAGGAAGGTATATTCCTTTCTATCCCCAATTGATTTTCTCTACGGGTCAATCATATCTAATTTTTCTAAAATTCTACTCTCCTCTTTAGCTTCTGGATTATTATATAGTTAGATGTATCTAGTTTTGAGAGGGAGAGGCTGAGATACCCCACTAGTAAAGCTTTGTTATCTATTCCTTCTTGTAACTACCTAAAACTTCTCCTCTAAGACTATGTATGCTGTGTTACTTAGTGCATTTATATTCAGTAATGAGATAACCTCTTTGTCTATGGTACCTTTTAACAAAATATATTTTCATTTTTATCTCTTTTAATTAGATCTATTTTTGCTTTTGCTTTATCTGAAATTAGGATTGCTACTGCTGGGTTTTTTTTACTTCATCTGTAGCATAATATACTCTGCTCTAGCCTTTTACCTTTACTCTATGTATATCCCTCTTCTTCATATGCGTTTTTTGTGAACAACATATTGTAGGACTATGGTCCTTAATCCACTCTGCTTTCCACTTCCATTTTATGAAAGAATTCATTACATTCACATTCACAATTTTGGTTGCTCTCTGTATCTTTCTCTCCATTTTCTTTTTACTAATGTTTATGCTTTTCTCTCCCCTTTCTCCCTTTCTCTCCTCACTAGAGTTTTGCTTTCTACCTTCACCTCTCTCAGTCTTCCCTATCTTCTATTTACTCCATCCCTTTCTTTTTCCCTTTCCCTCCTACTTCCTATAGCTTGTTAGATTTCTGTACCTAACTTGTTGTGTTATTCCCTCTTTGAGCCAAAGCTGATGAGAATAAGGTTCAAATAGTGTGCGTCTCCCTCACTTCTTTCCCATTACTTAAACAGGTTTCTGTGTCTTTTCATGTGACGTAATTTCACTTTTCTGTCTCCTCCTTTCCTCTTCTCCCAACACAGTCCTTTTCCACCAATTAGTTATTTTTTATCATCACATCAAAGTCAACTTATACCCACACCCTCTGTCTACATATACCCCTTTTAAGTAGAGTGATAACAATGCAGTCATCAAGTGTTACAAGTGATATCACCCCATGTAGGAATGAAGTTTATCCTTCTTAGTAATATGTTTGTTTTTTCTTGCCTGCTTCCCTTTTTATGCTTCTCTTGAGTCTTATATTTGAAGATCAAATTTTCTGTTAAGCTCTAGTCTTTTCATCAGGAAAGTTTGGAAGTCACCTATTTCATGGAATGTCCATTTGCTCCCCCAAAAGATTATTCTCAATTTTGCTGGGAAGTTAATTTTTGGTTGTAAACTAAGCTCCTTCATCTTATGGAATATTGAATTTCACACCTCCAATTTTTAATGTAGAAACTGCAAGTTCCTACATAATTCTGACTGTGGTTCCACAATATTTAAATTGCTCTTTATGGCTGCTTGCAGCATTTTCTCTTTGACCTGGCAATTGTGGAATTTGGCAACTATATTCCTTGGTGTTTTCAATTTAGGATCTCTTTCAGGAGGTGTTCAGTGGATTCTTTTGAGGAATGTTTTATCTTCTGGTTCTAGGACCTCAGTGCAGTTTTGTTTTTTTTTACGATTTCCTGGAAAAAAAATGTTGTCCAGGCTCTTTTTTAATCATGGTTTTCAGGAAGACCAATAATTTTTAAATTATATATCCTAGACATATTTTCTGTAAGTTATTTTACCAATGAGATCTTTTACATTTTCTTCTATTTTTTCACTCTTTTATATCTGCTTGACTGAATCTCAAGGTTTCATAGAGTCATTAGCTTCTACTTGCCAATTCTACTTTTTAACAAATTGTTTTCTTCTATTAAATTTTATGCCTCCTTTTCCGTTTGGTCCATTTTGCTTTTTAAGAAGTTCTCTTCAGGGAGTTTTTATGCCTTGTTTTCCACTTGGCCACTTCTGCCAGGAATATGTCTTCCAATCTTTAAGAACTTGTTTTCTATAGTCAGTTTTTAACCTTCCTTTTCCAAACTGTTGACTCTTGCATACCTCTCATTTCTTTTCCCAATTTTTCTCCTACCTCTCTTATTTCACTTTTAAAGTCCTATTTGAGCTCTTCCAAGAAGATTTTTTGGGGATTGAGGCCAGTTCAAATGACCCTTTGAGGTTTTATGTGTGGGCATATTGACAATGTTGTTCTCTTCTGAATTTGTGCCTTGATCTTCCTTGTCCCCATAATAAGAATCTATGACTTTTGTCCATTTTGTCTTTTTGCTCATAGTGTTTCTCTAGTACTTGGCTTTTAGAATTGAATTATTCTTCTGGAATGCAGGCGGCACTGACCCAAGCTTCTTGTGCTGAGGGGCAGGGACTCACTCCCTGGTTTTATATGCTGAGGGCTATGGTCCTGGCAGCTGGAGACTGTATGGGTTTGGTATCTCACCTAGTGATAAGGTGGAGTCAGCAAACAATGGAACTCTTGGGGTGAGAGTGGGTAGTCTGGCCCCTGGGGAACATATGCTCACCCAGACCTTGTTCTCATATTTTTACTCCTACTCACCCAGCCTTGCACGTGAATGTTTGGCTGCTGGAGTATTTCTGCCATCATAGAGTTGTGCCTCCTGGAGTTGGCTTCCTGGGATTGTGCTGAAACTGTGAGATTTGGCTGCTGGAGGCCACAGGTACACATGATGGTTCCCAAGCTCATGTCTCCTAGTTCCCCTGATTGTGCTGATGCACTCAGGGGATCTTGGTATTGGAGCTTTCCTGCTCCACCATCCTGGAGTTCAGGATCACCCCCTGGTTTGCTGAGGTGGAGTTTGCCACTTGGGATGTCCTACTGGCTCGCTGGGACACCTCTCAAAATGTGATGGTCTCCTTGCCCAAGAGCAAGAGGGGCCTTTCCTAGGTTCCTGAGCTACATGAGAGCTGCATACTATCTTTCTGCTTCCTCAGCCTTTCCAACGTTTTTACTGGGGTGAAATTTTCTGGGCTTTATGAAGGCAATTTCAGAAGTCGTGTGAGGAAGTGGCCTGTTTCTTACTCTGACATCTTGGTTCCCAAAAGTAGCCAACTTTGTGTTTTCAAGGATAGGACATTGTACTTGGAATAAAGGGTGTGTTTCCAGCTGAGTTTTAAAAGGAATGGGAAAGAAAAAAAAGCCAGACCATGACTGAAAAAGTCTTTCAAGTATAATCATGGGTTGAATTCAATGAGAACAGTCTAGTTTATGTAAAAGGGGGAAAAGATATGGTCATCTGGACAGCCTCTCTTGGTTTTCAAAGAGGGTGAAGATGCAATAGCAAGAAATTTTGTTTCTCTACCACTTTGAGGCAGATAAAAGTGCTTTGCTTTGGGTAACCTCCTAAGGTAGATAGAGAAAATACTATTATCTCCATTGTTTGTATATATGTGCATCTATATTGTATGTAAATATATGTTAGCATGTATGTGTGTATATGTATATATATGTATATGTGTGTCTGCATACAAATACATGTTGCACCTATTTATAAAGAGTACTTTGCATACACACACACACACAAACACACACACATAAACGCAGTCTCACTGACATACACGCTCCTTTTTTTCCTAGATGAAATAAGCAAAATTTATGTTGCTAAGTGACTAGCTCATACTCATCCTTGCAAATACTAGAGGTGTTTCTAACTATTCTTTGAAGAATGGACATAGAGGCCATTAAAAAGGACTATACCATCACATGAACAGGAGAAGTTTAGAGCCCAGGACAGGCACTATTCCTGTGGCTGAGAGCAAAAGACAAGGAAAGGTAAAATCATAGTGAAGTAAATGCTGGAGTTGGAATCAGGAAGAGCTGGGTTGAAATTCTGCCTGAGACTCTTACCACTTCTTTGACCCTGGACAAATTATTTGATCTCTCATGACCTTTGTATAATCTGAAAAATCTGTAAAATGAGGAATTCATCCTCCAAAACACCTTTCAATTAATTATAATATCTTACAGAAGAAAAATTAACAGGGATAAATGAACTAGTTAGTGGAAGAAGAGAGAATGGAGAAGATAAAAGTCAGTGCCTAACCGATTATATTTGTACACTCCATGTTTATTACACTGTTAACATATTATAAGTGCATAATTAAATATCTTTTTCCTTACTTTCTTACTTATGCATCTGTCACAAAAAGCAAGTAATGTTCAATGTTGATTATTGATATTGATCTTTTCAGAGCTGAATATCCCTCATGCAGCCTCACAGTCCTGCAGAATCTTCTTCAGAGCCCTTCTCAGTTTTGAACTACTCAGGATCAGGAAGGCAGGATGGGTGGAGATGCCAGCATAGAGCACTACCTCCCTTACCCAGAACTGAGAGCTGTGAGGTGAAAATGTTTTTGTGAGGAAAATAATCAGAAGCAGAACATGTGATGTATAGAGGATGAGAAAGAAGAAAAGTGACTTCAGGGTTGTCATATGGACCTGCATACCTGGGTCCTGAGGACCAGCAGTATGACGTTGCATGTTGTCCAGGTGTCGACACAGGGAAGAAATAAGCAAGATGATGGAGACTAGGAAGAAGAAGAAAGCAATTAGCAAAATAAACAATTGGAAAGGCATTAAAAAATGCCACTGTAATTCATGTTTCATATGCAAAATGGTATTTTCTGAGTAATTCCCAGTGACTGAAAGTTGCAAAAAATTATAGACCTTTACAAAAGATGAAATGTATATCAAAGTGGTTATCAGTAAGGATAACAACAGTAGCCAGGGAATGAATCGGGAAATTCTCCACTTCAGCCAGAGGAAGATTGGGTGAGTGAAGGAAGAAATTTTCACACAGTAGAAAACAGCAAGCCAGGTGGTGAACCAGAAGGTGGCTGAGTTAATAAAAGTCCAGAAAATGCATACGTATAGACTTCTATTACTTGAGGGAAAATATGTAAAGAAGTTGCTAACAACTGCAACACAGTGTAGGAAGAAGCGGGAGATGCCCAGGGTGGCCAGGATCATGTCACCAGGAAGCAGGGTCCAACATCGTACCCACTCCCTCCCCAGAACTATGATGATGAAACCATTTTCTACAATTCCTGCCATAGACTCCAGGAGAAATAAGATCATAAAGAAGAGAATGAGTAGGCTGGGCATTATTTCTCCGTTGAGCATCTGCTGAGACTCAGATGTTCCAGGATACCTTACCCAGAAGAGATTTGATAAACTCTCCAAGGATTCAACAACTCTCTTTGCTCTATGCAGAAGCCCAGCTGGAAGAAAAAGAAGACAAGCAGGAAGGCATGCTGTGTGCCTAATGTGAATTAGAAAGAATCCTACCACTTTTATGGATGCAAATCTGACTTAGATCACTCACTGAACCCAGTCTCTATTTGCTTACCCTAGATTTGTCTGTCCCTGACCAGAGCCAGGGACAAGAATGTATTTGTATATAGGCTAGTAATCCTGAAACTTTTCATGGACCCCAAAAAATATATATACATATATAAGTGTGTGTGTGTGTGTGCGTGTGTTCCCTATCCATCCTGCTTTCCTCCCTTAAGTCTAGCTATAAGGCTTTCCCAGAACTTTCCCCTCTCCTATGCTTGGAGTGATGCTCTTACCTACTGCCTTCCCCCACCTGCACAATTAAACCTCCTACTGTCTATAATGTAAACACTTAGTTATCTATTCATTCCCTGGATTCACACATAGATGGTGCTCTCTGTGATTACTGTGTCTATTCCTACTTTTTTAGGTGTCAGGTTAACATTGAACCACTTACTGCAAATTTTTGTGCCCCACCTTTCAACCAGTTCAGAATTTCCCTAATTGCACAATTATTCCACCCACATCCCTCCATCTTTTCCACAAAAATAGTATTAACACCTGAGCATTAATTTCTTCCTGATTCCAGGTAGTAGCAGGGCCCTGAAGTGATGAAAAACAGGACAGGAGAGTTTCTGTGGAATGAAAAGAGATAGGATAGGTTTTTATTCAGACAAAAAATATCCCATGAGGTTAAGTACATGAGTAAGGAGAGGAGGCACTCTGAGAAGTGGGGGATTGGTAATTGTGAAGTTTTTGAGTAACTGAAAGTGAAAAGGGAGGAAGAATGTCATGAAATGAAGGCACAGACTTCCCCTACTTCATTTTACTCAGGGCCAACCCTAATCTATAAGCAAAATGAGGAGAAATGCAATTACAATGGAAGCATACTGGATGTGAAATCAGAAGAATGGGATTCAAATTCTGGCTCTGCCAATATCTGCTTCTTAGCATCTCTGGACCTCAGTTTTCTCACCTGTCCAATGAGGGAGTTGAACTATCTGATCTCTGAGGGCCCTTCCATCTTTAAATGAATGGTTTTGTACCATTAGGGTTCTATGATAATAGTTCAGAACAGCCAATTCATGAATTTGGAGAAGGAATGGATAGGGCAGGAGATGGCCTGGTATGACAGGAGTAGTGAAAAAACATCAAGAGAACAAAGTGGAAGAGGGTCCATTAGCACAAACAGCCCATTCTTTATCTACCAATGAAAGAAAGTTTAGGGAGGACATGGAACAAATTTTTAAAAACAGGAACAAATTGGAACTAAGGAGAAGGAGACCAATGGGACTAATTGTGTCTCTACTCATATATACGTGTCTTGAAAGCTAAGCCAGGTTCTATGCATATTGTGGGTCAGTATTCAGTAAGCATCACATCTCATGACATTACCAACCAACAAGAGATTATGTTCATCCAAAGCAAAGGAAATTTAATCAGATAGTACAGCAAAACAAGTGACAAGAAAATTTCTCATGCACACAGGGCCGCCATATCTCCACTAACAGAAAGGATACACAAAATGCATCACCAGGGCAATACACATTTCTAACATGCTTCTTCCTCCACCGAGGAACCAATATCCTTTGGTGATATCATCAGGGGACCTACTTCCTCCACTGAACTGAAGTTGTGAATCTATTATTAGTTCCATCTTGATCCCTGCTAAGGGGTTCTACTGAATTGCTGCCCCTAAGTTGACATCTAATGGTGTTCAGCTTCTTTTCCCTAATTCTTCAATTCAGGGCTTCTTAAACTTTTTCCCCTCATGTTCCATTTTGCTTGAGAAGTCTTTAATAATTTATTTTAAAATTTTTTTAATAAGTTGGATTTTGAGTGGAATGGAATGTCCTAATAAAAACCATAATATGGGGTTGATTCAAGGGAGAGGAGGCATGATACTCAGTGCCTCATTAGTAAAAAATAATTTGGTTTTAGTGATGGAAAAATCCTTTTACTTTTATGTGGACATTATAAGGGGTCTTAAGCTAAATGCATCCAGAGGAGAGCAGCCAGGATGGTGAAGGAACTGAGGTTGATGCCATGATTATTTGATATTTAGCTTATAAAACAGAAAGCTTGAGAGAGACATGAGAGGTAACTACAAGCATTTATTAATAACCCACTGTGTAGCAGTCACTATGCTAAGTGCTGAGGACACAAAGGAAGACAAAGGATAGTTCCTGACCTCAAAAATCTCATATTCTTATGGGGAAATAATAAGCATACAACTATATAGAAAAAAGATGGAAACAGGATAAATTCACACACTTGAATGTAACTATCTTGAAGTGAATGAATTTCATTCACTATGTCACATAGAGGAGGAATTATATTAGTTCCTCTCAACCCAGAGAGCAGAATATTAGAGAGGGAGGAATTGGCCAAAAATACAAATTCAAGCTCAAAGTAAAGATAAATTTCCTAACAATTTTGTTTCTGTTATTGTTCAGTTGTGGTGTCCAACTCTTTATGACCTTATGGACCACAGCACCCCAATTCTGTCAATTCAGTTTTCTTGGCAAAATAGTGGGATGATTTGCAATTTCCTTCTCTAGTTAATTAAGACAAGCAGAGGTTAAATGACTTGCCTATACCCACACAATTAGTAAGTGTCTGAGGTCAGATCTGTACTCAGGTTTTTATGGTTCCAGGCTCAGCATTCTATTGACTGAGCCACTGAGCTGCCTCTTCCTAATATTTAGACCTGTTCAAAAACAGAATGGACAACCAGAGGAGGTGATAAGATCTCCCTCACTGGAAGTATGCAAACAAAATCTAGATGATCATTTATCAGACAGGTTGTAGAGGGGTTTCTTGTAGAAGCATGGGCTGGACTAGATGGCCTCTGAGATCTCGTCAAACTCTAAGATTCTGGGATTCTATTTCAGGCTCCAAGAGAAACCACAGGCTAGACAAGCAATAGAAACAGCATTCCCTGTTGTCCAGTGTGATATATCCATACTTACATGCAAAACATCTGCACACCAACTGGCTAGAGATAAGTGTATTTTTCCTTTTTTATCTGCATATCTAGGTAAAAGAGAGATGAAAAAGAGAGGTCATTTTACTCGCCATTTGGAGATGCAACTACCCCTTTTTTAGGGTTCCTACAGCTCCTTTGTCCAATCTTCATTCACCTGCTAGCATTTGCTTAATCCTTACTGGAGTTATGGACAGTGGCTCTCCAGAATATGGAGCACCAGGAGACTAAAAATACTATGACACTACTATGTATGGTCACCAAATAGCCTGAGAACAGAGTTAACGGACACTGCTTTTCTTCAATGCCTGCGTCCTCATTTGACAATGGGTATTTCCTGGACACTCTGTTGTACCCAAAACCAAATCCCAGGTCACTGCACACCACCTGATTTGTGGCCCACCATTAAGTCCTTTTATATTTCTATCCTACATTTTGTTATAGCTTGAAAATTGCTTAAGGCATGTCTGGGCATATTGCTCAAGGCATAGTTCCCTGACCCCTCCTTCCCTAATCAGCATTTTATATATTCTCTTTGAATTATTATTGTGTTTAAGATTCATTATGGTTCAAGGATCTTATCTAGGAACCACCCTGTCCTGTCCTGCTGACCAAGCAGGGCCCCTACCTTCTTAGCCCAGAATGTGACCCTAACCTGTTCTGGGTAATTCCAGTCTCCTTTATCCCATGACCCTCCACCCTGCTCTGGAAAGTGCTGACTATTCCCCTCTACCCTGTGCTCTCCACCCTGTTCTATGATGGACCCCCATGTCATAGGAATGTTGCACCCTTGTACCCTTGTGCCATATTCCCAAATTAGCCCTGAGCTATAGATCTAACCAATGACTGTTCTTTGTTTCTGTACATCATGGCTTCTGCTAGCTTCCCTCCTTGATTGTTATTTTTGTGGTTTTTAGCCTATATAATCAAGTCTGTACTCCACTGGATTACTGTCATTCTGAGTGAAAACACTCTGGTAGTCACATGCTTAATTAATAAATCCAAACCTAAATTTATCTTGAAACCAGGTCTCTGCTCACTCCAATTCTCTGCACAACATTTTAGCAGGCTCCAGCCAGATCTGGGGGTCCTAGAAAGCCCCTCTGGGGCCCTAGACCACCCCTTTCGAGACCTGGGTTTTACTAGGTACACAGCCTCAACAGGTAGGCATCTTGGATCATCTTCCCTCCAGGAGCTGGCACCTGGATTCTTCCCAGGACTCTGGAGTTCAGAAGGTCTAGGACTAGCCTGCCTATCTGATGTTGTCTTGTCTTTATTTGGCCCATAGTGGATCTCTAAAATCCTCCTGATGTGATTCTTTTTCTTTGTATTCATTCCATGCCTGAGGAGGTATTTCCCTTTTTATTTTGCTTGTTCCTTTCTGTGGTTTCATTTTCTGTTGCCTCAGTTTCCTGTTATCTGAAGGGGTAAGGGGTTAGACATAGCAGAATGTTTTTCCCATTTGGGAATTGTGTCTAAATCCAAGTCAGCGTCTCAATCCTTTTGGGTTTAAACATACCTACCCCTGGGGGGAACTCCAAGATATTGGGCTTCTGTGGGGCTTTGTCCCAAATTTGGGTGTAAATTTTGGGGGAATCCCCCTTGTGGTGTCCTCCCTCTGCAAAGCAGGTGTAAAATCCAAGTTAGTGTCCCATCCTCTGGAGATCAGGTCCCTCTGCTTTTGTCTATTCTAGCCTGAAGATTGCTTTGTTCCTGTTTTTCTTCCCTCCTCAGCACAGGGCAAAAAGTATATGGAAAGAAGGGTCATTTGTGCTCTTCTCCAATTCCTTTTTGCTCTTTTTATTATCTGTCTTGGATTGGCAGTCTTCTATTATTTTATAATGTATTGCCTTCTTCCTCATAATTTGACTTGCTTCTGTTGTGCTGCTTAAGTGTTATAATAGTGATTAAGTAAGTTCTCCTTACATACCTATTCTCTGCCTTTGATTGTGTCTGTATTTCCTTGAATATATCTGTGTTTTTCTGTCTGTGACACTTCCTTTTTCTCTCTTCCCCTTCACCCAGTGAATGGGGCTGAGAGAAACAGAAAGTTAAAATATTTGCTAGTTTAATTAGCAGTGTAAAAACTTTCTCTTTCTCCTATGTTCTAAGTCCTGGCCAGATTGGGAGCCTGGAAGGAGAAACAGATAAGGAACAGGCTGAGGCTGACTAGCTTGCCTCACCCAAAGGAAAAGTTTTTGTTTAATGAAATGTGGTTCTTTCGAAATATAAATTGTTAGGCATTTAACTCCCTCTGATTTAAAAGGTGCATAGAGTAGCATGAAAATTGGGTGTGATTAATTTGGAATGTAAAGGGATGTAGGCAGTCTAAGGAATGGGTTTGAAAGATTGGGAAAGAGAAATAAGGACCTGGGTGAAAGTGTGAAAGTTGGAAAAGCTTAAAAATAGATGGGGGTGGGCTGGGAAATTTCCCCCACTCTGGGGCATTCTGTGTTGCATCAGATGGATTAAGCATGTTGAGAGGGTTTGAGGAAGTTTTAGGATGTTAAGAAAGAGGTTGACATTGGACAGTTAGTGTTAGGTTAATTTGAGATTGGCACCTATTATGGCAAAGAATAGATTAATTAGTCAGAACCAAAGAAAGCAGTTAGCAATTTGGCCCAGCATATTTTAAATTACATGATTATAATAAGAAAATGGGAAAATTAAAATGTTGGAAATATAGATAGATATTTGTAAATGATATTTTCATTTGGCAAAAAGTATTAAAATCTAAACATTTATGGTGTCATTTGACCTTAGGGAATTGATTCATTGTATAAATTTCCCCTAAAATGTATAGTAAGCTAAAGTGTATTTGTGTTTTTGCAAAACATAGAATAATTGGGCATTTCAAAGTGATACAAAATTTGGTATTGATGCAATTAACTGAATTAATTATTGATATTCCATTAGAGATATTTTTAGTTGAGGGAAAAACAAATTTGTTGAGGGCTTGTCGTTGCGAGAACAAAAGCCTCTTTTATGAGTAGGAATTACAGAAGTTGCTCAACCAATGTAAAATCAGAAACCTATTTTAGGTTGATTATTGTAGATTGTTACTTAAAGATTTGTTGGGATTATTAATTGATGATTTCTTTGAGTCTAACTCCAAGTATAAATAATAAGTTCCCTTATTATTTCTCTGTCCCAATTCTTGGTGACAAGCTTCAATAATCAAAAGGTTTTAGAATTCATTAGAGGTGTCCCTGTATAAATCTGGGTCTTAGCAACCTGGCAGCTGCTACTGCAGCCCATGCTGTGCTGCTGCCCTCTCTGACACTGCCCCTCTCCTTGTCACAGCTTCCCTCTTTCTCCCTCACTGTCCCCTTCTCGATCTTGGATGATTCCTTTCTGGCTAAGAGAGGGGGAAGGAAGGGTGGGCAGATTTCATGGGATGAGCAGACTTCATCAGAACACACATCACAGACCTTAGGGACAGGTTAAGGGACAGGTATTATACCTCCCCCCCCCCACCATCTAGATAACATTCTGGCGAGTGCAGTCACCAGAAGCTCATGGGGAACTCAGCCTGGGGAACGCTGAGAAGTAGATTTTACTGAATTAAAAACACAAGCCACTGGCTATAAATCTTTCAGTTAAGTCTTTCAGTGTGTGTAGATATTTTCTCCAGAAAGGAAACAGCTCTGGTGGTTGTTACTTTACAAACACATGAGAACTGGGTCACTCTATGACCTGTAGGGCATTTTACTAATACTTCCATTATTAAGTCCCTACAAGGCCCCCAACATGCAGTTAGTCAGAGAGGCCTGCCGGTCCTAATATCTGAGCTGTTCTATCACTTCCTGCCTAGGGGATTCCATTCTGATTCAGAAACATACAGCTTCTGGTCTTGAGCCTAAGTGAAAAGGCCTTTATACTGTCTTCCTGACCACCCCATTTGCAGTGAAAGCAGCTCGTTCCAGCCCAGCTACACTACAACTGAGGGAAAGGAGCTCCACCCCTAGAACAGAAAACAGAGACCCTCAAGGACCCTAAAAACCTAAGACTGTTCATGGCATCTCCCTCTCATTCAGCCTTGTCCTGTGAACTGCCACCCTCCAATTCCCCATTGGGAGGTCACCTTAGAAGATGGACAATCCTGGACTTTTTAAGGATTCTTCCCATATGTTCCTCTCCCTACAAACCCTCTTCCCAGTTTGAGACATTGATTCCTGGGTTTCTGTTTGCTGCCTTTACTAGTTTTTGTGTTTCACCTTTTAGCTTGTATTTACTTAGAATCTATATTTAATTGTTTTTCAGGATAATGATGACGTATTCTAGGATCTACTTGTGATCTATTGTATTTATGCCCCATTAATGGAAACTAGCCCAGACCTTAAATGTAACAAGTTGTTCGGTTTTCGGGGAACACAGCTTGCTTGTTGGCTGTTACTTCTGTCATACTGTTAACTGTGAAGAAGCCCCCATATCCATAATCTCATGCCTTCCTGACCATTGACCTTGTGTTTGAGGGTAAGTCAATGGATCAACACTGTCATGAAAAGAAGTGAGGAATGTTGTATCCACACCAAATCTCTGGTAACTGCACACCACCTGATTTGTGGCCCACCACAAAGCCCTTTTTATGTTTCTAGCCTACATTTTGTTATAGCTCGAAAATTGCTTAAGACATGTCTGGGCATATTCCTCAAGGTGTAGTTCTCTGACCCCTCCTTCCCTAATCAACATTTTATATATTCTCTTTGAATTATTATATCATATAAGGTTGATTATGGTACAAGGATCTTATCTAGGGATCACCCTGTACTGTCCTGCTGACCAAGCAGGGCCCCCACCCTCTTTGCCTAGAACATGACCCTAGCCTGTTCCGGGGAATTCCAGTCCCCTTTACCCCATGACCCTCCACCCTGCTCTGGAAAGTGCTGACTATGCCCCTCAACCCTGTGCCCTCCACCCTGTTCTATGAGGGACCCAAATGTCATAGGAATGTTGCACCCTTGTACCCTTGTGCCATATTCCCAAATTAGCCCTGAGCTATAGATCTAACCAATGACTATTCTTTGCTTCTGTATGTCATGGCTTCTGCTAGCTCCCCTCCCTGATAGTTGTTTTTGTGATTTTAGCCTATATAATCAAGTCTGTACCCCATTGGATTACTGCCAATCTGAGTGAAAACACTGGCAGTCACACGCATAATTAATAAATCCACACCTCAATTGATCTTGAACCTAGGTCTCTGCTCACTCCTTTCTCTGCAAAACACATCTAGTTCAAGAGTTTAGCTTTCCAGTCAAAAATGGAGATTTATAAAACAGTTCCAGCTCTGAACGTTACTTCTCAGGACTATGACCTATCCTGGTAAGAGAAACTTCCTGAGCAGTGTACTTCTTGAAGAAAGAATAAGATTATCCATTTATCCTCTGCCCCCAGATAGAGCTAAAGCCAAAAAATGAGGAGAACAAAAAATTGTCTGGACATGGACCCTCCAAGTAGATGTAGTAGTAAAGGAATTATCTGTCCAAAATATCTTTAACTTCCAGGGAAATAAGAATGGTGGAACAGCAATAAAACTTTTCTGGAGTCATTATAGGACTCTCTGGCAGAGGACTCACTAGCATATCAGGGGCTGCCCTGATGATAACCTCATGTTCAACTTACCTTGTAGGAAAATCCAAAGCACAGAGTAATTCTGAGTCAGTCTACAAGAAACTGGAGAAAAGCAGAAACCCCTGGAGAATAAAGAGAATTGTATATATTGTTGATGAGTCACTGAGAATCCCTTTGTGACTTCTACATTTGAATTCCTTCGAGGACCCTGTAGCTTCTGCATTTTCAGTAGGGGAAAAGATAGGCAGTCTTGTACTTGAAACTGAATGTTACTTTGAGTAGTTATCCAAGAGCTAGTTTAACCCAAATTTATAGAAATCTACACATAAGTTACATACAAACTATACTTGGAAATTTCCCATAGTAAATTCTATGTGGAAATAATAATTAATGAAATAATAACTCTGGAGTTCAAGATCAATCTTGCTCTACTTGCCCCAGAGTAAAGGGGCTTCTAGGCCACAGATTACAGTATAGTTATGTACTCCTGAGTAGTAAGGAGAGACAATCTGAGCAACCTAAGCCAGACTCACAAGTATAACATATAGTCAGCCTCAAGCCCTCCATTTCTACCTGGGTAAAAGGTATATTGCTGTTCCTCTTTCCCCTAATTCCACTTCAGGTTTAGTCCCAGCTCTGACATTCATCACATTCTGAACTCTAACAGTTAGTTATACTCATTGTTATCGCTGTTCAGTTTTATTCAATAAGCACTTATTAAGCATTTACTTTGAGCTAAGGCCAATGCTAGTTACTGAGGATACTGAAAGAAATTCACCTTATACTCTGCTTCTGAAACACCATCAAGTATTTTTCAAAGTATACTCTGTGGGGAGGGCATTTACACCAGTCCAAAGGACTCAAAAGAGGCTTCTTACGTTTCCTCTTCCTTGAATGAAACTCGAATCCCATTGGAGATATGAACATATACTTACAAATATAATTTAACAATATAAGACAGAGTATTTTAAGTGCAAGTAAATGGTATAGGGAATAAGTCCTACAGGAGATCCCAGGAGTGAATAATCACTGAAAACTAGGGAAGTCGGGAAAGTTTTCATAGAGAAGATGGGACTTAACATTTTTCCTTGAAGAAAAAGGAGAAATTAGCAAAGTTGAAAGAAGAGAGAAGGGCATGCCAGGCAAAAGGGACAACTGGATGGAGGCTACCACGTTCAAGGAACTCTACTTTCTTATAGAGTAGGAATTTCTGACCACTATTTTAGGGAATAATTTGTAGAAGGAGAGA
Source organism: Pseudocheirus occidentalis (assembly GCA_028646575.1). Lineage (NCBI taxonomy): Eukaryota > Metazoa > Chordata > Mammalia > Diprotodontia > Pseudocheiridae > Pseudocheirus > Pseudocheirus occidentalis. The sequence goes on from CM053597.1 coordinate 80,331,185, forward strand.
TAAGGTTGAAGAAGTTGGGAGGGACCAAATTATGGAAGGCATTAAATGGTAAGCTAAGGTGTTTAGATTTTATCGTATAGGAAATAGAAAGTCATCATAGGTTAGCCGGAATGGAATGAAAAGGGCTTTATCCCAATAAGCCAACATTCAGTGGGGCATACTACCTCCTGAGAAAGAGTTCTTCCCCTTCATTCTCCCCATTCCCCAAATCCCCTTGAAGTCTTCTGCATTCCCATGGATCTAGGGACACCCCCAGGTCACGAGTACCCCTGTTTTATTACCATGGCTCACGTTTTCCCTTGTGCAGCTTCTCTTACAAATTCTCCTAGGCTGTGCCAGACTCTCTGAAAAACAGGCTTCCCCCTCTCCCTGCACAACAGCTTCCAAGACTGGATTATCCTGTGCACTTCCTGCACCTTCCTTGTGATTGTTTTTGTCCAGACGGTGGGAAACTTAGTTGTGGCACTAAAAGCTATTAAATTTTTAAGGTTATCTGACCCACAGATTGTACAATGGGTACTAGGAAAACAAGAACTCATTGTCAAATTTTGTACTGTGCCTGGTAAGCATAAGAATCACAGTATACTGTTATATATCAATTGCTGGACTCTTTGTACATTTCTTGCTCTTCCTTTTCACGTTTGAGTAACTGCAATAAAGTGTGTCAGGCCCAGGCATATTCATGGGGATTATTGGAAGTGGTAACTCAGAGAAGAAAAGAAGGAGCCTCAGGGGAAGAAGAGAAGGACTCAAGAGGATTTTTCTTTCTGTAGAACCATGGAAAAAATGGGAAAAGGGAGTTATATACATTCCTTTTGCTTGTAGATGTAGAAAGATAAAGGTAGATGTGGAGATGAAGATGATAATGGGTATGTATATAAATATAGATGCAGATATAGGTACAGGTATAGATATAGATACTGATACTGGTATGTGTACAGGTATAGATTTAGATATAGATACAGATATAGATGTAGTATAAGTATAATGGGAGGAAGAAAGAGAGGGAAGGATGTAGATAGAGGGAAGGAGAGAGAGAGTTGTCTTTGGAACAAACTGTGATTCATTTTTTTCTGCTGTTTTCCTCCTTATAAATAATAATAATATCATTAATAATTAAATACCATAAAATACCATCATAATAGAATACCATAAATACCATGGGTGCAATTAAATATTTAGTCTCTCAGCAATGGGGATACAATGCGTACATTTCTGTACCTTTCCTTGGTAGGGACTGCGAGCTAGAAGATTCAGAAAAAATGATCCAGAATATACCTGGGGTCTTGATGTTAAGGTCATCAGGATCATCAGCATTCATAACAAAGTACTTACTACATAAGTTAATTACCATACAGACAAAAGATAGCCTCTGCCTTCTAGTTGTTTGCAATCTCATCAGGAAGAGAACATTTCCAAACAGATGTAAAGAAAAAAAAAACCCAGAAAACAACAACACAGTCTTCTCTCCTTCTTGGCCCTGTGCCTATAGTGCACCCCATACAAATGTTGACTAGACTTCTTCAGTGATTGCTTCATTACAAACAATGAGGATTACCTAGCATGTAGTCACCATGCCTAAAAGGAGAGTGCTTTGAAAAACATGTATGCGTGTGTGAGTGTGTATGTGTAAACATGTATCTATTGTGTATATATGGAAAATACACAAAAACTCTTTTCCCTTCAAATATATTTCATTCATTTTTTTATCATGACTGCTCTTTTTACCTTAATCATATTCAGTGTTAACTAAAAGAAAAACCATAAAGCCATATTCCTCAAGCTAGATTTAGAGGGGAGATTGTCTACATCGATCACAATCATTTATTTATTGACTACCAGCGATGTACCAGGCACCGTACTAAGCTCTGACCTCAGACCCATCTGAGAACTAGACATAGATAGAGATAAACTGGGTGTGTAGAATATACTTGTACTTAGCTGGGCAGGGATTTTCTTCAGCTGTCCAAGAACCATCCCTGCTCCTGGTTCAGGCCTTTCCTCTAAGCCTCTCAAGGGATTTTTATTTCTGCTTTTCACTTCATAACTCTTGTCTCCTTTTTATTACTCTTCTTGTCTCCTTCCTCTTTTCCTCTGCATCAGACCTACCACTCACTGAATAACTGCTTTACATTGGGCAAGACATTTAGCCCTGTAGAGTCATTTTTCCCCTGCTGGTAATACTAAACGATATCTGGGCTTCCCCCTACGTCTGTGATTTTATTCCTATTTTTACTATTTCAAATATTTGGATTCCCTCACTATATGGTCATAAAATGAGGTTGACCAATATCTTCAAGGTAATAAACTAACAGATTTTTTTTTCAGAAAAGGAGAAAGGAGGAGAAAATTGAGATAAGGATATTTATTTTCTATGTCCATCTCTTATTTGTCCAAACCTAAGGTAAATATTTTCTTCTTCTATAAGGCATCTTTGTGGGGCAGGTAGGTGGTGCAGTGAATAGAAGACCGGCCCTGGAGTCAGGAGGACCCGAGTTCAAATCCAGCCTCAGGCACTTAACACAAAAACTAGCTGTGTGACCTTGGGCAATTCACTTAACCACAATTGCCCTCCAAAAAGAAAAAAAAAAGAATTGTTATAAGGCATTTTTGTTTCATGGCATTCCCATAAAAGGAAATAGCAATCTTTCCAATACTGATATATTACCCGTGTTGCTATATGGTGATGGAATACCATGGTCTCTGAAAATTAAAAATGAGTGTAATGCAGTGCACAGCAAAACACTAAATGACTATGATCAAGTTTCAACATAGAATCAATGAGAAATTGAAAAAAAGGAACAGGAGTAAAGGACAGGACCGAGGAATTGCATGTCAGGAGGAGAAGAGAGGCCAGTGACACATGTGTTGCAGACACGGCTCTAAAGCCAGCACTCTCCTGACACAAGTTCAGTGTCGGGACAAAATGAAGCACTCATGAGTCACTGAACATTTGATAAAGGAGAAGCTTTACTTGTTCTAACAGAGTAAGAATATACAACACGGACGTCAGCTTCTGGACATGCTCCACCTCATCTCCATCTGGAAAATTCGTCTTGTCAATAAATCATGCGGTTATGGTGACTCACTGGTCTCAAGCATCCACCAAGCCTGAGAGGCTCTCATTCACACGGGCTGCGACCTTTTCATGCCACCAGAACAGAAAGCTACGTCAAGGAAACTACAATTGATCAGGCTTCAAAGGACAATAGGGAATTACTGGAAGCTGTCATTAAAATTCTGGTCCTATCATAACATCATAAAAGAAAAGTATAGAATATAGACTGGTAGAATACTGCAAGCTCTCTTCAAGATTTTGGGAGAAGGTGAAGACTAGCTTCCTTCATCACACTGGGTATACCTCCTACAAAGAACCTAAGAAAGTACATTGACAATATCACAGGAGATACATAGGCATGCATAAAATATGACCTGCAACAATGAATGTAACTCACAAATGGATAAGACCACGTAACTCTTTGAGTATTTATAAACCATACGGACATTATTATATTCAAGGAACAATAACAGATAAATTTAAACAGGTAAATAAATGCTCAGTAACTAATATGACACCAAGTTGGGCACTGTGACCAGTGCCTTAGACTGCTTCATAGTAAGGTTCATGCTCTATCTGCTATCAAATCCTTTCCACACATGTGATATGAACCACCCAAGAGCAGAAGTTACCAAGGATCATCCCAACTCCTTGGGTTTCTCTCAGGCCTTTAAGGAGTCAGCTATCACCCTGCTCTGGATGCTACCCCTTTGTGGGAGATCTCCCAGATTCACATTAGTTTATAATTTGTCATGAGGATTATACAATTGGGTAAATAAATGCAAGTTCTCATGCTGCTAGATTCTCAAGGCATAGTGGTTTACTTATATTTGTAATCAGACTATTTGAAATAAATGAAAAAATATAACACTGATATATTCAATAGGAATGTTCCTTAACTGCCACATCTCCATTATCTCCCCTCCCCCCAACCCTCAGCTAGGCCACAAGCCAGAAGTTCAGTTCAACTGAGTCACTCCCCACCAGGAGCTGACAATGATATTTGTCCTTGGTTTCACTCACAGTGACCATTTCTTATGCAGATCAGTGTTCAGGCCTCTGAAAGCTCCTCACTCAATGAATGGGAGTTGGGGAGAAGGATTGTGCATAAATGATATCTATTTTATGTCTCAGTTCCAGACAGCATCTGCTCTACTTCCTAATTATTGGTCCATTGAACTTATTAATGTTTCTGATCCTCTCAAACCAAGCAAATGAGAGGAGGAAATTTCTACCATGAACTTGGTATCAAAGTCTTGCCCAGAAAGCTTCAGAAGGAGGGTGCCAGGAACTTTTGGGAGACAAGACGGCAGAGTGAGCAATAAGCAGTTCTTAGTCTCCCTTACTGATATCTAAAAACCCAGAAAATGTCACCCTCTGGGGGAAAAAAAATCCAGAATAGAGGAATGAGCAAAAATACAGGAGGCAGCAGCCTATTAGCCCTGGAGGTTTGAGGGATTAACTGGAAAGCTCCCTCTTACTCTGGAGGAAGAAGAACAGTACAGGATGGGAGGTATCCCAGTAAACCAATGGCAAGTCCCACCTCAGTAAACCAGTGGGAGATTCGGAGCACCAGAGCAGGCAAGCTCTGCCACCAGGTACTCCACCCTACTCTTGAGTACCTTAGAACAGCCAACACAACTGACACACTGCAACTCAGAGAATCATTACCTGCACCAGGGACCTGGCATCTTCCAGTAGCTAAACCTTACAATGCTTCAGCAAAGGTTAAGGAAGCAGGCATCCTTCAGATGCCAGATGTCCATGTACATCACAAGAACTTCAGTGTAGTCCTGAGGAAATGCAGAAAAACCTCACCTGGACTCAGCATACATCAGCCTCCAAAACAAGGACAACAGCTCAGCACCAGGTTAGCTGCCAGACTGCTACAACCTCAAGCTGCCAGCACCTGAGGCCCCAGCACACAAAGCCAGGAACCAGGTACCCAGGCCCCAGCATAAGAAGCCTGGAACTGTGCCCCCTGTGCTCCAGCAGGAGAATTCAACTTTAAAATCCAGGAAATTCACAAACATCATGAAAAAAATCAGAAATGGACAATGACCATAGATTCTTATAGGGGCAAGGAAGATCAAGTCACAAATTCAGAAGAGTACAGCATTGCCAACATACCCACATCCAAAACCTCAAAAGGGAATGTGAACTGTTCTCAAGCCAAAAAAACCTTCTTTGAAGAGCTCAAGAAGGATTTTAAAAGAGAAGTAGAAGAAAAATTGGGGATAAATGAAAGGTATGTAAGAGTCAACAGTTTGGAAAAAGAAGGACAAAAATTAACTGTAGAAAACAATTTCTTAAAACATACAATTTGTCAAATGGAGAAAAAACTGAAGAAAGCAACTCCTTAAAAAGAGTTAACCAAATGGGGAAAAGAAACAAAAACTCACTGAATGGAAGAATTCCTTAGATGAATTATTCAAATTTAAAAGGTGATACAAAAGCTAACTGAAGAAAACAATTCATTAAAAATTAGAATTGGGAAGTTCATGACTCTATGAAACATCTAGAATCAGTCAAACAAAATCAAAGGAATGAAAAAAATAGAAGAAAAAGTAAAATACATCATTGGAAAAATAACTGACTTGTAAAATGTATCCAGGAGAGAAAATTTAATAATTATTGTTCTTTCTGAAAGCCATGATGAAAAAAAAAGATCTGGACAGCATCTTTCAGGAAATCATGAAGGAAGATTGCCCTGAGGTCCTAGAACCAGAGGGTGAACTAGTCATCAAAAATCCACTGATCACCTCCTGAAAGACATCCTAAATTGAAAACACCAAGGAATCTTTTTATATTTAAAAAAATTTTTTTGCTCTTTGGAGGGCAATTGGGGTTAAGTGATTTGCCCAAAGTCACATGGCTAGTGTGTCAAGTGTTTGAGTTCAGATTTGAACCCAGGTCCTCCTGATTCCAGGGCTGGTGCTCTATTCACTGTGCCACCTAGCTTCCCCAATACCAAGGAATCTTGTAGCCAAATTTAAAAGTTACCAGGTCAAAGAAAAAATACTACAAGCAGCCAGAAAGAAACAATTCAAATATTGTAGAACCAAAGTCATAATCATGCAGGACCTTACAGTTCCTACATAAAAGATTGGGGGTGAGGGCAGAGTCAAGATGGCAATGTAGAAGCAGCAAAACTCTTCAGCTCTTCTCATAGCCTCCTCAAATACCTATAGAATATGACTCTAAACAAATTTTAAAGTTCCAGAACTCACAAAGCAACAGAATGACAAAGCTCCTGCTGAAGGCAGCCTGGCAGGCAGATGGGAAGGGGTTCATCACAGCTCACTGGAAGCCCAGACCAACACAGCATGAACCCACAGCTGGAGCCCTGGGGCCACCAGAACAGACTGTGACTGGAGCACAAATCACTGGCAGCTGTGGTGTTTTCAAGAATTACCAACCCATAAGAAACAAGGACTAAGTGAAAGGTCAGTGGAACTCAAATAAATTTGGGGGAGAAAGCCTGGTCAACTGCCTCAGGGCTAGAAGCAGCAGAAGCAGTGACCATGCATCTGCCTACACTTGGCTGCTTCAGAAACTCCCAGCCTGCATATTGCAGGGGGGCCAAGCAATCATTCAGAGGCTAAGTGCTCTTGCTGTCTAGATAGAAATTGTGGTCTTCAGTGGTGATCCTGAGGTGCATTTTCAGTGAGCCAAAGTTGGTGGGGGCTGCATAAAAGGTGGCCTCCTAGTAGCTCAGGCAGCTGCAAAAATCCCAGTGATTTGGGACAAAGCTCTTCCCTCTGAAAGCAGAGTTCTACCAAACCTAAAAGTCAAATAATGGACAGGCAACACAAGCAGTCAAAGGAAGCAAAGGAAGCAAAGCAAGCCCAGCAATGCAACCGTAGAGTACTTTTGGGGTGACAAAGAGTATCAAAGCATGGAATGGGAGGAAAACAACACAGTCAGAACTCCTGCACAAAATGCTTTCAAGAAAAATGTAGACTGCTTACAAACCACAGAACAGCTTAAGAAGGATTTTGAAAACCAAATAAGAGAAGTGGAGGAAAAATTGGGAAGAGAAATGAGAATGAAGCAAGAAAATCATGAGAAGAGATCGAACAATCTGACTGAAGAAAATGACACCTTAAAAAATAGATTAACTCAAATGGCAAAAGAGGCCCAAAAGCCAATAAAGGAGAAGAATGTCTTAAAAAGTCAAATTTACCAGATGGAAAAATAATCTCAAAACCTTTCTGAAGAGAACAATTCCTTCAGAATTAGAGTGGAGCAAATGGAAGCAAATGACCTTCTGAGAAATCAAGATACTATTAAACAGATCCCAAAAAAATGAAAAAAGAAGGTAATGTAAAATATCTCCTTAAAAAAAACCACTGACCTGGAAAATAGATCCAGGAGACACAATTTAAAAACTTATTGGACTATCTGAAAGCCATGATCAAAAAAAGAACTAGAGAGCATTGTTGAAGAAATTCTCAAGAAAAATTGCCGTGATATCTTAGAACCAGAGGGCGAAATAGAACTTGAAAGAATTCAATGATCACCTCTTGAAAAAGATCACAAAAAGAAAACTCCTAAGGAATGTTATAGCCAGGTTTTGGAGTTCCCAGATTAAGGATAAAATATTACAAGTTGCCAAGAAGAAACAATTTGAATACTGTGGAAACATAATCAGGATAACCCAGGATCTAGCAGCTTATACACTGAGGGATAAAAGGGCCTGGAATATGATATTCCAGAGATCAAGGGAGCAAGAATTAAAACCAAGAATCACCTACTCAGCAAAACTGAGTATAATGTTCCAGGAGAAAATATGGTCATTAAATGAGGTAGAAGACTTCCAAGTATTCTTGATGAAAAAAACAGAACTGAATAGAAAATTCGACATTCAAATACAAACAGCATGAGCAGGTAAACATGGAAAAGAATTCATAAGAAACTTATCAAAGTTGAATTATTTACATGTCAACATGGAAAAATGATAATTATATCTTGTGAAACTTTTCTCAGTATGAGGATAGTTATGTATATATATATATATATATACATAAACATATAGCTATATGAGGGTATATATGCATATGAATACATATGTGAGTGTGTGTATTTTACATATATATATATATACACACATAGACAGAAGGTGCAGGATCAACTGAATAGGATGGGATAATATTTTCAAAGGTAAAATTGAGACGTGGGAGAGGAATAGTATGAGAGGAGACAGGGAGAGACAGTATGGGGTTAGTCCTGTCATATAGAAGAGGCAAGGGATAATTGTTACAATGGAGGGGAAGAACAGGAAGGCAAAAGGGAATGGGTCAACATTACTCCCGTTGAAGTTGGCTTAGGGAAGGAATGACATACATTCTAAATTGGGTATCTTGGACTACAGGAGAGTAGGAGGGAAGGGGATGTGAGGGGGAGGATGGAGGGGAGAACAGGTTGCAGGGGAGGGTTGTTAGAAGCATACATTTTTGTAAAGGGACAGGGACAAAATAGAGAATAGAACTAGTGGGGGATGGAATAGGTAGGAGGGAAATATATAGGTACTAGGGTGGGGAGATCCATCTTGCCCCACTGAAAAGTCAGAGAGGTGATGGGAGAAGATATAGGAGAGAGCTGATTGGGGGAGGGGGTATATAATGGGATCGCTGTTTTGGGGTGGTGGGTAGGGGAAAGATGGGGAGAAAATTTGTAAATCAAAATCTCATGGAAACAAATTATATAAATTAAAAATAAATAACATTTAAAATAAATAAATAGATCAATGGATGGATGGGTGAATGAATGAATGAAGTAAATAAGTAAATAAATGCATTTTAAAAATAAATATCAGGGGCATGAAATATGATACTCCATAAGGCAAAGGAGCTTGGATTACAACAAGGATCATTTACCCACCAAAACTGAGCAAAATCTTTCAGGGAAGGAGATGGATATTCAACAAAACAGGTGATTTATAAACCTTCCTTATGAAAAAACCTGATTGCAACAGAAAATTTTATATTCAAATATGACTCAAGAGAGGTATAAAAAGGTAAACAGGAAAGAAAAAAAAGAAAACCTATGCTATTTAATAAGGCAAACTGTTCACATCTCTAATTGGGAATATGATACTTGTAAATTTTGAGAATTATATCTTTATTATGACATATAGAAAGGGGATACATAGCCAGAGGCATAGGTATAAGTTGACTTAGATGTGATGATAAAAATATTTAATTAGGTGGTGAAAATTGGTTGTACTGGGAGAAGAGGAAAGGAGGAGACAGAAAGAGTAAATTATATCATATGAAAAGGCACAAAAACCTATTACAAGCCTTTCTAGGGAAGAAGGAAGGGAGATGAGCATTGTTTGAATCTTACTCTCATCATATTTGGCTCAAAGAGGGAATAACATGCTCAGGTATAGAAATTTAATTTCCCTCTAAGAAATAGGAGAGTAAAGGAGAAATAAAATGGATGGATGGATAGAAGGGAGGGAAGAAATATTAGGGGAAAAGGGAAAGAAAAGGGAGGGGGCTGATAGGAGGGACAGAGTGAGGGACATGGTGGTACAAAGCAAACTCTAGTGTGGAAGAAAAGGAATAAAAGAGAGAGAAAAAGCAGAAACACAGGGAAAATGGGATGGAGGGAAACACACAAATAGTAATCATAACTGTTGATGTGAATGGGATGAAATCTTCTATAAAATAGAAGTGGAAAGTGGAGTTGATGAAGAACCATAATCCTACAATATGTTGTTTACAAGAAACATATTTGAAGCAAAGAAATACACATAGACTAAAGGGAGAAGGCTGGAGTAAACTATATTATTCTTCAGTTGAAGTAAAAAAATGAAAGCAGGAGTAGCAATCCTGATCTCAGACAAAGTAAAAGCAAAAATGGATCTAATTAAAAGAGGTAAAGGAGAAAACCACATCTTGCTAAAAGGTAACATAGACAATGGAGCAATATCATTACTAAATATATATGCACCAAGTGGTATAGCATCCAAATTCTTAGAGAAGTTGGATAGTTACAGGAAGGAATAGATAACAAAGCTAGACAACCTCAATCTCCCCCTCTCAAAACTAGATAAATCTAAGTACGTCATAAACAAGAGAGAAGTTAAGGGGGGAATTGAATTTTAGGGAATTTAGATATGATAGAAGTCTGGAGAAAACTAAAAGGGGATAGGAAGGAATATGCCTTTTTTTCATCAGTGTATGGCACCTATGCAAAAATGTATTAGATATGTATTAGGGCATAAATGTATTAGGGCATGTGGTATGTATTATCAATGCAGCAAGGCAGAAATATTGAATGCATCCTTTTCAGATCATGATACAATTAAACATTGGATATAATAAAGGATCGTTGCAAAATAGACTAAAAATTAATTGGAAATTAAAGAATATAAGCCTAAAGAATGAATGGGTCAAGCAACAAATCATAGAAACAATCAATAACTTCATCCAAGAGAATGACAATAATGAGACAACATACTGAAACTTACGGGATGCAGAAAAAGTGGTTCTTAGGGGAAGTTTTATATCTCTAAGTGCTTGCATGAATAAAATAGCAGAAGAGGAGATCAATGAATCCTGGGCATACTGTTTAAAAAAAAGCTTTAAAAAAGAATTAAAAGAATTAAAAATCCCAAATTAAATATCAGATTAGGAGTTCTGAAAACCAAAGGAGACATTAAGAGAACTGAAATTAAGAAAACTATTGAAATTATAAATAAATCTAAGACCTGGTGTTGTGAGGGAAAAAAAACAACAAAATGTATAACCCTTTGGTTAATTTTATTAAAAAGAAGAAAGAAGAAAACCAAATTATCAGTATCAAAAATGTGAAGGGTGAATTCACCACTACTGAAAAAGAAATCAGACAATAATTAGAAGCTATTTTGCCCAACTCTATGACAATAAATTTGTCAATCTTATTGAAAAGAAAGAATATTTTAAAATATATATATATATATATATATATATATATATATATATGAACTGTACAGGTTAAGGGAAGAGGAAATAAAATACTTAAATAAGACCATTTCAGAAAAAGAAATTGAACAAGCCATTAATGAACTTCTTCAGAAAAATCTCCAGGGTCAGATGGATTTACAAGTGAATTCTATGAAACAATTAAGGGCTTAATCCTAATATTATATAAACTATTTGGGAAAATAGGAAAAGAAGGAGTCCTACCAAATTACTTTTATGATACAAATATGATTCTGATACCTAAATCAGAAAAAAACAAAACAGAGAAAGAAAATTACAGACCAATTTCCTTAATGAATATAGATGAAAAGTTTTTAAGTACAAAATTAGCAAAGAGATTGAGGAATGTTTCATAAGGATAAAACACTATGACCATGTAGGATTTTTACCAGGAAAGCAGGGTTTGTTCAATATTAAGATTTGTTACCATGGGAGTAAATGGAATCTTCATTAAAATGGTAGGTAGCACCATCTAAAACCATCAACAAGCATGTGTATATTCCTATGCTCTCTAGTGTTTTTAATACGAATGGGTGTTGTATTTTGTCAACAGCATTTTCTGCATCTATTGAGATAATAATATGATTTATGTTAGTTTTCTTGCTGATATGGTCTGTTATGCTGATAGCTTCCATAATATCGCATCAGCCCTGCATTCCTTGTATAAATCCTACATCGTCATAGTGTTTTATCCTTATGAAACATTCCTCAATCTCTTTGCTAATTTTGTATTATCCTTGAGATAAATTGCTGTAATCACTTTGCTAATAATTGGTGTAAAAGTTTTTTCATCTATATTCATTAACGAAATTGGTCTATAATTTTCTTTCTTTGTTTTGGCTCTTTCTGGTTTAGGTATCAGAAACATTTGCATCATAAAATTAATTTCGTAGGACACTTTCTTTGCCTATTTTCCCAAATAGTTTATAGAGCATTGAAATTAGTTGTTTTTTTAAATGTTTCATAGAATACACTTGTACATCCATCAGGCCCTGGAGATATATTTAGGGAATTTATTAATAACCTGTTCAATTTATTTTTTCTGAAATGTGATCAAATATTTTATTTCCTCATTTGTTAATCTGGAAAATCTATATATTGGAAATATTAGTTCCAAGATTGTCAAATTTATTGGCATACAGTTAGACAAAATTGCTCCTAATTATTGTTTTGATTTCCTCTTCATTAGTGGTGAATTCACCCTTTGCATTTTTGATGCTGGTAATTTAGTTTTCTTCTTTCTTTTCAATCAAATTAACCAAAAGTTTATGCATTTTTGTTGTTTTTTTTTTTCACAAAACCAGGCCTTAGTTCTATTTTTTATTAGTTCAATACTTTCCTTAATTCCAGTTCTCTTAATCTCTCCTTTAGTTTTCAGAATTTCTCTTTCGGTACTCAGTTGGGGATTTTTAATTAGTTCTTTTTCTAACTTTTTAACTGCATGCCCACAATTCATTGATCTCCTCTTTCTCTATTTTATTCCTGTAAGCATTTAGAGATATAAAACTTCCCCTAAGAACCACTTTTGCTGCGTCCCATAAGTTTTGATATGTCATCTCATTATTGTCATTCTCTTGGATAAAGTTATTGATTGTTTCTATGATTTGCTGTTTGACCCATTCATTCTTTAGGATTAGATTATTTAATTTACAATTAATTTTAGTCTATTTTCCCATGTCCCTTTATTACATGCAATTTTTAATTGTATCATGATCTGAAAAGGTTGCATTTAATATTTCTGCCTTTCTGCATTGAATTGTGAGGATTTCATGCCCTAATACATGGTAAATTTTATTGTAGGTGACATATACTGCCAACAAAAAGGTATATTCCTTTATATCCCCATTCAGTTTTCTCCAGAGGTCAATTATATCTAATTTTTCTAAAATTCTATTACCCTCTTTAACTTCTTTCTTGTTTATTATAAAGTTAGATTTATCTAGTTTTGAGAGGAGGAGGTTGAGGTCCCCCACTAGTACAGCTTTGTTGTCTATTCCTTCTTGTAACTACCTAAACTTCTCCTCTAAGAATATTGATGCTATGTCACTTGGTACATATATGTTTAATAATGATATTGCCTCTTTTTCTATGGTACCTTTTAGCAGGATGTAGTTTCCTCCTGTATCTCTTTTAATTAGATCTATTTTTGATTTTGCTTTGTCTGAAATCAGGATTGTTACTGCTGCTTTTTTTACTTCAGCTATAGCATCTAGCCTTTTACCTTTACTCTGTGTGTATCCCTCTGCTTCGTATGTGTTTCTTGTGAATAACATATTGTAGGACAACAGTCCTTAATCCACTCTGCTTTCCACTTCTGTTCTATGGGAGAGTTAATCCCACTCACATTGACAGTTATGGTTACTATCTGAATCTTTCTCTCCATCTTCTTTTTACTTATGTTTATGCTTTTCTCTCCTCTTTCTCCCTTTTGCTCCTCACTAGAGTTTTGCTTTCTACCTCCACCTCTCTGTCTTACCTCCCTTCTATTCACCCTATCTCTTTTCTTTTCCCTTTCTCCTCCTACTTCCTTTAGGTTGTTAAATTTCTATACCTAACTGATTGTGTTATTCCTTCTTTAAGCCAAATCTGATGAGAATAAGGTTCAAAGAATGCTTATCTCCCTCAATTCTTTCCCTCTACTGAAATAGGTTTTCATGTCTTTTCATGTGATGTAATTTACCCTTTCTGTCTCCTCCTTTCTTCCTCTCCCAGTGCAGTCCCTTTCCACCACTTAGCTAATTTTTTTTATCATGACATCAAAGTCAACTTATACCCATATCCTCTGTCTATGTACATCCCCTTTTAAATAGAGGAAGAAAAATACAGTTCCCAAGAGTTGCAAGTGTTATCTTCCTATGTAGGAATGTAAACAGTTTGACCTTATTAGTAATACATTTGTTTTGTTTTTCTCTTCCCTGTTTACCTTTTTATGCCTCTCTTGAGTCTGATATTTGACGATCAAATTTTCTGTTAAGCACTGGTCTATTCATCAGGAAGGTTTGGAAGCCACCTATTTCATGGACTGTCTATCTCCTCCCCCAAAAGATCATGCTCAGTTTTGCTGGATAGTTGATCCTTGTTGTAAATCAAGGTCCTTCATCTTCACATCTCCAATCTTTTCATGTAAAAACTGCAAGGTCCTGCATAATCCTAACTGTGGTTCTGTGATATTTAAATTGTTTTTTTTCTGGCTTCTTGCAGAATTTTCTCTTTGACCTGGTAATTTTGAAACTAGGGTACAAAATTCCTTGGTGTTTTCAGTTTAGGATCTCTTTCAGGAAGTGATCAGTGGATTCTTTTGATGAATCTTTTACTTTCTGCCTTTTAGGGCAGTTTTCTTTGATGATTTCATGAAAGATGTTGTCCAGGCTCTTTTTTTTTCATCCTGGTTTTCAGGAAGATCAATAATTGTTAAATCATCTCCCCTGGATTTATTTTCCAGGTAAATTCTTTTACAAATGAGATTTTTTTAAATTTTCTTCTATTTTTTCATTCTTTTTTATCTGCTTGACTGATTCTTGATGTGTCATAGATTCTGTGCCTCCTTTCCATTTGGCCCATTTTACTTTTTAAGAAGTCATTCTCTTCAAGACGTGTTTAATTCTTCCTTTTCCAATTGGTCAAGTGCACCAGGGAGATGACTTCCAATTCTTTATGAACTTGTTTCTATAGTCAGTTTTTACCCTTCCTTTTCCAAGCTGTTGACTTTTGCCTACCTCTCATTTCTTTTCCCAATTTTTCTTCTACCTCTCTTATTTCAGTTTTAAAGTCCCTCTTGAACTCTTCCAAGAAAAATTTTTGGATTTGAGGCCAATTCATTTTCCCTCTTGAGGTTTTACATGTGGGTATATTGACAATGTTGGTCTCTTCTGAATTTGTGCCTTGATTTTCTTGTCCCCATAATAAGAATCTTTGATCATTGTCCATTTTGACTTTTTGCACATGGTGTTTCCCTTATTCCTGGGTTTTAGAAGTGAATTCTCCTGCTGGAATGCAGAGGGCTTCTTGTGATGAGGGCCAGGGACTTGGTATCTGAATTTATGTGCTGGGGCTGCTGATGCTGGCAGCTAAAGACTGTAGGGATTTGGTAGCTTCCCCGGTGATGAACTGAGGTCAGCAACACTGGAACTCTTGGGGTGGGAGTGGGTAGTCTGGTGCCTTTGGGATACCTACTCACTCAGGCCTTGCAATCATATTTTTGACTCCTACTCACCCACACCATGCACGTGTGGCTGCTGGAGTATTTCTGCCATACTAGAGCTGTGCCTCCTGGAGTTGGCTTCCTGGGGTGGTGCTGAAACTGGGAGATTTGGCTGCTGAAGACCACAGATACACATGGTGATTCCCAAGCTCATGTCTACTAGTTTCTCTGACTACTGATGTACTCAGGGGATCTTGGTATTGGAGCTTGCCTGCTCTACCACCCTGGGGCTCAGGATCACCCCCTCGTTGCTGAGGTGGAATTTGCCACTGGCTTGCTGGGACACCTCCCAAACTGCACTGCTCTCCCTCCCCAAGAGCAAGAGGTGCCTTTCCTGTTGATCCCCCAAGCTTTCTGGGCTATGCAAGTGCTGTACCCTGTCTTTCTGCTTCCTCAGATGTTCCAGGATTATTCCTGGGGTGATATTTTCTGGGTTTTCAGAAGTCAATTTCAAGAGTCAAGGGTGAAAGTGACTTACTTCTTACTTCACCATCTTGGCTCCCAGAAGTGGCCAAACTTGTGTCTTCAAGGATATTTCATTGTACTGGTAATATAGGGTATGTTTCCAGCTGAGTTTTAAAAGGAATGGGAAAGAAATAAAAGTCAGACCATGACTGAAAAAGTCTTTCAAGTATAATCATATGAGGCGAATTCAATGAGAAGAGTCTAGTTTATGTAAAAGAGGAAAGAGATATGGTCAGCCAGAACCCATGATGCATTTCAGCTCTACTGTGAGAGGCCATGGGCAGCCATTCTTGATTTCCAAAGAGGGTGAAGATGGAATAGCTAGTAATCTTGTTTCTCTACCACTTTGAGACAAAGTGCTTTGTTCTGGGTAACCTCCTAAGGTAGGTAGAGAAAATATTATTATCTCCATTGAATGTATATGTGTGCATGTCTATATTATATATAAATATATGTGAGCATGTATGTATGTCTGCATATGTATATATATGTACATATGTATGTCTGTATACACAAATACATGTTTCACATATTTACAAAGTATACTTTGAGTACACACACACACACACACATACACAAACACACACTCACTGACATACATACTGCATATTTTTTTCCTAGATGAAATAAGCAAAATTTAGGTTGCTAAGTGACTTCCTCATACTCATCCTTGCCAGAAATTCAGGTATTTCTAACTATTCATTGCATGATGGACACAGAGGCCAGTAAAGAGGACTGTACCATCAAATGGTCATGAAGAGTTTAGAGCCCAGGATAGGGGCTCTTCCTGTGGCTCTGGGGGTGAGTATGAGAACAAAAGACGGAAAGGTAAAATCATAGTGAAGTGAATGCTGTACTTGGAATCAGGAAGAGCTGGGTTCAAATTCTGCCTCAGATACTTACCACTTCTTTGACCCTGGACAAATTATTTTATCTGTCATAATCAGTGAAATCTGTAAAATGAGGAAGTCATCCTCCAAAACACCTTTCAATTAATTATAATATATTACAGAGAAAAAATTAACAGGGAAAATGAACTAGATAGTGGGGGAAGAGAGAATGGAGAAGATAAAATTTGAGTGCCTACTGGGTGGTATTTGTACACTCCATGTTTATTACTATGTCAACATATTATAAGTACATAATTCAATAACTTTTTCCTTACTTTCTTACTTATACATCTATGTCACAAACAGCAAGTAATGCTCAATATTGATTACTATTATTGATCACTTCAGAGCTGAATATCCCTCATGCAGCCTCTCAGTTTTGCAGAATCTTCTTCAGAGCCCTTCTCAGTTTTGAAATATTAAGGATCAGGAAGGCAGGATGGATAGAGATTCCAGCATAGATCACTACCTCCCTTACCCAGAACTGAGAGCTGTAAGCTGAAATAGGTGTTGTGAGGGAAATGATCAGAAGCAGAACATGTGATGTATAAAGGAAAAGAAAGAAGAAAAGTGACTTCAAGTTTGTCATATGGACCTGCATACTTGGATCCTGAGGACCAGCACCATGACGCTGCATGTTCTCCAAGTGTCTGCACAGGAAGGAAATGAGCAAGATAGTAGAGACTAGGAAGAAGAAGAAAGTAGTTAATAAAATAAATAATTGGAGAGGCATAAAAAAATGCCAGTGTAATTCACGTTTCATATCCAAAGTGGTCTTTTCTGAGTAATTTCCAGTGACTGGAAGTTGGAAAACAAGATATATCTTTACAAAAGAGGAGATGTATATCAAAGTGGTTATCAGTAAGGACCACAAGAGTAGCCAGGGGACATATCGGGAAATTCTCCACTTCAGCCAGAGGAAGATTGGGTGAGTGAAGGAAGAAATTTTCACACAGTAGAAAACAGCAAACCAGGTGGTGAAACAAACAGTGGTCGAGTTAGTAAAAATCCAGAGAATGTCAAGGTATAGACTTCTGTAAGTTAGGCAGAAATATTCACAGAAGTTGCTAAGGGCAGTTGTCCAGTGTAGAAAGAAGCGGGAGAGGCCCAGGCTGGCCAGGATTATGTCACCAGGAGGCAGGATCCAACATCGCACCCACTCTCTGCCCAGAACTATCATAATGAAACCATTTCCTAAGATTGCTGCCATAGACTCCAAGAGAAAGAATGTCATGAAGAAAAGAATGAGTAAACTGGGCATTCTTTCTCGGTTGAGCATTTGCTGAGACTCAGATGCTCCCAGACACCTTACCCAGAAGAGACTTGATAGCAAGCAGACACCCCAAGGATTCAGCAACTCTCTTTGCTTTATGCAGAAGCCCAGCTGGAAGAAACAGAGGAGAAGCAGGAGGACAAGCTGTGTGCCTAATGTGAATTAGAAAGAATCCTACCATTTTTATGGATGCAAATCTGACTTAGATCACTCACTGAAACCAGTCTCTATTTGCTTACCCTACATTTGCCTGTCCCTGACCAGTGCCAGGGACAAGAAGATATTTGTATATAGACTACTAATCCTGGAACTTTTCATGAACCTCCCCAAAAAAATCCATATTTGTTCCCTACCCATCCTATTTTCCTCCATTAAGTCTAGCTATAAGGCTGTGCCAGATCTTTCCCCTCTTCTGTGCTTGTAGTGATGCTCTTACCTACCACCTTCACCCCACTCACACACTATTAAACACACTTTTCTAATACTGATGCTTCTTCCTCCACAGAGGAGCCAATATCCTTTGGTGTTATCATTAGGGGACCTCCTTCCTCCACTGAACTGAGGTTGTGAATCTATTACTAGTTCCATCTTGATCCCTGCTAAGGGGTTCTACTAAATTGCTGCCACTAAGTTGACAACTACTGGTCTTCAACTTCCTTTCCCTAATTCTTCAGTTCAGGGCTTCTTAAACTTTTTCCACTCATGACCGTTTTTTGCTTCAGAATTTTTTAATAATTTATTTTTAAAAATTTTTAACAAGTTGGATTTTGAGTGGAATGGAATATCCTAATAAAAACCATCATATGGGATTTATTCAAGAGAGAAGGGGCATGATACTGATTGCCTCATTAGTCAAAAATAATTTGGTTTTAGTGATAAAAAAATCCTTTTATTTTTATATGGATATTATTAGGGATCTTAAGTTGAATGCATCCAGAGGAGAGCAGTCAGGATGGTGAAGGGCCTCAGGTTGATGCCATGATTATTTGATATTTAGCTTAAAAAAGAGAAAATTTGGGAGAGACATGAGAGCTAACTACAAGCATTTATTAATCACCCACTATGTAGCAGTCACTGTGCTAAGTGCTGAGGACACAAAGAAAAGGCAAAGGACAGTTCCTGACCTTAAAGAATTCACATTCTGATGGGGAGACAATATGCATGCAACTATATGCAAAAAAAGATGGAAACAGGATAAATTCACACACTTGAATGTAACCATCTTGAAGTGAATGAATGAATGCCACATAGAGGAGGAATTAGATTACTTCCTCTCAACCCAGAGAGCAGAAATATTAGAGATGGAGGAACTAGCAAAAAAAGACAAATTTAAGGTTAAAGTAAAGATAAATTTTCTAACAATTTTGCTTCTGTTATTGTTCAGTTGTGTCCAGCTCTTCATGACCTTATGGACCATAGCATACCAATGCTATCAATTCGGTTTTCTTGGCAAAATAGTGGAATGATTTGCAATTTCTTTCTCTAGTGAATTAAGACAAACAGAGTTTAAATTACTTGTCTAGACTCACACAACCAGTAAGTGTCTGAGGTCAGATTTGTACTCAGGTCTTTGTGGTTCCAGGCTCAGCACTCTATCGACTGAGCCACTGAGCTGTCTCCTCCTCACATTTTGAGCTGTCCAAAAGTGGAATGGGCAACCAGAGGAGGTGATAAGATCCCCCTCACTGGAAGTATGCAAACAAAATCTAGATGACCATTTGTCAGACAGGTTGTAGAGGGGTTTCTTGTGGAAGCATGGGTTGGACTAGATGGCCTCTGAAGTCTCTTCCAGCTAAGATTCTGGGATTCTATTTCAGGCTCCAAGAGAAACCACAGGCTAGACAAGCAATAGAAACAGCATTCTCTGTTTTCCAGTGGGATATACCCATACTTACATGCAAAACACCTGCACACCAATTGGTTAGAGATAAGTGTATTTTCTCTTTTTTAATAGTATTTTTTCCTAATTCATGTAAAGACAGTTTTAACATCCATTTTAATAGAATTTTAGTTCCAAATTTCCTGCGTCCTACCCTTTTCTCCCTCTTCCTTAAGATGATAATCAATTTTACATAAGTTATACATGTGCAATTATTTAAAACCTATTTTCATATTAGTAGTGCTGTGTAAGAAGAAATAATTTGAGAAAAATAATTTGCAGTGGGAAAAAATGAAAAGAAAAGAAACTTAAAATAGTATGCTTGAATCTGTATTCAGATTCCATCAGTTCTTTCTCTGGATATGGAAAGCATTTTCCGTAATGAGCCTTTTGGAAGTATCTTGGATAACCGTGTTGCTGAGAAAAGCTAAATTCATTATAGTTTATCATCTCAAAAATGTTGATTTCACTTGAGACCATATTTTCCAGGTTCTGCTCATTTCATTGCTACAATTCATGTAAGACTTTCCAGGTTTTTATGAAATCTGCTTGCCCATTATTTTTTAAAACATAACAGTTTTCCATTACATTCATATATCATGACTTGTTTGGTCATTCCCCAATTGATGAGTATTCCTTTAATTTCAAGTTATTTTCCACTACAAAAAAAAGCAGCTATAAATTTATTTGTACATGTAAGTACTTTTTTTTGTTTTAATTATCTCTTCAGGATATAGATCTAGTAGTGGTATTGATGGATTAATATGTATGCACAGTTTTATTGCCCTTGGGGCATGTTTAGAAATTGCTCACCAGAATGGTTGTATAAGTTCACAACTCCACCAACAGTGCATGAGCAACGCATTTTTTTCCACATCCTCTCCAACATTTATCATTTCCCTTTTCTGTCATATTTGCCAATCTAATAGGTGTAAGGTGGTAACTCAGAGGAGATTTAATTGACATTTCTCTAATTAATAACAATTAAGAGCATTTTTTCACATGATTGCAGATAACTTGGATTTCTTCACCTGAAAACTGCCTGTTCATATCCTTTGACAATTTATCAATTGAAGAATGATATGTATTCTTATAAATTTGACTGAGTTCTCTACATATCTGAGAAATGAGGCCTTTATCAGACATACTTGCTATAACATTGTCTCCTAGCTTTTTAAGTTCCTTTTAATTTTGATTGCATCAATTTTGTTTATACAAAAAAATTAATTAATATAATCCAAATTATCTATTTTATATCTCATAATGTTTTCTATCTCTTGTTTGGTCATAAATTCTTCCTTTCTCCATATATCTGACAGGTAAACTATCTGCTTATACTGTCACCCTTTGTGGCTAATTCATGTGCCCATTTTGACCTTCTCTTGGAATACAATGCAAGATGTTGTTCTACATCTAGTTTTCATCATACTGTTTTCCAGTTTTCCCAAGTTTTTTTTAAATAATGAGTTCTTATCGCAGAAGCTGGAGACTTCTGGTTTATCAAATAGTATATTACTATGGTCATTTATGATTGTATCTTGTATAACTAATCTATTCCACTGATCCACCATTGTATTTCTTAGCTAGTATGAGATAGCTTTGATGATTATCACTTTTTAACATAGTTTGAGATCTGGTATTGCTAAACCACCTTTGCATTTTTTTTCATTAATTCCCTTTATATTCTTAACCTTTCCTTCTTCCTGATGAATTCTGTTACTATTTTTCTACCTCTATAAAATTATTTTTGGTAGTTTGAGTGGTATAAGTAAATTAATTAGAATTGTGATTTTTATTATATTGGCTTGGCCTACCCATGAGCATTTGCTATTTTTTCCAGCTGTTTAGATCTAACTTTATTTGTGTGAAAAAGGTTTTGTAACTGTGTTCACATAATTCCTGGGTGTGTCTTGGCAGAGACTCCCAAGTATTTCATATTGTATACAGTGAGTTTAAAGTGAATTTCTCTTTCTATCTTTTGCTGCTAATGTTCTTAATAAAGAAATACTGATCATTTATGTGGGTTTATTTTACACCCTGCAACTGTACTAAAGTTGTTAATTATTTCAAAGAGTTTTTAGTTGCTTCTCTAAGATTCTTTAACTATACTATTATATCATCTGCAAAGAATGATATTTTTGTTTCCTCACTGCCTATCTAATTCCTTCTATTTCATTGTCTTCTCTTATTGGTAAAGATGACATTTCTATTACACTACTGAATAATAATGGTGATAATGTCATCTTTGTTTCATTCCTGATCTTATTGGAAAGGATACTTGGTTATGATTTTAGATAGATATTATTTATTATTTTTAAGTAAAGCTCTATGTTTTCTATGGTTTTTAATAGGAATTGGTAGTACATATTATCAAAAACTTTCAGCATCTATTGAGATAACCACATGGTTTCTTTTGGTTTTGTTATTGATATGGTCAATTATGCTGATTGTTTTCCTAATATTGAACCAGCCATGCATTCCTAGTATATAACCAACCTGGTTATAGTGTATGAACCTGGTGATGTATTGCTCCTTTATCTTCAAGAATGTCATATTGCAAGCTCTCCAATCCTTTAATATAAAGAAGCTAATCCTGACTGACTCTTCAGCATTTGAATTGTTTCTTTCTGACTCTTCGCTGTATTTTCTCCTTGACCTGAGAGTTCTGAAATTTAGCTATAATATTCCTGGAAGTTTTCATTTTGGCATCTCTTTTAGGAAGTGATTTGTGTTTTCCTTCTGACTATTATACCCTCTGATTCTATGTATGTAAGTACACGTATGTATTTGTGTATGCATATATATACACACATATAGACATATATACAGAAAAATATACATATATACATATATCTGTATATGCATACACTTACACATACATATCCTTAAATATCAATAATCATAGTCATATATAGATATACATCCCGTAAGTTTTGGTATGTGATCTCATTGTGGTCATTCTCTTTGAGTGAAATTATTGATTGTTCCTATGATTTGTTCTTTGACCCACTTACTCTTTTGTGTGTGTGTGTGTGTGTGTGTGCATTAGCAATCCTTTTCCCACTTATGCTTTAGAATTAAGTTTTTGGTTTGCAAATAATTTTTAATCTATCTTTCCACTGCCCATTATGGAATGTAATTTTTATTGCATCACAATATGAAAAGGATGCGTTTAATGTTTCTGTCTTTCTGCATTTGATCGAGAGATGTTTAATGTCCCAATATATAGCCAATTTTTGTATAGGTGCCATGTAACACTGTGAAAAACTCCTGATGTGTCATAGAATCATCACCCTTCATTTGCCCAGTTCTAATTTTTAAGGAATTATTTCATTCAGTTAGCTTTTGCAATTATTTTCCATTTGTGCAGTTCTGCTTTGTAAGATGTTTTCTTTGGTGGTTTTTTTGTATCTCCTTTTCCATTTGACCTAGTCTACTTTTTAAGAGCTTATTTTCTTTTTCCCAGCTGTTAACTCTTTTTTCATGATTCTCTTGCATAACTGTCATTTCTTTTTCCAATTTTTTTCTACCTCTCTTATTTAATTTTTAATGTCCTTTTTCAGCTTTTCAGTAAGGACTTTGGGGACCTGAAACCAATTCATATTCCTCTTTGATGCTTCATTGTCCTCTTCTGAGTTTGTGTTTTGATCTTCCTGTAACAAAAGTAGCTTTCTGTGATTAGGGTTTGTTTTTGTTTGTTTGTTTGTTTGTTGCTCTTTTTTCTAGCATGTTTCATGACTTTAAATTTGAGCTCTGTTCCTGGGCACAGGGGCCATTGTCCCAAGTTTCTTGCACTAGAGGCCAGGGTGCTGGTCACTGGTTTTCTGTGTCAGGGCCTCTAAAGCTAGCAACATACCTGCTGTTTTGGTGTCACCCATCCAGGTCTAGCCAACTATGCTATGGCCTCTGGGTCAATCATAACTGACTACAAGCCTGCTGTCTCTGAGCTGGAGGCCTCACAGCTGACTCACTATGCTTCTGGCCTGTTAAGCCAGGATGTAATGCCCAGGTTGCTGATCTGTTATGGGGCTTAGAGAGTGCCCTGGCTTGCCCAGATATCACCTGTGCTGGCTGCATTTCACTTTATTTATTTTAATTAATTTGTTTATTTACTTTTAGTTTACAACATTCAGTTCCACAGTCCCTTGAGTTTCAAATTTTATCCCCCTCTTTCTCCTTCCCTCCCCCCATCATGGTGGCATGCATCAAATACAGGATCCACAAATATCTTCACCTTATTCATTAGTCAGGTTGTAAAGAAGGATTATGACTAATGGAATGATCAGTGGAAAACAGGAAACAAAACAAAACAAGAAAAAGAAACAGAGCAAGTAGTTTGCTTGAATCTGCATTTAGACCTCACAGCTCTTTCTCTGGATGTGAATATCTCTTTCAATCATGAGTCTTTTAGAGTTGTCTTATAACCTTACGTGGCTGAAAGGAGCCCAGTCTATTAAGGTCAGTCATCACACATATGTTGTGTCTGTGATTGTGTACAGATTTTTACTAGTTCTGCTCTTCTCACTCAGCATTAGTTTATATAAGTCTCTCCAGGTTATTATGAAGTCTGTCTGTTCCTCATTTCTTTTTTTTCTTTTTGGAGGGTAATTGGGGTTAAGTGATTTGCCCAAAGTCACACGGCTAGTTTTTGTGTCAAGAGTCTGAGGCCAGATTTGAACTCAGGTCCTCCTGACTCCAGGGCCAGTGCTCTATTCATTGTGCCACCTAGCTGCCCTTGTTCCTCATTTCTTATAGCACAGTAGTATACCTTTATATTCATATACCACAACTTGTTCAGCCATTCCCCAATTGATGAGCATCCCCTTGATTTTCAATTCTTTGCCACCACAAAAAGAGCTGCTATAAATATTTTTGAACATATGGGTCCTCCCACTTCTCTGATGTCAGTACAACCTAGAAGTGGTATTGCTGGGTCAAAGGGTATGGGCTTATTTCTAGCCCTTTGGGCATAGTTCCAGATTGCTCTCCAGAATGGCTGGATCAGTTCACAACTCCACCAACAATGCATTAGTGTTCCAGTTTTTCCACATCCTCTCAAGCATTTATTATTTTCCTATTTTGTCATCTTAGCCAATCTGGCTGGTGAGATGTGGAACCTCAGAGTTGTTTTGATTTGCATTTCTCTAATCAATAGTGATTTAGAGCATTTTTATATGCTTATAGATATCTTTAATTTCATCTTTCAAGAACTGCCTGTTCATATGCTTTGGCCATTTATCAATTGGGGAGTAGATTGCATTCTTATAGATTTAACTCAGTTCTTGTATATTTTAGAAATGATGCCTTTATCCATGACACTGTGGGTTGTAAACATTTTTTCTCAATTTTCCACTTCTCTCTTAATCTTGGTCACATTGGCTTTATTTGGACAGAAACTTTTCAATTTAATGTAATCAAAATTATCCATTTCACTAAGATTGTTGAATTTATGTGCATACAATTTGGCAAAATAATTCCTAATCATTATTTTAATTTCCTCTTCATTGGAGGTAGATTCACCCTTTTCATTTTTGATACCTGTAATTTGGTTTTCTTCTTTCTTTTTTTATCATATTGACTAAAGGTCTATCAATTTTATTAGTTTTTTTGATAATACAAGCTCTTCGTTTTATTTATTAATTCAAGAGTTTTCCAAAATTCAATTTTATTAATCTCTCCTTTGGTTTTCATTATTTCTAATTTAGTATTTAATTCAGGGTTTTTAATGTGTTCTTTTTCTGCCTTTTTTTAGTTGCTTGCCCAATTTATTGACCTCTATTTTCTTTATTTTACTTATGTATGCATTCAAGTATATAAATCTTCCCCTAAGAATTGCTTTTGCTGTATGCCACAAATTTTGGTATGTTGTCTCATTATTGCCATTCTCTTTAATGAAGTTTCTGAATATTTCTATAATTTCTTATTTGACCCACTCATTTTTTAAGATTACGTTATTTAGTTTCCAATTAGTTTTAGTCTATCTTTCTATGGCCCTTTATTACATATCATTTTTATTGCATCATGATCTGAGAAGGATGCATTTAATATTTCTGCCTTTCTGCACTGAATTGTGAGGTTTTTACATCATAGTATATGATCAGTATTTGTGTACATGCTATGTACCACTTAGAAGAAGATATATTTCTTTTTATCCCCATTCAGTTTTCTCCAGAGGTCTACCATATCTATCTCCTCTAAGATTCTATTTAATTCCTTACCTTCTTTCTTGTTTATTTTGAGTTTAGATTTATCAAGTTCAGAGAGGAGGAGACTGAAGTCTCCCACTAGTACAATTTTGCTATCTATTGTTTCCTCTTACTCCCTTAACTTCTCCTTTAGGAATTTGGATGCTGTACCACTAAGTGCATAAAAGTTTAATAATGATATTGTTTCATTTTCAATGGTGCCTTTTAGCAGGATTTAGTTTCCTTCCTTATCTCTTTTAATTAAATCTATTTTTGTCTTTGCTTTGTCTGAGATAAGGATTGCTTTTTTTTTACTTTAACTGAGGTATAATATATTTTATTCCAGTCTTTTTACCTTTACCCTCGTGTATCCCCCTGCTTCAAATGTGTTTCTTGTAAACAGCATATTGTAGGGTTATGGTTTTTAATCCATTCTGCTATCTGCCTCCATTTTATGGGAGAGTTCATCCCATTTACATTCACAGTTAGGATTACTATCTGTATCTTTCCCTCCATCTTATTTCTCACTGTAGTTCCAAAATATTTGAATTGTTTCTTTCTGGCTGCTTGTAGTATTTTCTCCTTTGCCTGATGGTTCTGGAATTTGGCTACAGTATTTGGTGGAGTTTTCAATTTGGGATCTCTTTCAGGAGGTATCTGGTGGATTCTCCTGATTTCTATTTTGCCCTCTGGTTCTAGGATTTCAGAGCAGTTTTCCTTGATGAGCTCTTGGAAGATGTTTTCCAGGCTCTTTTTTCATCATGATTTTCTGGTAGAATAATAATTCTCAGTTTGTCTATCCTGGATCTGTTTTCCAGGTCAGTTATTTTTCCATTGAGATATTTTACTTTTTTGCTAATTATTCATTCTTGATGTTTTGTTTAACTGATTTTTGGTTCCTCATAGAGTCATGAGCTTCAATTTGGTTGATTCTAATTTTTAGTGAATTATTTTCCTCAGCTTTTGAAGCTCCTTTTCCATATGTTCAGATTTCATTTTTAGTTCACGCATTTTTCTTTTTAAGGAGCTGCTTTCCTCATTGAAATATTTTTCTATTATTGCGATTTTGATTTTAAAAGAATTAGTAATTTTATCTTCTACATCTTTAATTTAGTTTTCAGAGTCCTCTTGAGCTCTTCTAAGAACACTTTCTGGGCTTGAGATCAGTTTGTATTCCCTGTCAAGGCTTCAGCTGTGGTTATGATGTCAGTGCTGTCTCCTTCTGAATTTGGTTCCTCTGGCTTGCAATAATGGGATTCTAGAGTTTTTGTCTTTGCAATCTGTTTTTTTTACCCATTTTGAGACTCCCAAGCCTCTACTATTTAAAATTTTGCTCTGGGGCAATAATTTCTATGTTTTCAGAGTAGGAGGGGGGATTGGAGCAGCCAGGTTTCACTCTGCCATAGTGGTCCCTGGAAGTTCAGATAGGTGCTTTTTAAATTTCCAGGCTGGTGGGTTGATAGTCCCAGGAGTAGCTGCTGCCACTGCTGCAGGCCCTGCATTTGTCTCCTACCCAGCTCCAACAGATCCCAGACCTGCGGTGATAGGCCTGGGAATGGCCCCTGTGGTTGATGGATCAACTTGCTGCCATGTCATCTGGGCTTCCACATGCTGCCCCCACATTATCCAGGCCCTAAATTCAACTTTAACCCACGTGAAACAGACCTTTTCTAAAGTCTAAATTATCTTGGAATGGAAATTTATTTCATTCTATTATTGTTTCAACCTTATCTGAGTTCTATTGCTCCAGAATCCATTTTGCAACATGATTTAAAATTGTTTGGAAAAAACTTGGGGAGAGTTAAGGCAAGTTCCTACCTCTTCTCCATCTTGGCTCCATCTCCTAGAGTTAAGTATTGAGGGTTAAAGGTGCTCTGTAAATGCTAGCTGCCATGGTTATTGTTGTTGATATTGTATTCAGAAGCCCAAGAGTTAGGTATTCTAAATATTCTAAATATGCATGCTGCCTAATATTCTAAATATACATGCTGCCTTTTCCCACAAACACCAAGTCTATGGCTATTGCACATGAATATAACCATAAGAATCCCCTTCCAGGCTTTGCCTTATGGACAAGACAACCCAACCATAGAGGCCCAGTTTTCTATTCCCCTCCACCAATAGCTGCCATCACCCACTCCCAGGTAGAGTATTAGGAACAGCAAGTTGGTCTTTCTTTGATGTTCACAGGGCTCCTACAGGAGTAGGATATTGTGAGAAAAAACAGACATAGAAATATTTGTTAGGCCTGGAGCACAATTAAAAGTTTAGATAAAATGTTTTTAAACTATTGTTGCAATTAAAATTTAGAGGAGGGGAAGCTGTGGGTGTAGAAAAGTAACTCTTTGGGAAAACTGGGGGGAAAAAAGAGGAAGCAGGCATCAGGAGAAGGTAATTGCCCTCAAGGGACTCTTAGACCTGTAAAAGTTACCTGCCATGATACCCACATAGACAGAAAGAATTCAGAGCCTAAAGGAGAAGGCATCTGCTTTAAAATCTTCCTTGGATTCAGGGCTACCCCTCTTGTGAGAGCCTGTTTGCTGCCCAAAGTGAGTCACTGAGAGAAAGGGAAAGATGGATGAACGTGAGAAAAAGATGGGCTGCTGACCCCCCTAGAAGCAGCAGGAGCTAGCTGTCATCATTTCTCATTGTTCATAATGAAATATAAATATGTGACATAAGTCATTGCTTTAGTATAATTTCTCTTCAGGTTTTTCCTCTGAATCAGACTAGACCAGTCAGTCAACCAATCAATCAATACACCTATTGACAAGAGTTCCTACAGGGAGTAGTCTTCTAGAAAGTACCAGGAAAGAACATTATAAAAAGTCAGACCCCATCCCAAAAAACCCTTATGTTTTAACAAAGATGCCAGATAACATGGTGCCTGGTTAATTCAATTCTATTTGATTAAACTCTCCAAGTATTTCTTAATCATTTCAGTACCTCCTTGGAACCCCTAGATGAGTCTTTGAGTAAGTTACTCAGCTCCTATATGCCTCCTCTCCACCACTATCTCCGTTCTTAGTGCACATACACACGTGCGCACACACACACACACGCATTCACATACACACACACATTACTCAAATTGTGTTCTGTTGATTTTTTTATTTCAGTTTGATTTGATTCTCTGATTTCTATAATCCAACCATTTTGCCTATTTTATTTTGTCTAATTTCAAGATCTGTCCAAAAAATATCTCTGACTCAAATCTAAGATAGCTAAGAAAAAATAAGGAAAGTCAATATATGAGAATTAAATACCTCAGAGCAACTCTTATTCACTGTGTCAAACTGAACAAGATCATTGCATGACTTCGCTTATCACTACAATTCAACAAGCATTGATTAAGCAATTACTAAACACAAGCCATAGTACTAGGCCCTAAAGCATTAGGAATACCTTTTGTTTTGCTTCTTTCTTTTCCTTGTTAAATAGTTGTTTATTAGAAATAATGGGCTGAGGAGGAGTCACTAGATTCACCAGAAAGCAACAATACCACACAGGTTAGGAATGATGGGAGAGGTCAACACAAAGCTCTGGGATTTCAGCCTCTTCCTAGACTGTGAGGGACGGCCTGGAGTGTTAGAGCATCCTAAGGTGGATGGCCTTGACTTAGTTAGTAGGCGTGGTTAGAGACAAAGAGAGACTCACTGGCTGTAGTTCCTGACTTTCCACCTACAGTACACTTGCCTTAAGCGGCTTGGCTGTTAGCTGTGGTCTGCTTAATATATTCCTCTTGGGCAGCCTGAACATTTTCCACCCCAGGTTTTGAGGGCAGATGCCTGCAGGGCTCGGCCATAAGAGAAGGTCAGAGCCCGTGGCTTGTGTAAGGGGCAGGTGTTGATGGCATTGAGGTTGATGGAGGCAGCCTCTTCACTCTAATCCCCAGAAAGGAAGGTGATACCAGTGGCTGCAGGAGGCACAGTCTGACAAAGGGCAGTCACAGTTGCCATTGTGATCTCCTCATGTAAATATTTCTGGGAACAGGCACAGCCAGAGGTGACCGTGTTAGTCTTCCACAAGGTCCCTTCCAGATAGACATGCTGGCCACTCAGAGCTTTGTAGCCAGCAGCCAGGACCTTCTCAGTGACATACTGACATATCAGATTGTGTTCTCTATCAGGGAGGATCTCTGGCTCCATGATGCAGACAATGCCATTCTGCTGGTAAATGCTGGCATATCAGGCCAACACATTGTCATTCTCTATAATGGTAAATGGGGAAGATTGTCTTCAGTACACAATGCCACTTGGCAAAGTCAACTCCATCCTTCTTATAATGGGCACAGGACTCACTCAGCCCATCCAGACCTTGGGTGGCAGTCTCACCAATGGTCCCTGCCAGGGGCACTACATCTTTGTCTATCTTGATGCACACAATGCCACCCTTTACCTTTATGACTTTGGGGAAGGGACTACCATCATTGGCTTTCTGGTAGAGCATCTCATGGAAAAGGATAACACCTCCAATGCAAGAGTTCACTTGATCATCTGCTATCAGAAACAACTTTCAATAGAGGCAACGATTTTCCTCTTTGTTCTCAGTTCCAACAGTCTGAAGCCGCTTCGCAATGCTACTGGTGTACTCAGCTACTGCCACGATTCCCTTGCCCAGAAAGACAATTCAATAAGATACATCAGACAGTTTTTTTTCTTTTCCTGTGGTGTCAACGCTGAGCATTGGTAAGGCATGTTTTCCTAGACTGTGCTGGTTGTTTCCAGAAGAAAGCAGACTACTTATGGCTGAAAATCAAACTTCTGCTTGCTTTTTTTTGTTGTTGTTTAGTAAAACCGAAGCCCGTGATTTTGTTATTGTGGAGAATTCCTAGCATTAAAATTCCCTTCAGGTATGCAAATAGGCAATTGCTCAAAAACTTTGAATCTTAGAAAATTAATTGAGGACCAATAAAATCATACAT
>CM053597.1:80362132-80428172 GCA_028646575.1 Pseudocheirus occidentalis
AAATGGGTTAACAATCATACTTTAATCAAATATATATCATTTACCTAGTTCAGGGGGAAAAGTCAGCACCTTGGACCTCAGAGAATACAAACAGAAGTTACAAGCAGACAAAGAAACAGATCAGCAGACAGGCTTCCAACCATCTGACCATTACATCCATACCTAGTTAGTTACCAGAGAGGGAATCACCAACATCTGGGTTTTCAAGGTGGGGGCGGGGGAGAGGGGGGGAGTTCAACAGCTTCCCAGAGTGTCTCCGCTAGTCAAATCACACAACTCTTTCTTTACTCTTTCCAAAGTGAGCCCCAAAGTAAAACTTCATATTGGGGTATATGTAGCTTTTTCCTGGATCAGAAAATGTCACAACCCTCTTGACCCACTGCCCAATCACAAAGTAGTAAGGTGTGGGCATTTCTGAAAAACAAGCCTCCTGCCACAGGTTCCATGTGACCACATTCAGCCAATTAGGGAGGCAGAGTATATTTTCAAATCGGGGAAGGTTCTCAGAGCCACTTAAGCCTATCAAAGGGCCTAGGGGCAGGGAAGCTCTTCAGATTCCCATAACAAGCATTGTCCCCTTGTAATGGTCAGATCACAGCTCAAGGACTGTATTAAGTTCTGAGTGCCACATTTTAGGAAGGCCATTAACAAGACAGAAAGCACCCAGTGGAGGAGAAGCAGAATGGCAGAGGGCCACAGAGTCTTAGATTCAGAGCAGGGAGAGATCTCAGAGACCTCTAGTCCAGCCCCCTCACTTTACATACAAATGAGGAAACTTCAGAGGAAGATTAAGGCATCTTAATCTAGGTCAGACAAATCACACTAAAAAGCTAGTGTCCCAGATGAGAAGGTCTCAGAATCACCCATCATGAAGATTAGCTAAAGGAAATGAGTGTTTTGCCTCCAGAAGACTTACTGAGGAAAACACAACAGAGATAAAACTGTTTTCAGGCATTTTAAGAGCTGTTAAAAGACAAAGTCCTTAAACTTGTTCTTACTTCCAGAGAGCAGAAATAGGAGCAATGAGTAGAAGTTGCTGGTTGTCAGAGAAATTTTTCCAGCAACAAAAGCTATCCAAAAGAGGAATGATCTATTTTGGGAATTACTCGGTTCCCTTTTGAGAAGGGAAGGCCTTATTTGAGATCTTCAAGTAAAGGATGAATGGTTACTTGTCAAGTATGTTTTAGAGAGAATTCCTTTTCAGTCAACGGCTAGCCGCTAGGATCCCTTTGAACGCTTCTCTGGTGCCCTAAATCTTGTTGCTATTGGTATCAATTTGACTTTACTATTTCCAATCTCCAAGCAAGTAATGACCAACAATAATGTCTGCTCTTTCTGGGCTGGACAAGGATAGGAAGGTTAAAAAAAAATAGTGGAGAAAGAGGTCAGGACTATAAACTGGTACATGAGAATTGAAGAAGTTAGGGTGGGAAATAAGATCACTAGTGTTTCTTAACCTATAAATTTGTTTCTTTTCATTTTAATACTTTTTATTACAATACAATTTATTTCCATTGCACTCATACATGTTTTATGTTTATATTTCCTAAAACATAATGCTGCGAAGAGTCACATAGATGTTACCACAGTGCCAATAGGCACTAAAAAAAATGGTTAAGCATCCCTGAATCACTTTACCAATGAAAGACATGAGATGCCAAAAGGTAAATTATACATAACTCATTACAGGCACAGTCAGGATTAACACACATGGTTACTGATTCCAACACAAATATTCTTGTCAATATGTCATAATGACTCACTATCTAATGTAGTTTTTATAGAATCCTAAAGATGCTGTGTTGGATTCAAGCAGTACAATTATAAGACCAAAATGAAATGCTAGTATCATAGTTAAATATTTTTCCCTAGGGGGCCTGGTAAGCAAGGAGAAAAACAAAGATTAAGATATTCTATCTAGTGGCCCCCAGGTGTTAGCAGTGAAAGGAATGACCCTCACACCAAAAGATTAGAAATACTAGGCTAGTATAACTCCTAAAAGTTTAATTAGACTTTCTCACATCAGTGCCTTCATGTGTGAATAAGCATTTCAAATGTTTACAATACAAGTGAAATATTGGTGCATTGATATTTTATTAATTTCTTCTTTAACAGTCTAATAAATGTCTAGATGTTCCTAATAGCATAGTTTAAAGAACTAGAGTGATAACTAGAGTTAGCAATCTCAAAGTGGGGCCATTTTAATCACTCAAAAATTAACATTAGCAGGGTCATCCAAGAGCTCACCCTTCAAAACCCGGGTCAAGAATCTTAAATTAATGCCTAGAAAAGAGTCTAATTCAATTTGTTAGTATCAAGTAGAAGCCCCAAATGCTATTCTACATGGCATTTTGTCTTGCCTTCCCTATCTCAAGGGAGATGATAATATGACATAGGTCAAAGAATTCATCTTGTTGGGACTCTCCACTGACCAGCAGACTCAAATTGGGCTCTTTGTGCTATTTGTAATCACCTATTTGCTGACCTTGCTGGGCAATGAGCTGATCATCCTTCTGATCTAGTTGAATACTCAACTGTATTCATACATGTACTTCTTCCTCTGCAACTGTATTACCAATGCAATACTCACAACACCCACGGTGGATATAAATATGCTGATGTAGTTGTGAATCACAAAATGTAACAGGCTGTCCACATGGAGGAAAGAACCAAAGCATTTATTCAAATACCAGAAAACTAAGTCCCAAAACCAGAAAGTCAAAGTCATTACAGTAACCATAAAGTTGGTACACATAGTCAATGCAGTGAACACCCACATTCCCAAGCCTTCAAAACAAAACAAGCTCCCTTGAGCAAGGATCCTCCTCTCTCACTCACACCCTGAAGCAAGGATCCTTCTCTCCTCACTCACAGTAGCTCCTCAGCCTCCACACTGATGCTCCCAGGAGTTTTGGCTCCCAGCCATTCTCATTCCTAGTAGTTCTGGCTGACTTTCAGAAGTTCTCAGAAGAAAAAATGTGGCTCTCTAGATTGGGTTTTTCCTTATATATGGTATTAGCTCCTCCCTGTTCTGCCCTTTCCTGTTACATCAGCAAGTTCTTCCTACTCTAGGATTCACAAGTTCTGGATTTTAATATTTGACATGATCATGAACTTGAAACAAGGTACTAAGTACCTGTTTGCTTGCCTCTACAAGGGGCATGGAAGATCTTCAAATCCCATTACCATTACAGCAACATCTCAGTCATTGACATCTACTACACAACCAGAGGGGTCACAAAGATGCTAGCATAGAATAGCATCTCATGGAGAAAAAAGCTATCTTCTACCCTCAATGTACACCCCAGCTCTTGTCTTCGGCCTTGGATAGAATCAAGTTTGTACTGTTTGCAGCAATGAAATATGACCATTATGTGAAAGTATATGAACCCTTTCAGTATATCATGGTCATGCACCATGGTATATATCTATGTGGACCTAGCCATAGCCTCCTGGCTTATTCATGTGGACAATTCATCAGTGGTAATAGCAGTCACAATGATGCTCTCCATATGTGAACAGAATATCTTGAACCAAATGCCCTGTGAGGTCACTCCATGCAGCCCACAATACTCCTGAGTGCCACAGAAATAGATAGAATATAATTCAGAAAAATTTAACAAAACGAAAATACGATGAAACATAGATAATGTTAACATTTGATTTTGTAAGAATCCCTATATACAGTTTAGAGGCCCCCATTTCTATTTGAGTTTGCCACCATTGATCTAATCCAACCAAGAACCAGCATAACATCAGGAACAAATCTTTCCAAACTAAGCTATTTCCTTTTTTGACAGATTTACCAAACTGGTAGATGATAGTAATACTATCCATATAATCCATCTAGATTCTAGAAATAAATGTGATGAAGTATCTTTACTGTGCTTATGGAGAGCATGGAGAAATTTAGATTGGACAACAGTCCAGTTAGATTCAGAAATGGCTGAAAAGCCACATGATGATTCAATGCCAATGTAACCAGAAATGTCCATCAGAGCACCCTATGGGTCCATACTTGGCCCTGTTTAACATTTTTTTATCTGTGATGGCACACTCAGAAAATTTTCAGATGTTGGGAGAGATAGTTAACAGGATGGAAAAGGGAATTCATTAGCAAGTCATTCACTAAAAGAACTTTTATTAAACATGCTATGTTCCAGGAACCAAGTAAGCTCTGGATGATACATTTAGGGATGTATCTAGGGATACATCTAGGGATGTATGGGATACATACATCTAGGGATACAATGATAGAAAAAGTATAGACTCTGCTCCCAAGGAGCTCACATTCTAATAATTCTAATATGACAATAATTACATAAATCCAAGAACTGTACATGCTTCCTCAAGGCATGTCAACACCCTCAATTAATCCAACTATTCCCTCTAGCTATCATCCTATTTCTCTCCTCCTTTGTGGCTAAACTACTTGAGAAAACCATCTATAATGGGTGCCTCTGTTTCCTTCTCACTCTTCTTAACTCTCTACAATCTGACTTGTAGCCTCATCATTCAAATAAAACTATTCTCTCTAAAGTTACTAATAATTTATTAATTGCCAAATACATTGACCTTTTCTTTTTTAAGCTTATTTTTAAATTTTCAATTAAAATTAATTTATTCACTTAATTAATTAAAAAATCAATTAATTCACTTTCATAAGATTTTGAGTTCTAATTTTTTCCACTTCCCTATATCTCCTCCCTAAGACAACATGCTATCTAACATGGGCTATACATGTACAATCGTATTAAATAAATTTCCCCATTAGTAATGCTGTAAAGAAGAATCCAAACAAAAGGGGAAAACAACAAAAAGAAAAAAAACAAATTTTAAAAGGAGTGAGAAAGTAGTGTGCTTATATCTGCATCTGATGTTGATAACATTTTTCATGCTTAGTCTTTTGGAATTGTCTTAAATCACTGCATTGTTGAGAAGCTGGTCACTATATAACATTACTGTTACTGTGTACAATGTCCTCCTGGTTCTGTTCAATTTACCCAGCATCAATTCATGTAAGTCTTACCAGTTTTTTCTGAAATCCACCTGGTCATCATTTCTTATCTTATCTAATGTGATCATCCATTCCATCATTTACCACAAGTTGTTCAGTCACTCCCCAATTTATGGGTGTCCCCTCAATTTCCAATTCTTTGCGACCACAAAAAGATCTGCTATAAATATTTTTGTACACATGGGTCCTTTTCCCTTTTGTATGATGTCTTTAGGATACAAACCTAGAAGTGGTATTGCTGGGTTAAAAGATATGCACAGTTCTATAGCCCTTCTGGCATAGTTTTGAATTGTTCTCTGGAATGATTGAATCAGTTCACAACTCTACCAACAATGCTTTAGAGTTCCAATTTTCCCACATCTTCTCCAATATTTATCATTTTCCTTTGTTGTCATGTTAGCCAATCTGAAAAGTGTGATGTGGTACCTCATAGTTGTTTTAATGTGCATTTCTCTAATCAACAGTGATTTAGAGCATTTTATAGGATTGTACATAGCTTTAATTTCTTCACCTAAAAACTGCCTATTCATTTCCATTGACCATTTATCAATTGGGGAATGTTTTGTATTTTTTTTAATTTGACTCTGTTCTCTATATATTTTAGAAATTAGTCCATTATGAGAGACTCTGACTATAAAAATTATTTCCCAGTGAATAGAGCACTGGTCCTGGAATCAGGAGAACCTGAGTTCGAATCCAGCCTCATACGCTTGACACACTACCTGTGTCACCTTAGGCAAGTCACTTAACCCCAATTGCTTTGCCTTCCCCCCCTGACAAAAAACAGATATGTATTTCCTAGATGTTTGCTTCCTTTCTAATCTTGGTTGCATTGGTTTTGTTTGTGTAAGAACTTTTTAATTTTATGTAATCAAAACTATCCATTTTGCATT
Source organism: Pseudocheirus occidentalis (assembly GCA_028646575.1). Classification (NCBI taxonomy): domain Eukaryota; kingdom Metazoa; phylum Chordata; class Mammalia; order Diprotodontia; family Pseudocheiridae; genus Pseudocheirus; species Pseudocheirus occidentalis. The sequence goes on from CM053597.1 coordinate 80,368,043, forward strand.
TCTTAATGTTCTCTAGTTCTTGTTTGCTCATAAATTCTTCCTTTCTCCAGAGAGCTGTAAATTATTTCAGGCAAACTATTCCTTACTCTTCTAGTTTGCTTACAGTTTCAACCTTTATGTCTGAGTCATGTACCCATTTTAACTTTATCTTGGTATATGGTGTAAGATATTGGTCTCTGTCTGGTATCTGCCCTACTATTTTCCAGTTTTCCAGCAATTTTTGTCAAATAGTGAGTTCTTATCCCAGAAGTCGGAATCATTGGGTTTATTAAACATTAGATTATTGTAGTCGTGGATTACTGTGTCATACATATGGACCTAACCTATCTATAATGGCCTTTTCTTAATCCTAATCCTTTTTGACCTTTCTGTATCCTATGACACTGTCCATCAGTCTCTTCTCCTTGATGTTCTCTTCTTTATAGATTTTCCTGACATTACTCTCTCCTCATTCTCCTACCTATTGGACCATTCCTTCTTGGTCTCTTTTACTGGATCTTCATCCAAATCATGCCCACTGACTGCAAGTGTCCCATAGGACACTATCCTGGACACCTTCTTCTCTTATCTCCTTATACTATTTCACTAGATAATCTCATTAGCTTTCATGGTTTCAAATATCATCCCTATACTGGTATTAATCATATCTCCTTATCCAACTAATTTTCTTTCCTGACCTTGAGAATTCCTTCTCCAATTAACTACTCAGCATCTATAACTGGATACTCATAGACATCTTTAACTCAACATGTTCAAAACTAAACTTATTTTGCCACTAATTTTTCCCATTTCTAACTTCTCTGTCATTGTTGGGGCCACTACCATTCTTCCAGTCACCCAGGGACGTAACGTAGTTGTCATCCTCAACTCCTCAATCTTTCTTTTACTCTACCATATCTAATCTATTGCTAAGGCCTGATGATTTTACCATTATTTTATCTTTCTCAAATACCTTTTTCACTTCTTTGATATTGCCAATACCCTGGGCAAGGCCCTTATCACCTTCTGCTCAAACTACAGCAACATGCACCTGGATGGGCTCCTTGTTACAACATTCTCCCTACTCCAGTCTATCATCCCTGCTCTGTCAATGTTATATTCCTGAAACTCAAGCATGACCAGCGCACGCGCACACACACACACACACACACACACACACACACACACACACACACACACACCTCAATAAACTCCAGTGGTTCTCTATCACCTCCAGGATAAAATACAATCCTCTGTTTGGCATTCAAAGTTCCTAAATGTTATTAAATTTCTTATACCTCACACTTCACCACCTGCTCTGTAATACACAGATACTGGCATTCTTGCTAGTGTTCCTTGAATAAGACAGTCCATAACCAGACTCCAGTTATTGTCACTTAACTGATCCTCGAATTCTCTCGCTTCTCATTTCTACCTCCTGGCTTCCTCTAAGTTCAAGTAAAATCCCACTATCTACAGGAAAGCCTCCCAGATTCCCCTAAATTCTAGGGTCTTTCTTCTGTTGAATATTTCCAATTTTTTCTGTACATAGTTTGTTTGTGCATAGTTGTTTTCATGTTGTCTACCTCATTAGACCGTGTTCCTCGAGAGCAATGATTTGCCTTTCTTTGTATTTTGACTGCTTAGTAAACTGCCTAACACACAGTGCTCACTTATTAAATTTTTCAGTGTTTGTTTTAGAAATAATTTCTCTTATTGTTTATCAAGTAAGTGTTTCTGCAGCTGTGTCAAGAAAGAGAGACAATTAGTGGCTATAAAGGATTAACATGGTATATTTACAAGATACCTGCAAGAAGGTAAAGTATAAAGGATTATATCATCTTATCATCATTTAACAGAACATGCAATAGGAGATATTTGAACCTAATTCATAATAATGACTTTGAAGGAAAAAATTCAAAAGGTTCTCTTGTGGAATTTACACAAATGAAGCAAAATCAATGACTGGATAATTTGAAAATGTCATTTGGCATGTATAAAGAAAAACACATGCATACCGTGGATATACCACAACATACACAGCCATGTTTCAACATTGGAAAGAATGCCACAATCTAAAAATGTGTTAGATCAGCAGTTCTCAACCTGTGGGTCATGACCCCTTTGGGGGTCAAACAACCCTTTCACAGGGGCCTCCGAAGACCATTGGAAAACAAAATTACAGTTATGAAGTAGCAACAAAAATAATTGTATGGTTGGGAATTACCACAACATGAGGAACTCTATTAAAAGGGCGTGTCATTAGGAAAGTTGAGAAGCACTGTCCAATTAGATAATAATTTCAAAATAATTCATTTTATAAAATCAAGACCAGCTCTCAATTGGTTGCATTTTATGCAGAGAGAGACCAGCTCTCAATTGGTTGCATTTTATGCAGAGAGATGTGTATCAAGCATGATACACTTTAAACACATACACAGATGTTAGATGGCTTTCCTGAGGGAAAGTTTTTCTCATCAAATTCAATTGAGAAAAGAATTAGTTGAAATATTTAGCAGACATTGCTTCAAAAACTAATGAACTCATACATCATTACAAATCAAGAATACAAATATGTTTAATGTTGAAGAGAAAGGAAAAAATTATGATTGAGAAACTAAAATTTTGGATTCACAAAATGGAGAAAATACTGTGTGCTTTGTGACATTACATAATTTCTTTTTTTTTTTTTGCCTTTTTGGAGGGGGGAAGGTAGGGCAATTTAGGTAAAATGACTCGCCCAGGGTCACATGGCCAGTTTTTTGTGTCAAGTGTCTGAGGTCAAATTTGACCTCAGGTCCTCCTGACTCCAGGACTGGTTCTCTATTCACTGCACCACCTAGCCATCCCAATTACATAATTTCTTATGAGAAAATGAATTGCCTTTGCATCAGCCTGTCAAAAAAGACATCTGCGATCATCTGAAATCTTAAAAAGTGATTTTCATTAAAATATTTTCCTGAATATTTCAATAAATTAAATTGGATTTTCTACCATATATATCTTTTATGTCTCTGACTAATAAATTGATAACGGATGAAAAATAAAATTGTTTTGATATAACAGTGGATTTTAAACTACAGTCATTCAAAACTAATTGCCTTATAAAGGATTAAAAATAAAATAAATTTTCATCACTGAGAAACAGTTAGTAAAATTATAATACCATTTCCACCACATATTTGAGTGAGCAAGCATTTTCACTTTATTCTTGTTAAAATTCAAAATAAAGAAATAAAACCAGTACAGAAGCAGACTTAAAATTCTAGTTGTCTAGTATTGAGCCTTATATTGCAAATCTTAGTTCATATAAAGAAAATCCAAAATCCAAATCAATTTTATGTATGATTGTTACATTATGCTAAACATTTTCTAAGTTGCTGCTTACATTTAAAATGTTATTTATATTCAACAAAAATATTTAAAATTTTTCATCTGCAGTTTTACAGATAATAGAAAGCATATGAAGTCTTACAGAATTACTTCCTTTAATTCTTAGAGAATATCCAACATAAAATATTTTTATTGTTTTATATTAACAGTTTTGGAACTTTACATTTAGTGTTGAATTGTATATTTTTAAATTGTATAATACACATTTTAATTTTGAGTTTTTCAGAAAAAAGTTATCATTTTAGATATTGTAAGTAGTAATAATATTAAATTAACTCAGGGCCTCATAATATATTTGTTGTCGTTGTTGAAAAAAGGTAAAAACAAAACAAAACAATTTTTAAAAATTGGAACCACAGGTCTAGGGAAGCGAGCCTTTATTTGGACTCAAAAGACTCAAATTAAAGTTAGCTGGGTGACTGTGGAGTAATTTCATTTCTCTGAGTTTCATTCTTCTCCTGTGTGAATGGCTTCAAGGTCCTTTCAGTTCTGACTCAAAGAAGATTCTATAAATTTCCTCCTTCTCAGTAAAAATATCTGTTCCTTGAAATTTACTTACAATGACTTCTTCTAATATCTGGCATTGACTAGCAACCTGAGGTTCTTATAGCCTGCCTTTCATAATTAATGCTCCAACCAAGATTTCCTCACATTTATTTTTCAAATATCTTCTATCCTAGCCAAAAAAAGGATTTAAAAATAGTTTTAAACAAATTTTAAGGTTTTGTTTAATGCAAAGATAAAGTGATTTCATCACATGGATATTGTGATAGAAGCAGCATCTGTGACATCCTTGAAGATGCAGTTTTTGCAATGAAAACCAAGAGTTGACATTCCTGAGGATCATTTCAAGAAAGTCACCATGGTGATTTCAAAAAGAAAAAAGCAATGCTCTTCCAAAGCTGCATGATTTGTTTTCTTTTCTTAGAAGAATGGGACACAGTGACAAAGATGAAAAAATGAGGAGGACAATCAGAGCATTCTACTGATACTCTCCAAATGTCAGGGGAAAGGAAGGCCCCCAACAGGCAGGCTGGAGACCCCTTACAGTGAACTCAAGGGAGGACAAGAGCAAAGCAAGATGGGCAAGCATAAACAGGCATCAATAAGGCCCCAGTGGAAGTCAATCAGTCCTAAATCCATGATATCACAAATTCATTTGAAAAGCTGTGTACCACAATAAGAAATGAGGAAAATGTTTAATTTCTATCTGGACTTCAATAGGATGAAAACTTTAAAATCAAAAGATGTTCTCTGCTCAGGGCCTCATCAGAGTCTTTTCTTTGGTGTGGGAGAGAGAGATGCATATCTTAACTAGGAGATGATGTCTTCTTCTCATTCCAGAAGTTTTTAAGGAGAAGAAGAAACTTCATGAGTGCCCCTGCTAGCTGGGAGTTGCCCAGAATAAGAAAGAAGGGATGAATAAATGCGCACAGGTAAATCACAATTTGCCACGGCCAGTACCAGCTACTCCCAAAACCAAAAAAGAAAGCATCAGTGATAAAAGATATTAAAGAAAGAGCATAAAGAAGTAGGAAGGAGACCAGTAATTTCAAAGCTCTGGTGTGAGCCTGTATGCTAGTATCTTGAGCACTCTTGGCATTATGCTGCATTTTCCAGAAGTGTCTCCGCAGAGATGTAATCAGGAGAACCATTGAGACTACAAACAAAGAAGAGGGAATAAACAAACTAATGAGTTTCAAAGGGAAAAAATAGTGGAATTCTACTTTCCTAGTAAAGCCAATTAAGGTTATGTTCCCCAAGAATGTCCCATGCAAGAATGCTTGGTATAAAACATTGTTCCCTGCAAAAAACATCATGGTGATGATGAAAGAAATTAGCAGGGAGAATAGTAAGAACCAGGGTACCAGTCCCTTGACTCTCAACTTCAGCCAAAGGAAAATGGGGTGAGTGAAGTTTGCAATCTTCACACAGAAGAAGACGCTAAGCCAAGTGGCAAACCAGAATGTGATTGTATTCAGAAAATCCCAGTAAATCCCAAAGTACTGGCGGGCTGGTCCTTTTGAATATTGTAGGCAGTGAAGAAAATAGTAAAAGTTGTGTAGCATTCCAACCAACAGCAAGCAGAAGCGGGAGGCACCCAAACTGATCAGGATCATGTCACAGGGAGATAGCCGCTGGCATCGAACATACTCCCTTCCCAGTACCACAACAATGAAGCCATTAGCCAGGATCCCCAGGGAACACAACAGAACAAAGAGAACCATGGTAAAGACTGTGAATGATCCCAGCATTTTAGTCATTCCTACTATGAAAGCTCTTGCTTAAATCTCTACCGACCACTAATTAATGGAGCTCCTGTTTTGCTTGATGAGATGTGAAGGGAGAATGCTCTACCCTTTCTCTCCAAGCCACAGTATAATTAGGGATCCCTGTGAGGTTGGGGAGAATAAGTCCATGTACCACTGTGTGGATGCAAATCTCCACCAGTCTCAGTTACAGCTGCTTTTTTCAAATGTATATGATTTGCATTTCATGTCTGGATCAGTGATAATAATATCTCTGGTCTTCTATCATAGAAACTGAGCATTTCTTCCATAATATGATGGATCAAGAGTTGGAAGGGTCTTTGGGGGCTATCTAGTCCCATCCCCAAATTTTGCGAATTAAAAAATTGAGGGCCAGTGACATCGTGACTTGTCCAAAGTCACACAGATATTAATCATCAGAGGTAGGATTTGAACTCATGTCCTCTAATTTGAGAGCTAGTGCTCCTTTCACTGTACCAGACTGCCTCCCAACCTTACTCCCTAAACACATGACTATTCCTTCAGACAATCTGCCAACACTTGTAGTGTAGGGCATGTAAAGTACTTTCATTATAGGTAAGGGTAAGAGAAAGAACAATTACCTTTCTGTGACTATATGATCAAATTGCTCTTTTTCATAATGGAACACTCCTCCAGGAGGGGCCTTTACTTAATGATAGAATAAACAGGGAACAAAATACAAATGGGAAACCTGTCAACAAATCTCAGTTTTGAAAATGAACTAGGAATCGAGTTTAACCCAGGAAGAAGAACCATGGAAATGGGGTGCCCTGGAAATAAAAGCAAGCTTCTAACATGAATACAATTGGAGTTTGCCAGAGACACTTACAGAGAATGACACAGAAAAGCTAGGTATCCTTTCAGTAGACCCCTGGAGGATTGAAGCCAAGAACAGAAGTAGCCATAAAAACCAGCTAGTAAATTTTCTTTAGGAAAACCAGAGTAGAGATAAATGTGTGAAAGGTATTTAAAATATTCAAGTGTCAGAGCCACCAAACATCCAGGAGGATGAAGGAAGGAATAATATATTAATTAAAGGTAGCCTGAAGCTGTAATGGTAATATAATTTGAAGATCACTTTGTATTGGCAAAGGTAACAGGTTCTTAGTACTTAGTAATTAATCAAGAAAGTGTGGATCCTTGTTGCTAACATAACAGGAAAGGGTTGGCTGAAACAGGAAGCTAATGTAATGCTGTATATAAGGAAAAACCCAAAGAGGGAAGAGTCAGAATTTCTTGCGACAAGTACCTGGAGGCAGAAGCTTCTGCTGCTGGGGAGGCTGAAGAGGAACCTCCCCCCTACCCAGGCTGAAGAGAATAGTTTTGATTTTGAAAACCTGGATGGATTGGTTTTGATTCTGAGAGCCAACTGAGACTTCTTCTGGATCTGAGGGCCAGCCAGAACTGCCAAGTGACTGAGGAAACATGGCTGTGATGCTGAGACTTTGTCTGTTTGTAGCTTTGTTAAGCTTTGTCTTCCCAAGAACAAGGACTGTGAAGGATTTGAGATGGACTGAATACCGTGAGCTCCAATGTGGAGCAGAAACTGCACAGAGAGCTGGACAAGGACCTGGGAGCTGTCTGCCTTTGAACCCAGGTAACAGTTTAGTGAATCCATGTTGAATCTGGAACCATGGAAGGGGATCCAGGGAATCCAAAAAACTACCCCAAGTCAAGCTGAAAAAAGACTTTACTTGGATACTGTGTACTGACTGAGAAATTGTAAATTTACTGGTGATCTAGGGGTGGAGGGTCTATGTATGTTCTAATGATTGAATAGTAAATAATGAAGGATGATTGATTGAGTAAATGATTGTACTTAGTGATTGATGACTGAAGAAATAATTGATTTGTAACCTAGTATGCCCCACAAGTGGACAACTTTGACTATTGTACTTTGTGATTAAGGATGTTGTGAATGCTTGAGTTACTAAATGATTGGTCTTTGTTCAAAACTTTGTGACTACTGGAAACTATGTGGCCATTTTCTGTGATAAATTGCTGTGAATGCTATATTTTGATTTTCTGTGATAAGCTGTAACATTGTGAAAGCTGTACCTTGATTTTCTGTGAATGTTTTGCCTTGATTTGTTATGGAATACAGTGTTCACTATACTGTGTGATCAGAATCTTAAAAGCTGTTCACAGTAGCATTCTTCTGGAAAGCTGCTAGTGCTTGGCATTACAGAAGCCCAGAAGAGCAATGGTCAGAGAACAATATGTATGAAAAAGGCAGAGTGGGTGTGGTATTAGTCGATGCAGACTCAATATGAGTCAATAGATGAGGTGGCAGCCAAATGTTTAACCTTTATATCCATATATAGAAACATAGTGTCCAGAATCAGGGAGATTTTTAGACTCATTGCTCTCTGCCCTAATTAGAGCATGTTTTAAGTATGACAATCAGTTTTAGTAGCTATATATTAAGGTGAATGCTGACAAAATAATGGCCATCAGGATGGTGAAGAGACAGGAAACCATTCCATTTGGAGGTTGGCTTAAAGAACTGGGTTGGGTTAGCCTGGAAAAAAGAAAACAAAATAATAATAGTTTGTAAATATTTGAAGATATACTTGAAAGTTTTATGTTGTTTTGTTTTGTTTTCACTTGTGCTGAAATGGTAGAAATATGAGCAAATAACGGAAACTGAAAAGGGACAGATTTTGGTTTGATGTAAAGAAAAATTTCCTAAAAACTAAAGGCACCTCAAAATGAAATGGACTACCTTAAGAAGTCATGAGTTCTAAAGAACTGAAGATCTTAAAATGCAGGCTGGAGATCACCTGTCAGGTATATTTTAGTGAGCATTCCTACTCAGGTATAAGTTATCAGAAGCAACTACTGAGATCCCTTCAAACTCCAAACATCTATGATTCTATGAACCTTTGGGACCTGAATGGGAAAGACATGTCTCAAGCTTGTGTGCCCACACTTGGAACTAGAGCTGGGAAATGAGGGACAGAAAAGCTAAGGAACCTCAAAGCCTGACTAGCTAAGCATTGCTCTGCTTCACCAAGGTCACATTAACAGCTGACCTGTGTAAATTGGCATCCTTAAGAAGCAACTGTTAGCACAATAAAAAACTGGATCAGCAGTCAGTTTTAGATACTTACTAGTTTTTGACCTTGGGCAAATCACTTAACCTCTGTTTGCCTCAGTTTACTCAACCATAAAAATGGGGATAATAATAGCACCTGTTTTGCATTCATTGTAAGGATGAAATGAGATTATGTTTGTAAAAGGCTTTAGCATAGTGTCTAGCATATAGTAAGCACTATATACATCTTTCCTCTTTTCCTCCCTTTTACCTAATGTCATGGTTTACCCAGGGTTTAGCATTGGAGAAACTCTTATTTCTCAATAGAGACAGGTTCCCCTTTTCTCAGACTCATCTAGTTAATCACATCTACAAATCCATTTTTGGCTCTAGTCTAGGATTTCCCAAAAAGGGGGGAGTCAAAAATGATGCACAATGTATCCTGTGACCTGAATATGACAGGTCATTTTATTTACATAAAGAAAGTAAGGATAACGAGGTTCAGTTTTCATTGACAAATTGTTTTCAACAGGATTCAGAAATTCAATTTTAAGGACATTATAATATGCTGGTAGCAAGCTTCATCAAGACAAAATGCAGTCTGACAATTTTACTAATTAGATTTTCACATTTTAATTCTATTCAGCACAGTCCAATCAAATGCCAAGTGTCAGCTAAGAATGTTCTTCTTGACTTGTGACCTCTCTCTCTCTCTCTCTCTTTCTGATGCTGATTCTTCCCTTGGCACCAGAACACTCCAACTACTTGTTATTATGACCACAATTCAATGACTAAAATCAGCTACTACAATGGATACTGAACTCACAACCCCATTGGGCTCTCAGGACCTTCTGAAACTCACTAGGTTGCCTGGACTTATCCATCTCAAGGTTACTGTTTAGTCACCTAATTGGGAAAACGAAGAACAAGAAAAATAAGACAGCTCCACCCAAAGTACAAATTTGCTACTTATGACATATGGGGATGTATATTTCAAGACTTACAAGAGAGGAATAAGACTTCCAACATTCCCTCAACCCCAACCCTACTCTCCTGGGCACAGTTGGGCACAGTTCCAAAAAGTCTTCCCTTCAACTTGGAAAGAAAGAATCCATTTAGCATATCCCCAGATTTCTTTCTAGCTCCTCAGCCAGCTAAGGACTCAAACCAGTGATGAGTCAAACAGGCAATATTCAAGTTTCTGTAAGATCACCAGGAAGAAAAAGGAAGGACACTCACAACTCATGAATGAAACTTACCTAGAAACCAAAAAGGTTGGCCCAACTGACTCCAAAAACAAAATTAAACAAAGGGGCTCATTCAGGATATAAAGTGTTTGGAGAGGGAGAGGAAGGTAGAGAAGAAGGCTAAGCAATATAGAACCCTATCTTTATCTAATTTTATAGAGAGATGAACACTAAACCATAAAAACCTATATAATTGTAACATTTCCACATTGCTAGTGTACTGAGAGGATGGGTTGATGAGGTTCTAGTCCAAAAGAACTTAGACTATATGCAATATATTCTGCGTCTTGACAATCCATATGGAAGCTGTGATGGGGTTGCTTTTGGAAATGGGTGATGGAGGGGCCCTTTCTTTACCTATAAACACTTCAGGACCAGCATAGGCTTATTGAGTGCTGACAAAAAAAAAAAGCCTTTTGATTAGCTGGCAATGCATACAAAAGGACTGAACGGGCAAAATCTTTTTCTCTTCTCCGGCAATTTTCACATGAGAAAAAATAAATTCATGGGCTGCCAGGTGGTATAGAAAGAGATACCACTGACCATTGCCCCCTAGCTACCTTAGCTCTTCACCTGGTTACCACGTGCCTATAAATACATGGAACCTGTGTTGCTTTTTATTCCTCTGTATCCCTGCTTTCCTGATATTAAGTGAATTGACCTTGTAAGCCTGAAAAGCTATATATTTATCACATATTTGTCTTTGAATCAGTGTTTCCTGAAAAGATGATAGAGGCATTTTTCTTGCTTTTACTAGAAGCCTCAATGGTTCCAGACTTTTAGAATTTGCATTTGGTCTCCTGAGTGAAAAAAAAAATTGTTTCCATCAAGGCCCCAGAGGTAACTCCAGAGTCATCAACTACAGACATCTGGATCTCACCAGGAGGAGACTTAGACTAAGAAAGAGAGGAAGCAGAAATTGTTAAAAAAAAAAAAAAACCCTCCTCAGTGCAGATCTTTCTCACTTCTCACTTGGCACAGGACCCAGTTTCTAAAAGAAGTGGGGCTTCCCTTACACTTCACAAGGGTTCTTAACCTGAGTTCTCTTAAATGTGTGTGATGTATAGTTGTTTTTTAATAAATGTGTTTCAGCATAATTTGTTGAGGATCACAGGCCAGTGGGACTCTGACCCTGACAGCTGAACAAGCCCTCTCAGGTGTTTGGCCAGCTGATGGGCCTGGATGCATTCCCCATCCCCCAGCAAGCATACAGGTGTGAGGCTTAGTTCCTCAGGATATGCGTGGCAAATACACCCAAGCAGGGGAAGACAATTAGGGAAAAGGATTATTGGCTCTAGAAAGCTGTGCCTGGAACAATAAAAATTGGCTCTTCGCTTTCACCAATTTCTTTTATGCATTCAATAGTACTTCTAGGTTGGTGATTATTTCTCAGCCCCACCTGGGGCGAACCGGGCTCCCATACTTTCTGAGCCCTGCTGCAGGATGGCAGGGCTCCCCAGAATCAGTTCCCCACAATAATTGGCTTTCTTTTTAACCGTGTATTTCATTTGGTGCGCTTAAAAACATTATTGTGAGACAGGGAATAGAGAGTTAACTGGATAACCAATGAAGTCTGTGGCCCAAAAAAGGTTAAGAACTCCTACTTTAGGAGTTAATTTTAAACTGTTTATTGATGGAGGATTGTAAGAAATAGCCTCAATTTTCATGTTCCAGTCCAGGTGCCACCGAGGGTTCTTAGGAATGCACAGCTAGAAAAGAATTCAGAAACTGTCCTTTTTAACCTTCTTTGAATCCCAGTCTTCTTTGGGGTCTAGTGAAATTTATGGACATGTTCTCAAAATAATCTTTTAAATGTATAAAATAAAACACATAGAATTACAAAAGCAAATACTTATCAAAAATATATGTGCTATTTAAGTTCATAGACCTCGGGTTAAGGACACCTGACCTAATCAAACCCATTCACTTTAAAGATAGACTGAGATCTGGAACAGTTAAGTGATTCATCCAAGGTCACATAGGTAATACACATCTGGGGAAAGATTTGGACACAGGTCATCTGACTCCAGAATCAGTGTTCTTTCCATTGCCTCTCCCATTCACAGAATATAGAAAGTCAAAAGGAGAAAGAAAGGGAGGATCCCCTAAACTTCATGAAGCAGTTGGGAAGTGCTAGCAGAAACAACAAAAAAAAAACATAGAAGCTAAATGCTGGGAAAGGAGAGAAATGGTTCTTTTCAAAATGAGATTGCATTCCCAGACTACACACTCACTGACAGTGGGAAGAGGGAAGTGCACAGACTGATGGGTAGAAGCCAGGCTGAAAGTTTTACTGTACTCAAAAGAAGCAGGGATTGTGAAATAAGCCTCATGTAAGCCTGCCCGCCCTGGAAAGGAGACCTTTCCTCATGTGTTGTTCACACTTTCTAATCCCTCCCAAGTAGCAGGGTTGCCCCTCCAAGGACAGGCAGTCAATCCTCTGGGTTTATGGCACCTGGATTCCTGCACAAACTCCATTCTGGGGATTGAGGACCATGGATATTGAGATGGGGTTTCATCTGCTCTTTATCTACAGTGAGAACAAGTCTTATATTCATACTAGGGAAACTGCCTAATTTGTTAACAAGGCCTACAATATTCCTCACTGTTCTCACCACTGTCACTATAGTCTCACCCACAAAATTTTGTCCTAAAGCAACAACATCTTCATCCAACCTCTCCAGAGTGACTGTCCATGCATCTAGCTCTGAAGGCTACTTTGTACTATGGAATAGTTATCTTATTATCTGTGTCTTCCTAAAGAACGGAGTGCAGAATTAGGAACTCTTCTCCCTCCACAACACAGAAGCCTCTGTCCTCTTAGGTAGCACCTCACACTGCCCTGTTCAGGATTCTGGGCCTTGATCTGGGTTAGAATAAGGAGAAAGGAAGGGACAAAGCATCGCAGGCATGCAGACAGATGTTTCTGAAAGATTCAGTTAGTTCAGTTATCAACAAAATAACGGACATAATTATGCAAGCAAGAGGCATCTAGAAACATTAGTCCTGCCACCACTTATAAGGCTTCTAGGAAAATAGGTTAACTACCATTGAAGTATAAATCCAAACTCATGAGTTTAGCTATGGTTTCCATTCCATACTTTTAGGTCTATTTTATTGAGGAATAAGCTTAAGTGGTTAAGTGTTTTAAATTCTTATCTCCAGATTCCATTAATTAATCAGATAAACCCTGCAAGAATTTATGGAAATAAATTCTAGGGTCACACTTGAAGGAATTTTTTAACTTTTTGGACAATAGAGACCTGAGACATATGGAGAAGAAAGTAAAGGGAAGCTGAAAGAGGAAAACATAAGAAAAAAGCAGGGCATCTATAGAAGTGGATGAGTGAATGGATTTAACTTTGTTAAAAATTAGTTAAATGCAATGTAAATCAGAGTGATGCAAAGAGAATAACAGTAATTGAGCCAGTGGGAGATTTGCATTCATTTCTTTCAAGATAAATTGTCCTTGGCTTGCAATCATGTATCTCCCTCACCAGTTCTACTAGGGTTCTAAATCACCAAAGAAGAATCCAGAAAGAGATCTGAGAAGAGGAGAGGGTCCTCTAGAAATTTGTATATATCAACATCCATACTCCATTGTTGGTCAGCTGGTAGGTTTACTCTTAAAGAAGACCAAAATGCCATCACTATGCTGGAGTCAAAGTTCAATGAGTCTCTCCTATAGTTTAGGCACAAAGATCCCGTAGGAACATTTGGAGTGGAGATGTTTCTAAATTTGCACATCTCATGTTTCTTTTGAACTACTGCAATTCTGCTTTGCTCACAGAGCATAGCACCTTTCTTTGATGGAAGCATACATACCATGCTGAGTGGTATTTCACCCATGTCTTTTATCTTGATTCCAAAGTTCTTTAGTAAGACCTTGAGGCTATCCTTGTATCACTTCTTCTGACCTCCATGTGAGCCCTTCTCTTGTGTAAGTTTTCTGTAAAATAATCTTTTAGGCAAATTTACACTTGGCATGCAAATAACAGCAAATTCCATTGAAATGCTGTTCCATTATTATGGATTATGGAAGAATTCTTTTATAAAGCAAATAGGAGGCAATATGCCACAATTGAAATGTTAATGGTTCTAGGTTCAAATTCTGAGTCTGACATGTGCTCTATGTGTGTGTATGTGATCTGCTGCATACTCTAAGAATGATGTGTGGGAAAACGGGGATAAAATTTGCAGAGGACAAGAAAGCTTGAGTGATTTAAATTTAATAGTCGTATGTGGGTGTATCTGCGTGTGGGCAGACCCACCTGGAGACGGATAGAGGAGGTTCCTAAGACCATCAGAAATATATGTTTTCCAATGCTCTTAGGTGACCCCTGTGACTCCTGTAAAAGGGTCGTTCCACCCCAAAGGGGTCACAACACACAGGTTGAAAACCACTCTTCTAGACTATTAAGTGCATCCTTTTGATTGAATCCTGATAGGATTTGTTCCATAAAATTTGGATTTGGTATTTGATCGATTGGGTCAAAAGGCCACACTTAAGAATCTAGAAGGCTATATGTGGCCTTAAGGCTAAAAGTTCCCTACCCCTGCTCTTTCTCATATTCTAATAGGGGAAAACAAATAAAAAGAAGTTAAAGGTCGCATGGGATTGTAGACAAAGTTGAAGAGAATCAGGAGTGCATTATGAAAAGGTGTGAGGATGTGGCTGGCCTGAGCCTCCTCCTTAACATAGAGGTATTGGAAGGAATGCCAATCAGAGATATTTCTCTGTGGCAGAAGGTATTTCCAATGTGTGGATTCTAGGATGAAAATAATTCTGGGGCATTTTAATGAAAGTCCTGGAGAGTCAGCAATGTAGAATAGAGACAATTAAATATGTGTGTGTGTGTATATATATGTGTATATATATATATTTCCCTAAGAAATCAAAGTATCAGTTCCTAGAATGATATTTTGTACTTAGTAGGCACGTAATTATTTTTTGTTGATTAAATGAGAAAATGAGGGAACAATCTAGTAGCTTGACTCCTTGACAACATCATGATGGGGAAAAAAACTGGTCCCTACAAGCTCCATAGTTAGCACAATGAGGATGATGAAGAAATCCAAAGTATAGTCATCTTCCATGTCACCCCCAAACAGACTAGTTAATAGGGCTGCTCTCTTTTCAGATGTCTCCATATATACTTAAGGACAGCTGTATTCTTTAATTGCAGATCCCTGTACAGGAGAATAGATGAAAAGAGGCTAAGTTATTTAACTCTCCCTTCATTTGGAGATGCAAATGCCCCTTGGATAGAGTTCCTATAGCTCCCTTCTCCATTCCTTGTTCACCTACCTAGCATTTGCCTAATCCTTACTGGACGTATAGGCAGTGGATCTCCAGAAAGTGGAGCACCGGAAGATTAAAAAATGCTATGAATAGACTACACATGGTCCCTTTTGTGGTTGACAGAGCTTGAGACACTGCCATTCCTCAATACCTGCCTCCTCATTAGAAAAGGAGTATTTCCTGGACAGGCAATTTCCAGAGTTTAACCTTCTAGTCAAAAATGCAGATGTGTTGAGCAGTTCCAGCTTTGAAGTTTGCTTCTCAGGATTATGACAAATCCTTAGAAGAGAAACATACCGAGCAATGTACCTCTTGAAATGAGAACAGGATTATCCATGTGTCCCCTGCCTCCAGATGGAAGAGTCATAAAGTAGCTAAAGCCAAGACATAGGGAGAACAACAAACATTGCCTTGACTTCAACAATCCAAGCAGACCTACTAGGAAAAGGATTATCTGTCCAAAACAATTTTCACATTCAGAGAAATAAAAATCATGGAATAGCAATAGGTTTTTGCAGGAGTCTATTAGGACTCTCAGGGAGGAGTCACTGAAATGTGAGAGTGTTACCCTGATGATAACCCCAAATTCAGTTTACCTTGTAAGGAAATTGAAATCAGAGGGTAGTGCTGAGTCAGTCAGCTGGACCTTGTGGAAATGTAGAACCCCCCTGGAGAATGAACGGAATTGTGTATATTGTGGAGGAGTCTTTGACAATCCCTTTGTGAATTCTACATTTGAATTCGTACCAGTCTCCTACAGCTTCTGCATTTTCAGTAGGGTGAAAGATATGTAGTCTTGTGCTGAAAACCACGCTACCTTGAGTAATTACACAACACTTAGTTTTACCCCCATTTAGTGAAACCTAGACATAAGCTGGACACAAACTGTACTTGGAAATTTCCCATAATAAATTCTATGTCGAAATAATAGTTAAAGAAATAATAACTTTGGAGTTCAAGATCAATCTCACTCTATTTAATCCAGTGTCAGGGACCTCTGGGTCACAGTTTATACTCTAATTATGTACTCCTGAGTCCTTGATAGTAAGGAGAGACAGTCTGAGCAACCTAAGGCTCACTGACTCACAAAAGTAAGACATGGTGAAACTTGTCCTCCATTTTTGACTGGCTAAAAGGGAATTACTGTTTCTCTTTCCCCAAATTCTGCTCTAGATTTACTGCCACCTCTGATGTTCTTTCATTATGAACTCAAATACAGTCAATATCACCCATCATTATTACTGTTCAGCTTTATTCAACAAGCACTTATTAAGCATTTGCTCTGGGCAAAGTCCAATGCTAGCTGATGAGGATACAAAAAAAGATTGTAGACTCTGCTTCTCAATCACCTTCATCAAGTATTTTCTTAAGTGTCCCCTGTGGGGAGGGTGTTACACTAGGTCCAAAAGACTCAAAAGAGACTTCCTATATGTCCTCTTCCTTCAAAGAGCCTACAGTCTCATCAGAGACATGAGCATATACTTACAATAATTAATTAACAATATAAGACAGAATATTTTAAGTGTCAAGTAAATAGTATATTCGATAACTCCTTCAGGAATTCCCAGTAAGGAGTAATCACTGAGAACTAAGCAAGTAAGGAAAGCTTTCATAGTGAAAATGGGACTTAAAGTTTATTCTTGAAGGAAAGGTAGGACTTAGAGAAGTTGAAAGAAGAGAGAAGGGAATGCCAGGCAGAGAGAACAACTGGAGGGAGGCCACCATGTTCAAGGAAGAAAAAGTAGGAAGTTCTGACCACTATTTTAGGGAATAATTTGTGGAGGGAGAGACGTTTGAAGAGTTTGGGAAGGACCAAATTGTGAAGGGCCTTGAATGCTAAGCTAAGGAGTTTAGATTTTATCCTATAGGAAATGGAAACTGGCATGGAATGAAGAAGGCTTTATCCCAGTGTGCCAGTTTCCTGTGGGACATGCTACCTCCTGAGAACACAGTTCTTCCCCTTTACCCTCTCTTCCACAAATCACCTTGAAGTTTTCTGTCTGCTGCTTCATGCTGCTGTGGCCACCACTGCCACTGTCCTATTATCAGGACTCAGCTTTCCCCAGAAGCCCACTTTCCCTCCTAACTTCTGCTAGGCTATGCCAGACTCTGGAAAACAGGCTTCCCCCTGTTCTTCCACAACTGCTTCCATGACTGCACTGTCCTCTGCCAACTTCATATCCCTTCCCTGTGACTGTTTTTGCCTAGGGCAGAGGAGGCAAGGAAGACTGCTTATGGTACTAGAAGCTATTAAGTTTTTGAGACTATCTGATCCACAAATTGTAAAGATGATACTGGAAAACAACTCTACCAAATTTTGTGTTGTGCCTGGTAGGCATAAGAATCATGATCCAGATTATGGCTAGTCCACAAAGTTTACTGGTATATAGCAATTATTGGACTCTTTATGCATTTCTTTCTCCTTTTTTCACTCCTGAGTAACTGGAAGAAATAAAGTGTGCCTGCCCCAGGGATATTCATGGTGATTAGTAACTTGAGAGGAAAAGAAGAACCTCCAGAGAAAACAGAAAAGGATGCTGGAAGATTTTTCTTTTTGCCATCTTTTTGTTTTAGGTAAATGGTATAGAAAGACCAGAGAAATCTATGAAAACATATTCTAACCTTGCCCAACAATGAGGACAATTAACTATGCTGTAAAACCATGGGAAAATGGGTAAGAAGGAGTGATGTGCATACCTTTGCTTGTAGATATATAGAGATAAAAGCAGACATGGAGATGAAGATGTGTAGATAGAGATAGAGATAGATGATATAGATACAGATATAAATGATATAGATATAGATACAGACATGGGTACAGGTATATGTATAGATATTGATATTGGTATAGGTACAGGAATAGGTTTAGATATAGATAACACATATAGGTATAGTATAGGTATAAGAGAAGGGCAAGAGAGAAGGAGAGAAGTAGACAGAGGAAGAGAGAGAGGAAGAGAGAGAGAAAGAGAATTACCTTTGGAACAAATGGTGATTCATTCTAAGATTTCTATTGTTTTCCTCAGCAAAAATAACAACAACAGCAATAATAATAATAATAATATAATGCCATGAATTGGATGTTTGCAAGTGAATATTTGATCTCTAGACAAATGGGGTTATAATATGCATATTTCTGCAGCTACCCTGGATAGGGACTGTAAGCTGGAAGAGACAGAAAAATATCCAAAATATACTTGGGGTCTTTATGTTCAGAGTGACAGTCATCACCATCATCAGCTTCCTCAACAAAGTATTTACTACATACATAAGTTGCCATAGAGATAAAAGATAGCTCTCTTCTGGTTGCTTGCAATCTAATGGGAAGAAAGCATTTCCATGTGTGTGCAAGGCAAAAAACCAAAAAAACAAAAACTCATCTCCTCTCTTTCCCAGCCTCCTGCCTATAATGAGCCCCATGCAAATTTAGACTAGGCTTCTTGAGTGCATCATGATGACATCATTATAAACATGAAGAATTATCTGCACACCACCACTAAAATGAGAGCACTTTGAAAGGTATGTATATATGTGTGCACATATGTGTGTGTCTGTGTGTGTAAACCTATGTATACATCTGCCTGTAGTTCATATATAGAAAATAACTACACAAATGGATCTTTCCCTTCAAACACATTTCATTCATCTTTATCATGAATGCTCTCTTTATCTTCATCCTCTTCAGTGTGAGAAATTGAGTTCAATTGAGCCACTCCCCACCAGGAACTGACAAAGACATTTGTCCTAGGTTTTCACTCTACTTACACAGATCAGTTTTCGGGCACTGAAATTTTCTCATCTCTCAGCAAATGGGGTGGGAGGGAGGTATTGGGCAAAAATAAATTATATCCACCTCGGGTCTCGGCTCCAAACAGTCACTGCTCCACATCCTGGTTTGTGGTTCCATCAAAGTCAGTTCATTTCTATCTCTGATCCTCTCAAACAAAGCAAAGGAGAGGAAGAATTTCCTACTATGAGCTGGGTATCAAAACCTGCCCAGACAGCTTTGGAAGAAAGATGACATCTCTGCTAGCAGAGGACCATGTTTCTTCTCTCTCTATATTCTCAAAGTTGTTTTCTCTGCCATGCCTCAACAATAGACAAGATCCTTCCAGAATTCTCACCCCTGAAACTTTTTCCTGTTAGGGAGGGCAGTAAAGAAGGATAGAAACAGGGTAGGACATTATCAGAGTGATTGGGGTAAGTGGTTAGTCTGTAACAATGTCATTATGCTTACGCTGAAAATGTCTTATTTATTAATTCATAAAGCATTTACTAAGCATCTACTATGTGTCAGCTCCCCAGCCCCAATGAATATTACCCCCATGAGAACAAGGATTGTTTCGTTTCTTTTTTTTATATCTCTACAGCAGCTATATAGCACAGTGGATCAAGTGTTGGACCAAGAGTCAGGAAGATCTGAGTTCAAATCAGCCTCACCCACCAATTATCTGTGTGATGTTGGGGAAGTCACTTCATCTCTACCTGCTTCTGTTTCTTCCTCTGCAAAGTAGGAATGAAAAAATAGCATCTACTTCCCAGGGTTATTGTGAGGATAAAATACAATGTTATTTGTAAAGCACTCTGCAACCTTAAGGTGCTCTATAATTGCTACCAGTGCTTGGTACATAATAGAGGCTTAATAAATGCTTATTGATTGTAAGCATTGTTTTCAGTGATAGAGTTTTGTTTTGTTTTTATTGAAGGGGAGAAGGTATGCAAGGAGAGTAGGCCTATAATTTCATTAGTATAGGTTAATCTCAGTGCAGATCAGCACCTGCTCAGCAACCTATAATTTTTTTTATTTCTTTTTCCCCACTTAATAGTATTTTATTTTTTCAGTTACATGCAAAGATAGTTTTGAACATTCACTATTACAAGATTTTGAGTTCCAAACTTTTATCTCCCACTCTCCCATTCACCCTTCCCTATACAGCATGCAATTTGATATAGGCTATACATGTGCAATAATGTTAAACATATTTGCGCATTGGTCACATTGTGAAAGAAGACTCGGAACAAAAGGGAAAAACCACGAAGAAGAAAAAACAAAAGCAAACTAAAAATAGTGTGCTTCGATCTTCATTCAGACTCCAGAGTTCTTTCTCTAGATATGAAAAGTATTTTCCATCATGAGTCTCTTGGAATTATCTTAGATTATTGCATTGATGAGAAGAGCTGTCTATCAAAGTTGGTAATCACACAATGAGCAACGTATAATCTTAAAGAACTGTCAGTTCTTCAAGTTACCCAGCCAGCATATGTCTTGGATAAGACTTGAACCCAGGTATTCCTGACAAAGAGGCTGGGTCCTTATCTGCAACTGCGTTCCTCTGGTTTCCAAAGACACAAACTTGTGCTTTCAACAAATTGATATTTAACTGGGAATAGAAAGTGTTTCCAGTTGTTCTAAAAGGAAAGGAAAAGGAATAAAAATGTCAGTCCATGACTGAAAAAGTCTTTTGAGTATAACCATCTGAGTTAAATGCAATAAGAAGAGTCTAGTGTCTGTCAGTGGGGGCAGAGCTGTGGTCAGTTGGAGTCCATGATGCATTTCAGCTGCATTGTGAGAGGCCATGGAGAGCCACCAATCTAGGTTTCTGAAGTGCATGAAGATGGAATAGTAAGAAATCTTGTTTATCACTTTGAGTCTGACAAAATGCTTTGCTTTGGGTAATCTCCTGGGCCATTGTTTATGTATGTGTATGTGTTTGTATAACATATATGTGTATGTATGTGTATATGTGTATATATTCATAGGCTATTCATGCCTGACCTATGGTATAGCATTGTGAGTTCATATTGGTCTAATTAGCCAGTCAGACACACTGAAACTTGGCTCTAGCATAGTCATGTCAATTTGGTCCTTTTCAAGAACAAAGGACAACAACCAACCATGATATGTATATATGTGTACATACACATATACTTATATACATTACATATCTTTATAAAGCATATGTTGCATACACACACACATTGCATATTTTTTTCCTAGATAAAGAAAGCAAAGCTTAGAGAGTTGAATGACTTGCCTGCCCATAGTCACCCTTGCCAGTAATTGAGGGATAGCTAAATACTCTTTGCAGGATGGACACAGAGGCCAGTAAAATGGATTGTTCCACCATGTGGGCACAAGGAGTTTAGAGCCCAGGACAGGGGCTATTCCTGTGGCTGTGGATGTGAGTATGAGAACAAAAGACAAGGAAAAGGTAAAATCACAGCGAAGTGAATGCTGGACTTGTACTCAAGAAGAGCTGGGTTCAAATTCTGCCTCAGACACTTAGCACTTGTTTGACCCTGGACAAGTCACTTGATATCTCATGGCCTTGGTGCCCCAACTATAAAACAAGCAAGTCAGTATGCAAAATACCTTTGAATTATCTATAAAATATTACAAAAGAAAAATTGACACGGCTTAGGAATGAATGAACTAGGTAGTGGGGGAGGAGAGAATGGAGAAAATGAAAAGTCAGGACCAAAGTGATTATATTGGCATTCCTAGTGCTTATTGCAATGCAAAAATATTATAAGTATATAATTATCTTTTTTCTTCCTTCCTTCACTCATTCCTAAGTCTTTTGTGTCTATGTCACAAACAGCAATATCGGTAATGCTCAATATTGATTACTGAAATTGATTACTTCAGAGCTGAATTCCCCTCATGCAGCCTCTGGGTGATGTAGCATCTTCCTTAGAGCCCTTCTCAGTTTGGAGCTGTTCAGGATCAGGAAGGCAGGATGGATGGAGATTCCAGAGTAGATTACTACTTCTGATACCCAAAACCAAGAATTGTAAACTGAAACAGGTGCTATGGTGGTGATGAGTAGAGGCAGAATGTATGATATGCAGAGAATGAGAAAGAAGAAAAGTAATTTCACAGTTGTAACATGAATCTGCATACATGGATCCTGATGACCAGCACCATAGTGCTGCATGTTACTCAAGTGTTGGCACAGGGAGAAAATGAGCAATACGTTAGAGGCAAGGAAGAAAAGGAAAGGAATTAACAAAACAAACATTTGCAGAGGCATAAAAAGATGCCTCTTTAATGCTATTGTGATATCCTCCAAAGTGGTCTTTTCTGAGTAATTCCCAGTGGCTGGAAGTTGGAAAGCAAGATAATTCTTTACAAAACAGAAGATGATTATCGAAGTGGATATCAGTAGGGACCACAACAGCAGCCAGGGGACAAATCGGGAAATTCTCCACTTCAACCAAAGGAAGATTGGTTGAGTGAAAGAAGAAATTTTCACACAGTAGAAAACAGCAAGCCAAGTGGTAAACCAGAATGTGATCATGTTGACATAAATCCAGAAAGTGTCAAAGTATAGAATTTTGCTAGCTGGGAAGAAATATGTGAGGAAGTTGCCAACAACTGCCAACAACTGTAGAAAGAAGCGGGAGATGCCCAAGCCGGCCAGGATCATGTCACCAGGAGGCAAGGTCCAACAGCGCACCCACTCCCTGCCCAGTACAATGGTGATGAAGCTATTTTCTAGGATTCCTATTATAGATTCCAGGATAAAGAAGATCATTAAGAAGAGAATGAGTAGGCTAGGCATTCTGTCTCTACTGAGCATGTGCTGAGGCTCAGATGTTCCAAGACACCTTACCCAGAAGAGATCTAATAGCAAGCCAGACTCTCCAAGAATTCAACAGTTCTCTTTGCTTCATGCAGAAGCCCAGCTGTAAGAGAAAGTGGAAGAGCAGAAGGACATTATGTGTGTCTAATGTAGATTAAAAAAGAATTCTACTACTTTAATGGATGCAAATATGACATAGATCAATTACTGAACCCAGTCTCTAGATTTGCATGTCCCTTACCAGAGAGAAGGCCAAGGAAATATCTGGATATGGGATACTGATCCTAGCACTTTTCAAGAACCCCTTCAAAAATGTTAACTTGTTCTCTGTCCATCCTGCTTCCCTCGCTTAAGTCTAGCTATAAGGTTCCCCCAGATCTTCCCCCATTCCATTTGTTTTTGTCAGACCCTTGTCTATTACCCTTCTGCCCCCACTATTAAACATCCTGCAGTCTATAATTTAAATGCTTAGTTGTCCATTCATGCCTTGGAGTCATGCATCTATTTTGTTCTCTATGACTAGTGTATCAAGTCCCACTTTGTAGGTGTCAAGTTGACATTGAATCTCTTCCTCCATCTTTTTGAGCCCCACCATTCAACCACTTCTGAATCTACATGGAATGAAGGCACAGACTTTCCCTACTCCATTTTACCATGGGCCAAACTGTGCCCTATAAGTAAAATGAGAAGAAATGCAATACAGTGGAAAGCATACTAGATGTGAAATCAGAAGGTTTGGATCCAAATCCTGGCTCTGCCAGTAACTATGCTTCTTGACATCTCTGGGCCTTAGTGTTCTCACCTGTACAATGAGGGGTTTAACTATCTCATCTCTGAGAGCCCTTTCAACTTTAAATCAATGTTTTTCCCATTAGGGTTCTATGATAATAGGTCAGATGAGCCAATTCAGAATTAGGTAAAGGGAAAGATGAGTCAGGGGAAGGCTTGATATAACAGGATATAAAGCCATGCACAAGCAGCTTTCCAGAGGACTGCTGCTGTGAACACCTTTCAAGGTTCTGATTACATAGTATAGCAAACTTTCTATTTACTCAATAACAAATCAGAGCAAAACATTCACAGAAAATCAAGGTACAGCATTCACAATGTTACAACTTATCACAGAAAATCAAAATACAGCATTTACCATGTTACAACTCAACAACATATCACTAAAATGGCCACATAGTTTTCACCAAAGTGGTCGCATAGTTTTCAACAAAATACATTCATTTAGTTAATCACAAAATTCTTAATTCAATCACAAAGTACAAAAGTCAAAGTTCTCCACCCCTAGGTCACAGTAAATCGTAATCTTCTCAGTCAGTTCATAGTATCCAAGTAAAGTCTTCTTTCAGCTTGACTCCAGGCTGATTCTCAGCTTCCATGGCTCGTCTTCCATGGTCCTAGCTCCAACTGTCACCTGGGTTCAAAGGTAGGCAGTTCCCAGTTCCTTGTCCAATTCCTTGTCCAGTTCTTCATCCAGTTCCTGCTCCATATTGAAGCTCAGAGTGTCCAGTCCACCTCAAGTCTTTCCCAGTTCCTGTTTCTGGGAAGACAAAACTTGACAGAGCCACAATAATATTCATACACATTGCCAGCACCATCATCAATACACTATCTGCCTGTGAAATCAACTCAGACCCACCAACAAGGTCTGAGAACTCAACACAAATCATCAACATAGAAAGCAACACAGACAAAGTCCAAGAAGTCAGCCCAAACCATCACTAAAGTCCCGGGACCTCCAAAACCCTCTTCCAGGTCTTCTGTAAACATACAACCCGAAAATCCTTTTTCATGCTTCCAGTAAGGTCCCAGGGCTTCTGTACAAAGTATCAGAAACAAACATCAATACAGACAGAGCAGACAAAAAGTGTACTGGGATACCACAAGTTTTCTCCTTCTTGACTCTGCCACCCCAAGAGTCCTCTTCTCAGTACTGCTGTCTCTAGCCTGGGCTTCTCCTTATGTGTGGTCATTATCTCCTCCCCTTCCTATTGCAGGAGTTCATAGGTTCTAGGGTTGCAAAGTTGTATGGTTCTGTTTCTTAACAGACTTGATACAAGGCTCAAAAGAAACTTGAACTGAAATAAGGTGTTAATTCAATAGCTGAAACAAGGTATGAACTACTTCTGTGCTTGCCATTATACAACAGCAGTAAAAGGAGGACACCAGAGAACAAAGTGGAAGAGGGTCTGTTAGCACAAACAGTCCATTCTTTGTATTCCAATTAAAGAGAGTAAAGGAAGGATGAGGAACTAAGGAGAAGGAGACATGTGGGAGTACTTGGGTCTCTACTGACAGGTATGTTCTGAAAGCTAAGCCAGGTTCTAGGCATATTGTGGGTCAGTTTCCAGTCAAAATCATTTCTCATGAAATTACCAACTAACCAAAGATTACATTCCTCCCAAGAAAAGAACATTTATTTAAATATCACAGGAAAAAAACATGAAAAGAAAGATTCTCATATCCACAGGACCACCATATCTTCAATGAGAGAAAAGATGTACAAAATAAATGCTTCTAACGTTGATGCTTGTTCCCCCACAGAGCAACCGGTGGTTTCATCAGGGGAGATGTTTGCTCTGGAGATGAGGTTCCTTGTGAATTAGTTATCCACTCCTCTTCCCAAATTTTCTCTTATTCTGGAGAGAATCATCATCCTCCAAATGATGCAGGCTCATAACTTTGATGTCATTCTCAACACCTCACACACATTCACCCCACATATCCAGTATGTTGTCAATTTTGTCATTTCTACCTTCATGTCTCTTGTCTTTGTCTAGGGCCAGCCTTGTTCAGGCTTCCATCACCTCAGGATAACGCAGTACAGCAATCACTTTGGCTGGTCTCCTTGCCTCAGTTTTCTCCCTAATCCATTCCACCAATTTTCTTAAAGTGATATTTCACCATATCACCCAACTACTTAATATGCTCTAGTGGTTTTCTATTACTCACATGATAAAATATGAAACGCTTTACTGGGCATTTCAAACCCATCATAACCTAATTACTACCTTTCTTACACTTTATCCTTTTCCAAACCTGTTACTCTGACTCACTTGATGTTCTTCACATACCATTTCCTGTCCCCAGGACTTTACAACAGCTGCCTGACATACTTGATATACTAGCCCACTCACTACCACTTCTTTACTTCCCTTAAAACTCAGCTCAAATCCTACCTTCTAAAAGGCCTTTCTTGGTGTTTCACATACAGATACCCTACCCTGCTGAGTAAAACTGCCTTCCATTAACACTGTATCTTGTGTGTGTATATATATATATATATATATATATATATATATATATATATATATAGTTACTTATGCCTTGTCTTCTTTATTAGAATGGCAGATCCTTGATGACAAGCACCATGCTTTTAACTTTCTTTGCATCCCCAGTGATAAATGACTGACTCCTTTCCACTGCCATCAGACCAACCTTGTTCCATATAAATCTCACCCTAATGTGATAAATTGAAAATTGCTGAATATGCCTGACAATCTTTGTCCTGTTATGTAGTCAGTAACAAAATCACTTCCATCCCTACATGGGAAAGAAAAAGAAAGAAAATAACAAAGGAAAGAAGGAAGGGAGGAAAAAAAGAAAGGGAGAGGAGACAATGCCCAACCCCATTTCCAATATCTGGACATGGTCTAGGTATTACTTGGTTTCCATAGCAAGGATTTTTCTTTTTCAAATATCTGACATTTACATATAATTTTGCATAGGTTTTCTCATTTGACTTACAGTACAACCTTGTAAGGAAATTGCTATGGCTATCATTATCCCATTTTTCAAATGAAGAAACTGATTTTCAAAGGCATTAACTGACTCATTTATTATCATGCAAACCTAAGCTTCTTCTCTAATGTCAGCTCTTGCCAAAAACTATGCTTCTAACCAGCTTCACCCCAATGACCACTGCCATCTACCACCCAAGAGCAAGGTCTCTGTTATTCTTCCTTGAAACATCGTACATTCTCTTTTGTATTACTGGGCTTATGGGCAATAAAAAATGATCCAAATCTGATCTATTACTTTCAGAAGCCCAGGAGCTGCAGACTGACGGCCCGGGTAGTGAGCATCCTATGCAAATCGTTGGTTATGGACATTGAAAAAAGTGCTGTAGAAAGGACTCAGTGAAATTGTGAGATCAAATTTGGGCATTATATGCTATGATTGCTGAGACTTAACGTTACTGTAGTGTCGCTCCCCAGACACCAGCCAGCTCTACCAGCTACTTCTTGTTCTAGTGACAGTAATGACAACAAACACAACAACAACAATAGCTAGAATTTGTATAGAGGTTGTAGGTTTGCAAATGCTTTAAAAATATTATCTTATTTTATTTTCATCACAAACTTGAGAATGAGATACTATTATTATTATTCCACTTTGTAAAGGAGAAAACTGAAGCAGAATTAAATGACTTGCTCAGGTCACATAACTAGTAAATGTCTGAGGCTAAATTTATTTAATTTTTTTATATTTTTTATGTATAGAATAAAACAAGCATTTCCATAACATAGTATTTTTAAAAAGATGATTGCACATGAAACTGCAAGTCTACTATGCACAACTGGTTTTCTTTTCAAATATAAAACAAAATTATCAGATCGGTTTCTTTTTTTTTTCTTCTCCCCTTCCACATACCACCATAGATATGGCTATAATCAGAATAAGAGTGTGTGTGTGTGTCTGTGTCTGTGTGCGTGTGTTGGTGGGTGTGTCCATTTGAATGTTGGATAACTTTGCTGTGGGGAAGATTTTACTCATCTAAGTAAATTGAGAAAACAATTAATTACAATTTTTAGCAGACATTGCTTTAAAAAGGAATGAACTCAAGATATCATTTACATGATAAGAAGACAAATATGTTCAAATTTCAAGATAAAGTAGAAATTATGATTGAGAAACTAAAATTTTGGAGCCACAAAATTGAGAATAATACTTACTGCTTCATGATATTACATTATTTCTCACAAGAAAAAGAACTGCCATTTCATCAGCCTATCAAAAAAGATGTCAGTAATCATGTGAAATTTTTAAAAAATTACTTTTGATAAAAAAAATCTCCCTGAATATTATTCCATTAAATTAAATTGGATTTGTAATCTATAAGACATGTCTTTTATGTCTCTGGCTAAAGAACTAATAATGAATGAAAAAGAAAATTGTGTTGACATAACAATGGATTTTAGACTGTCATTCAAAACTGATTGTCTTGTGAATGTTTGGCTAGAAATAAAATAAATTTTCATCACTCAGCAAGAGAGCCTATAAAATCTTCTTATCATTTTCTACCACATGACTGGATGATCAAGCATTTTCATTTAATTCTTGTTGTAATTGAAAATACGAAAATAAAATCAATGCAGAACCAGATGTAAAATTGTGGTGTTCTGATATTGATCTAAATGTTACAAATTTCTGTTCAAAGAAATAAAATTCAAAATTCAAATAAAATGTATATATCATTATTACAGTATGCTAAATATCATCCAAGTTGTCCCTTATTTCATTCAAAATGCTATTTTTATTCAACAAAAATATAAAGAAATTTAATCCAAAGTCTTGCATATGAAGTCTTACTTATTTACTTCTTTTAACTCTTAGAGAATATCCAGTGTAAAATATTTCAACTTTTATAATCACAGTTTTATAATTTTACAATTAGTACTCTATTATATATTTTTAAATTACACAAAGTAAACTTTAAATTTGAGCTTTTATAGACAAAAGACATAATTTAAATTATTATAAATAGTAACATATAAAATTACCTTGGGAATTCACAATGCAGTTGTTGTTGAAAGAAAGTCAAAAAACAAAAAAGTTGGAACTACTGGTCAAGAGCCTTGATTTGGACTCAGAAGACCTGGATTCAAGTTACCTGTATGATTTTGGAGTAATTTTACTTCTCTAGGTTTCATTTTCTTCCCATGCAAATGGCTTCTAAGGTCCCTTCAACTTTGAATCAAAGAAGATTCTATAAACTTCCTGCCTCCCAGTAAAAAACTGTTCCTTGAAATTTGTTTGCAACAGCATCTTCTGACCCCTAGCACTGACTCTAGCAACCTGAGCTTTGTGCAGTCTGCCTTCCACAATTAATGTTCTAGCCAAGTTTTCCTCACGTCTTTTCAAACACCTTCTCTCCTAGCCAGAACAAAAGGTTTTAGAATAACATCTAAACAGACATTTTATACCTTTTTAATAGAAAAATAAAGCACTTTCGTTGCATGAATATTGTGACAGAAAAAGCATCTGGGACAGACACAAATATTTTGCTTTGGAATAACAACCATAGGTGACCTTTCCTGAGTCATTTGTAGAAAGTCACTGTGGTTATCTGAAAAAGAAAAATAAGTGTCCTTCAAAGCAGCATGATTTGTTTTCTTTTCTTAGAAGAGGACACAGTGACAAGTGTGAAATATGACAAGAGGACATCCGGCATATTCCAAATGTCAACAGAAAGGAAGGCCTCCAACATGCAGGCTGAAGACCTCTTATGTTGAATTCAGGGGAGGACAAAAGGCTGGGCAGGCATCAATAAGGCCTCAGTGGAAGGCTGACACTCCTAAATCCATGAGATCTCAGAGTCTTTTGAATCTATGAGTATGGGAATAATTAATAAGGAAAAATGTTTAATTTCTATCCAAATTTCAATAGGATGAAAACTTTAAAGTGAAAGGATGTGCTGTGCTCTAGTCCTTAGTAGTCTTCTTTGGTGTGGGAGAGAGAAGTGCATAGGTAGGAGATGATGTCCCCTTGTCATTCTAGAAGGTTTTAGGCAGCAGTTTCAGGAGTGCCTGTCATACCTTGGAGCTGCCAACGATAAGCATGAAGGGATGAACATGTGGATAGGCAAATCACAATTTGCCATGGCCAGTACCAGATACTCCCAAAGCCTAAAAAGGCAGAATCAATGATAAAAGACATAAAAGAAAGAGCATAAAGAACTAGGACGGAGAGCAGAGACTTCAGAGCTGTGGTGTGAGCCTGAGTACTAGGATCCAGGGCAGTGGGAGAAGTATGTTGCATTCTCCAGGAGTGTGTCTCTGTAGAAAAGTAAGCAGCAGAACTATTGAGACTACAAACATAGAAGAGGAGATAGAATAAGTAATGAGTTTTAGAGGAGGAAAATAGAGTATTTCTAGTTTCCTAGTGAAACCAAATAAGATTATGTTACCCAAGAATTATTATTCCCCAAGCATTATTCCTCACAAAAAAATAGCATGGAAACAATTAAGGAGATTAGCAGGGAAGCTAGTAGGAAGGAGGGTACAGACTCTTGACTCTCCACTTCAGCCAAAGGAAAATGGGGTGAGTAAAGTTTGCTCTTTTCACATAGAAGAGGACACTAAGCCAAATGGCAAACCAGAATGTGGCCATGTTCAGAAAATCCCAGTAAATCCCAAAGTACTGGTAGGTAGGCTCCTTAGAATATTGTAGGTGGTGAAGAAAATATTAAAAGTTGTATGTCATTCCAACCCACTGCAGGCAGAAGTGGGAAGCACCCAAAGTGATCAGGATCATGTCACAAGGAGAAAGCTGATAGCATTGAACACACTCCTTTCCCAGTATCACAACAATGAAATGAGCCCCCGGGAATACTACAGGGCAAAGAGAACCATAGTAAAGAACATGAATGTTCCCACCACTTCAGTCACTCCTCCAATGACAGCTCTTGTTCAGGTCTCTGCTGGTCTCTGATTCATGAAGTTCCTCCTTTGCCTATTGACATGAGCAGGTAGAATGCTCTACCCTTTCTTTCTAAGTCACAGTATACTTTGAGAGTCCTGTGAGGTTAGGAAGAAAAGTTCTGTACAGCTCAATGTGGATGCAAATCTCTACCAGCCTCTGTTATAACGGCTCTTGTCAAATGCATATGTCTTGCCTGAATCAGTGAAAATAATTTCTCTGGGCTCCTATCATGGAACCTGATCGTTTCTTCCACAATATCATAGATCAAGAGCTGGAAGTGTCTTCGCTTGCCATCTTGTACCATCCCCAGATTTTATGAATGATAAAATTGAGAGCCAGCAACATTGTGACTTGTCCAAGGTCACACAGGTATTGAGCATCAGAAGTAGGATTCAAACCCATGTCCTGTAATTTGAGAATTATTGCTTCTTTCACTGTATCAAGCTGCCTCCCAACACTACTTTCTGAAAACACAACTATTCTTCCAGATAACCTGCCAACACATGGAGTATAGGGCATGTGATGCCCTTCTGTTATGGATATGGGTAAGAGAAACAATTAACATTTTGTAACTACAGGTACAAAATGTTCTTTTTCAAAGATGAACACTCCTCTGGTAGGGGCTTTTACCTGCTGATGAACAAACAGGAAAGTACTGGTGGTAAATCTGTCAATAATCTCAGTTTTTAAAATGAACTATGAATGCAAGTTGACACAGAAAGAAGCATGGAAAGGGGTATCCTGGAAAGGAGGGCAAGCTTCTAACAGGAAGAGAACTGGAGTATGCCAGAGATGCTTACAGAGAATAACATGGAGAAGTCAAACATCCCTTCAGTAGATCCCTGGAGGATTGAAGCCAAGAACAGAAGAAATCATAACAACCATCTAGAAAATTTCCTTTAGGAAAACCAAAATAGAGACAAATGTGTGAAAAGTATTTTAAATATTCTGGGTCCCTCTCCAAACACTCTAGGTGTTTGGTGTAGATGCCAAACACCCAGAAGGACAAAGGAAGTAATAATATATTAATTAAAAGTGACCCAAAGCCCAGAAAAGGAATGACCAGAAAACAATTTATATGAAAATGGCACATGGGGTTGGTGTGGTGTTGGTAGATGCAAACTCAACCTGAGGGAATAGATGATGCAGTATCCAAAAGAACTAGTATGACTTGAAGGTGCATTAATAGAAATGTGTTATCCAGAATCAGAGACATTTATAGCTCCATTGTTCTCTGCCCTACCCAGTGCACATTTGAAGTGTCACGTTCAGTTTTAGTTGCTATTCTTAGGAAGAATACTGAAAAGAGAAGAGCCATCAGGATGATGAAAAGACAGGAAAACATTCCATTTGGAGTATGGCTTAAGGAAATGGTTTGGTTACCCCAGAAAAAAAGAAAAAGGAATAATAGCAGCCTTTAAATATTGAGGAGGAATTTAGTTTCTTTTTTTCTTAACTTGTCCTGAAAGGGAAGAATTATGAGCAATGAGCAGAAACTGAAAAGGGACAGATTTTGGTTTGATGTAAATACAAAGTAAATGTATAATATGTATATGTAAATGTATAATATGTATATGTAAATGTATAATATGTATATGTAAATGTATAATATGTATATGTAAATGTATAATATGTATATGTAAATGTATAATATATAAATAAAAAATGAAATGATGTACTAAAAACTAAAGGTACCTCAAAATAAAATGCACGACCTTAGGAGGTCATGAGTTCTAAAAAATTGAAAATCCTAAAATGCAGGCTGGGAGATCATTTGTCAGACGTATTATAGTGGGGTTATTACTCAGGCACAAGTTGTCATTGGCAGTCACTGAAATCCCTTCAAACTCCAAATATCTATGATTCAGTGAACACTGGGGAACAGAATGGCAAATACCGGTCTTAAGCATGGGTGCCCACACTTGGACCTAAGGCTGGGAAATGAGGGACAGAAAAGCTAAGAAACCTAGAAGCCAGTCTAATAAAAGGACTAATGTTACTTCTTTGGGGTCACAGGAACCAACAACCTGAGCCAATCTCTGTCCGTAAGAGGTAACTGCTAGGTAGCACAATAGTGTCAGGAAGACCTGAATTCAAATCCTATTTTAGATATTTACTAGCTGTGTGACCCTGGGCAAGCCACTTAACCTCTGCTTGCCTCAGTTTCCTCAACTGTAAAAATGAGTATAATAATGGCACCTGCCTTGCAGAGTTGTTGTCAGGATGAAATGAGATTATGTTTGCAAAAGGTTTTAGCATGATGCCTGGCATATAGTAGTTGCTATATAATTGTTTCTTTGCTCTTTTCTTCCCTTTTACCTAATGTCACAGTTTTCCCTGGGGTTAGCTCTGAGAAGGTGAGGAGAAGTACATTCCCTATTTCTCAGATGCATTTGGTTCATCACTTCCACAAATTTGTTTTTGCCCCTGGTCTGGGATTTTCTAAAGAAGGGGAAGATAACAGTGGTACCCAGTGCATCTGGTGAACAGGCCATTTTATTCCCATACAAAAAAGCAAGGATAAATAAAGAGACTCAGTGTTCATTGACAGAATGCTTTCAACAAGATTCAGAAATTCAATTTTTAAGGATATTACAATATGCTGGGGGTCTGTTAGCAAGCTTCATCAGGACAAAATGCATTCTGATAATTTTGCAAATTAGATTTTAACATTTTATTTCTACTGAGCACAGTGCAATCAAATACCAAGTATGATCTCAGAATCTTCTTCTTCTTCTTCTTCTTTTCTCTCTCTCTCTCTCTCTCTCTCTCTCTCTCTCTCTCTCTCTCTCTCTCTCTCTCTCTCTCATGCTGATTCTTTCCTTGGCATCAGATCACTCCAGCTACTATTATTACAACCATGATCAATGACCAAAATCACCCTCTACAGTGGATACTGAACTCACAGTCCCATTGGGCTCTCAGGACCTCAGGACCTTCTGAAACTCACTAGGTTGTCTGGACTTATCCATCTCAAGGTTGCTCCTTACTCACTTAGTTGGGAAAAGAAAGCACAAGAAAGATAAGGCAGCTCCATCACAAGTACAAATTTGCTAGCTAGGACACGTGGGGATGAACACATGGGGCCAAATGGAAAATAAGGCTTCTAGCATTCTGCCAACCCCAATCCTACTCTCCTGAGCACAGTTCCAAAAAAGTCTCCCCTTCAAAGTTGGAAAGAAAGAATAACTCTGGGGAACAAGATCATCCCTTTAGCACATCCCCAAAGTTCTAGTTCTTCAACCAGCTATAGAACTCAAACCAGTGATGAGTCATACATAACTAGAAGCAGGAAGGCAATGCTCAAGTTTCTACATGGTCACCAGGAAAAAAAAGGAAGAACATCCACAACTAACAAATGAAACTTATCTAGAAACCAAAGAGGTTGGCCCAACTGACTCCAGAAAGAAAACTTAAATGAAGGGGTTCATTCAGGATACAGAGTGTTGTGAGAGGGAGAGAAAGGGAGAGAAGAAGGCTAAGCAATATGGAAGCCTATCTTTCTCTAATTTTATATGGAAAATGAACAATAAATCATAAAGACCTACAAAATTTATAACATTTACACATTACTAGTATAATGAGAAGACTGTTTGATAAGGTTCCAGTCTGTAAGTCCTTAAAGCACATGGAACATGGTCTGCCTCTAGACAATCCATACAGAAACTTTGGTGAGGATGCTTCTGGAAATGGGTGATACAGGGTCCTTTCTCTATCCATAAACATTTCAGGGCCTGCATGGGCTTGTTGAATGCTATTAAAAAGTCTTCTGATTGGCTAGCAAGTCAGAACCATCTGTGCATACAAAAGGCTCGAATGAACAACATTTATTTCTCTTCTCTCATGATTTTCATGTAAGGAAGAAGAAATACATGAGTTGCCAGGTGGTAGGGAAAGGGTAGCCCAGACCATTGCTGATATCTGTCTTGTCTCTCCACCTGATCAGCAAGTGGCTATGAATACATGGTACCTCTGTTTCTTTTATCTCTTTGTATTTCTTCTTTCCTGATCTTAAGTGAATTGACCTTGTGAACTTCCAAAGCTACATATTCATCACACCTTTTTCTTTGAATTAGGGTGTTCTTAAAGGATGATAGTGACATTTTAGTTTTGCTTTCATTAGAGGCCTCAATTGTTCCAGACCTTTAGAATTTGCATTAGGGACCCTATGTGGGAAAAAAAAGTGTCTTTCAATCATGGCCCCAAAGAATCATCAACTAGTGACATCTGGATCTTACTGGGAGAAGGAGGCTTAGACTAGGAAAGAAAGGGAGCAGAAATTGTTAAAAATTGGTGAAAAACACACTTACCCTTGGTGCAGGTCTTTCTCCCTTGGCACAGGTCCCCATTTCTAAAAGACTTCAGTCTTTCCTTTTCCTTCACATAGGTTATTCATCTGTTTTTATAATTATATATCGACATAAGTGGCTTCCATTGTTATCTGTATTATATTTTGTAAATTTAAAAATATTATTCTTAGACAGGGAATATAGACTTAACTAGATGACCACTAGGGTCTGTGACTCAAAAAATGTTAATAAACTCTACTTTGGCAGGTAATTTTAACTGTTTCTTGGTAGGAGATTGTAAGAACAGCCTCCGGTGATTTTCATGTTCCAGCCCAGCTGCCACAGAGGAGCCACAGAAATATAAAAGTAGAAAGGAGTTCTTTTTTAAACTTCTTTGGGTACCAGGCCCATTGGCAGCTGGGCAAAGCCAATGGACCTTTTCTAAGAATAGTGTGTTAAGTGAATAAAATAAAATATATAGAATTACAAAGGAAACAACTGACAATGAAATAGATCTTTAAAATGTACATATTTTTAAGGGTATAGACCCCAAGTTAAGAATCCCTGTTGTAGTCAAACCCACTCACTTTAAAGAAAAACTGAGACCTGGAAAAGTCGAGCAATTCATCTAAGGTCATATAGGTAGAAGACATCTCAGGAATGATTTGAACCTAGGTCATCTAACCCCAGAACCAATGCTCTTTCCATTGCCTCTCCCTTTCATAGAACATAGAAAGACAGTTGGAGAAAGAAAGGAAGGTTCCTCTAAACTTCATGAATCAGTTGGGAGGTGCTGACAGAAGCAAGAAATGTATAACCTAAATATCAGGAAAAGGAGAGAAATGGTTCTTATTAAAATGCAACTGCATTCCCAGAATACATGCCCATTGCCAATGGGAAGAAGGAAGTACACTGAGTGGCTGGTAGAAACCAGACTGAAAGTTTAACTACTAAAAAGAAGCAGGGATTGTGAAATGAGCTTCACATAAGCCTCTCTACCCTGGAAAGAAGGTCTTTCTTTGTGTGCTGTTAATACTTTCTAATCCCTCCCAAGTAGCAGTGTTGCCCTTAAAAGGACAGGCAGTCATGCCTCTGAGTTTATTGTGCCTGGATTCCTTCACAAATCCCATTCTGGGTTTGGAGGTCCATGAATATTGAAATGGGGTTCCATCCCGCTCTTTATCCGCAGTGAGAAAAAGTCATATCTGTACTCGGGAAACTGCCCAGTTTGTTAACAAAGCCTACATTCTTCTTACTGTGCTCACCACCAAGTCACTATAATCTTACCCACAAGATGTAATCCTAAAGCAAGGTCTTCATCCAATCTCCCCACAGTTACTCCATGTACCAAGCTCTGAAGGTTACTTTGTTTTATGGGATAGCTTGTTTTTGTTAATTGTTGTTGCTTTTATTATCTCTGTGTCTTTCTAAAGAATGGAGTGTAGAGTTAGGGTCTCTTCTCCATCCACAAGGCAGAGGTCTCTGTCCTCTTAAATGGGAATTCATACTGTCCAGCCCAGGTGTAACAACAATCAGTTACAGCAAATCTACTGGTGCATGGCATTACATTATGGCATAGTTGGCAGTATTACAAAGTATAGTGCCTCTATTTGTTCCAGGATCAGGATTCATGGACATTTAAATTGAAATCGTAAGGCCAAGAATCCTGGAGGGGTGGAATGTAACAGCAATAAGTTTAGGCCGATACTTAGCATTTAGTAACTTAGGGCTAAGTATGGACGGTGTGAGCCTGTCCCCTGTTGAGAGCGCATGAACTCCCCTGATGACATGGCAGAAGGGGATTTACTGAGACAGGAGGCCAGTGTTGTATATATAAAGAAGAATTCCAGAGGCAGAGAAACACAATTAGAATTTTCCTGTCAGAGGAAGCAGGATTGTCTCTGCATCTGGGAGCTGAAAAAGTGAGTTGGAGTTTTCTTGAGAGAGAGACAGAGAGAGAGAGAGAGAGTTTCTCTGCCAGCATCTGGAAGCTGAGAACTGAGATGGAGTTTTCCTAAGATCAGAGTCTGATAAAGGCCAAACAGAAGGCCAATATTCCTTTTGGGTCCTAGAACTAGCTGAACTGCTGGAGGACTGAAGAACCATGACCAGGATAAGACTTTGTTTGTTCATGGCCTGGCTGATCCTTGAGTTCCAGGCAAGAGAAGTGGTGAAGGGTTTGAGAAGTGCTGGACCCTGTGAACTTCATTGTGTGCCAGGGACTGCCCTGAGGACTGGACAAGGACCTGGGAGCTGTCTGCTTCTGTATCGAGGTGACTGTTTGGAGGATTCAGGAGGGAGCTGGGACCAGGGAAGGGGATCCAGGGAATCAGAGAGACCACCCAGAGTTAAGATGAAGAAAAGGCCTCCCCTTGGACGAAACTGAGGTTTGCTGCAGACCAAGGGGTAGAGGGTTTGTGTGGTTTTCTAATGACGGTACTAGTGATTAATGATATTAGTAATTGTGATTCTAGATGAGTGACTGATTGAGTAGAAAACTGTTATATTGTGAAATGATTGAATGAATGATTAAGTGAGAAGGGTTCCCCCTTAGGGAAACCAGGTGATTATTCTTTTGTTCCTTGTTCTAAATATTGTAGCCACTGTAGTGAAAACTGTGTGGCCATTCTAATGGTAAGCTGTTATGAACACTATATGTGACTTTCGGTGATAAGATGTAATGTTGTGAATATTATATTGTGAATGGTTGCCTTGATTTTGTAATGGAATAAACAGAGTGTTCACTATTACTGTGTAATCTGAATCTTAAAAGTTGTTCACAGTAGCAATCTTTTAGAAATCTACTGGCGCATGGCGTTATACCAGGCCAGGATTCTGGGCTCTGATCTGAGTAAGAATAAATAGAAAGGAAGAAACAGAGTATTGCAAACAAGCAGACAGACCATTCAATTGTAAATCCAATCAAACAACTGAGATTTTACTATGGTTTCCACACCATCTCTTATTGGTTCATTTTATTTTAGACTAGGATTACCTTGTTAAGTGTTTAAAATATCTATCTCCAGATCACCTTAAGTAATCAAACCCTGAATAAATTCTACTTGAAGGCAGGGAAGATTTTTAACTTATTGAACAATGGAGATCTAAGGCATATGAAGAATGGCGTGAAGGGGAGTTAAATGAGAAAAATAAAAACAAAGCATCTCCAAAACTGGAAGATTGTATTGATTCAGAGTAGAGTCAGAAGAGCATTTCCACTCATTCTAACTTTTTTAAATAGTCAAATGCAATGTAAATCAAAGGGACACAAATGGAACAACAGTAATTGAGCCTCTGGGAGATTTGCATCCTTTTCTTTCAAGAATTGTCCTTGGCTTGCAATCATGTATCTTCCTGTCCAGTTCCACTAGGGTTCTGAATCACCAAAGCACCCAGAAAGAGAGTCCAGAAGGGGAGAGGATCCTCTAGAAATTTGTATATACCAATATCTATACTCCATTGTTGGTTGGTTGGTTGGTTGGTTGGTTGGTTGTTTTCCTTTGTCCTTGAAGACCAAAATGACTTCACTATGTCCAAGTCAAGGTATACTGTTTCTGACTGTGGCTTACTAAACCACCACAAGCTCTGGAAGAGTCTAAAATAGGATCTGGCAAAAAAATAGCCCACAGGGACATTTGGAATTGAGATGTCACTAAATTTGTACATCTCGCTTTTTTCTGAGCTACCTCAATCCTGCTTCACTCACAGAGCACAATGCTTTCTTTAACACATGACACCATGCCATGCCGTGCCAGTGCGTCTCCTGTCACACAATGGATTATAAAATTCTTTAGAGAGACCTTGAGAGTGTCCTTGTATTGCTTCTTCTGACCTCTATGAGAGCACTTGCCTTTTGTGAGTTCTCTGTAAAATAGTCTTCTAGGTCAACATATATTTGGCACTCAAATAATATGGCCAGCCCATTGGACTTGGACTCCATTATTACAGGGTGGGAAAGAACTTTTCCATAAAACAAATAGGAGGCAATATGGTATAATAAAAATGTGGATAGCCCTGGAGTCAAATTCTGGATCTGTCTTTTGCTATCTATGTGTGATCTGCTACATACTCTAAGGATGATGTATGGGAACACATGGATAAAATTTGCAGAGGACAAGAAACCCTGAAGAGACTTAAATATACATTGTTGTAGGAAGGATCTATATTAAGTCAAATCAACAAGATTTTATTAAATGGTATCAGTATGCAAAGCACTATGATAAGCTTTGGGAATACAATTAAAAACAGAAAGAAAGACAGATCCTTCCCTAAAGGAGCTTAGATTCTCTAGCACATATTCTAATAGGGGAAGACTATAAAAGAGAACTGAAGGTGGGGTGGGATTGTAGACAAAGTCCAAAAGAGTCAGGCTACAGTCTAGAAAGGGAAGAAAATGTGGCTGACCTGAGCCTTCTCCTTCAAATAGAGGTACTGGAAGGAAGTAGCTAGTCAGAGAGAGAGTCCACAATGGCAGAAGGTATTTCCAATGTGTAGATTCTAAGATGAAGGTGTTTCTGGGGCATTTTAGTAAAAAGTCCTAGAGAGGCAGGTGTAGACTACAGACAAAAAATATATCACTAAGACATAAAAGTAGCAGTACCAAGAACAATAGTTTGTACTTGGTAAGCATATAATTAATGTGAGTTGATTAAATGAGAAATAAAGGAAGAAACTGGTAGCTTAAATCCATGACTACATCATTATGGGGAAAAAATACTGGTCCCTATTAGCTCCATAAATAGCACAAAGAAGATGATAAAGAGAATACATAGTATAATTTTCCATGTCACCCCAAAACAGAGTAATGTATAGTGTTGCTCTCTTTTCAGAAGTCTCCATAAGTAAATAAGGAAAACCATGTTCTTTATCTGCATAACTAGGTAAAGGAAGGTAGGTAAAAGAGGTGAGTCATTTCACTCTTGCTTCATTTGGAGCCATAAATGGCCCTTGAATAAAGTTCCTATAGCTCCCTTCTTCAGTCCTTATTCACCCAGCTAGCAATTGTCTAATTCTTACTGTAACTGTGGGCTGTGGATATCCAGAATGTGAAGCACCAGAACATAATAAAATACCATCAGTCTACCACACATGGTCCCATGTTCACATGGCCTGCGAGCAGAGTTGATGGACACCACCATCCCTCAATACCTGCCTCCTCATTAGAGGAAGGGTATTTCCAGGAAAGTCCAATTCAAGAGTTTAGTCTTCTAGTCAAAGAAGGGAAGACTTGCCTTCAGGATTATAAAAAATCCTGAGAAAAGAAATATCCTGAGCAGTGTAACTCTTGAAATGAGAAAAGGATTATCCATGTGTCCACCTGCCCCTAGATGAAGATGCAGTAAAGACCTAAAGCCAAGATGTGGGGAGAAGAGAATATTTTGGCTTGACTTGGACATTCCAAGTAGGTGTAAAAGGAAAGGGATTATCTGTCTGTAGCAGGTTTCGTTTCCAAGGAAATAAAAATCATGGTACAACAACATTGCAGAAGTCTGTATAGGATTCCTAAGAAGACTCACTAGAATGTCAGAGTGTTGCCCTGATGGCAACCTCAAGTTCAGTTTATCTGGTAGGAAAATCCAAACTATAGGATAATGCTGAGTCAGTCTACAGGACCTTGTGGAGAAGTGAAAGCCTCTAAAAAATGAAGAGAATTGAGTATATTGTGGAAGAGCCTTTGACAATCTCTTTGTGATTTCTACATTTGATTTCCTTCCAGTCCTCTTCAGCTTCTGCGTTTTCAGTAGGGTGAAATATAGGCAGTCTTGTATTTGAAACCACATGTTACCTTGAGTAGTTACATAACACCTAGTTTTATCCACATTTATAGAAACCTAGACATAAGCTGTACACAAACTATACTTGAAAATATCCCATAATTTCCCATAATAAATGATATGGTGATATATTGGATAATTAAGCAATAACTTTGGAAGTTATTGTTTCCAAGACCAATCTCATTCTATTTGACCCAGTTTCACTGGCCACAATTTATACTCTGATTATGCATCCCTGACTCATGAGTGGTAAGGAGAGTCAATCTGAGCAACCTAAGCCTGACTCACAAGGATAAGATACA
Organism: Pseudocheirus occidentalis; assembly: GCA_028646575.1. NCBI lineage: Eukaryota > Metazoa > Chordata > Mammalia > Diprotodontia > Pseudocheiridae > Pseudocheirus > Pseudocheirus occidentalis. The sequence continues at coordinate 80,408,956 of CM053597.1, forward strand.
GTCAGCTTCTTGGGCTCTGATTTTGACTGGGTAGAAGGGATTTGCTGTTTCTCTTTCCCCCATTTTTACTCTAGATTTGGTCTCAGCTCTGATGTTCCTCACATTATGAACTCAAATACAGTCAATATCACCCATCATTATTACTGTTCAACTTCATTAAACAAGCACTTATTAAGTATATACTTTGGGCAAAGTCCAATGCTAGTTATTGAGGTTACTAAAAGCAATTCAACATAGACTCTACTTCTTAATCATCTTCATCAAGTATTTTCCCAAGTGTCCACTCTGGGGAGGGTATTACACTAGGTCCAAAAGACTCAAAAGAGACTTCCTATATGTCATCTTCCTCCAAGGAACCTACAATCTCATCAGAGACATGAACATATATGTACAAAAATAATTAACAATATAAGAAGAACATTTTAAGTGGCAAGTAAATGGTATATTCAATAAGTCCTTCAAGAGTTCCCAGGAAGTAGTAAACACTGAAAACTAAGGAAAGTTTTCATAGAGAAGATGAGACCTAAAGTTTATCCTTGAAGGAAATGTAGGACTTAGATAAGTTGAAAGATGAGAGAAGACGTGCCCAGCAGAAGGAACAACTGGAGGGAGGCCACCATGTTCAAGGAACAAAAAGCAGGACATTTTGACCACAAATTTTAGGGAATAATTTGTGGAAGGAGAGATAAGGTTAAAGAGTTTGCGAGGGACCAAATTGTGAAGGGCCTTGAATGTTTGAAATCTGGGGAGTTCAGATTTTATCGTACAGGAAATGGAAAGCTTCAACTGGCATGGAATGAAGAGGATTTTATCCCAATGTGCCAACTTCCTGTGCGGCATGCTACCTCCTGAGAACTCCCCTTCACTCTCCCTCCCACAAATTCCCCTTGAAATCTTCTGCTGCCACATGCTACTGGGGTCACCACTACCACTGTCCTATTATTGATACTCACCTTTCCCCAGGCATACTTTCCCTCCCAACATCTACTAGGCTATGGCAGACTCTCTGGAAAACAGGCTTCCCCCTGTCCTTCCACAATTGCTTCAATGACTGTATTGTCATCTGCCAATTTCATACCCCTTCCCTGTTACTGTTTTCCCCTGGGGGGTGGGGCGAAAGGCCAAGGGGGAAGCCTAGATATGGCCCTAGAAGCTATTAAGCTTTTGAGCCAATCAGACCCATAGATTGTAAAGAAGACACTAGGAACACCAAAACTCACTATCCAATTTTGCAGTGTGCCTGGTAGGCATAATAATCTTGCTGCAGACTATGCCTAATTCATAAAGTGTACTATTATATAGCAATTTCTGGACTCTTTGTGCCTTTTTTGCTTATGAGTAACTGGAAGAAAAAAAAGCGTGCCTGCCTGAGAAATATTCGTGGTGATTACTGGTATTGGTAACTTGGAGAGGGAAAGATGGACCTTCAGGGAGAAAAGAAAGGGACTCAGGAAGACTTTTTTTCTTTTTTCCCTCTTCTTGTTTTAGGCAAATGATATAGAAACAACAGAGAATTCTATGGAAACACATTCTAACCTGATCCAACAATGTGAATAGTGGTCTCTGATACAGAACCAAGGAGTAACATGTGCACCTTTTGCTTATACACATATGATGATTAAAGACAGAGATGGAGATGGATATAAACATAGATACAGGTACAGGTACAGGTATCAGTATAGATAACGATGCTGGTATAGATACAGGAATAGGTTTATTTATAGGTACAGGTGTAGGTATAGTATTGGTATAGAGAGAAGTAGGGAGTGAAGGATGAAATGTGAGAGTTATTTTTGGAACAAATGGTAATTCTTTCTATGACTTCTATTGGTTTTTTTCTTACCACTGACAATAATAATAATAATAATGTAATGCCATAAAATTGATTCTCGTAAGTGAACATTTGGTCTGTAGGTATAATGGTAATTAATTTAAATGTGAAGACCCTTTTTTGTTATATCAAGTAAGCAGGTACCTATCCCTTAGTCAAACCTCTGTGAAAGAAACAGAAGATGTGAACTCTGTCTCCTGTTGCTGACATAACAGGAAGAGATTGGCTGAAACAAGAAGCCAATGCTGTGTGTGTATATGAGAAAACCCCAGAAAGAGAGACAGTCAGAATTTCCTCCTGACAAGATCCTGGTAGAAGAAGCTGTTCTGCTGGAGAGAGAGAACTTCTCTCAGTGAGCACCTGGAGGGCTGAGGTTGCTGCCCCTTGGAGGGCTAAGGAGGAAAGCCTCACCTAGACTGGAGAAAACGATTTTGATTTTGAAAACCTTGGAGGAGTGTTTTGTTTTTCCAGGAGCCAGCTATTTCTTCTGGGTCCTAGGGCCAGCCAAACTACTGGACGACTGAGGAAGCATGACCAGGATGCTAAGACTTTGTTTGTCTGTGGCTTGGTTGATCCTTGAATACCAGGGAACAGAAATTGTGACGGTTTCAAGATGGACTGGACCCTGTGAACTTCAGTGTGGAGCAGGAACTTCCCAGAGAACTGGACTAGGACCTGGGAGCTGTCTGCCTCTGAATCCAGGTGACTGTTTGGTGGATTCAGATAGGAGCTTGGACCATGGAAGGAGATCCAGGGAATCTGAGAAACCACCCCGAGTCAAGATGAAGAAAAGACCTCTTCTTGGGTATTTAATGCTGTGATGAAGCTTACTAGAGACCTAGGGGTGGAGGGTTTGTATATTTTCTAATGATTGTACTTAGTGATTAATGATACTTAGTAACTGATTGCTAGATAAGTGACTGATTAAGTTAACCTAGTTACCCCACAAGTGGAACACTGATTATTGCATTTTGAGATGGCTGAATGACTGAATAAGGAGGCAAACCTCCTTAGGGATACTGGATGATTGTTCTTTTGTTCTTTGTTCTAAATATTGTGACCACTTTGGTAAAAAAAAAAAAAAAAGCTATGTGGCCATTTTAATGATAAACTGTTGTGAACACTATATTTTGATTTTCTGAGAATGTTTTGCTTTGATTTGTTACAGAATAAATAGAGTGCTCACTATACTGTATAATCAGAACCTTAAAAGCTAGTCATGGTAGCATTCTTCTGAAAAGCTGCTCATGCATGGCATTACAATAGTCACTGGGGGTTACAATGCATACATTTCTTCATTCCCCCGGGGGGGAGGGGAGAATGACTGTGGGCTAGAAGAGTAAGAAAAATGTCCAGAATATAATTGGGATCTTTATGTTAGAGGACTATCTCTGTCAAAAGATTGACAGTCATGACCACCCTCATTATTCTCAACAAAGTATTTACTACATACAAAATTTGCCATAGAGCAAAAGATAGGCTCTGTCTTCTAGCTACTTGCAATCCAATGAAAAGAGAAAAATTCAACACATGTGTAAGAGGAAAAAACAAAAACCCAAAACACAGCTCCTCTATTTCCTGGTCCCCTGCCTAAAATAAGTCATTGGGCTGACCCCCTACAAATTGAAACTAGTGTTCTTGAGTGTATCACAATTACTTTACTATAAACAATGAGGATTACTTAGGATATAGACACCAACCCTAAAATGAGAGTTCTTGGAATGATACATATATGTTTCTATGTGTGTCTATATGTCTGTGTGTACCCATGTATACACCTATCTGTTATGTTTATATGGAAAGTAACTACACAGAAATATATTTCCCTTCAAATATATTTCATTCATTTTTATCATTACAGCTATCTTTGTCTTCATCATATTCAGTGTTAACTAACAAACTATAGGTCACACTCTATAAGACAGATTTAAAGTGGGGAAACTGTCTAAATCAATCAACAAATATTTCTTTATTAAGTACCAGCTATATGCCAGGCACTGTACTAAGTTCTGATCTCAGTCCACTATGATAAATAGACATAGAGTTGAAAAATTGTGTACAAGTTAGATAACCCAGATGTGTAGAACCCATTTGTGCTTAACTAAAAAAGGAGTTTCTCTTCAGCTGTCCAAGGACCATCCTTGCTATCAGTTCAGGACTCTCTTCCAAGCCTCCCAGAGATCTTTTCTTTCTACTTTTCACTTCAGAAATCTTGTCTCCTTTTTATTACTCTTCTTGATTCCTTCCTCTTTTCCTTTGAGGCAGACATACCACTAACCAAATAAATGTGTTACTTTGGGCAAGTCATTTAGTCCTATAGGGCTACATTTCCCCAAGGGTTAATACTAAATGATGACTGGGTTCCTCCTAGGTCTATGATTGTTTTTTCTGTTTCAAATATTTGGATTCCTTCACTCCATAGGAACAAACTTAGATTTACCAATATCTTCTAGGTAAAAAAACTAGCACTTTTTTCAGAAAAGGAGAAAGATGGGGGGATTGGATAAAGGAAAATCGCCTTTCTATCTCCATCTCTTATTTGTCCAAATCTAAGGGAAATATGTCCTTCTTTAAGGTGTCTTTGTTTCATGGGTATCCCATGAAAAGAAAGCCATCTTCCCAATACTAGCATATTGCCAATGTTGCTATATGACAATGGAACACCACTGCCTCTGAGCAACTACAAATTAATATGATGCAATAGACAATGGAAAATTTCATGTTGAGTATGTGCAAGCTTCACCAATGAAAAATTGCAAAGAAAAACAGGAGTAAAGGAGGTTATCAAGAAAGTGCATATCAGGAAGTGAAGATAGGCTGGTCATGCATGTTGCCAACATGTTGCACCCAGTACCGTCTGGGTTCAAGCTCAGTGTTAGGACTAAATGAGGCACTCTCAAGTCACTGTACATTTAACAAAGGAGGAGGATTACCTTGCCCTAAAAGAACAAGAATATACAATATGGATATGAGCTTCTCTGGACATTGTCCTTCTCTTCTCCATCCAGAAACTTCATCTGGTCTATAAGTCATGTAGATATGGCAACTCACATGGTCACAAGTACCCACTAAGTCTGAAATGCTCTGGTTCCCCTGGACTGGGACCTTTACATGCCACTAGACCAGAAAGCTATGTCAGGGAAGCTAGGACTGACCAGATTTCCTGGAAGCTGAGTCATTAAAATTCTGGTCCTATCATAACCTGACAAGAGAAAAGGAAAACATATAAAAAGCAAGTCTACTCCATGATATCTTCAAGATGTTGAGAGAAGATGAAGAAGGTCTGCCGTTATTATATTGGGTATATGCCCTATAAAGAACTTAAGAGAGTAAGTATATTGACAATATCACAGGAAATACATAGCCATATATAAAATGTGACCTGGAACCGAATATATAAGATTACAGAACTATTTTAATATTTATCAGCCATACAGGCATTATTATACTCAAACAACAATAATACATAAATTCAAACAGGCAAATGTTCAATAACTAATATGATACCAAGTTGGGCACTATGTCCACTGCCTTAGATCATTTGGTAGTAAGGTCCTTTATCTATCTGCTATCAATCAAATACTTTTCCCACGTGTCATATGAACACCCAGCAGCAGAGGGTGTCCAGAGTCATCCCAGCTCCTTGAGCATCTCTCAGGCCTTTAGGTAGCCAGCTACCACCCTCCTCTAGAGCCCAACCCTTTGTAGGAGCTATCCCAGATTCATATTAGTTTATGATCTGTCATGTGCATTATCCAACTAGATAAAAAGTTGGAAGTTTCCATACTGATAGATTCCCCTTCTCAAGGCAAGCGGTATACTGCTAACTTTAAGCTATTAGAAATGAATTAAATAAACAGTGATTTGCCCAGCAAGAATGTTCCTGAACTGCCCCACCCCCAGCTAGGGCAAAAGTCAGAAGTTCCTTCAACTGAGCCACTCCTCACCAGGAGTTGATAAAGACATTTGTCCTAGGTTTTCAATCACAGAAACACCTCATGTAGATCAGTGTTCCGACTACTGAAACCTTCTCCTCTCTCAATGAATAAGGGGGGGAGGGGGGAATTGTGCACAAACAAATTATATTCTCCTTGGGTCTTAGATCCACGCAGCTCCTGCTCTGTGTCCCAGTTGTTGGTGCCATAGAACTCCACTCATTTCTGTCTCTAATCCTCTCAAACCAAGCAAACAAGAGGAGGAATTTCCTACCATGAGCTGGGCATCAAAGTCCTTGCCAGACAACTTTGGGAGATGCTACATGTGGCTTTCTAGGTCCTTAAGTGTAACCTTTAGACTGAATCCAAATGTTACAGAATTTGGGGTATGTTCTGCAAAATCTGGATTGAGTCAAAGGCCCAGTTAAGAATACAGAAGGCTACAAATGGCCTAAAGGTCACAGGTTCCCTACCCCTGGCTTAGGTAGTCTGGAACAACATCATTATGATTAAACTGAATATGTCTTATTTATTAATTCATTTACTCAGCAAGCATTTATTAAGCAACTACTATAAGTCAGGTGCCCAGTGGAATGTAAACCTCCATGGGAACAGGGGTTGTTTCATTTTCTTTCTTCACATTTCTACAACAGCTGTGTGGTACAGTGGATCAACTTCTGGACTTGGAATCAAGAAGACCCGTGTTCAAATCCACCCTCACACATCTATTATCTGTGTGATGCTGGGCAAGTAACTTCAACTCTGTCTGCCTGTTTCTTCCTCTCTAAAATAGGGATGCTAATAATAGCTCCTACCTCCCAGGATTATTTTGAGAGTAAAAATAAGATATTTGTAAAAACACTCTTCAAACTTTAAGGTGCTCTAGAAATGCTAGCAGTTCATGGCACATAATAGAGCCTTAATAAATGTTTCTTGGTTGAAGGCCTTGTTTTAGGTGATAGAATTTTATTTTGTTTTTATTGGTGGGGGGAAGGGGGAAGCAAGAAGAGTGGACCTGCAATTTCATTAGTATAGGGAAATCCCAGTGCAGATCAGCACCTGCTCAGCAACCTATAATTTTAAAGGATTGTTGTGGGACCTGAGAGGTTGTCAATTTTCTGAGTCACCCAGCCAACGCTGTCTTGGGTAAGACTTGAACCCAGGTCTTTCTAACAAAGAGTCTGGTTCCAAACCTTCTATGCAATTCTTCTAGAGGCACAAAGACACAAACTTGTGCCTTCAAAGAACTGACATTATACTGGAAATAGAAGGTATATTTCCAGATGAGTTTTTAAAGGAATGGGAAAGAAAAAGAGTCAGACCATGACAGAAAAAACCTTTCAATCATGTGAGGTGAATGCAATGAGAAGGGTCTAGTGTATCTCAAAGGGGACAGAGTTGTGGTCAGCTGAAGCCCATGATGCATTTCAGCTGCACTATGAGAGGCCAGGGGCAGCCACTCTAGGTTTCTGAAGAGGGTGAAGATGGAATAGCAAGAAATCTTATTTCTTGGGGCAGCTAGTTGGCACAGTGAATAGAGCACCAGCCCTGGAGTCAGGAGGACCTGAGTTCAAATCCAGCCTCAGACACTTAACACTTACTAGCCATGTGACCTTGGGCAAGTCATTTAACCCCAATTGCCCTGCCTGCCTTCCCCCCTTCAAAAAGCCAAAAAGAGAGAGGAAGGAAGGAAGGAAGGAAGGAAGGAAGGAAGGAAGGAAGGAAGGAAGGAAGGAAGGAAGGAAGGAAGGAAGGAATCTTGTTTCTCTACTACTCTGAGGCGAACAAAGTTCTGGATAATCTCCCGAGGTAGTAAGAGAAAATACTATTATTTCCATTGTGCATATATGTGTGGTATATACATGTATATAATTGTGTATGTATATATATATATGTGTACACATACATGCCTATATACTTTGCAGGTATTTACAAAGCACATACTGCATGCATGCATGCGTGTGCACACACACACACATACACATGCATTGCACATTTTTTTACTAGCTAAAGAAATTCAAGCCTTAGAGAGCTAAGTGACTTGCTAAGTGACTCTAAGTCACCCTTGTCAGTAATTGAGGTGTATCTAAAGATTCTTTGCAGGGTAGACACAGAGGCCAGTAAAATGTGTGCCATCACATAGCCACAAGGAATTTAGATCCCAGGACAGGGACAATTCCTGTGGCTGTAGGAGGGAGTATGAGAAGAAAAGACAAGGAAAGGTAAAATTATAGTGAAGTGAATGTCGGACTTGGAATCAGAAAGAGCTGGGTTCAAATCCTGCCTCAGATACCTACCAGTTGTTAGACACTGGATCATTTGATCTCTCATTGCCTTAGAACCTCAACTGTAACACAAGGAAGTTGGCCTCCAAAATACCTTTCAATTAACTATGAAATATTACAGAAGAAAAATTGACAGGGCTTAGGGATGAATGAACTAAGTAGTAGGGGAAGAGAGAATGGAGAAGATGAAAAGTCAGTATCTAAGTGTTTTATTTGTATCTCCATTGCTTATTAAAATGTGAAAATATCACAAGGAAATTATTAAATATCTTTTTCCTTTTCTTTCTTCCTTCCTTCATTCCTTCATTTCAAGTCTCATGTATCTATGTCACAAACAGCAACATTGGTAGTGCTCAATATTGATTACTGACGTTGATCACTTCAGAGCTGAATTCCCCTCATGCAGCCTCTGAGTCATGAAGCAACCTCTTCAGAGCCCTTCTCAGTTTGGAGCTGTTCAGGATCAGGAAGGCAGGATGGATGGAGATGCCAGCATAGGTCACTACCTCCCATATTCAAAACTGAGAAGTGCAAACTGAAATAGGGTAAGGTCCTGTGAGGGTGATGATCAGGGTCAGAACATATGATGTGCACAAGATGAGAAAGAAGAAAAATGATTTCAGGGTTGTAACATGGACCTGCGTATTTTGATGCTGAGAACCAGCACCATGGTGCTGCATGTTCCCCATGTGTTGGCAAAGTGAGGAAACAAGCAAGATGATGGAGATCAGGAAGAAGACAAAAGGAATTAACAAAACAAACATTTGCAGAGGTATGTAAAAATGCCTTTTGAATGTTATTCTGATATCCTCCAACGTGGTCTTTTCTGAGTAATTCCCAGTGACTGGCATTTGTAAAACAAGATAGGCCTTTAAAAAAGTTGTGATGCATATAAAAACGCATATCAGTAGGGAACACAACAGTAACCGGGGTACAAATCGGGAAATTCTCCACTTCAGCCACAAGAACATTGGGTGAGTGAAGGAAGAAATTTTCACACAGTAGAAAACAGCAAGGCTGGTGGTAAACAAGAAAGTGACTGTATTCATAAAATTCCAGAGAATGTCAAGGAAGAGACTTCTGTTAATTGGGGAGAAATATGTGTGGAAATCACTGAGAACTGCTGAGCACTGTAGAAAGAAACAGGACATGCCCAGGCTGGCCAAGATCATGTCACCAGGGGGAAGGGTTCAACATCGCATCCACTCCCTGCCCAGTACTATGACGATGAAACCATTTTGTATAACTGCTGCCATAGACTCCAAGAGAAAGAAGATCATGAAAAAGACAATCACTAGGCTGGGCATTCTTTCTCTGCTGAGCATCTGCTAAGACTCAGATATTCCAGGACACCTTACTCAGAAAATATCTGATGCCAGACCAGACTTCCCAAAGGCTCAGCAGCCTCCTTTGCTTTATGCAGGAGCCCAGTTGGAAGAGAACATGGAGGAGGAGGACACTATGTGTGCCTAATGTAGATTAGAAAAGAATCTTACCACTTTTGTGGATGCAAATCTGACACAGAAGACTCATTGAACTCAACTGCTATTTGTTTATCCTATTTGTTTGTCCCTGACCAGAGTCAAAGCCAAGGAAATATATGGATATAGGCTACTCCCTAGCATACCCAGGATGGCTGCTAGCACAGGTTCTTTGATCTGCTTTTCTAGAGGAAAGCAACTCAAAAAGGGTTAAAAATCTTACTTTAATCAAACATATATCACTTACCTAATTCAGGGGGGAAAGTCAGCACCCTGAACTTCAGAGAATAAAAACAAGTTATAAACAGACAAAAAAACACAGACAGAGAAAATAACACAATTCAGCAGGCCAACAGACAGGGCTTCTAGTTGTCTGACTGTTTCACACCTACACAGTTGGTCACCAGAAAGAGAAGCACCAACATCTGGGTTTTCAAAGCCAGGGGAGCTCAATGGCTGCCCAGAGTCTCATCTGGCCAAATTACACAACTCTTCCCATGAGTGAACCCCAAAGTAAAACCTCACATCAGGGTGTGTGTATGTATATATACGTATACATATTTTTTTCTCTGACCCTCCTGGGTCAGAAAATGTCACAACCCTCATGACTCACTTGACTACAAAGTAAAGAAAATTGTGCCTTCCTGAAAAACAAGCTCCCACCACAGTCTCCACTTGACCACATGCAGCTTATCAGGAGGGCAAAGTATATGTCTACATCAGGAAATTCCCTCAAATTCACCTAAGCCTATTAAGAGGCCGGGAAGATTGTCAAATTCCCATTCCCATTACTGCTACTGATCCTGGCAACTTTCTAAAACCTCCCTAAAAAGTACATACTTATTCCCTGCCCATCCTGATTCACTCTCTTAAATCTAACTATTAGGCTCCCAAAAATCTTCCCCTTCTCCTGATCTTGTAGTAACGCCCTTATATACCACCCTTCCTTTCCTTTCTCCCCCCCACTCGTGTGTGCGCAGACACTATTAAACATCCCCCTGTCTATAATGTAAACACTTAGCTTTCCATTCATGCCCTGAGTTCCCACATCTATCTTGTTCTCTGTGACTAGTGTACCTAGGCCCACTTTGTAGGTGTCAGGTTGACATTGAAGCACTTACTGGATCTTTTTGAGTCCCACCATTCAACCACTTCTGAATCTGGGAGCAAAAGTGAAAATCTGAAAGACAGAGAAATGCTTGAAGGTGGGGGTGGCGAGCATAAGTTTCAGGATGGTACATAAACTCTGTAGTTTGATAAGCCTCTCAGGAAAGGAGGGGCAGAGAGGAGAGAGAGAGAGATGTGGCTCTCTCTGGGTGAAAATTGTTAGGCATTAATTCCCTGTAGTTCCAAGATGCATAAAAGCAGCACAAAATTTGGTGTATGATTATTAGGAATGTAAAAGAATGTAGGCAGTCTGAGTAATGGGTTTTGAAAGATGGGAAAGAGAAAATAATGGCTTGAGTTAAAATAGGAAAGTTAGGAAAACTCTCTGTTTGGAAATAAAAACAGGGGAGTGGGGGAGTATCCCCCCCACCCTGGGGCATCCTTGCGTTAGCATCAGATGGTTTAAGCATGTTGAAAGGGTTCGAGGAAGTTTGGTCTTTTTTTAGAGAAGCTGAAATCGGGTGATTATTGTTTTTGAATTTGAGAATGGCACCAATTATGGTAGAAAATATAGATTAATGTAATTTGCTAGAATTAAAAGAAAGCAGGTAGAGTTTTAGCCTACTATATTTTTTAATTGACCTGATTATAGTAAGGGAAAGCAAATTTCTTGTAAACTTCCTTAGGGAGATATGAATCAGAATGGGAAATTAAAATTATAAAAATATATTTGTGGCATTTGAAGGGCTAACAGTATTAGGATCTAAAAATATATGGTAATATGGTTAATTATTAATTGTTAACATGATTAAAAAGAGGTCTATATTATTATTTGGTATTAGGGAATGGATTCACCATACGTATGAACCCTCCCTTCTAGAATGATTTTGTAAGAACTGTGGTGGAATCCACATCCTAGGAATTTGTTTAGGATTAATATAATCATAAAAGTGTTTTTGGCTTTGGCTTGCACAGGATTCACACAGACCACAATTATTAAACCAGGTGCATGTCTGGGTGAGAACTGGGAAGCTAAAGGCATTATGCTGGTAATTTTATGTGAAATTTTCTTTGGGGTATGATGGTTATAAGATGAATAGGTATTTTTTTCTGTGTAAAAGTAATTTCAAAATAATTAATTTAAGGTTATCAAGTTGCAGCTATTTGATTTGGGAGTTTAAAGTTTAAATTTAGATACTGAATATGTGTTGTAATATTCCTGGGATTTCTTGTGAAATTTGGTAAATAGTTGTATTATCTGTGATACGGGAGAAGCAGTTTTTCTTATATTATAGATGCTGCTATATTCTAAATGCTGCTAGATGAAGGATTATACTACCAAAGGAACAAGAGAATGATGAGTAGGACTTTCTGGTTACGTGTATTGTAATCTGAGAAATTATGAATTTTAAGCTTGTGTTTGTTTCAAAAATGTTAATTGAAATTGTTCTATGAAATATGAAATTGCTAACCAAGTTATTTCAAAGCTATTGTATACATCAAATGTTTCTAAAAATATGCTTGTGAGAAGTAATTATTGGTAACTATGTGGAGAAATGATCCTGTGAATCTTGTAAGTTTTGTAAAATTTGAAATTGTTTATGCGTATGAAAAAGGGGCGAGGTCATCAAGCCCAGGAAAGGGAGCTCATTTCGTTATGAAGCTCCTAAATAACAAATCTGGTTCGATGAGAAGCAGCAGATATTTGTACAAAAACATTTAAAAAGGATTTCTAACAACTGGTTTCTATACCAGGACAAGGTTAAAATGTGTAAAAGAGAAGATGTTAAAAGGGGAATCCCCTTAGATATGTGAGTCCTGGCAAAATCCTTGAGGTATAATACAATTTAATAAGATTAAATTGATGTTGAGGTAAAAAGGTTTTGGAACTGTGCTCTATGTAAATGATTTGTCCAAACAGGTCTCTACTGTTGGCAAGAAGTTTATCAGTGGAGAATATTTCACCCTCCATGTCCAGGGTTGCCATCACTATGAGCTGCTCCAGGAAACTAAATGAAACCTTAGAGTTAAAAAAGGCTCATAGTGAGAAAGGACCTGTCCCCACCACAGCCAGTTGAAGTCTAAGAAAGGAAATTCTATCCCCTGTCAGGGCAAAAGACTTCTGGTGAAAAGCAAAATTAAGACAAATGTTTGAAATGTTGCTATCTTAAGGATATCCTTTCTGAAAGATATGAGAATAATTTTATTTATATTTATTTATATATATATATATATATATAATATATATAATTCATCAGTTCGTAAGATTAGACCATGGACCTCTGCAAACACTCAACCCTCTTTGCAGAGTCCAGTATAAAATATGATATATAATATTGATGTTAATAGAATGGAGAAGATGGATAAAAAGAGAAATTTGAAAAGAAAACAGGAGAGTCCTCCAGACTCTTCTGTCTCTAGATAGTTGCTTGGAACACCTTAGGTGTGAGGAAGTGTTTTAAGAAGATAGATATTAATTAATAAGTCAAATAAAAATAAGAAAATATAATGATAAAACATCATCCCATAAATTAAGGCTCGGATTGTAAAGTGGCAGTAGTAAGGTATATTTGTGTATTTGTGTGGAATAGAGTCATTGGGCATTTCAAAGTGATGGAAGAGCAATTGGGTATTAACTGACAATTGTTGGGATTAAATCAGTTATTTTAGTTGAAAGAAAAGAAGTCTTAGTGTGAGTTCAGATTGAGCATAGTCATAAAAGGGTAAAGAGAAATTTTGGAAAGTAAATATAAATCTGTTAGAGCAAGATTTTATTTCCTTCATGAATAGGAATAAATATAAAGATGAAAACGGGTTATTTAAATTGAGGCTGTTTCTAGACCAATGAGAAATTATAATCATGTTTTATGTTGACTGTTGGAGATTGTTACCTAAGTTTTTGATGGGATTATTAATTAGCTATTCCTCTGAGTTCAGCCCCAGGTATGCATATTAAGAAAGGCTATCCTAGCCACCAGAGCCACCAACCCATGGTTCCAGAAGACACAGGTATGAGGTACAAGGAGGTTGGGAGAAAGACTATTCCACATGAACTGAGGTAGCATTCTCCTGATTCATATTACCCTCGAACATCTAGCAGACTTCAAGCTTGGCTTAATGAGATTTATATGCATTCTGCCTGGACTTAACGCCTTGAAATTAGGGAATTATGGTTCAACAATCACAATGTAGTAGTTAATCTATTACACAGTTGAGTCTGGAACATCTAAAGTTAATAAGAGATTAATGCTATTAAGCTTAAGATCTAGTATAGAAATTCTTGCTTAAGTAAAGACCCTCGAGTTTGTGGGGATATCAGTTGTTATCTAGCTTCAGCTTTGTCCTAATTAGCTAATGCTCATAGCAGAATAATTTGTGCCAGTGCATTAACAGAAGGAAAGTCTCTCAGAAATTACGTGAATCCTTTTGTAAAACGTAAACATGTTAATATCTGAGGCCATATCAATAATACAGGTGGGTGGCCATCAGACCAGATAGTCTGTTGAAGCAAGGGGTAATGGCCTTGCAGATGAGGAAGCAAAAGGGCTGGGATGGTAGAATCAAAGGCTTTTGAACAACTGTTGGTCCTGATACCTTCTTTTTCCCTGAGTCTCCCTTCTCCTTCCTTTACCAAAGGAGAACAGCAGAAATTACTGGCCTTGGGAGCATGGAAGTGTGATGGACAGTGGTATCTCTTGGATGGAAGAGAGTGTTGACCAAGGCAGGTATGAGGCAGATCCTTCAGCACTTATATCAGAGCAGTCATTGGGATGTCCAGAACCTGTGTGCAGTCCCGGCTCAGTATGTAATGTCTGGCCTCTGTACTCTGGTGTGGTAGTTGGTGGACAGCTGTCTTTTGTGTTGAAGGACAAACAAGTCAGCATTACACCAAACTCTGGTCAGAGATAGGACTCTGGGCCTCAGGCCTTTCCAGAGCATACAGGTGAACTTCACCAAATTACCTCCCATAGGACACCTCAAGTACTTGCTAGTTGTAGTGGACCACCTGAACTCCTGGGTGGAGGCCTCTTCTCTGCCCCGCACAACAGCTCCAGTTGCTGGAAAAATTCTGCTAGAACAAATCATCCCAAGGTATGGGGTGGTGGAATGGAATGACTCAGACAAAGGAGCTCATTTTATGTACAGGATCCTACAGTCCTTAGGCCCTAGACATCACTCGGGAGTTTCATACTCCCTGGCATCTCCCCCCCATCAGGCAAAGTTGAAAGAATGAATCAAGAAATTAAGAGGCAGCTCAGTAAATTGGCTTTGGAAACCCAGCTGCCCTGGATGAGGACCTACCCTTGGTTCTCCTTAGAAGAGATATGGGCTCTCCCCCTATGAGGTCCTCTTTGGACCCCTCCCCCCACCCTGGCATAGGCGGAGAGAGCCTAGATCCATTGTTTGACCAGAAGGACAAATTTTTGAGGGAATATGTAGCTTCCCTGGCAAGGCACCTACAAAAGGGCTGATCATTCAAACTCCTCCTTTGAGGTTCACAGTTCACAGGTACCAACCAGGAGACTGCATCCTGATCAGAACCTGGAAGGAGGAAAAGCTCAATCCAGCCTGGGAAATTCTGTTGCAGACTCTACTGATTTCTAATACTATGGTCCGGACAAAGGGAAAAGGTTGAGCTCATAACTTTCATGTGAAGGGGCTTGTTGAACCCCTCCCCCACACACACACACACACTTCCTGGGCTGTTGAAAGAGGCCAACCAGAGAATCTGAAGCTCCTCCTATGGCACCACTATCCTGAATGAGAAATCAAGACTCTGGACTCATCTCCCTGTGTATGTTTGTTGATGAGAGGAGAAGGGGGAAATCATTTGCCCTCTCCTCTTTCTATGCATTAGCTTAATCATAATAATATATTACTTTTTATCAAGCAATTGTCTACTCTCCCCTGCTTGGAATCATTTTCTTTGCTCTGAGAATGTTACTAATATTCTCTTAATATCCAAAACAGATAAGATAGTTGAGGGGGCTTGCCAAAATTGGTGTGAGAAGCTTTCACTGTTTAAGAAAGAGGGGGGACTGAATGAGATAAATGAAAGCATTCTCATAAAATAAGAGACAGTCACCAAACTTGAGCTAGGTCCTACATCTTTTTAGGTGTAAGTTTCATGTTCCTGTAAATCACCTGATTTTGGGAAAATCAGATAATGTGCCCCTACTCCCCCTCCCTTTTTCCTGTAAGGGGCTTTTTGTGACAGCCCCTTTTGCTACATATGAATAATCACAGCTATATGTCTTTGTATTGGGCAAGAGGGACTTTCCGGGGTCCTGTGTAGACTGTGCGGTCATGTTGCCCCACCAATGGGATAATGATCCAGCATTAGGGGATTTTTGGTGGGAGATGATTCTAGGGTTTATCTCAAAATTTAGGGGGTTTTTATAGAATTGTTTGTACAAGGGTATAAAACTTCTTGCTTCCCTCTTCTTGGGTGCCTCCCAATATCAGACTGACTGGAGTAGGTGATGCCCAACTCTCACGAGACTTGACTTTTTTTTAATAAAGAGCTTCTGTCTTTACCTTGAGAAACCTCTGGATATATTTACAGGTCTTTTATCCCACACATTACTTCTCAGTATTTCCTGGCCTCACTTTTCTTACCTATAAAATAATGGGGTCGAAATATCTGATCTCTGAGGGCCCTTCCCACTTTAAATCAATCATTCCGTCCCGTTAGGATTCTATGAAATCACTTCACATCAGCCAATTCAAGAATTGAGAGCAGGGATGAATGGGCCAGGGGAAGGCCTGGTAGAGCAAAAGTATTAAAAGAACATCAAGAGAACAAAGTAAAAGAGGGTCTGTCAATACAAACAATCCACTCTATGTATCCCAGTATAACAGAGAATTAAGGGAGGATGAGGGACAAATTGAAAAATGATAAAGGAGATAAAGGGGAACTCAGGAGGAGACAAATGGGAGTACTTGGGTCTCCACTCACATTGGTATGTCCTGGAAGCTAAGACAGGTTCTAGGCATATTGTGGGTCAGTATCCAGGTAAAATCATATCTCATGACATTACCAAGGAACCATGGCTTGCTTTCACCCAGACAAAGGACATTTAATTAGATAGCACAGCAAAGTGACTGACAAGAGTCTCCTATACACAGGGTTACTATATCTCCACTGAGAGAAAGGATGCACGAACTACATCATCAGGGTAACTCCTGTTTATGCTGCTGATGCTTCTTCCCCCACAGAGCAAACATGATCCTTTGGTGCTATCATCAGAAGACCTGCTTCCTCCACTGAGTTGAGGTTCCTTGTGAATCTGTTTTCAGTTCCATCCTGATCCCTGCTATGGGTTTCTGCTGAATTGCTGCCACTAAATTGCCATCCAATGGTCTTCAACTTCTCCACAATTATTTAGTTCATAGCCACATACTACAACTTTTGTGACTAGACTCTTCAGTCAGCTATATCTAGCCAGCAAACAAGAGAAGTCCTTAGGAATATAAGCCTGTGTTTTATATCAATCTATGTCTTCCTCACCTGCCAATCCATGACCGGCTATTATTTCATTTTAGTTTAGAAATTTCTTTTCCTTCCTAAACATTCCCAGTGATACCCAAGGCACTCTGGCATTTGGCCACCTCACCCTGGATGCTCCATGTTCCCTCCAGAGCTTAACAATTCTTCAGTTCAGAACCTGACTACCATCTGTCCAACCTCTGCACACTCACACTGTGGTTTTTCTTCAAGGCCTTCATAATGAACTCTATGAGGTCTATATCAGTTCTGTGAGAAAGTAAAGTTTCTCTCTTTTATTTCATAAATAATTATTGGATTAGGACCAAAGGTTTTCCTCTTTCCTATTTCCTCATCTAGAAATTAAGTAGCATGGGAAATCTCTCTTAGAGATGTAGGCAGCTCAAGATCTAATCAGACAGCAAAAGAAATTCTAAGTTTCTGCTAATGGGTATATTCCTGCTCACTGTGTTTGCTCAGGCAGGTCTGGGGAAATGGTGATTTTCCCTATCAGAAAGAGAGGTGATATGGAAATTAATATCTTTTGATCAACATTTGAGTGACCTAAGTCACACATACCAACATGGCCCAACACTAATTTGATTAACCAATCAGAAGTGAGTAGGTACCCCTGAGGAACACCTTCTCTTTGAAGGGCCTATACACCATGACCCTGCTGCAATTTGGGGTCTTTGGTCTGAGAGACATGACCAAATGGCCATCCCTTTATTAATAACATGCAGGCTTTATTAACAAAATGGCTAAATTACCCAGAAACTATGTCTTTTACTATGTCTTTTGAATCTTTAAATTGTCATAGTTCAGGATCCTGCTACCAACTTCTAGACTCTGTCTTCCCTCTAAGACCTTCCAAACAGTTCTATTATCAATCCAAGATCAAATCTTCAACCCCTGAGACCTTCTTCAGTCCAGAGACAATCCTTGCCAAGAAACATGTTCAAAAGCGATCTCCTGACCACTGACCAGGCTCCATCAGGTCATAGCTTTTCCTGGTCCTCACTGACCAAGGATAGACCTACACAACTCAACTATCACCACTTGTCATGAGGTTGGATCTTGAGTGAGGATTTTCAATAGTCAGTCTAATGACCTGCCTATTAATAGACTGCTTTACAACCACAGATACTTTCCCTAGAATTATTTCTTAATAATTACATAATACAGCCTCTTTGTAAGTATGGGTGAATACAGTTCTGAACCCCCAACAATTGATGTGCCAAACCCATTCCCCATCCCCAACTTCTTGGTCCCTTATGCCTGTCACCTTTGACTCTGCTCCTCAAATCTTCCCCTCCAGAGCTACCTGCCCCATCCACTGTGCTCTATGAAATGTCTGCTGCATAATTTACAAAGTGATTTGAACTTTAAACTTTTTCATTTCTCACTTTCAGCACATATGACCTCATCTTCTACGTTGTTAAGAAGAGTAAAAAAACCAAGCATTGACTCCTTTAGCTTTCTCTTCTCTACTTCAGTATCTCTTTCACTTCCAAAGATAAAATATTGTGAAACCGTGTAAGAAATAAATTCCATTTTGGTTATTTGAGAAGGAAGTAGAAATATTGAGGCAAATCCAAGCACATGCAATATATTTTCAGATCTGAACTCACTTTGTTAATTTAGGAATATAAAAATACTGTACATAACATGTTTTGTGCTTAAAATCCTCACATTTGATCTATTACATTTCCATACGACAATGGAGTTATATTTAACATAAATATATTAATAAATATATTTAATAATTAATAAATAAATAAATATAAATATATTTATATATTTAAGACAATATATAACAAATTATCCCATGGACTTACCTCTAGAAGCTTCCGTTTTATTACAAATTGCACCTATGAGGGGCTCGGCTTTAATGGTGTCTTCATTTCAGACTTACTGGCGTACTAACTATTCTCTACATTTGGCATTTAATCTCCCACCTCAATTGGTGTACTCAGCCTTCATGCCTAAGATAACATCAGCCTTGTCTTTCTGTCATGATCTTTATCTTCCCTCCTAATCTCCAATTGCTAGTGCTTTACCCATCCTAAAATCTCTTCTAATCACATTTAA
>CM053597.1:80428672-80509980 GCA_028646575.1 Pseudocheirus occidentalis
TCCCACCTCAATTGGTGTACTCAGCCTTCATGCCTAAGATAACATCAGCCTTGTCTTTCTGTCATGATCTTTATCTTCCCTCCTAATCTCCAATTGCTAGTGCTTTACCCATCCTAAAATCTCTTCTAATCACATTTAAATACATACATGTTATATGTAAACTTCCTGATGGTAGGGACCTCTATTTTTATCTTTGGAAGTCTAAGGTCTCCCACTGTGGTTTACACATAGAAAGCACTTACCAATAGTTGTCAAACTGAGCTTTAGAAACTAAAAACAAAAGAATGGACAGATTTTTATCTTGGTCTTTCTGCCATTCTAGCAGTTGCAAAAGTTTGTTTCCATAAAAAAGTTAAGAACTTAAAAGAAGGGACAAAAGTAATAAAAATTTTGCCACATTGAACTTTAATGAATCAGTTATCAGCTGTCACTAAAAGCAGTTTCTGCTCCATCCAATATTTCCTTTTATCTTCATCCCAAACTTCTGAAACCTGAAGATTTGCCCAGACTGATTGATCATGTTTTCAAACATTTTCTCGGGTATTTCAAAAGTTGGCTCATATTTTGATGCAACATCAGGTAGCATAAAGATGACCAGCACTGGGACCAGAGGTTTTGTGTTCAAATTCTGCCTCTGCTTTTGTCATTGTTCAGTCATTTTCAGGTGCGTCCAACTCTTCATGATCTAACTTGGGGTTTTCTTGGCAAAGGCACTGGTATGGCTTGCCATTCCCTTCTCCTGCATCTATTGTGTGAGCTTTGGAAAGAATTTGCACTTTTCTGAGTCTCACCTTCTTAATCTGTACAAATAAAGGTCATTAACTTTGTGATCTCTTCCAGCCTTAAGTCCTATTAACCTGATTCCTAGAATCATGAAAATGGGATGTCACTGAAATATGGTGATTTGGATAACCCTTTTTTGGTTATGATCCTGTGGAAAAGAGGGGGCAGGTAAGTGAGCAAAAGATGGTAAAGATAGACCTCACCCTAGGAAAAGTATGTCCTAGAGAGAGGTCTCATCTCTCTATGAAGGAATTAAAGTAATTTAATAAACATTTGCTAAACATTTAATATGGTGTCAGGTACTGTTTTAAGTACTGGGGATATAAATAAGGAAAAGACAGTGTCTGCATTAATGGAAGGAATTTACAATCCTTGGGGTGATTTTATTGTTCTTCCTTTATTCTCAAAGAGGTCTAATGACTTCAGGAAGTAGATGTCTTCACTTGCTAGAGAACTGGATTTAAGTGAAGCAGAGTTATGCAAAGTCATCAGCCCCACTTTCCCCTCCAAAGTCATCAGAGTCCAGTGGCAGGATCAGTATGATTGGAAATGGCCCAGTCTCCCAAGGTGATGGGAAAAACCAATCTACAAAGGGAAGCTAAAAAAGATGGAGGGCTCAGGAGAAGATAGCCATGCCCAGGTGTGTGATGATGGCAGAATCAAATGTGCAGTGCAGAGGGAAGGAAATGAGGAGCTGACTTAGAATTCTGAGTCTTCTTTAAATGGAAGCTTTGGGAGGAGCTTTAACTCCACCCTCCAGCCTTCCAGTCAGGGATGTTAATGAAATAATAGGATCTTCCCCACGCTTTAACAAGTCTGATATAGAGCCCATTGGAGGAGGGACATGCTTAAGGAGGAGCTTGCTGAAAGGAAGGCTTTCACACCTTTTGCTAATTTCTAATTAGGCACTGAGTCCTGAGAGTTGTGATGGCTTCTGGCTCTGAGAAATACACACACACACACACACACACACACACACAAACACACACACACAAACACACACACGCGTGTGCACTCGCACACACACCCATACACACGCACACACCAACAGACATGCACACGTTGGTATTTAGCTTTGAGTGCTGGCTTATGAGAAGGATCTTGTGATTCCCTGGTCAAGATTCTGACTGGCCATATGGTCAGAGCTCCCTGACTGCTCAGATGAAAAGGCTCTCTCAATCCAGGGATATATATAAAGTGCATAGCAATTGTTGGTCTTTATTTTTCTGCTTCCATTATCTCTATTCATATTTTCTCTTAAGTTTAGGGAGCTAACTTTTCCCCTGAGCTAATGAATATAATTTAAAAGATTGATGACCCCATACACAGCTATCTTTCTTAGTAAAGCAGATCTAAGAACTTGTGCTAGCAGCCATCCTGGGTATGCCAGTGTGGTTGCAGCTACAGGGGCAAATACTATAAAGACATTGAGGAGCAGTGAGTACCAAAGCTTATATCCCCTCCAGGTGGTGTTTCCTGGTGATGATCTTTCTCTGAGAGCATAAATGGTGCTGAAGATGAATCTGAGGATTCGAGGTAGTAGGAAATTGTTTACAGGAATATAAACATATCCACATACATATATGGATATTTATATACACATATACTCATAGCATATATTTACATATTACATTATCTTTTATATTTATTTACTATGCATTATATTAATATAAAATATTTAAATATATTTATATAATTTGTTTTATCTTAAATATAATTGTATTATGGTAAATGTAATTATATCATATATAGGAACTATTGGAATATATTTAGTAATTAGGAAAATCTCCATATTGGTGACAATCTACTATACTCCTCTCCTGGTAAGAAGATAAGTGGGCCATGGCATTAATTCCAGTGACAAATGTTAGGAAGGACATTAATAAGCTGGAGAGTATTTTGAGAAGGGCAACAAGAATGATGAAGAGCCTCAAGATGATGCCAGATGAGAACTCGCTGAAGGTAGCTGGAGCATTTCCTGAAGAAGAGAAGACTTAGGGAAGATATGATAGCTGGCTTCCAAGTTTTTAATGGGATGTTTCCCAGACAAGGGATGAAATCTGTCCTGCTTTTCCCCAAAGAGGAAAATAAGGAGCACTGGGTGAAGATTGCTAAAAGCTAAGGCAGAATTATAGGGAAGATGGGAGGGAGTCATTTTAAAATGAAAGAGGAAAATGGTCCTTCTTTTTCATTTCATCAGCCTATGAGGATAAATGAAATCTGGAGATGTTGAAGAAAATTATATTAAAGAATTATGGGGACTCATGATTTAGGAAATGCTGAAAGCACTTCTCATACTTTTGCATTAGACATATCACTATCACCAAAAATCCTACCTGTGTTGCTGCAGTGATCTCAGAAAAAGACAGAAAGAAAGCAGAACCACTTGAAATTTGCTTTTGCCAAGAATCCAACATCATAATGTCATTCTGTTCCTTCTCAGTCCTACCACTTGCTTCTTAGTGTCGAAAGGAGCCATAAGTGTTTACTGTCTTAGTTTCTGAGCTATGCAACCCAGTTTTCATCCCCCCAGTTAGTTCTTCAGAAGTGGGAAGGGTGGTAGTATGAGCCCTTGTTTCCATATGGGTTTATTTCCCCTTTTCAGTATTTCTCACTGTCACTAGATGGTAGTAGTTAGGTATGTGCCAATAAACAACATAAGAGAGAACTTGTCATAAGCTAACCCACCACACCCTCACCAAACCTCCTCCAACACACACATCTCAAGTGTGCTTTACTAGAATCCTAGAAATTTTATTTCTAATTCATTTATTATCAATTGTCAGTCACAATGACTGTTTTCCTTCAAAAATTAAATATTTTTCATAAGAAAAAATAGGATATAGGCCCAAAAAAACGAAACTGAAATTAAATTCAACAAGCAAAAAGCTTTATAAATCATAGCTTATTTGAGATTTTGGGGAAGTCGGTGCTATTACTATTCCATTTCACAATGGAGGAAACTGAGGCAGGCAGAGGTTAAGTGACTTGCCTAGGGTCACACAGCTAATAAATGTCTGAGGCTGAATTTAAAACCTGGTCTTCCTGTGCAGTGCACTGTCTGCTTAGGAGGGATGCTGAAAATGCTCATCACCAGCTAAATGCAAAATACCATGGGAGCAAAGGAGGATGCAAATACAAAAGTCAACACAGATGCTACTGGTAAAGAGTTTACATTCTTGGGGCATTCGGGAGAGAGGAGAATGGGGAAGAAAGGATAGGACAGAGAGAATAACAGAGAGGTAGAGAAAGACTAAGAAAAAGGGAGACAAAGACAGAGAAAAGGACACAAACAGAGAAAGAGACAGAGACAGAGAAAGAGAAGACAATCTGAAAAGTCCTTGTGTAATAGGGAATTATTTGAGCTTCCCCTTGAAAAAAAAATAAGATATTCCAAGATTCCAAGATATTCCAAGATCCCAAGAGATATTCCAAGAGACGGAGGTGATAGAGAAGAAGGTGCATTGAGGGATTACCTAGGGAAAGTCTAGAAGGCATAGGATGAATTGGTGTGTTCCGGGGATAACTAGTTGGCCAGATTAACTGCTTGTATGTGAAAGGAAGAATATTAGGTGAACTGGCAATGGTAGGTGGGGGTCAGATTGCAAGGGGTCTATATTTCCCTGAATAAGTATTTTATATTTTTCCCTGGATCAAACAGGGAGCTACTAAAGTTTTTCATCAGGATTACTAATCATAATTACTAATGGAAAGAATATTGAATTTAGAACCAAAGTTCACACCCTATCATGTATTAGCTGTATGACCTTCAGTAGATGACAGGAGGATTATGGATATAGAGCAAACAAGGTCTCAGAGGCCATCTGATTCAACCTGAAAACTCCTTGATCATATCCTTTGACCACTTCTCAACTGGGTAATGGCTTGTATTCTTTCTTATTCATTTGACTTGGTTCTCTACATATTTGAGAAATAAGATCTTTATCAGAAACACTTGATGTAAACAATGTTTTCTAGCTTTCTGCTTTTGTTTGTTAAAAGATTTTTTGAATTAATATAATAAAATTATCCATTTGATATTTCATAATGCTCTAATATCTTTTCTTTCCTCATAAATTCTTTCCTTCCCCACGGGTCTGACAGGTAAACTATTCTTTGCTCATCTAATTGGCTTATTGTATAACTCTTTATGTCTAAATCATGTACCTCTTTTCACCGTATCTTGGTATATGATTTCTACCATATTGTTTTCCAGTTCTTTGAGCAGTCATATAGTTAGTTTTCAACCAAGAAGCTGGGGTCTTTGGGTTTATCAGACAGTAGATTAGTATGGTCATTCATGACTGTCTTAGGTGCCTAATCTATTCCATTGGTCTATTCTATTTCTTAGCCAACAGTAGATGGTCTTAATGAATACCACTTCATAATATTGTTTGAGATCTGGTAATGCTAGGTGACCTACCTTAACATTTTTTTGATTGTATATTCTTGACTTTTTGTTCTTCCTGATGAATTTTGTTATTACTTTTCAAGCTCTACAAAATAATTTTTGGTAGCTTCAGTGGTATAAATTAACTAAATGAACCAAGTGAATACATAAATTAATTAGGTAGCATTTCCATTTTTTATTATATTGGTTTGGCCTACTTAGGAACAATTAATATTTTTCCTATTGCTTGGATGATTTTATTTACGTGAAAAGAGTTTTGTAATTATGTCTACATAGTTTCTGGGTTTGTCTTGGCAGGTAGACTCCCAAAGTATTTTATGTTGTCTACATTGATTTTGAAGGGTATTTCTCTTTCTATCTTTTGCTGCTAAGCTTTGCTGGTAATAAAAGAAAATATTGATCATTTATGTGGGCTTATTTTATATCTTGCAACTTTGCTAAAGTTTTAATTATTTCACATAGTTTTTAGCTGATTCTCTAGGATACTTTGTGTACCACCATATCATCTACAAAGCATGACAGTTGTGTTTCCTCATTGCCTATTATAATTCCTTCACTGATTTCCTTTTCTCCTTGCTGAAGTTTACATTTCTAGTACAATACTGAACATTGATTACAATAATGGTCATCTTTGTTGCACCCCTGATCTTTTTGGGAAGCTTCTAGTTTATCCTCATTACAAATGATGCTTGATAATAATTTTGGATAGATACAAATTATCATTTTAAGGAGAGCTCCATTGATTTCCATGCTCTCTAGTGTTATCATTATGAATGGGTGCTATATTTTGTCAAAAGTATTTTCAAGATCTATTGAGATGATCATATGCCTTCTGTTGGTTTTGTAACTGATATGGTTAATTATGCTGTTATTTTTACTTATACTGAAACAGTCATGCCTTCCTAGTACATGTGTATATATATCCTACCTGATTATAGTATATGATCCTGGTGAAGTATTGCTCTAATCTCCTTGCTAGTATTTTATTTAAAAGTTTTGTATAAACATTAATTAGGGAAATTGGTCTGTAGTTTTCTTTGTTTTGGCTCTTCCTGGTTTAGGTATCTGCACCATATTTGTGTCATAAAAGGAATTTGGTAAGATTCCTTCTTTGCCTATTTTCCCAAATAGGTTATATGTTACTGGAATTAATTGTGCTTTAAATTAATTTACTTGCAAATCCATCAGGCCCAAAGTTTTTTTTTATTAGAGAGTTCACTGATAGATTGTTTGATTTGTTTTTTCTAAAATAAGGTTATTTAAATATTCTGTTTCTTCTTTTCTTAATCTGGGCAATTTATATATATTTATATATGTGTGTGTGTGTGTGTATATACATATATATATATATATATATATATATATACCTTTTCAACCAGCCTCTGAGACAGTTGCTTATAATCCAAAAGGACTGTCACCAAATGAGATATGGCAGATGGATGTTACTCATTGGAAACATCAAATGATTCATGTTACAATAGACACACATTCAGGATTTCTCATGGCTACCATTCAAACTGGCAAGGCCTTAAAGCACGTACTTAATCATCTGTTTCATTGTTTTGCCATAGCCAGAATACCTTGTTGCTTAAAAACGGATAATGGTACGGCTTATGCTTCCAAAGGGTTCCAGCGCTTCTGCGCTGAGTTCCAAATAAGCCACATTACTGGTATACCTCATAATCCTACTGGTCAGGCAATGGTGGAAAGAGCTAATAGAACTCTGAAAACAATCCTCCTAAAACAAGAAAAGGGAGAGAGAGATCCTGTGGGTGTAAGTCCCCGCAGAATGTTAGCAAAATCACAACTAGATACAGCTCTTTACACATATAATTATTTAAAATATGATGAGGAAGCTTTGACTCCAGCCATGAGGTTCTGGCATTTATGGGAAAGGACTGATGGTACCCGATCAGTTAGACACGGCCCAATAAAAGGCCCTGTAAGATGGAAGAATGTATGGGTCTTGGGAAGGGCCAGCGAGGGTACTAATAAGAGGGCCAGGATATGCTTATGTTGTTCCAGATGGAGCAAAGGAGACAGAAGGGAAATGGATACCTGATAAGCATATTCGTCTTATGGGGACTGGTGATGATCGTGACTCGAGTAACAACAAAGAAATGGACAGAGCTGACTCCAGCACATGAAAGGAAACAGGATGAACAAGGGCAATGGTTTTGGTTTTGTCAATAATTTTGCTATGCCTTATTTTACAGCTACTGATTTTCTATCTCGGTTAAATTGGAAAGTGTCAGGGACGTCTTTAATAAGCTTTTTTTGCTTCTGGTATATATTTGTGTATTGGTTTAGTAATTCTCTGTTGTATGTGGCATTGGATTCTGGTGGTCCTGAAGAGTAGCTTTATATGTCTTAAAGCTGATCTCCTCCCCCTAGGAGGTCACCCGCAAAATAAGAAAAGGGAGATGTTAGGTCTCTGATACCTCACGTGGGGAGGAGACTCCTAAAGAGGGTCATTGATACTCCATGTGAGATGGACGGTTGAACCGATCCTCAGCTAACAGGAGTACAAATGATCACCTGGGACAAAATGCAAAGGCTGCACCTGTTTACAATAAGCAGGATAATCTCTCCACCTTCAGGGTGAGACACATTACCTCGCTGTGGGGAGGGCATGGCCAGGGGAGAGGCCCTAAGGGGCCCTGGAGAAAGGACTTAAATACAGGCTACTCGGAGGTAGGAGTCAGTCCAGGCAGTCCAGTCGAGGCCAGTCCAGTCCAGTTCAGCCACACTAAGATAGAGGATGAACTCTCAATAAAAGCTAGACGCAAGTCCTGTGTCCTGAGTTTTTCTGTACAGCTGTTTCTCCCAGAGTGGACGGGAGCCGGGGACGCCCGAGGCCTGATGAGGTGGGTATAGGTAAGCCCTATACATCCTGACCCAAAAAGATAGCCCTCACCTGAATAAAAAACCAGTAACAGCCTGGAACTCAAGGATCAGCCAGGCCACCAACAAACAAAGTCCCATCCTGTTCATGTCTTCAGTCAGCATCACTGAGAAGCCAAATCCAAAATCTGTCTGTCTCTAAAATTCTCCTGCTTATAAGCACTGGCCTTCTCCCAAGTCAACACGGGAGTGTCTCCGCCAATAGCATTCTTCCGAGTCAACAGGGGAATTCACACCTTTTCACCAATGGACAGAGTTCTATACTTAGCCCTAAGTTACTAGGATCTACTTAGCCCTAAGTATCTGATCTACTTAGCCCTAAATATCAAACAAATTGATTACCATTACAGATGCCAAAATGCAAACTTCCATGAGGACTTTTGAGACCTGAGACAGACCCATATTCCTCTTTGATCCTTCACATATGGGCATCTTGACACTGCAATCCTCTACAGCTTTGTGTTTTCATCTTCCTGTCACCATAGTAGCTTTCTGTGGTCAGAGCTTTTTATATGTATCTTTGCACATTTTCTGGCCTATTTCATGACTTCTAAAGTTTATCTCTGCTGCTCGGGTATAGGGGGCACTATTCCAAGTTTTTTGCACTAGGGGCAATGGTGCTGGTCACTAATTTTCTGTGCAAGGGCTTCTGGGGCTAGCAGCACACCTGCTGTTCTGGTGTCACCCAGCCTAGTCTAAGATTTGTGGATAGTGTGTTTTCTTTCCCATTTACCTTTTCGAGCTTCTCTTGAGTCTTGTATTTGAAAACTGAATTATCTGTTTAGTTCTCTTCTTTTTATCAGAAATGTTTGAAAGTTACCAATTTCATTGAATGACCACATTTTACCCTGCAAGATTATGTTTAGCTTTGCTGGGCAGTTGATTCTATGTTGTAATCCAAACTCTTTTGCTTTCCAGAATATTATATTGCAAGCCATCCAAACCTTTAACATAGTAGCAGCTAAATCCTATGTAATCTTGAATGTGACTCCTCAATATTTGAATCGTTTTTTTCAGGCTGCTTGAAATATCTTCTTCTTGAACTTAGACTTCTAGAATATGGCTATAATATTCCTGGAAGCTAGCATTTTGGCATATCTTTCAGGAGGAGATTGGTATATCTTTTGACGACTATTTTACCCTCTGGTTTTAGGATATCAGTGCAGTTTTCCTTGATAATTTCTTGAAAGATGCTGTCCAAATTCTTTTTTTTGGTCATGGTTTTCAGGTAGTCTAATAGTTCTTAAATTATCCTTCCTGGATCTATTGTCCAGGTCAGTTGTTATCCCAAAGAGGTAGTTTGCATTTTTTCTATTTTTTCATTCTTTTGTCTTTCTTTGATTGATGCTTAGTATGCCATAGAGTCATAGACCTCAACTTACCCAGTTCTAATTTTTAAGGAATTATTTTCTTCAGTTAGCTTTTATAATTACTTTTCTATTTGTGCAGTTCTGCTCTGTAAGAAATTCTTTTCTTCAGAGGATTTTGTGCATCTCCTTTTCCATTTGGCCTATTCTGCTTTTTAATGATTTGTTTTCTTTTTCTCAGCTATTACCCTTTTTTCATGATTCTCTGATATAGCTGTCTTTCTTTTTCCATTATTTCTTCTACCTCTCTTCTTTGATTTTTAAAAGTCATTTTCAGCTGATCCATGAGGACTTTTGACACCTGCGACAGACTCATATTCCTCTTTGACCCTTCACTTATGGGCATCTTGACATTGCCACCCTCTCCAAGTTTGTGTTTTCATCTTCCAGTCACCATAATAGCTTTCTGTGGCCAGACTTTTTTATATGTATTTGTGCACATTTTCTGGCCTATTTCATGACTTTTAAAGTTTAGCTCTGCTCTTGGTGAACAGGGGCACTATCCCACGTTTTTTCCACTAGGGACCTGGTGGTGGTCCCTAACTTTCTGTGCGAGGGCCTCTGGGGCTGGAAGCACACCTGCTGTTCTGCTGTCACCCAGCCTGCCCTAATCAACTGTGCTGAGACTTCCCAGCCTTACGGGCCTCACCACAAACCTGCTGCATCTGAGCTGGAGGCCTTGCAGCTGGACTACTATGCCTCTGGTCTGCTGAGTTAGGAGGTAAGGCTTAGGTTGCTGATCTGTCATGGGGCTAGGAGCATGCCCTAGATTGCCCAGACACCACCTGTGCTGGGCTGTGCTCTCCTTTTACCCAAGGGAGATAGAACTTTCTTGAAGTCTTTCTAAGTTATCTTAGGATGGAAAATTGTTTTATACAATTATTTTCTGGGTTCTGTTGCTCCAGAATTCATTTTGAAAAATGATTTGTGTTGTTTTGATGGGAATTAGGGAGAACTCAGGGAAGTTCGTGCCTTTTCTCTTCCATCTTGGCTCCACATCCTAGAGTTAAGTGTTGACAATTAAAAGGACTCTATAAATGCTAGCTGTCCTTGTTGTTATTATTATTGTTTTTATAGAATTTAGAGGCCCAAGAGCTAAGTATTATAATAAATATCCACTCTGCCTTCTCCCACAACCACCAAAAACCTTATAGTTAATGAGTATAACCACAAGAATTTCCTTCCAGGTCTTGTCTTATACAGGACAACCCAGTCATAGAGGCCCAGTTCCCTCTTTCTTCAATTCAGTGCTGCCATCACCCCTCCCAAGCAAACTAAAAGGTACAAGTTTCTCTTTCCCTAATACACAAGGGCTCCTGTAAGAGTAGGGCCCTATGAGGCGGCTAAGTGGTGCCATGAATAGAGCACCAGCCCTGGAGTCGGGAGAACTTGAGTTCAAATCAGACTTCAGACACTTGACAGACTTATTAGCTCTATGACTGTGGGCAATAATTCAACCTCAATTGCCTTGCCTTCCCCCCTCAAAAAAAAAAAAAAAAAAAGAGTAGAGCCACTTAATAAAAACACACGCAGAAATGTTTTTGCTGGTCCAAGAATATGGAACACAATTAAAAGGTTAGATACTTTAAAACTGTTTATTCCAATGAGAATTAAGAGGAAGGGAAGGTGTGGGTAAAGAGAAATAACTGTTTGGGAAGCCTAGGTGAAAAAAGAGAAAGAAGGAATCAGGAGAGAGTAACTGCCCTAAATGAGCTCTTAGCCCTTAGTATTAGTTACCTGCCATGAATGGCACAAGCACACACACACAAACTCACAAACACACACACACACACAAACACACACACACACTTCAGGGGTGGAAGGAGAAGACATATACTATAAAATTTGTCTTAGATGAAGTTCTTCCCTTCCTATGAAACCCTTGTGGTACCCAAGGTGAGTCACTAAGACCAGGTGATAGACTGAGGGAAAGGGAACAAGTGGATGACAGTGAGGAGTCAGATACTGACCCATCTAGGAGCAGCAGGAGATGCCCTGGCATTTCTCCCCGTGCATAAAGGGATACAAATAGGTGACATAAATAAGTGCTTCGATACAATTTCTCTTCACATTTCTCCTCTGAGCCAGACCAGATCAATCAACACCCCCACAGACAGAGTTCCTAAGGAGTGTAGAATCTCCTGGAAAGTAACCGGAAAGAACATTACAGAAAAGAAGACCTCTGTCCCAAAGAAATTTACATTTTAACAAAGATGTCAGGTAAGATGAGACCTGGCGGCCAGAAGCGCAGGGAGGGGGAGTCGCTGCGGTTTCCTGCTTCCACAGTGCTTGAACGGAACCCGCTGCTCGATTCCCGGCCGGAGCCGCCCTTAGCCACCTCTCCACCTTCACCTCCACTAACCAACACTTCTTCCGTCCTACTGTCTAGCAGCAGCCGCCCGCTCAGCCGCCCCCGGCAGTCGCCGCGGCCGCCTCCGCCCAGCCTTCTTCGCAGCCGCCGCCGCCGCCATGACCACCTAGTCCCCCTCTCAGGTGTGACAGAACTACCACCAGGACTCGGAGGCTGCCATCAACCGGCAGATCAACCTGGAGCTCTACGCCTCCTACGTCTACCTTTCCATGTCCTCCTACTTCGACCGCGACGACGTGGCGCTTAGGAACTTCGCCAAGTACTTCCTGCACCAGTCGCACGAGGAACACGAGCATGCCGAGGAGCGCGAGCACGCCTAGAAGCTGATGAAGCTGCAGAACCAGCGCGGCGGCCGCATCTTCCTGCAGGACATCAAGAAACCCGACCGCGACGACTGGGAGAGCGGGCTGAATGCAATGGAGTGGGCTCTGCACTTGGAAAAAGATGTCCATCAGTCGTTACTGGAATTGCACAAGCTGGCAACTGACAAGAATGACCCCCACTTATGTGATTTCATCGAAACCCACTACCTGGAAGAACAGGTCAAGTCCATCAAGCAGCTGGGTGACCACGTAACCAACTTGCGAAAAATGGGGGCCCCCGATTCTGGCATGCCCGATTATCTTTTTGACAAGCACGCCCTTGGAGAAAGTTACCTTGAGAGCTAAGCCACTCTGGCTTCCCCCACACCGGGAACTGTGAGCGCCACTCCGACTGTCTTTCAGTGCATGCATATTTTGGTTATCTGACCTTTCATAATCTGTACCAAAAACGACCACCATTTACATCCCAATAAAGTGACTTGGTACTGATGAAAAAAAAAAAATAAAAAGATGAGACCTGGTTACAATGTGCTATTTCTGCCTCTTGGCTACAGAATGAAGAGGGCTTCACAATTTAATTCCATTCAATTTAACTCAATAAGCATTCATTAAACGTTTCAGGATCCCAATCTCAACCTTGGAGCACCTAGGTGAGTTTGAGTAAGTTGTTCAGTTCCTGTATGTTTCCTCTCCACCATTATTTTCCTTCTTCACACACACACACACACACACACACACACACACCATTATTCAAATTGTATTCTGTTGAATTACTTTTATTTCAGGTTGTTTTGGTTCTGTGACTTCTAAAAAAATCAACCATTTTGACTATTTTAGTTTCAAAAGATATCCAAAAAAATCTCTGATTCAAACCTAAGAAAGCTAAAAAAAAAAAGGGGGGGGGGCAAGGAATGAGCCAAAATACGAGAATTAAATACCTCAGAGCCACTCTCATTTACTGCGTCAGACTAGACAAGATCACTGAGTGACTTTGCTCATCAATACAATTCAATAAGCCTTAGATTAAGCAATTACTAAGCACCAGTTATTGCACTAGACTCTAAAGCACTGGGAATATCTTTTTGTTTTGCTTTGTTTTGTTTTTTAATAAAACTCAAGCTTATAATTTAATTATTGTGGAAAATTTCTAGTGTGGAAATACCCTTCAAGGATGCAGATAGGCAATTGGTCTAAAACTTAGAATCGTGGTAAATTAATTACTTGGAGCAATAAAATTGTACATTACTTATCCACAGTCACATATTCAGCATACATCACAGGAAGGACTTGAATCCAGGTCTTCTTGACTGTAGGACTGTCCCCTTGTAATGGTCAAACCACAGCTCAAGGACTGTATTCAGTCCTGGATGCCACATTTTTAGAAGAACGTTAACAAGCTAGAAAACATTCAGTGGAGGAGAAGCAGAATGGCAAAGGGCCACAGGATCACAGATTCAGAGGAGGGAGAGATTTCAGAGACCTCTAGTCCACCCCCCTCTCACTTTATATACAAATGAGGAAACTTCAGAGAATGGGTAAGTGTTCTTACTCAAGATCACACAAGTAACAGTAACAAGCAGGTGTCCCAGGTGGGAAGGTGTAGGTAAAGAAAATGAAAAAGCTTAGCCTCTAGAAGAGAAGACTATGGGGGGAAAATACAGCAGAGATAGATGTTTTCAGGTCTTTTAAGAGCTGAAAGACAAAGGCCTTAAACTTGTTCTTCTTAAACCTAGAAGTCAACACCAGAAGCAATGGGGAAAAGTTGCTGGTTGTCAGAGGAATTTTTCTAACAATGAAGATTATTGAAAAGAGGCATGATCTCTCTGAGGAGTCACTGGGTTCCTTCTCATTTGAGAAGGCCTCATTTGAGGTCTTCAAGAATGGTCACTTGTCAAGTATGTTTTAGAGAGAATTCCTGTTCAGTCATGGGCTCGCCTACCTAGATGACCTCTGGCTTACCTTTGAACACTACTCTGATGCCCCAGATCTTGCTGCTGTTGTCATCACTTTAACTTTACTCTTTCCCATCTCCACTCAAATAATGATCAATAACAATGTTTGTTCTTTGTGGGCTGGACAAAGACAGGAAAGTAAAAAATAGGGAGAAGGAGGTCAGGGTTGTGTACAGGTACATTAGAATTGAAGATTAGAGAGAGTAATAACATCACAAGGGTTTCTTTACCTGTGAATATATTTCTTTTAATTTTAAGATTTGCTTGATAATATAATTTATTTCCTTTGTATTCACATGAATTTTATGTTTATATATCGTAAAACATTATGCTGAAAAGGATTTTGTGCCAAAACAGTCCTCGACACCAAAAAAAGGTTAAGAATCCCCAAGTCTAACATTCTCACTTTACCCATGAAGGACATGAGATGCCAAAACATAGATTATATATAACCTGCTACTGGCAGAGTCAGGATTAAAACCCATAGTTTCTGAGTCGAACACCATTATGTCATAATGACATGCTATCTAATGGTATAATTTTTATAGATTCCTAAAATGTTATATTGGAGCAGATCAGTACTATTACAGCATCAAAAAGAAATGCTGATATCATGGTTAAATGTTTCATTTTTTTCTTTCCTAGGGGGCCTGATCAGCAAGGAGAAAAGCAAAGAAAGAGGTAACCTGACTAGTGGTCCCCCAGATCTAAGCGGCAGTAGGAATGACCCTCACACAAGTAGGCTAGTAAAACTAGATTAGTATAAAACTTAAAAACTTAGACTTTCTTCCATCACTGACATTGTGAATAAGCAGTCCAAATGTGTATGGCACAAGTGAAATATCGATGAATTGATCTTTTATTAATTTCTTCTTTACATAGTCAAAATAATATCAATATTTTCCTAAAATAATAATATTTGCTACTAATAACAATAAAATAATCAATAAATTCCTAATGATGATCAATATTTCATAGTAATTACTAATATCATAGTTTGAAAAAAGAGAGCTATAACTACAGTTAGTAGCCTCAAGTGGGCCACTTTCATCATGCAAGGATTAACAAAGGGGGGGTCAACCAAGAGTTTACCCTTCAAAACACAGGTCAAGAATTTCGAGTTAATGGGTCAGTTAGGTTGCACAGTGAATAGAGCACAGGACCTAGAGTTAGGAAAACCTGAGTTCAAATCCAGCCTCATACACTAAACACTTACTAGCCTTGTGATCTTCGGCAAGTCATTTAACCCCAATTGCCCTGCCTTCCCTCCTCCAAAAAGCAAGAGAAAGAAAGAAAGAAATCTTGTTTTGCTGCCACACTGAGGCCAACAAAGTATATTGTTCTGGATAACCTCTTGAGGTAGGAAGACAAAATACTATTATTTCTATTGTGCAGATATGTGTGGTCTGTACATGTATATAATTCTGCATGTATGTGTATACATATATGCCTAGACACTTTGAAGGTATTTACAAAGTGTACACTGCATACACACACGCACACACTCACACACACACACACACACACACAAAGAGACATGCATTGCACATTGTTTTTACTAGCGAAAGAAATTCAATGCTTAGAGAGCTAAGTGACTTCCTCATAGTTACCCTTGTCAGTAATTGAGGTGTATCTAAAAATTCTTTGCAAGATGGGCACAGAGACCAGTAAAATGGGAGCCAACACATAGCCACAAGGAATTTAGAGCCCAGGACAGGGGCTATTCCTATGGCTATGGGGATGAGTATGAGAATAAAAGACAAGGAAAGGTAAAATTATAGGGAAGTGAATGCTGGACTTGAAATTAGGAAGAGCTGGGTTCAAATCCTACCAGTTGTTACACGCTTGACAAGTCACTTGATCTCTCATTACCTTAGAACCTCAACTGTAACACAAGGAAGTTGGCCTCCAAAATACCTTTCAATTAACTATGAAATATTACAATAGAAAAATTGACAGGGCTTAGGGACAAATCAACTAAGTAGTGCAGGACCAGAGAATGGAGAAGATGTTGTATTTGTATCTCCGCTGCTTATTAGAATGTCAAAATATCACAAGGACATAATTAAATATCTTTTTCCTTCTTTTCTTTCTTCCTTCCTTCGCTCCTTCATTTATATCTCTCGTGTATCTATGTCACACACAGCAACATTGGTAGTGCTCAATATTGATTACTGACAGTGATCACTTCAGAGCTGAAATCCCCTCATACAGCCTCTGAGTCATGAAGCAACGTCTTCAGAGCCCTTCTCAGTTTGGAGTTGTTCAGGATGAGGAAGGCAGGATGGATGGAGATGCCAGCATAGGTCACTACCTCCCATACCCAAAACCGAGAAGTATGACGTGAAACAGGGTAAGGTCCTGTGAGGGTAATGATCAGAGGCAGAACATATGATGTGCAGAAGATGAGAAAGGAGAAAAATGATTTCAGGGTTGTAACATGGACTTGCATATTCTGATGCTGAGGACCAGCACTATGGTGCTGCATGTTCCCCATGTGTTGGCAAAGAGAGGAAATAAGTAAGATGATGGAGATGAGGAAGAAGACAAAAGGAATTAACAAAACAAACATTTGCAGAGGCATGAAAAAATGCCAGTATAATACCTGTGTCATAGCATGCAAACTGGTCTTTTCTGAGTAATTCCCAGTGACTGGCATTTGTAAAACAAGAAAAGTCTTTAAAAAAGTGGCCACACCCATCAATATGCACATCAGTAGGGACCACAACAGTAACCAGGGGATAAATCGGGAAATTCTCCACTTGAGCCACAGGAAGATTGGGTGAGTGAAGGAAGAAATTTTCACACAGTAGAATACAGCAAGCAAGGTGGTAAACCAGAAGGTGGCTGCATTCATAAAATTCCAGAGAATGTCAATATACAGACTTCTGTCAGCTGGGGAGAAATATGTGTGGAAATCACTAAGAACTGCTGAGCACTGTAGAAAGAAGCGGGAGATGCTAAGGCTGGCCAGGATCATATCACTAGGGGGAAGGGTCCAACATCGCATCCACTCCCTGCCCAGTACTATGACGATAAAACCATTTTGTATAACTGCTGCCATAGACTCCAGGACAAAGAAGATCATGAAAAAGACAATCACTGCGCTAGGCATTCTTTCTCTGCTGAGCATCTACTAAGACTCAGATGTTCCAGGACACCTTAACCAGAAAATATCTGATACTAGACCAGACTTCCCAAGGCCTCAGCAGCCTCCTTTGCTTTATGCATGAGCCCTGTTGGAAGAGAACATGGAGGAGGAGGACACTACGTGTGCCTAATGTGGATTAGAAAGAATCCTACACTTTTATGGATGCAAATCTGACATAGAGCACTCACTGAACTCAATTGCTATTTGTTTATCCTATTTGTTTGTCCCCAATCAAGTCAAAGCCAAGGAAATATATGGATATAGGCTACTGTGGCAGCAAGCACCCTAGCATACCCAGGATGGCTGCTAGCACAGGTTCTTTGATCTGATTTTCTAAAGGAAAGCATCTCTAAATGGGTTAACAATCTTACTTTAATCAAACATATATCACTTACCTCTTTCAGGGGAAAAAGTCAGCACCCTGAACTTCAGAGAATAAAAACAAGTTATACGCAGACAAAAAAACACAAACCGAGAAAATAACACAATTCAGTAGAACAACAGACAGGGCTTCTAGTTGTCTGATTGTTACATACCTACAAAGTTGGTTACCAGAGAGAGAAGGAACAACATCTGGGTTTTCAAAGCTGAGACGGAGCTCAAGGGCTCCCCAGAGTCTCTTCTGGCCAAATCACACAATTCCTCCCAAAATGAGCCCCAAAGCAAAATCTCACATCAGGGTGGGGGGCAGGGGTGTATGCTTTTTTTTTTCTCTGACCGTCCTGGGTCAGAAAATATCACGACGCTCATGACTCTCTTGACTACAAAGTAACAAAAATTATGCCTTCCTGAAAAAGAAGCTCCCACCACAGTCTCCAGGTGACCACATGCAGCCTATTAGGGAACAAAGTATATTTCCAAATCATCAAAGGCCCTCAAATTCACCTAAGCCTATTAAGGGGACGAGAAGATCTTCAAATTCCCATTCCCATTACTGCTACTGATCCTGGCAACTTTCAAGAACCTCCCTAAAAAGTATATACTTCTTCCCTGACCATCCTGCTTCCCTCCCTTAAATCTAACTGTAAGGCCCCTGCAGATCTTCCCCCTCTCCTGTTCTTCTAGTGATGCCCTTATCTACCACCCTCCCCACTGTATGGACATGCGGGTACACACACACTCAAACACACACACACACACACACACACTTAAGCATCCTCCTGTCTATAATGTAAACACTTGGTTTTCCATTCATGTCCTGGGTTCCCACATCTATCTTGCTCTCTGTGACTAGTGTACCTAGGCCCACTTTCTAAGTGTCAGATTGACACTGAACCACTTACTGGACCTTTTTGAGCCCACCATTCAACCAGTTCTGAATCTGCCTAATCCCACAAACAGTTAATCCACATCTCTCCATCTTTTCAACAAGAATAATTAACACCTGGGCATTAATTTGTTCCTGATTCCAGTCAGTGGCAAAGCCCTTGGGGAATGTAAAACAGGACAGGTTTGTTTTTATGAAAGGAAAAGGAAAGAGATAGGATAAGTTTCTACTCAGAGAAAAAGTATTCTCTGAGGTTACTTACAGGAGTAGAGAAGGGAGGCACTCTGAGAAGCTGGGGATAAGTAACTGTGAAGGTTTGGAGTAAGTGAAAGGGAGAAGGGGGAAGTGCGGTGGCACAGAATGAAGGCACAAACTTCCCCTGCTTCATTTTACGTGGGTCCAGTTCTGCTCTATATCTAAAACAAGAAGAAATGGGAAATATACAGGATGTGAAATCAGAAGGTCTAAATTCAAATCCTGACTCTATCAGTAACTACTTCTCAATATTTCCTGGCCTCACTTTCCTTACCTATGAAATGATAGAGTTGAACTATCTGATCTCCGAGGGCCCTTCCCACTTTAAATCAATCATTCTGTCCCTTTAGGATTCTATGAAATCACTTCACATCAGCCAATTCAAGAATTGAGAGCAGGGTTGGATGGGCCAGGGAAAGGCCTGGTAGAGCAAAAGTATTGAAAGGACATCAAGAGAACAAAGTGAAAGAGGGTCTGTCAACACAAATAGCCCACTCTAAGTACCCCAGTGACAGAGAGTCAAGGGAGGATGAGGGACAAATTAAAAAATGATAAAGGAGATAAAGGCGAACTCGGGAGGAGACAAATGGGAGTACTTGGGTCTCCACTCACATTGGTATGTCCTGGAAGCTAAGACGGGTTCTAGGTATATTGTGGGTCAGTATCCAGGTAAAATCATATCTTATGACATTACCAAGGATCCATAGCTTGCTTTCACCCAAACAAAGGACATTTAATTAGATAGTACAGCAAAAAGACTGACAAGAGTCTCCTATACACAGGGTTACTATATCTCCACTGAGAGAAAGGATGCACAAACTACATCATCAGGGTAACTCCTGTTTATGCTGCTGATGCTTCTTCCCCCACAGAGCAACCATTATCCTTTGGTGCTATCATCAAAGGACCTACTTCCTCCACTGAGCTGAGGTTCCTTGTGAATCTATTTTCAATTCCATCTTGATCCCTGCGAAGGGTTTATGCTGAATTGCTGATACTAAATTGCCATCCAATGGTCTTCAGCTTCTCCACAATTATTTAGTTCATGGCCGCATATTACCACTTTTGTGACTAGAATCTCCAGTCAGCTATACCTAGCCAGCAAAGAGGAGAAGTCTTGAGGAATATAAGCCTGTGTTTTATATCAATCTGTCTTCCTCACCTACCACTCCACGACCCTAAGCTATTATCTAATTTGAGTTTAGAAATTTCTTTTCCTTCCTAAACATCCCCAGTGATACCCAAGTCATTCTGGCATCTGGCCACCTGGCCCTGGACATTCTGCTTTCTCCTAGAGCTTAACAATTCTTCAATTCAGAACTTGACTTCCATCTGTCCAACCTCTGGACACTCACACTGTGGTTTTTCTTCAAGACCTTCATAATGACCTCTATGAGGTCTATATCAATTCTGTGAGAAATTAATGTTTCTCTCTTGTATTTAATAATTAATAATTGGATTAAGACCAAAGGTTTTCCCCTTTCCTATTTCCTCATCTAGAAATTAAGTCGTGTGGGAAATCTCTCTTAGAGATGTAGGCAGCACAAGATCTAATCAGACAGTAAAAGAAATTCTAAGTTAGGGTTAATGGGTATATTCCTGTTCATTGTGTTTGGTCAGGCAGGTCTGGGGAAATGGTGATTTTCCCTATCAGAAAGAAGCTGATATGGAAATTAATATCTCTTTGACCAGCATTTGAGTGACCTAAGTCACACACACCAAGCTAGCCCACCTCCGGTTTGATTAACCAATCAGAATTGAGTAGGTACCCCTGAGGAACACCTTCTCTTTGAAGGGCCTATAAACCATGACCCTGCTGCAATTTTGGGTCTTTGGTCAGAGAGAGATGACCAAATGACCATCCCTTTATTAATGACATGCAGGCCTTATTAATAAAATGGTTAAATTACCAAGAAACTATGTCTTTTGAATCTTTAAACTGCATAGTTCAGGATCCTGCTACAAACCTCTGGACTCTGTCTTCCCTCTAAGACCTTCCAAACAGTTCTTATATCAATCCAAGACGAAATCTTCAACTCCTAAGACCTTCTTCTGTCCAGAGACAATCCTTGCCAAGAAACATCTTCAAAAGCCATCTCCTGACTCCTGACGAGGCTCCATCAGGTCATACTTTTTCCTGGTCCTCACTGACCGAGAATAGACCTACACAACTCAATTATCACCACGTATCATGAGGTTGGATCTTGAGTGAGGATTTTGAATAGTAAGTCTAATGACCTACCTTTTAATAGACTGCTTTACAACTACAGACACTCTCCCTGGAATTATTTCTTAATACTTACATAATGCAGCCTCTTTATACACTTACCCATACAGTTTTGAAACCCCAACAATTGATGTGCCAAACCCATTCCCCATCCTCAACTTCTTGCTACCTTACGCCTGTCCTCTTTAACTCTGCTCCTCAAATCTTCCCCTCCAGAGCTACCTGCCCCATCCACTGTGCTCTATGAAATGCCTGCTCCATAATTTACAAAGTGATTTGAACTTTAAACTTTTTCATTTCTCACTCGTTCCTTCTTCTGGCTCTCTTTCAGCACATAAGACCTCATCTTCTACATTGTTAAGAAAAGTGAAAAAAACCAAGCATTGACTCCTTCAGCTTTTTCTTCTCTACTTCAGTATCTCTTTCACTTCCAAAGATAAAATATTGTAAAACCGTGAAAGAAATAAATTCCATTTTGGTTATTTGAGAAGGAAGTAGAAGTATTGAGGCAAATTCAAGCAAATGCAATATATTTTCAGATCTGAAGTCATTTTGTTAGTTTAGGAATATAAAAATATTGTGCATAACATGTTTTGTGCTTAAAATCCTCACATTTGGTCTGTTACATTTTCATATGAGTTTAAGACAATAAATAACAAATTATTCCATGGACTTACCTCTAGAAGTTTCCATTTTATTACAAATTGCACCTATGAGGGGCTCGGCTTTC
Organism: Pseudocheirus occidentalis; assembly: GCA_028646575.1. Classification (NCBI taxonomy): domain Eukaryota; kingdom Metazoa; phylum Chordata; class Mammalia; order Diprotodontia; family Pseudocheiridae; genus Pseudocheirus; species Pseudocheirus occidentalis. The sequence continues at coordinate 80,450,414 of CM053597.1, forward strand.
ATGATGTCTTCATTTCAGACTCACTGGCCTACTAGCTATTCTCTACATTTGGCATTTGATCTCCCACCTCAATTGGTGTACTCAGCCTTCATGCCTAAGATAACGTCAGCCTTGTCTTTCTGTCATGATCTTTACCTTCCATCCTAATCTCCAATTGCTAGTGCTTTACCCATCCTAAAATCTCTTCTAATCACATTTAAATACATACATGTTATATGTAAACTTCCTGATGGTAGGGAACTCTATTTTTATCTTTGGAAGTCTAAGGTCTCCCGCTGTGGTTTACACATAGAAAGCACTTACCAATAGTTGTCAAACTGAGCTTTAGAAACTAAAAACAAAAGAATGGACAGATTTTTATCTTGGTTTTTCTGCCATTCGAAGGGTCACAGAAGATTGTTTCTATAACAAAGCTAAGAAGTTAAAAGAAGGGAAAAAAGTAATAAAAATTTTGCCACATTGAACTTTAATGAATCATTTATTAGCTGTCACTAAAAGCAGTTTCTGTTCCATCCAATATTTCCTTTTATCTTCATCTCAACCTTCTGAAACGTAAAGATTTGCCCAGACTGATTGATCATGTTTTCAAACATTTTCTCTGGTATTTCAAAAGTTGGCTCATGTTTTGATTCAACATCAGGTAGCATAAAGATGACCAGCATTGGGACCAGAGGAATTGTGTTCAAATTCTACCTCTGCTTTTGTCATTATTGAGTCATTTTTAGGTGTGTCCAACTCTTTATGACCTCATTTGGGGTTTTCTTGGAAAGGGCACTGGTATGGCTTCCCATTCCCTTCTCAGGCATCTGTAGTGTGACCTTTGGAAAGAATTTACACTCTTTTCAGTCGCAGCATCTTAATCTGTATAAATAAAGTGCATCAACTATGTGATCTCTTCCAGCCCTAACTCCTGTTAACTTGAGTCTTAGAATCATGAGGATGAGATGTCCCTGAAATATGGTGATTTAGACAACCCTTTTTTGGTTAAGAACCTATGGAAAAGAGGAGGCAGGTAAGTGAGGGAAAGATGGTGAAGATATACCTCACTCTAGGAAAAGTATGCCCTAGAGAGAGGTCTCATCTCTCTATGAAGGAATTAAAGTAATTTAATAAACATTTGCTAATCATTTAATATGGGGCCAGGTACTGTGTTAAGCACTTGGAATACAAATAAGAAAAAGACAGTGTCTGCTTTAATGGAAGGAATCTGCAATCTTTGGGGGAATTGTTATTGTTCTTCCTTGTTCTCAAAGAGGAGCAATGACTTCAGGAAATTGATATCATGACTTGCTAGTAAACTGGATTTAAGTGAAGCAGAGCTATATAAAGTCATCAGCCCCACTTGCTCCTCCAAAGTCATCAGAGTCAAGTGGCAGGATCAGTATGACTGGCAATGGCCCTGTCTTCCATGGTGATGGGAAAAACCAATATACAAAAGGAAGTTAAAAGGGGAGGAGTGCTCAGGAGAAGATAGTCATGCCCAGGTGTGTGATGATGGCAGAATCAAATAAAACAGTGCAGATGGAAGGAAATGAGGACATGACAAAGAATTCTGAGTCTTCTTTAAATGGAAGCTTTGGGAGGAGCTTGTATTCCACCATCCAGCCTTCCAGTCAGAGAGGCTGTAATGTTAATGAAATAATAAGATCTTCCCTACTCATTACGAGGGACTTGCTTAAGGAGGAGCTTGCTGGAAGGAAGGCTTTCACACCTTTTGCTAATTTCTAATTAGGCACTGAGTCCTGAAAGTTGTGATGGCTTCTGGCTCCAAGAAACACACACACACACACATACACACACACACACACACACACACACACACATGCACGCACATGCACACGCACACATATTGGTATTTTGATTCCCTGATAGAGATTCTGACTGGCCATATGTTCAGATCTCCCTGACTGCTCAGATATAAACGCTCTCTCAATCCAGGGATGTATGTAAAGTGCATAGCAATTGTTGGTCTTTACTTTTCTGCTTGCATTTACTCTATTCATATTTTCTCTTAAGTTTAGAGTGCTAACTTTTCCCCTGAACTAATGAATATAATTTTAAAAGATTGATGACCTCATAAACAGCTATCTTTCTCAGTAAAGCAGATCTAAGAACTTATGCTAGGAGCCATCCTGGGTATGCCAGTGTGGTTGCAGCTACAGGGGCAGATACTGTAAAGGTATTGAGGAGCAGTGAGTACCAAAGCTGATATCGCCTCCAGATGATGAGTTTCCTGGTGATGATCTTTCCCTGAGAGCATAAATGGTGCTGAAGAAGAATCTGAGGATTAGAAGTAGTTGGAAATGGTTTACAGGAATATAAACACATCCACATACATATATGGATATTTTTATATATTCACATACACATAGCATATATATTATATATTACATTATCTTTTATATTTATTTAATATGAATTGTAATAATATATTTAATTTTGATATAATTTGTTTTATTTTAAATATAATTATATCATGTTAAATGTAATTTAAAACATATGGGAATTATAGGAATATATTTAGTAATTAGAACAATCTCCATATTGTTGCTAATCTAGTATACTTCTCTCCTGGTAAGAACATAAGTGCAACATGGCATTAATTCCAATGTCAAATGTTAGAAAGGACATTAATAAGCTGGAGAGTATCTTGAGAAGGGCAACAAGAATGGTGAAGAGCCTCAAGATGATGCCAGATGAGAACTGGTTGAAGGTAGCTGGAGCATTTCCTGAAGAAGAGAAGGCTTAGGGAAGATATGAGAGCTGGCTTCCAAGTTTTTAATGGGCTATTTGCCAGACAAGGGATGAAATCTGTCCTGCTTTTTTCCCAAAGAGGATAATAAGGAGCACTGGGTGAAGATTGCTAAAAGCTAAGGCAGAATTATAGGGAAGATGGGAGGGAATCATTTTAAAATGAAAGAGGAAAATGGTACTTCTTTTTCATTTCACCAGCCTATGAGGATAAATGAAATGTGGAGATGTTGAAGAAAATTATATTAAAGAAGCATGAAGTCTCATGATTTAGGAAATGCTGAAAGCATTTCTCATACTTTTGCATTAGACAAATCGCTCTCGCTAAAAATCCTACCTGTATGCTGCAGTGATCTCAGAAAAACACAGAAATGAAGTGGAGCCACCTGAAATGTGCTTTTGCCGAGAATCCAACATCATAACGTCAGTTTGCGCCTCCTCGGTCCTGCCACTTGTTTCTTAGTGTCAAAAGCAGCCAGATGTGTTTATCATCATAGTTTCTGGGCTATGCAAGCCAGTTTTCACCCCCTCAGTTAGTTCTTCTGAAGTGGTAAGGGTGGTGGTATGAGCTCTTGTTTCCATATAGGCTTATTTCCTCTTTTCAGTACTTCTCACTGATACTAGATGGTAAATAGGTATATCCCAATAAGAAACATAAGAGAGAACTTCTTATAAGAAGTTACACAACCCCACCCTCACCAAACTCCATCCCACACATACATCCCAAGTGTGCTTTACTAGAATCCTAGAAATTTTATTTCTAATTCATTTATGATCAATTATCAGTCTCAATGACTGCTTTGCTTCAAAAATTAAAATACTTTTTCATCAGAAAAAATAGGGTATAGGACCAAAAAACAGAAACTGGAATTAAATTCAACAAGAAAAGTGCTTTACAAATCATATCTTATTTGAGATTTAGGGGAAGTAGGTGCTATTATTATCCCATTTCATAACGAAGGAAACTGAGGCAGGCAGAGGTTAGGTGACTTGCCTAGGGTCACACAGCTAGTAAATGTCTGAGGCTGAATTTAAAACCTGGTCTTCCTGTGCAGTGCACTGTCTGCTTAGGAGGGATGCTGAAAATGCTCATCACCAGCTAAATGCAAAATACCACGGGAGCAAAGAAGGATGCAAATACAAAAGTCAACACAGATGCTACAGGTAAAGAGTTTACATTTTGGGGGGTTTTAGAGGGGGGAAGAAGGGGTAAGAAAGGATAGGACAGAGAGGTAGAGAAAGACTAAGAAAAAGAGAGACAAAGAGAGAAAAGGACATAGACATAGAAAGAGACAGACAGAGACAGAGAAAAGAGATCTGAAAAGTCCTTGTGTAATAGGGAATTATCTGAGCTGCCCCTTGAAAAAAGAAAAGAGATATTCCAAGATTCCAAGAGATATTCCAAGAGACAGAGGTGATAGAGAAGAAGGTGCATTGAGGGATTAACTAGGGAAAGTCTAGAAGGCATAGGATGAATTGGTGTGTTCCGGAGATAACTAGTTGGCCAAATTAACTGCTTGTATGTGAAAGGAAGAATATTGGGTGAACTGGGAATGGTAGGTGGGAGTCAGATTGCAAGGGGTCTACATTTCCCAGAATAAGTATTTTATATTTTTCCCTGGCTCAAACAGGGAACTACTAAAGTTTTTTCATCACAATTACTTATCATAACTACTAATGGAAAGAATACTGAATTTAAAACCGAAGTTCAAGCCCTATCATGTATTAGCTGTATGACCTTCAGCAGATGATAGGAGGATTATGGATATAGAGCAAACAAGGTCTCAGAGGCCATCTGGTTCAACCTGAAAACTCCTTGATCATATCCTTTGACCATTTCTCAACTGGGGAATGGCTTGTATTCTTATAAATTTGACTCAGTTCTCTACATATTTGAGAAATAAGGCCTTTATCGAAACACTTGGTGTAAACAATGTTTTTCAGTTTTCTGCTTTCCTTTTCATCTTGGTTGCATTGCTTTTGTTTATTAAAAGACTTTTTGAGTTAATATAATAAAATTATCCACTTTATATTTTATAATGCTGTTTTTTCTTTCCTCATAAATTCTTTCCTTCCCCACAGGTCTGACAGGTAAACTATTCCTTGCTCTCCTAATTGGCTTATCATATAACTCTTTATGTCTAACTCATGTACCTATTTTCACCTTATCTTGGTATATGATTTCTGCCATATTGTTTTCCAGTTCAGTGAGCAGTCATATAGTTAGTTTTCAACCAAGAAGCTGGGGTCTTTGGGTTTATCAGACAGTAGATTAGTATGGTCATTTATGACTATCTTAGGTGCCTAACCTATTCCATTGATCTACTACTCTATTTCTTAGCCAATAGTAGATGGTCTTAATGAATGCCACTTTATAATACAGTTTGAGATCTGGTAATGTTAGGTGACCTACCTTTGCATTTTTTTCATTTTATGTTCTTGACTTTTGGTTCTTCCTGATGAATTTTGTTATTGTTTTTCTAGCTTTACAAAATAAATTTTCATAGTTTGAGTGGTATAAATTAATTAAATAAACTGAGTGAATAAGTAAATTAATTAGGCAGCATTGCCATATTTTTTTATATTGGCTTGGTCTACCCAGAAACAATTAATATTTTTCCTATTGCTTGGATATGACTTTATTTGTGTGAAAATGGTTTTGTACTTATGTCTATATAGTTCCTGGGTTTGTCTTGGCAAGTAGACTCCCAAAGTATTTCATGTTGTCTACATTGATTTTGAAGGCTATTTCTCTTTCTATCTTTTGCTGCTAAGCCTTCATGGTAATAAAAGAAAATATTGATCATTTATGTGGGCTTATTTTATATCTTGCAACCTTGCTAAAGTTTTAATTATTTCACATAGTTTTTAGTTGATTCTCCAGGATGCTTTAAGTGTATCACCATATCATCTACAAAGCATGACCGTTGTGTTTCCTCATTGCCTGTTATAATTCCTTCACTGATTTCCTTTTCTCATCGCTGAAGTTTACATTCCTAGTACAATACTGAACATTAATTACGATAATGGTCATCTTTGTTGCACCCCTGATCTTTTTGAGAAGCTTCTAGTTTATCCTCATTACAAATGATGTTTGCTAATAATTTTGGATAGATACCAATTATCATTTTAAGGACACCTCCATTTATTTCCATGCTCGCTAGTGTTTTCAATATGAATGAGTGTATTTTGTCAAAAGTATTTTCAGGATCTATTGAGATAATCATACGCTTTCTGTTGGTTTTGTAATTGATATGGTTAATTATGCTGGTATTTTTCCTAATACTGAATTCAGTCCTGCCTTCCTGGTATATATATATGTATGTATATGTATACACACACACACACACACACAAATATATATCTTACCTGGTTATAATATATGATCCTGGTGAAGTATTGCTGTAATCTCCTTGCTAATATTTTATGTAAAATTTTTGTATAAATATTAATTGGGGAAATTGGTCTGTAGTTTTTTTTTTCTGTTTCAGCTCTTCTTGGTTTAGGTATCTGCACCATATTTTTGTCATATAAGGAATTTAGTACGAATTCTTCTTTGCCTATTTTCCCAAATAGTTTATATTGTATTGGAATTAATTGTGCTCTAAATGAATTTACTTATAAATCCATCTGGCCCTCATAGCTTGTTTGACTTCTTTTTCTAAAACAGGGTTATTTAAATATTCTATTTCTTCTTTTCTTAATCTGAGCAGGTTATATATATTCATCCATATTGCTAGATTGCCAGATTTATTGGCATAAAATTGGGCAAAGTATTTCCTAATTATTGCTTTAATTTCCTCCCCATTGGTGAATTTGTCCTTTTCATTTTCAGTACTGGATATTTGGTTTCCTTCTCTTTTTTAAAAAATCACATTAACTCATGATTTATCTGTTTTATTAGGGTTGGTGTTTTTTTTAATAAAACCAGCTCTTAGTTTTATTTATAAGTTCAACTGTTACTTACTTTCAATTTTATTAATCTTTCCTTTGATTTTCAGGATTTCTAATTTGTTGTTTAATTGTGTAATTTTAATTTGTTCCTTTACTGGCTTTTTTTAGCTGCATGCCCAATTCATTGAACTACTAATTCTCTATTTTATCAATATGAAAATTTGAAAATAGAAATTTTCCCCTAAGTACTGCTTTGCATACATTCCACAAATTTTGGTATGTGGTCTCTTTGTGATCATTCTCTTTGATGAAATTCTTTACTGCTTCTGTAAATTTTTTTCCCTGGCCCACTTATTCTTTAGGATTAGATTATTTCATTTCAAATTAATTTTGGGTTTGGGTTTTTTTGTTTGCTTTTTGGAGGGCAGTTGGGGTTAAGTGACTTACCCAACATCACGTGGCTAGTAATTGTTAAGTACCTGAGGCCAGATTTTAACTCTCGTCCTCCTGACTCCAGGACCAGTGCTCTATTCACTGGACCGTGTAGCCACCTCTCCAAATACATTTTAATCTTTCTTTTCACTATCCTTTATGGAATATAATTTTTGGTGCATCATGGTATGAAAAGGATTCATTTAATACTTCTCCTTTCCTGCCTTTGACTGTGAGGTTTTTAATGTCCAAATAAATGATCAGTTTTTGTGTAGGTGCCATGTAACACTAAGAAAAACATATTTTCCTGTCTATTCCCATTCCATTTTCTCTAGTACCCTATAATTTATAATTTTCTAAAATACTATTCATTCCGTAACTTCTTTCTTATTTTATGGTTAGATTTATCTAATTCTGAGAGAGGAAGTTGAGTTCCCCCACTAGTATAGTTTTATTAACTGTTTCCTCCTGTAACTCATTCATCTTATCCCTTAGAAATTTGAAGGCTATAACATTTGATGCAGAGATGTTTAGTATTAATATTACTTAATTGTCTGTGGTATCTTTTAGCAAGATAAAGTTTCCTTCCTCATCTCTTTTACTTAGATCTATTTTTTTTTGCTTTGCCTGCAATCATGATGCCTGCCCTTTCCGTTTTTACTTCAGCTGAAACATACTGTATTCTGCGCCATCCTTGTACCTTTACTCTGCTTCAGATGTATTTCTAGTAGACAATATATTGTACAATTCTGGTATTTAATCTACTCTACTGTCAACTTCCATTTTATGAAAGTTCATCCCATTCACATTCACATTTATGATTAGTGAGTATTTTCCTCCACCCTGTTTTCCCTTGCTTGTACTTTTTTCTCTCTCCTTTTACCCTCTGCCTCCCTAGTGTTTTGCTTCTGACCATCTCCTCCTTCAATCTGCCCTCCCATCCACCATTGCATCTCTCTTTTGTGGATTCCCTTCTATCCTACTTCTCTATATGGTAAGAGATATTTTTCTATTTTTACACACATATACATTTTAATACATGTATACATATGGTTTTATATGTGTGCATACATACCTATATATACATATACATATAAATACACATATACATAATTATTCCTTCTTTGAACTAAATCTGATGACAAGTTCAAACAAGGCTTACCACTCCTCTCCCTTTTTTCCCTCCACTGTAATAGGTCTTTCATACCTCCTCATGTGATATAATTTACACCTTTTTGCTCCTCCTTTCCCTTTTCTCCCAGTGTATTCCTCTTACTCACCTCTTAATTTTCGTAATATCATCCCTGTATCCTCAGTCTATGAATAACTGTTCCAACTGCCCTAATAGAGATAGTTATTAAAAACTACAAAACTTATCTTTCAAGAAATTATCAAGGAAAACTGCCCTGATATCCTAAAACCAGAGGGTAAAATAGACATCAAAAGAATCCACCAATATCTTCCTGAAAGAGATGCCACAACACAAACTTCCATGAGGACTTTTGAGTCCTGAGAAAGACTCATATTTCTCTTTGATCCTTCACATATGGGCATCTTGACATTGCCATCCACTCCAAGTTTGTGTTTTCATCTTCCTGTCACTATAGTAGCATTCTGTGGTCAGAGCTTTTTATATGTGTCTTTGCATATTTTCTGGCCTATTTCATGACTTTTAAAGTTTACCTCTGTTCCTGGGGCACAGGGGGCACTATCCCAAGTTTTTTGCACATTCTCTGCCCTATTTCATGACTTTTAAAGTTTAGCTCTGCTCCTGGAGCACAGAGGACACTGTACCAAGTTTTCTGCACCAGGGGGAGGTGCTGGTCACTAACTTTCTGTTCGAGGGCCTCTGGGGCTAGCAGCACACCTCCTGTTCTGGAGTCACCTACCCTAGCCTAATCAACTGTGCTGGGACTTCCCAGGCTGACAGGCCTGACCACAACCCTGCTACATCTGAGCTGGATGCCTCACAGCTGTACTACTATGCCTCTGGGTTGCTGAGTTATGAGGTAAGGCCTAGATTGCTGATCTGTCATGGAGCTAGGAGCATGCCCTGGATTGCCCAGACACCACCTGTGCTGGGCTGTGCTCTCCTTTTACCCAAGGGAGACAAAATTTTCTTGAAGTCTTTCTAAGTTATCTTAGGATGGAAAATCATTTCCTCCTATCATTTTGTGAGTTCTGTTGCTCCAAAATTCATTTTGAAAAATGTTGTTTGGATGGGAATTAGAGACAGCTCAGGGAAGTTCCTGCCTTTTCTCTTCCATCTTGGCTCCACCTCCTAGAGTTAAGTGTTAACAGTTAAAAGGACCCTATAAATGCTAGCTGTCCTTGTTGTTATTGTTTTTATAACATTTAGAGGTCCAAGAGCTAAGTGTTATAATAAACATCTACACTGACTTCTCCCACAACCACCAAAAACCTTATAATTAATGAATATAACCACAAGAATTTCCTTCCAGGTCTTGTCTTATAGAGGACAACCCAGTCATAAAAGCCCAGTTCCCTCTTCCTTCAATTCAGTGCTGCCATCACCCCTTCCAAGCAGACTAAAAGGGACAAGTTTCTCTTTCCCTAATACTCAAGGGCTCCTGTAAGAGTAGAGCCCTATGGGGCACCTAAGTGGTGCAGTGAATAGAGCACCAGCCCTGGAGTCAGAAGGACCTGAGTTCAAATCAGGCTTCAGACACTTGACACACTTACTAGCTCTATGACTGTGGCCAATCATTCAACTTCAATTACCTTGCCTTCCCCCCCTCAAAAAAAAAAAGAGTAGAGCCATGTAACAAAAAACACACGCAGAAATGTTTTTGCTGGTCCAGGAATATAGAACACAATCTAGATACTTTAAAACTGTTTATTCCAAAGAGAATTAAGAGGAGGGGAAGTTGTGGGTATAGAGAAGTAACTGGAAAGACTAGGGAGAAAAAGAGAAAGAAATAATCAGGACAGAGTAACTGCCCTAAATGAGCTCGTAGCCCTTAGTATTAGTTACCTGCCATGAATGGCACAAGCACACACACACACACACACACACACACACACACACACACACACTTCAGTGACTGAAGGAAAAGACATGTACTATAAAATTTGTCTTAGATGAAGTTCTGCCACTCCTGTGAGGCACCACCTATGTGGTGCCCAAGGTGAGTCACTGAGACCAGGTGATAGACTGAGGGAAAGGGAACAAGTGGATGACAGTGAGAAGAGGAGTCAGATACTGACCCATCTAGGAGCAGCAGGAGTTGTCCTGGCATTTCTCCCTGTCCATAAAGGGATACAAATACATGACATAAATAAGTGCTTCGATACAATTTCTCTTCACATTTCTCCTCTGAGCCAGACCAGATCAATCAACACCCCCACTGACAGAATTCCTAAGGAGTGTAGAATCTCCTGGAAAGTAACAGGAAAGAACATTACAGAAAAGAAGACCTCTGTCCCAAAGAAATATACATTTTAACAAAGATGTCAAGTAAGATGGGACCTGGCTACAATGTGCTATTTCTGCCTCTTGGCTACAGAATGAAGAGGGCCCCACAATTCAATTCCATTCAATTTAACTCAATAAGCAGTCATTAAACATTTCAGGATCCCAATCTCAACCCTGGAGCACGTAGGTGAGTCTGAATAAGTTGTTCAGTTCCTGTATGTTTCCTCTCCACCATTATTACCCTTCTTCACACTCACACACACACACACACACACACACCATTATTCAAATTGTATTCCGCTGAATTACTTTTATTTCAGGTTGTTTTGGTTCTGTGACTTCTAAAAATGAACCATCTTGACTATTTTATTTTAGTTTCAAAATATATCCAAAAAAATCTCTGATTCAAACCTAAGAAGGTTAAAAAAAGGGGGGGGAGGAATGAGCCAAAATACAAGAATTAAATACCTCAGAGCCACTCTCATTTACTGCATTAGACTAGACAACATCACTGAATGACTTTGCTTATCGATACAATTCAATAAGCCTTAGATTAAGCAATTACTAAGCACCAGTTATTGCACTAGCTCCTAAAGCACTGGAAAGACCTATTTGTTTTGCTCTGTTTTGTTTTTTAATAAAACTCAAGCTTATAATTTAATTATTGTGGAAAATTTCTAGTGTGGAATTTCCCTTCAAGGATGCAGATAGACAATTGCTCTAAAACTTAGAATCGTGGTAAATTAATTACCTACAACAATAAAATTGTACATGACTTATCCGGTCACACATTCAGTGTACATCACAGGAAGGACTTCAATCCAGCTCTTCTTGACTATAGGACTGTCCCCTTGTAATGATCAAAACCACAGCTCAAGGACTGTATTCAGTCCTGGATGCCACATTTTTGGAAGAACATTAACGAGCTAGAAAACATTCAGTGGAGGAGAAGCAGAATGGCAAAGGGCCACAGGATCACAGATTCCGAGGAGAGAGAGATCTCAGAGACCTCTAGTCCACCCCCTCACTTTATATACAAATGAAGAAACTTCAGAGAATGGATTAGTCTTCTTACTCAAGGTCACACAAGTAACAGTAACAAGCAGGTGTCCCAGGTGGGGAAGGTGTAGGTAAAGAAAATGAAAAAGCTTAGCCTCTAGAAGAGAAGACTATGGGGGGAAAATGTAGCAGAGGTAGCTGTTTTCAGGTATTTTAAGAACTGAAAGACAAAGGCCTTAAACTTGTTCTTCTTAAACCTAGAAGTCAACACCAGGAGCAATGAGTAAAAGTTGCTGGTTGTCAGAGGAATTTTCCTAACAATGAAGGTTATTCAAAAGAGGAATGATCTCTCTGGGGAGTCACTGGGTTCCTTCTCATTTCAGAATGCCTCATTTGAGGTTTTCAAGAATGGTCACATGTCAAGTATGTTTTAGAGAGAATTCCTGTTCAGTCATGGGCTCACCTACCTAGATGACCTCTGGGGTCCCCTTGAACACTTCTCTGATGCCCCAGATCTTGCTGCTATTGTCATCACTTTAACTTTACTCTTTCCCATCCCCACTCAAATAATGATCGATAACAATGTTTGTTCTTTCTGGGCTGGACAAAGACAGGGAAGTAAAACATAGGGAGAACGAGGTCAGGTTTGTGTACTGGTACAATAGAATTGAAGATTAGTGAGAGTAATACCATCACTAGGGTTTCTTAACCTGTGAATATATTTCTTTTAATTTTAAGATTTGCTTGATAATATAATTTATTTCCTTTGTATTCGCATGTATTTTATGTTTATATATCTTAAAACATTATGCTGAGAAGGATTCTGTGCCAAAACAATCCTCGACACCAAAAAAAGGTTAAGAATCCTTAAGTCTAACATTCTAACTTTACCCATGAAGGACATGAGATGTCCAAAGGCAAATTCTATATAAACTGCTACTGGCAGAGTCAGGATTAAAATCCACAGTTTCTGACTCCAACACCATTATGTCATAATGATGTGCTATCTAATGATATAATTTTTATAGATTCCTAAAAGGTTATGTTGGAGCAGATCAGTACAATTACAGCATCAAAAAGAGATGCTGATGTCATAGTTAAATGTTTTAATTTTTTATCTTTCCTGGGGGGCCTGGTTAGCAAGGAGAGAAGCAAAGACAGAGGTAATCTGACTAGTGATCCCCCAGATCTTAGCAATGAGAGGAATAACCCTCACACAAGTAGACTAGTAAAACTGGGTTGTTATAAGTCTTAAAAACGTAAATTTTCTCACATCACCAACTTTGTGAATAAGCAGTCCAAATGTATATGGCACAAGTGAAATACTGGTGCATTGATCTTTTATTAATTTCTTCTTTACATAGTCAAAATAATATCAATATTTTCCTAATAAGAATAATACTTCCTAATGATAATAATAAAATTATTATTCCCATCTCTCCTCTGAACCAGACCAGATCAATCAACACTCCAACAGACAGAGTTCTTAAGGAGTGTAGAATCTCCTGGAAAGTAACAGGAAAGAAAATTACAGAAAAGAAGACCTCTGTCCCAAAGAAATTTACATTTTAACAAAGATGTCAGTTAAGATGGGACCTCGCTAGAATGTGCTATTTGTGCCTCTTGGCTACAGATATCCAATAATTTCCTAACCAATAATTTCCTAATAATAATCAATATTTCCTAATTACTTCTAATATCATACTTTGAAGAAATGGAGCTATAGCTACAGTTAGCAGCCTCAAGTGCGACACTTTAATCATGAAAGGATTAACAAAGGGCGGGGGAGAGTCAACCAAGAGTTTACACTTCAAAAACACAGGTCAAGAATTTAGAGTTAATGGGTCAGTTAGGTTACACAGTGAATAGAGCACAGGCCCTAGAGTTAGGAAGACCTGAGTTCAAATCCAGCCTCAGACACTAAACACTTACTAGCCTTGTGACCTTGGGCAAGTCATTTAACCCCAATTGCCCTGCCTCCTCCAAAAAGCAAGAGAAAAAGAGAAAGAAATTTTGTTTCACTACCACACTGAGGCCAACAAAGAATATTGTTCTGGATAACTTCTTCAGGTCAGAAGACAAAATATTATTATTCCATTGTGCATATATGTATGGTCTATACACGTATAAAATTGTGTCTGTATGTATATACATATATGCCTAGACACTTTGCGGGTATTTACAAAGTGTACACTGCATACACACATGTACATACTCAAACATACACACACAGAGACATGCATTGCACATTCTTTTTACTAGAGAAAGAAATTCAGTGCTTAGAGAGCTAAGTGACTTCCTCATAGTCACCCTTGTCAGTAATTGAGGTGTATTTAAAAATTCTTTGCAGGATGGACACAGAGACCAGTAAAATGGAAGCCAACATATAGTCACAAGGAATGTAGAGCCCAGGACAGGGGCTATTCCTATGGCTATGGGGATGAGTATAAGAAGAAAAGACAAGGAAAGGTAAAATTATAGTGAAGTGAATGCTGAACTTGGAATTAGAAGAGCTGGGTTCAAATCCTACCAATTGTTAGACCCTTGACAAGTCACTTGATCTCTCATTGCCTTAGAACCTCAACGGTAACACAAGGAAGTTGGCCTCCAAAATACCTTTCAATTAACTATGAAATATTACAGAAGAAAAATTGACAGGGCTTAGGGACAAATCAACTAGGTAGTGGGGGAAGGGAGAACAGAGAAAGTGAAAAGTCAATAACAGTGTTGTATTTGTATCTTTGTTGCTTCTTAGAATGTCAGAATATCACAAGGACATAATTAAATATCTTTTTCCTTCTTTTCTTTCTTCCTTCCTTCACTGCTTCATTTCTAAGTTTTATGTATCTATGTCACAAAGAGCAACACTGGTAATGCTCAACATTGATTACTGACGGTGATCACTTCAGCGCTGAAATCCCCTCATGCAGCCTCTGAGTCATGAAGCAACCTCTTCAGAGCCCTTCTCAGTTTGGAGTTGTTCAGGATGAGGAAGGCAGGATGGATGGAGATGCCAGCATAGGTCACTACCTCCCATACCCAAAACCGAGAAGTATGAAGTGAAACAGGGTAAGGTCCTGTGATGGAGATGATCAGAGGCAGAGCATATGATGTGCAGAAGATGAGAAAGGAGAAAAATGATTTCAGGGTTGTAACATGGACCTGCATATTCTGATGCTGAGGACCAGCACTATGGTGCTGCATGTTCCCCGTGTGTTGGCAAAGAGAGGAAATAAGCAAGATGATGGAGATGAGGAAGAAGACAAAAGGAATTAACAAAACAAACATTTCCAGAGGCATGAAAAAATGCCAGTATAATACCTGTGCCATAGCATGCAAACGGGTCTTTTCTGAGTAATTCCCAGTGACTGGCATTTGTAAAACAAGGTAAGTCTTTAAAAAAGTGGCGATGCATATCAAAATGCATATCAGTAGGGACCACAACAGAAACCAGGGGATAAATCGGGAAATTCTCCACTTGAGCCACAGGAAGATTGGGTGAGTGAAGGAAGAAATTTTCACACAGTAGAATACAGCAAGCAAGGTGGTAAACCAGAATGTGGCTGTATTCATAAAATTCCAGAGAATTTCAAGGAAGAGACTTCCATCAGTTGGGGAGAAATATGTGAGGAAATCAATAAGAACTGCTGAGCACTGTAGAAAGAAGCGGGAGATGCTAAGGCTGGCCAGGATCATATCACTAGGGGGAAGGGTCCAACATCGCATCCACTCCCTGCCCAGTACTATGACGATGAAACCATTTTGTATAACTGCTGCCATAGACTCCAGGACAAAGAAGATCATGAAAAAGACAATCACTAGGCTGGGCATTCTTTCTCTGCTGAGCATCTGCTAAGACTCAGATGTTCCAGGACACCTTAACCAGAATATATCTGATACCAGACCAGATTTCCCAAGGGCTCAGCAAACTTCTTTGCTTTATGCACAAGCCCAGCTCAAAGAGAAAGTGGAAGATTAGAAGGACATTGTGTGCCTAATGCGGATTAGAAAGAATCCTACACTTTTATAGATGCAAATCTGACATAGAGCACTCACTGAACTCAATTGCTATTTGTTTATCCTATTTGTTTGTCCCTAATCAGAGTCAAAGCCAAAGAAATTTATGGATATAGGCTACTGTGGCAGCAAGCACCCTAGCATACCCAGGATGGCTGCTAGCACAGGTTCTTTGATCTACTTTTCTAAAGTAAAGCTTCTCTAAATGGGTTAAAAAATCTTACTTTAATGAAAAATATATCACATCCTTCAGGGGAAAAAAGTCAGCACCCTGAACTTCAGAGAATAAAAACAAGTTATAAGCAGACAAAAAAACAGAAATAGAGAAAAATAACACAATTCAGCAGACCAAGACAGGGCTTCTAGTTCTCTGACTGTTATGTACCTATAAAGTTGGTTACCAGAGATAGAAGCACCAACATCTGGGTTTTCAAAGCTGAGGCGGAGTTCAACAGCTGCTCAGAGTCTCTTCTGGCCAAATCACACAATTCCTCCCAAAATGAGTCCCAAAACAAAATCTCACATCAGTATGGGGGGCAGGGTTGTATGCTTTTTTTTACTCTGACCATCCTGGGTCAGAAAATGTCACAACCCTCATGACTCTCTTGACTACAAAGTAACAAAAGTTATGCCTTCCTGAAAAACAAGCTCCCACCAGTCTGCAGGTGACCACATGCAGCCTATTAGGGAACAAAGTATATTTCCAAATCATCAAAGGCCCTCAAATTCACCTAAGCCTATTAAGGGGCCGAAAAGATCTTCAAATTACAATTCCCATTACTGCTACTGATCCTGGCAACTTTCAAGAACCTCCCTAAAAAGTACATACTTGTTCCCTGACCATCATGCTTCCCTCCCTTAAATCTAACTATAAGGCTCCTGCAGATCTTCCCACTCTTCTGCTCTTCTAGTGATGCCCTTATCTACCACCCTCCCCACTGTATGGACATGCGGGTACACACACACTCAAACACACACACACACACACACACTTAAACATCCTCCTGTCTATAATGTAAACACTTAGTTTTCCATTCATGCCCTGGGTTCCCACATCTATCTTGCTCTCTGTGACTAGTGTACCTAGGGCCACTTTGTAAGTGTCAGATTGACACTGAACCACTTACTGGATCTTTTTGAGCGAATCTGCCTAATCACACAACCAGTCAACCTACATCTCTCCATCTTTTCAACAAGAATAATGTTAATTAACACCTGGGCATTAATTTGTCCCTGATTCCAGTCAGTAGCAAGGCACTGGGGGAATGCAAAACAGGACAGGTTAGTTTCTATGAAGGGAAAAGGAAAGAGATAGGATAAGCTTCTTCTCAGAGAAAAAGTATTCTTTAAGGTTATGTACAGGAGTAGAGAAGGGAGGCACTCTGAGAAGCTGGGGATAAGTAACTGTGAAGGTTTGGAGTAAGTGAAAGGGAGAAGGGGGAGGTGGTGTGGCACAGAATGAAGGCACAAACTTCCCCTGCTTCAGTTTACATGGGGCCAGCTCTGCTCTATATCTAAAACAAGAAGAAATGGGAAATATACAGGATGTGAAATCAGAAGGTCTAAATTCAAATCCTGACTCTGTCAGTAACTACTTCTCAATATTTCCTGGCCTCACTTTTCTTACCTATAAAATGATAGAGTTGAACTATCTGATTTCCGAGGGCCCTTCCCACTTTAAATCAATCATTCTGTCCCATTAGGATTCTATGAAATCACTTCACATCAGCCAATTCAAGAACTGAAAGCAGGGATGGATGGGCCACAGGAAAGCCTCGTAGAGCAAAAGTATTGAAAGGACAATAAGAGAACAAAGTGAAAGAGGATCTGTCAACACAAACAGTCCACTCTAAGTATCCCAGTGACAGAGAGTCAAGGGAGGATGAGGGACAAATTAAAAAATGATAAAGGAGATAAAGGCGAACTCAGGAGGAGACAAATGGGAGTACTTGGGTCTCCACTCACATTGGTATGTCCTGGAAGCTAAGATGGGTTCTAGGTATATTGTGGGTCAGTATCCAGGTAAAATCATATCTTATGACATTACCAAGGATCCATAGCTTGCTTTCACCCAAACAAAGGACATTTAATTAGATAGCACAGCAAAATGACTGACAAGAGTCTCCTATACACAGGGTTGCTATATTTCCACTGAGAGAAAGGATGCACAAAATGCAACATCAGAGTAACTCCTGTTTATGCTGCTGATGCTTCTTCCCCCACAGAGCAACCATTATCCTTTGGTGCTATCATCAAAGGACCTGCTTCCTCCACTGAGCTGAGGTTCCTTGTAAATCTATTTTCGGTATCATCTTGGTCCATGCTAATGGTGTCTGCTGAATTGCTGCCACTGAATTGCCATCCAATGGTCTTCAACTTCTCCACAATTATTTAGTTCATAGCCCATATTACAACTTTTGTGACTAGAATCTCCAGTCAGCTATACCTAGCCAGCAAAGAGGAGAAGTCCTGAGGAATACAAGGCTGTGTTTTATATCAACCTATGTCTTCCTCACCTGCCACTCCATGACCCTAGGCTATTATCTCATTTAAGTTTAGAAATTTCGTTTCCTTGGTAAACATTCCCAGTGATACCCAAGCCACGCTGACATCTGGCCACCTCACACTGGAAGCTCTGTTTTTCCTCCAGAGCTTAACAATTCTTCAGTTTAGAACCTGACTATCATCTGTCCAACCTTTGCACATGCACACTGTGTTTTTCTTCAAGGCCTTCATAATGACCTCTATGAGGTCTATATCAATTCTGTGAGAAATTAATGTTTCTCTCTTTTATTTCATAACTAATTATTGGATTAGGACCAAAGGTTTTCCCCTTTCCTATTTCCTTATCTAAAATTAAGTAGTGTGGGAAATCTCTCTTAGAGATGTATGCAGCTCAAGATCTAATCAGACAGTAAAAGAAATTCTAAGTTTGGGCTAACGGGTATATTACTACTCATTGTGTTTACTCATGCAGGTCTTGGGAAATGGTGATTTTTTCCTATCATAAAGACAAGTGATATGGAAATTAATATCTGTTTGACCAAGATTTCAGTTACCTAAATCACACACACCAAGATAGCCCACTTCGAATTTGATTAACCAATCCAAATTGAGTAGGTACCCCTGAGGAACACCTTCTCTGTGAAGGGCTTATAAAACATGACCCTATTGCAATTTGGGGTCTTTGGTCTGAGAGAGATGACCAAATGGCCATCCCTTTATTAATAACATGCAGGCCTTATTAATAAAATGGTTAAATTACCCAGAAAGTATGTCTTTTGAATCTTTAAAATGTCATAGTTCAGGATCCTGCTACAAACCTCTAGACTCTGTCTTCCCTCTAAGACCTTCCAAACAATTCTTCTATCAATACAAGATGAAATCTTCAACCTCTGAGACCTTCTTCAGTCCAGAGACAATCCTTGCCAAGAAAGATCTTAAAAGCCATCTCCTGACTCCTGACCAGGCTCCATCAGGTCATAGCTTTTGCTGGTCCTTACTGACCAAGGATAGACTTACACAACTCAACTATCACCACTTGTCATGAGGTTGGATCTTGAGTGAGGACTCTGAATAGCCAAATGACCTGCCTCTTAATAGACTGCTTTACAACCATGGACACACTCCCTAGAATTATTTCTTAATAATTACATGATACAGACTCTTTATACACTTACCCATACAGCTCTGAATCCCCAACAACTGACATGCCAAACCCATTCCCCATCCCCAACTTCTTGCTCCCTTATGCCTGTCTCCTTTGACTCTGTTCCTCAAATCTTCCCCTCCAGAGCTACCTGCCCCATCCACTGTGCTCTATGAAATGCCTGCTCCATAACTTACAAAGTGATTTGAACTTTAAACTTTTTCATTTCTCACTCTTTCTTTCTTCTGGCTCTCTTTCAGCACATAAGACCTCATCTTCTACGTTTTAAGAAAAGTGAAAAAACCAAGCATTGACTCCTTCAGCTTTCTCTTCTCTACTTCAGTATCTCACTTCCAAAGAAAAAATATTGTGAAACCGTGAAAGAAATAAATTCCATTTTTGTTATTTGAGAAAGAAGTAGAAATATTGAGGCAAATGCAATATATTTTCAGATCTGAAGTAATTTTGTTAGTTTAGGAATATAAAAATATTGTGCATAACATGTTTTGTGCTTAAAATCCTCACATTTGGTCTGTTACATTTTCATATGAGTTTAAGACAATAAATAACAAATTATTCCATGGACTTACCTCTAGAAGTTTCCATTTTATTACAAATTGCACCTATGCGGAGCTAGGCTTTAATGATGTCTTCATTTCAGACTCACTGGCCTACTAGCTATTCACTACATTTGGCATTTGATCTCCCACCTCAATTGGTGTACTCAGCCTTCATGCCTAAGATAACATCAGCCTTGTCTTTCTGTCATGATCTTTATCTTCCCTCCTAATCTGCAATTGCTAGTGCTTTACCCATCCTAAAATCTCTTCTAATCACATTTAAATACATACATGCTATATGTAAACTTCCTGATGGTAGGGAACTCTATTTTTATCTTTGGAAGTCTAAGGTCTCCCCCTGTGGTTTACACATAGAAAGCACTTACCAATAGTTGTCAAACTGAGCTTTAGAAACTAAAAACAAAAGAACGGACACATTTTTATCTTGGTTTTTCTGCCATTCAAAGGGTCACAGAAGATTGTTTCCATAACAAAGCTAAGAAGTTAAAAGAAGGGAAAAAAGTAATAAAAATTTTGCCACATTGAACTTTAATGAATCAGTTATTAGCTGTCACTAAGAGCAGTTTCTGTTCCATCCAATATTTCCTTTTATCTTCATCCCAAACTTCTGAAACCTGAAGATTTGCCCAGACTGATTGATCATGTTTTCAAACATTTTCTCGGGTATTTCAAAAGTTGGCTCATGTTTTGATGCAACATCAGGTAGCATAAAGATGACCAGCATTGGGACCAGAGGTTTTGTGTTCAAATTCTGCCTCTGCTTTTGTCATTGTTCAGTCATTTTCAGGTGTGTCCAACTCTTCATGATCTAACTTGGGGTTTTCTTGGCAAAGGCACTGGTATGGCTTGCCATTCCCTTCTCCTGCATCTACAGTGTGACCTTTGGAAAGAATTTACACTCTTCAGAATCTCAGCTTCTTAATGTGTAAAAATAAAGGGCATCAACTATGTGATCTCTTCCAGCCCTAAGTCCTATTAACCTGAGTCCTAGAAACATGAAAATGAGATATCCCTGAAATACTGTGATTTGGACAACTCTTTTTTGGTTATGAACCTATGGAAAAGAGGAGGCAGGTAAGTGAGGGAAAGATGGCTAAGATACATATACCTCACCTAGGAGAAGTGTGCCCTAGAGAGAGGTCTCATATCACTCTGATGGAATTAACGTAATTAAATGTAATTAATGTAAGGAATTAATGTAATGTAGTTAAACATTAATATAAATGTTCAAATGTAAACATTTGCTAATCACTTAAAATGGTGCCAGGTACTGTGTTAAGCACTGAAGATACAAATAAGAAAAAGACAATGTCTGCTTTAATGGAAGAAATTTACAATCTTTGGGGGGATTTTTATTGTTTTTCCTTTGTTCTCAACGAGGACCAATGACTTCAGGAAGGTGATATCTTGACTTACTAGTGAATTGGATTTAAGTGAAGCAGAGCTATGTAAAGTCATCAGCCCCACTTGCTCCTCCAAAGTCACCAGAGTCCAGTGGTAAGATCAGTATGACTGGCAATGGCCCAGTCTGATGGTTGATGAGAAAAACCAATATACAAAGGGAAGTTAAAAGGGGAGGAGGGCTCAGGAGAAGATAGCCATGCTCAGGTGTGTGATGATGGTGGAATCAAATGAAACAGTGCAGATGGAAGGAAATGAGGAGCTAACAAAGAATTCTGAGTCTTCTATATATGGAAGCTTTGGGAGGAACTTGTATTCCATCCTCCAGCCAACCAGTCAGAGAGGCTGTAATATTAAAGAAATAATAAGATCTTCCCCACTCATTAACAGGCCTCACAGAAAGCCCATTAGAGGAGGGATTTGCTTAAGGAGGAGCTTGCTGGAAGATAGGCTTTCACACCTTTTGCTAATTTCTAATTAGGCACTGAGTCCTGAGAGTTGTGATGGCTTCTGGCTCTGAGAAATACACACACACACACACACACACACACACACACACACACCCATACACACGCACACACCAACATACATGCACACGTTGGTATTTAGCTTTGAGTGCTGGCTTATGAGAAGGATCTTGTGATTCCCTGGTCAAGATTCTGACTGGCCATATGTTCAGAGCTCCCTGACTGCTCAGATGTAAAGGCTCTCTCAATCCAGGGATGTATGTAAAGTTCATAGCAATTGTTGGTCTTTATTTTTTTGCTTGCATTTTCTCTATTCATATTTTCTCCTAAGTTTAGCGTACTAAGTTTTCCCCTGAACTAATGAATATAATTTAAAAGACTGATGACCCCATACACAGCTATCTTTCTTAGTAAAGCAGATCTAAGAACTTATGCTAGAAGCCATCCTGGGTATGCCAGTGTGGTTGCAGCTACAGGGGCAGATACTGTAAAGATATTGAGGAGCAGTGAGTACCAAAGCTGATAACCCCTTCAAGATGATGAGTTTCCTGGTGATGATCTTTCCCTGAGAGCATAAATGGTGCTGAAGAAGAATCTGAGGATTAGAGGTAGTAGGAAATGGTTTACAGGAATATAAACATATCCACATGTATGGATATATATATATACATATGTACACATACACACACATAGCATATATTTATATATTACATTATCTTTTATATTTATTTACTATGCATTATATTAATATAATATATTTAAATATATTTATATAATTTGTTTTATTTTAAATATAATTATATCATATATAGGAACTATAGGAATATATTTAGTAATTAGGAAAATCTCCATATTGGTGACAATCTAATATACTTCTCTCCTGGTAAGATAAGTGGAGCATGGCATTAATTCCAATGCCTACTGTTAGGAAAGACATTAATAAGCTGGAGAATATATTGAGAAGGGCAACAAGAATGATGAAGAGCCTCAAGATGAAGCCAGATGAGAACTGGTTGAAGGTAGCAGGAGCATTTCCTGAAGAAGAGAAGTCTTAGGGAAGATATGATAGCTGGCTTCCAAGTTTTTAATGGACTATTTGCCAGACAAGGGATGAAATCTGTCCTGGTTTTCCCCAAAATGAAAAATAAGGAGCACTGGGTGAAAATTGCAAAAACGTAAGGCAGAATTATAGGGAAGGTGGGAGGGAGTCATTTTAAAATGAAAGAGGAAAATGGTACTTCTTTTTCATTTCACCAGCCTATGAGGATAAATGAAACGTGGAAATGTTGAAGAAAATTATATTAAAGAAGTATGGGGACTCATGATTTAGGAAATGATTAGGAAACCTGTGTTGCTGCAGTGATCTCAGAAAAACACAGAAATGAAGTGGAGCCACCTGAAATGTGCTTTTGCCGAGAATCCAACATCATAATGTCATTCTGCTCCTTCTCAGTCCTACCACTTGCTTCTTAGTGTGGAAAGGAGCCAGAAGTGTTTATTGTCATAGTTTCTGAGCTATGCAACCCAGTTTTCATCCCCTCAGTTAGTTCTTCAGAAGTGGGAAGGGTGGTAGTATGAGCCCTTGTTTCCATATGGGTTTATTTCCCCTTTTCACTACTTCTCACTGCCACTAGGTGGTAGTAGTTAGGTATATGCCAATAAACAACATAAGAGAGAACTTGTCATAAGCTAACCCACCCCACCCTCACCAAACGTCCTCCCACACACACATCTCAAGTGTGCTTTGCTAGAATCCTGGAAATTTTATTTCTAATTCATTTATTATCAATTGTCAGTCACAATGACTCCTTTGCTTCAAAAATTAAAATACTTTTTCATAAGAAAAAATAGGATATAGGACCACAAAACAGGAACTGGAATTAAATTCAACAAGCAAAGTTCTTTATAAATCACATCTTATTTGAGATTTTGGAGAAATAAGCGCTATTATTATCCCATTTCATAGTGGAGGAAACTCAGGCAGGCAGAGGTTAAGTGACTTGCATAGGGTCACACAGCTACTAAATGTCTGGGGCCGAATTTAAAACCTGGTCTTCCTGTGCAGTGCACTGTCCGCTTAGGAAGGATGATGAAACTGCTCATCACCAGCTAAATGCAAAATACCATGGGAGCAAAGGAGGATGCAAATACAAAAGTCAACAAAGATACTACTGGTAAAGAGTTTGCATTCTTTGAGTGTTGGAGGAGGGGGGGATAAGGGGGAAGAAAGAAAGGATAGGACAGAGAAAATAACAGAGAGGTAAAGATAGATTAAGAAAAAGAGAGACAGAGACAGAGAAAAAAAGAGGATCTGAAAAGTCCTTGTGTATGAGGGAATTATCTGAGCTGCCCCTTGAAAAAAGATAAGAGATATTCCAAGATTCCAAGAGATATTCCAAGAGACAGAGGTGATAGAGAAGAAGGTGCATTGAGGGATTATCTAGGGAAAGATTAGGAGGCATAGCATGAATTGGTGTGTTCCAGGGATAATTGGTAGGCCAGATTAACTGCTTGTACATGAAAGGAAGAATATTGGGTGAACTGGGAATGGTGGTTGGGGGTCAGATTGGAAGGGGTCTACATTTCCCAGAATAAGTATTTTATGTTTTTCCCTGGCTCAAACAGGGAGCTACTAAAGTTTTTTATCAGGATTACTAAGAATAATTACTAATGGAAAGAATACTGAATTTAGAACCAAAGTTCAAGCCCTATCATGTATTAGCTGTATGACCTTCAGCAGATAATAGGACTATGGATATAGTGCAAACAAGGTCTCAGAGGCCATCTGGTTCAATCTGAAAACTCCTTGATCATATTCTTTGACCATTTCTCAACTGGGGAATGGCTTGTATTCTTATAAATTTGACTCAGTTCTCTACATATTTGAGAAATAAGGCCTTTATCAGAAACACTTGGTGTAAACAATGTTTTCTAGCTTTCTGCTTTCTTTTTCATCTTGGTTGCATTGCTTAAGTTTGTTAAAAGACTTTTTGAATTAATATAATAAAATTATCCACTTTATATTTTATAATGCTGTTTTTTCTTTCCTCATAAATTCTTTCCTTCCCCACAGGTCTGACAGGTAAACTATTCCTTGCTCTCCTAATTGGCTTATCATATAACTCTTTATGTCTAACTCTCATGTACCTATTTTCACCTTATCTTGGTATATGATTTCTGCCATATTGTTTTCCAGTTCTGTGAGCAGTCATATAGTTAGTTTTCAACCAGGAAGCTGGGGTCTTTGGGTTTATCAGACAGTAGATTAGTATGGTCATTTATGACTGTCTTAGGTGCCTAACCTATTCCATTGATCTACTACTCTATTTCTTAGCCAATAGTAGATGGTCTTAACAAATGCCACTTTATAATACAGTTTGAGATCTGGTAATGTTAGGTGACCTACCTTTGCATTTTTTTCATTTTATGTTCTTGACTTTTGGTTCTTCCTGATGAATTTTGTTATTGTTTTTCTAGCTCTACAAAATAATTTTTGGTAGTTTGAGTGGTATAAATTAATTAAATGAACTGAGTGAATAAGTAAATTAATTAGGTAGCATTGCCATTTTTTATTATATTGGTTTGGCCTATCCAGAAACAATTAATATTTTTCCTATTGCTTGGATATGACTTTATTTCTGTGAAAAGGATTTTGTAATTATGTCTATATAGTTCCTGCGTTTCTCTTGGCAGGTAGATTCCCGAAGTATTTTATGTTGATTTTGAAGGGTATTTCTCTTTCTATCTTTTGCTACTAAGCCTTGTTGGTAATAAAGGAAAATATTGATCATTTATGTGGGCTTATTTTATATCTTGCAACTTTGCTAAAGTTTTAACTATTTCACATAGTTTTTATCTGATTTTCTAGGATACTTTAAGTGTACCACCTTATCATCTACAAAGCATGACAGTTGTGTTTCCTCATTGCCCATTATAATTCCTTCACTGATTTCCTTTTCTCCTTGCTGAAGTTTACATTTCTCGTACAATAGTGAATATTAATTACGATAATGGTCATCTTTGTTGCACCCCTGATCTTGTTGGGAAGCTTCTAGTTTATCCTCATTACAAATGATGCTTGCTAATAATTTTGGATAGATACCACTTATCATTTTAAGGAGAGCTCCATTGATTTCCATGCTCTTTAGTGTTTTCAATATGAATCGGTGCTGTATTTTGTCAAAAGTATTTTTAAGATCTTTGAGATAATCATATGCTTTCTGTTGGTTTTGTAATTGATATGGTTAATTATGCTGGTATTTTTCCTAATACTGAAACAGTACTGCCTTCCTAGTACATATGTGTGTGTGTATGTGTGTGTATGCATGTATGTGTGTATGTATATGTGTGTATATGTATATATGTGTATATGTATATATGTGTATATGTGTGTCTATATGTATATATGTATGTATATGTCTATATATGTATATATGTATGCATATGTCTATATATCCTATGTGATTATAGTATATAATGGTGGTTAAGTATAGCTATAATCTCCTTGCTAATATTTTATTTACAATTTTTGCATACATATTAATTGGGGAAATTGGTCAGTAGTTTTCTTTCTCTATTTCAGCTCTTCCTGGTTTAGGTATCTGCACCATATTTGTGTCATAAAAGGAATTTGGTAGGAATCCTTCTTTGCCTGTTTTCCCAAATAGTTTATATGGTATTAGAATTAATTGTGCTTTAAATTAATTTACTTGTAAATCCCTCTGGCCCTAGGGATTTTTTAGTAGACAGTTCACTGAAAGCTTGTTTCATTCATTTTTCTAAAATAGGGTTATTTAAATATTCTGTTTCTTCTCAATCTGGGCAATTCAGATATAGATAGATAGATAGATAGATAGATAGATAGATAGATATACATATATAAATATATATTCATACATATTTCTAGATTGCCAGATTTATAGGCATAAAATTGGACAAAGTAGTTCCTAATTATTGCTTTAATTTCTTCCCCATTGGTGAATTTGTCCTGTTCGTTTTCAATAACGGATATTGGGTTTTCTTTTTTTTTTTTAAAAATCAAATTAACTAATGATTTATCTACTTAATTGGTGTTTTTTATAAAACCAGCTCTTAGTATTATTTATTAGTTCAACCATTTCTTACTTTCAATTTTATTAATCTTTCCTTCGATTTTCAGGATTTCTAATTTGTTGTTTAATTGGGTAATTTTCATTTTTTTCTTTTTCTGGCTTCTTTTTTTTTTAGCTGCATGCCCAATTCATTGAACTGCTCATTCTCTATTTTATTGATATAAAAATTTGTAAATATAAATTTTCCCCCAAGTGCTGCTTTGTGTACTTTCATAAATTTTGGTATGTGGAATCTTTGTGATCATTCTCTTTGATGAAATTATTTACTGATTCTGTAGTTTTTCCCCCCCATTGGCCCACTTATTTTTTAAGATTAGATTATTTCATTTCAAATTAATTTTGGGTTTTCTTTTTTTGTGCTTTTTGGAGGGCAGTTGGAGTTAAGTGACTTACCCAACATCACATGGCTAGTAATTGTTAAGTACCTGAGGCTAGATTTTAACTCTAGTCCTCCTGACTCCAGGACCAGTGCTCTATTCACTGCACCATGTGGCCACCCCTCCAATTAATTTTTAATCTTTCTTTCCACTGCCCTTTATGGAATGTAATTTTTGGTGCATCATGGTATGAAAAGGATGAATTTAATATTTCTGCTTTCCTGTATTTGATTGTGAGGTGTTTTTAATGTCCAAATAAATTATCAGTTTTTGTGTAGTGCCATGTAACACTAAGAAAAAGATATTTTCCTGTCTATCCCCATTCCATTTTCTCTAGTACCCTATAATTTATATTTCTCTAAAATTAGAAAATTTATAATTTTCTAAAATTCTATTCATTCCCTTAACTTCTTTCTTGTTTATTTTATGGTTAGATTTATCTAATTCTGAGAGGGGAAGTTGACTTCCCCCACTAGTATAGTTTTATTATCTGTTTCCTCCTGTAACTTATTTGTCTTATCCCTTAGAAATTTTAAGGCTATAACATTTGATACAGAGATGTTTAGTATTAATATTACTTTATTGTCTATGGTACCATTTAGCAAGATAGAGTTTCCTTCCTTTTCTATTTTAATTAGATCTATTTGTTTTTGCTTTGTCTACAATCATAATTGCTACCCTTTCCTTTTTTACTTCAGCTGAAACATACTATATTCTGCTCCATCCTTGTACCTTTACTCTGCTTCAGATGTATTTCTGGTAAATAATATATTGTACAATTCTGTTATTTAATCTACTCTGCTCTCAACTTTCATTTTATGAACGCTCATCCCATTCACATTTACAATTATGATTACTGTGTATTTTCCTCCACCCTATTTTTCCCTTGCTTGTACTTTTTTCTCTCTCCTTTTACCCTGTCCTTCCCTAGTGTTTTGTTTCTGACTATGTGCTCCCTCAATCTGCCCTCTCTTCCATCACTGCTTCTGTATTTTGTGGGTCACTGTCTATCCTACGTCTCTATAGGGTAAGATAGATTTTTATATTGTTATATACATTTACATTTTATATATGTATATATAGTTTCATATATGTGTGTATATGCACATATGTGTGTACACATACACATACATATACATATATAATATACATAAACATCATATTCATATGCACATACACATACACATATACATACATATACATATACATAGTTATTCCTTCTTTGAACCAAATCTGACAAGTTCAAACAAGGCTTACCACTCCTCTCCCTTTTTTCCCTCCACTGTAATAGGTCTGTCATAAATCCTCATGTCATATAAATTATTCCTTTCTTCTCCTCCCTTCCCTTTTCTCCCAGTGTAGTCCTCTTTATCACCTCTTAATTTTCTTAATATCATCCCTGTATCTTCAGTCTATGTATAACATTTCTAACTGCCCTACTAGAGATACAGTTATTAAAAATTACAAACCTTATCTTTCAAGAAATTATCAAGGAAAACTGCCCTGATATCCTAAAGCCAGAGGGTAAAATAGTCATCAAAAGAATCCACCAATCTCCTCCTGAAAGAGATGCCAAAACGCAAACTTCCATGAGGACTTTTGAGACCTGAGACAGACTCATATTCCTCTTTGATCCTTCACATATAGGCATCATGACATTGCCATCCTCTTCAAGTTTGTGTTTTCATCTTCTTTTCACCATAGTTGCTTTTTATATGTGTCTTGGAACATTTTCTGGCCTATTTCATGACTTTTAAAGTTTAGCTCTGCTCCTGGGGCACAGGGGGCACTATTCGAAGTTTTTTGCACTAGGGGCAAGGGTGCTGGTCACTAACTTTCTATGTGAGGGCCTCTGGGGTTAGGAGCACACCTGTTGTTCTGGTGTCACCTACCCTAGCCTAATCAACTGTGCTGGGACTTCCCAGGCTGACACGCCGGGCAACAACCCTGCTGCATCTCAGCTGGAGGCCTCACAGCTGGGCTACTGTGCCTCTGGCCTGCTGAATCAGGAGGTAAAGCCTAGGTTGCTGATCTGTCATGGGGCTAGGAGCATGCCCTGGATTGCCCAGACACCACCTGTGCTGAGCTGTGCTCTCCTTTTACCCAAAGGAGACAGAACTTTCCTGAAGTCTTTCTAAGTTATCTTAGGATGGAAAATTGTTTCATCCTATCATTTTGTGAGTTCTGTTGCTCCAAAATTCATTTTGAAAAATGTTGTTTGGATGGGAATTAGAGACAGCTCAAGGAGGTTCCTGCCTTTTCTCTTCCATCTTGGCTCCACCTCCTAGAGTTAAGTGTTGACAGTTAAAAGGACCCTATAAATGCTAGCTGTCCCTGTTGTTATTGTTTTTATAACATTTAGAGGTCCAAGAGCTAAGTATTATAATAAACATATACTCTGACTTCTCCCACAACCACCAAAAAACTTATAGTTAATGAGTATAACCACAAGAATTTACTTCCAGGTCTTGTCTTATAGAGGACAACCCAGTCAGAAGCCCAGTTCCCTCTTCCTTCAATTCAGTGCTGCCATCACCCCTCCCAAGCAGACTAAAAGGGACAAGTTTCTCTTTCCCTAATACTCAAGGGCTCCTGTAAGAGTAGAGCCCTATGGGGCACCTAAGTGGTGCAGTGAATAGAGCACCAGCCCTGGAGTCAGGAGAACCTGAGTTCAAATCAGGCTTCAGACACTTGACACACTTACTAGCTCTATGACCGTGGCCAGTCATTCAATCCCAATTGCCTTGCCTTCCCCCATCAAAAAAAATAAGAGTAGAACCATGTAATAAAAACACACGCAGAAATGTTTTTGCTGCTCCAGGAATATGGAACACAATTAAAAGGTTAGATACTTTAAAACTGTTTATTCCATTGAGAATTAAGAGGAAGGGAAGGTGTCGTTAAAGAGAAATAACTGTTTGGGAAGACTGGGGGAAAAAAGAGAAAGAAGGAATCAGGAGAGAGTAACGGCCCTAAATGAGCTCTTAGCCCTTAGTATTAGTTACCTGCTATGAATGGCACAAGCAAACACACAAAAACTCACAAACACATACATGTACACACACACACCCACTTCAGGGACGGAAGGAGGAGACATGT
Organism: Pseudocheirus occidentalis; assembly: GCA_028646575.1. Classification (NCBI taxonomy): domain Eukaryota; kingdom Metazoa; phylum Chordata; class Mammalia; order Diprotodontia; family Pseudocheiridae; genus Pseudocheirus; species Pseudocheirus occidentalis. The sequence goes on from CM053597.1 coordinate 80,480,628, forward strand.
ACTATAAAATTTGTCTTAGATGAAGTTCTTCCCTTCCTATGAAACCCTGTGTGGTGCCCAAGGTGAGTCACTGAGACCAGGTGATAGACTGAGGGAAAGGGAACAAGTGGATGACAGTGAGAAGAGGAGTCAGATACTGACCCATCTAGGAGCAGCAGGAGTTGCCCTGGCATTTCTCCCTGTCCATAAAGGGATACAAATACATGACATAAATAAGTGCTTCGATACAATTTCTCTTCACATTTCTCCTCTGAGCCAGACCAGATCAATCAACACCCCCACTGACAGAATTCCTAAGGAGTGTAGAATCTCCTGGAAAGTAACAGGAAAGAACATTACAGAAAAGAAGACCTCTGTCCAAAGAAATTTACATTTTAACAAAGATGTCAGGTAAGATAGGACCTGGCAACAATATGCTATTTCTGCCTCTTGGCTACAGAATGAAGAGGGCCCCACAATTCAATTCCATTCAATTTAACTCAATAAGCATTCATTAAACATTTCAGGATCCCAATCTCAACCTTGGAGCACCTAGGTTAGTCTGAGTAAGTTGTTCAGTTCCTGTATGTTTCCTCTCCACCATTATTACCCTTCTTCACATTCACACACACAATATTCAAATTGTATTCTGTTGAATTTTATTTCAGTTTGTTTTAGTTCTGTGACTTCTAAAAATCACCCATTTCACTATTTTATTTTACTTTCAAAATATATCCAAAAAAGTCTCTGATTCAAACCTAAGAAAGCTAAAAAAAAAAAGGAGGGGGGGCAAGGACTGAACCAAAATATGAGAATTAAATACCTCGGAGCCACTCTCATTACTGCGTCAGACTAGACAAGATCACTGAGCGACTTTGCTTATCACTACAATTCAATAAGTGTTAGATTAAGCAATTACTAAGCACCAGTTATTGCACTAGCCCCTAAAGCACTGGGAATACCTTTTTGTTTTGCTTTGTTTTGTTTTTGAATAAAACTCAAGCTTATGATTTAATTATTGTGGAAAATTCCTAGTGTGGAAATTCCCTTCAAGGATGCAGATAGTCGATTGGTCTAAAACCTGGAATCTTGGTAAATTACTTACCTAGAACAATAAAATTTTACATTACTTATCCACAGTCACACATTCAGTGTACATCACATGAAGGACTTAAATCCGGTCTTCTTGACTGTAGGACTGTCCCCTTGTAATGATCAAACCACAGCTCAAGGACTGTATTCACTCCTGGATGCCACATTTTTGGAAGAACATCAACAAGCTAGAAAACATTCAGTGGAGGAGAAGAAGAATGGCAAAGGGCCACAGGATCACAGATTCAGAGGAGGGAGAGGTCTCAGAGACCTCTAGTCCCCCCCCTCACTTTATATACAAATGAGGAAACTTCAGAGAATGGATAAGTGTTCTTACTCAAGATCACACAAGTAACAGTAACAAGCAGGTGTCCCAGGTGGGAAGGTGTAGTTAAAGAAAATGAAAAAGCTTAGCCTCTAGAAGAGAAGACTATGGAGGGAAAATGTAGCAGAGATAGATGTTTTCAGGTCTTTTAAGAACTGAAAGACAAAGGCCTTAAACTTGTTCTTCTTAAACCTAGAAGTCAACACCAGGAGCAATGAGTAAAAGTTGCTGGTTGTCAGAGGAATTTTCCTAACAATGAAGGTTATTCAAAAGAAGAATGATCTCTCTGGGGAGTCACTGGGTTCCTTCTCATTTCAGAATGCCTCATTTGAGGTCTTCAAGAATGGTCACATGTCAAGTATGTTTTAGAGAGAATTCCTGTTCAGTCATGGGCTCGCCTACCTAGATGACCTCTGGGTTACCTTTGAACACTTCTCTGATGCCCCAGATCTTGCTGCTATTGTCATCACTTTAACTTTACTCTTTCCCATCTCCACTCAAATAATGATCAATAACAATATTTGTTCTTTGTGGGCTGAACAAAGACAGGAAAGTAAAAAATAGGGAGAAGGAGGTCAGGGTTGTGTACTGGTACAATAGAATTGAAGATTAGTGAGAGTAATACCATCACTAGGGTTTCTTAACCTGTGAATATATTTCTTTTAATTTTAAGATTTGCTTGATAATATATTTCCTTTGTATTCACATGAATTTTATGTTTATACATCTTAAAACATTATGCTGAGAAGGATTCTGTGCCAAAACAGTCCTTGACACCAAAAAATGTTAAAAATTCCTGAGTCTAACATTCTCACTTTACCCATGAAGGACATGAGATGCCAAAAGGTAAATTATACATATAACCTGCTACCGGCAGAGTCAGGATTAAACCCCACAGTTTCTGACTCCAACACCATTATGTCATAATGACATGGTATCTAATGGTATAATTTTTATAGATTCCTAAAATGTTATATTGGAGCAGATCAGTACTATTACAGCATCAAAAAGATGCTGATGTCATAGTTAAATGTTTTATTTTTTTGTTCTTCACTAGGGGGCCTCGTCAGCAAGGAGAAAAGCAAAGATAGAGGTAATCCGACTAGTGGTCCCCCAGATCTTAGCAGTGAATGACTCTCACACTAGTAGGCTAGTAAAACTGGGTTAGTATAAGTCTTAAAAACTTAGACTTTCTCACATCATTGACTTTGTGAATAAGCAGTTCAAATGTGTATGGCATAAGTGAAATATTGGTGCATTGATCGTCTATTAATTTCTTCTTTACATAGTCAAAATAATACCAATATTTTCCTAATATCATAGTTTGAAGAACTAGAGATATAACTAGTTAGCAGCCTCAAGTGGGCCACTTTCATCACTCAACAATTAACACAGGTAGGGTCAACCAAGAGCTTACCCTTCAAAAACACAGGTCAAGTATTTCAAGTTAGTGAGGCAATTAGGTTGCACAGTGAGTAGAGTACAGGTCCTAGAGTCAGGAAGACCTGAGTTCAAATCCAGCCTCAGACACTTAACACTTACTAGCCGTGTGACCTTGGGCAAGACATTTAACCTCAATTACCCTACCTTCCCCCCTCCAAAAAAAAGCAAAAATAAAAATAAATTTTTAAAAAATTTTTAAAGAACCTCAAGTCAGTGACCAGAATAGAGTCCTATTCAATTTGTTAGAATCAAGTAGAAGCCCTGAATGCTATCTTGAATGACATTTTTCCTGACCTTCCATACTCAATGGAAGGTGATAGTATGACCTAGTTCACAGAGTTCATCTTGTTAGGACTCTCTACTGACTAGCAGACTCAAGTTGGACTCTTTGTGCTATTTGGGGCCACCTTATTTGCTGACCTTACCAGCAATGGGCTAATCATGCTTCTGACATGACTGGATGCTCGACTATGCTGTCCCATGTACTTCTACTTTTGCAATCTCTCAGTCATTGACATCTGCTGCATAATCCGAGGGGTCCCAAAGGTGCTAGCAGGGATAGCATCTCATGGAGGAAAAAAAGCTGTCTCTTACCCTCAATGTGCATCCCAGCTCTTCTTTTCAGCATTTGATAGAATCAAGATTCCACTATTGGTAGCAATGGATTATGACCACTATGTGGCAATCCATGATGTCTTGCAATATGTCATGGTCATGAGACAGCTAGGTGGTGCAGTAAATAGAGCACCGGCACTGGATTCAGGAGGACCTTAGTTCAAATCTGGCCTCAGACACTTAACACTAGCCCTGTGACCTCGGGCAAAACACCTAACCCCAATTGTCCTGTCTTCCCCCTCCAAAAAGAAAAAAAAATGTCATGGCCATGCGCCATAGAATCTATGCATGTCGACCTAGGCATAGCCTTCTGGTTCATTGGCCTGGGCAATTCAGCCGTGGAGATAGCAGTCACAATGAAGTTTCCGACATGTGGTCAAAATAACTTGAAACAAGTGTCCTAAAAATCTAGTCAGGGTGAGACCACCCACACAACCCACAACACTCCTGACTGTTAAAATTTAATTTGGAAATGTTTAACAACTAAAGATACTATGAAGCACAGACACCATTAATATACGATTTTGCAAGGATCCCTATGTACAGTTTAGTACCCCCATTTCTATTTGATCTGATTCCGCCGATATAATCCAACCAAGAGCCAACATAACTTCAAGAACAAACCTTTCCAAACTAAGTTATTTCCTTTTTTGATAGATTTACCAAACGGGCAAATTATAGTAATGCTATAGATATCTTCCTAAATTCTAGCGGAGAATGGGAGAAAGTATCTTTACTGTGCCTATGGAGAACATGAAGAAGTTTGGGTTAGGTAATAGTACAGTTAGAAATATTCAGAAGTGGTTGAATGGACACATGATGATTCAATGTCAGTGTAGCCAGAGATATCCAATGGAGCACCGCATGGGTCCATACTTGTCCTTGGTTCTCTAACATTTTTATCAGTGATGGCATGCTCAGAAAATATGCTGATAATACAATGTTGGAATAGATAGTTAACAGAATGGATAAGGGAGTTCATTAGTAAGTCAGTCACTAAATGAACTTTTATTAAATACCTATTATGTGCCAGGCACCCATTAAGCTCTGGATATACAAATAACACTAAAAAAAAACATGGACCCTTTTCCCAAGGAGCTCTCATTCTAATCATTCTAACATGACAATAACCACATAAATACAAGATCTCTACAAACATCCTCAAAAAAAACTTCAGTTAATTCAATAATTCCCTTTACCTATCATCCCACTTCTCTCCTCTTTTTTATGGATAAATTACTTGAAAAGACCATCTACAATAGGTACCTCCATTTCCTTCTCCCTCTCTTTTTAACTCTCTACATTCTGGCTTGTTGCCTCATCATTCAAACAAAGCTATTCTCTCCAAAGTTACTAATGATCTCTTAACTGGCAAATATAATGGCCTTTTCTTGATCCTCCTCCAATTTTGACCTCTCTGCAGCCTCTGAGATTGTCCATCAGTCTCTTCTCCTTGCTATTCTCTTCTTTATAGGTTTTCCTGACACTACTCTCTCCTCATTCTCTTATCTGACTGTTCCTTCTTAGTCTCTTTTGCTGGATTTTCATCCAGATCATACCCACTAACTACAAATGTTTCAGAGGATTCTGTCCTGGACTCCTTCTCCTCTTATCTCTGTATTTCACCAGATGATGTCATTAGTTTTCATGGTTTCAAATATCATCCCTATGCTGATGAAAGTCTTATCTCTTTGTCCAATTTAACTTCTTTCCTGACCTCCAGAATGCTATCTCCAGTAATCTACCGTACATCTCAAACTAGATATCCTATAGAATCTTTAACTCAACATGTTCAAAGCTGAACCTGTTTTTCCCACTAATTCTTCCCCTCTTCTCAACTTCTCTATTACTATTGGGGCTACCACCTTTCTCTTAGTTACCCAGGGATGTAACTTAGTTGTCATCCTCAGCTCTTTAATCTGTCTTTAACTGCCCCATATCCATTCTATTGATTTTTGTTGATTTTTACCATTATTACATCTTTCTCAAATGCCCTCTTCTCTGCTTTGACATTGCCACCACACTGGACCAGGTCCTCATCACCTTCTGCTTGGACTATAGCAATACTCTGGTTGAACTCCTTGCTACAACACTCTACCGACTCCAGTTCACTCATCTGTCAAAGTTATCTTCTAGAAGCTCATGTATGACCATGTCACACACATACACACACACACACACACACACACACACACCTCAAGAAACTCCAGTGGCTCTCTATCACCTACAGGATCAAATATAATTCTCTATTTGGCATTCAAAGCCTTTTATAACCTGTCTTCAACATATACACACTTTGCCAAATGTCTTATACCTCACACTTCATCACATGCTCTGAAATACAGGGACACTGTCCTTCTTGCTAGTGCTCCTTGAATAAGACAATCCATATCCAAACTCCGGATATTTTCACTGGCTGCTCCACTTCCCTGTAATTCTCTCTCTTCTCATCTCCACCTCCTGGCTCCTTTAGCTGCCTTTAAGTTCAACTAAAAATGCCACTTTCCAGATCTCCCTCAATTCTAGTGTCTATCCTCTGTTGATTATTTCCAGTTTTTCCTTTATGTAGCACTTTTGTACATAGCTTTCTTTTTCATGTTATCTCCCTCTGTGAGCTCCTTGAAAGCAAGGGTTGCCTTTTGCCTTTCTTCCAAGGGCTTAGTACAGTGCCTGACACACAGTGGGTACTTAATAAATGTTCATCAAATAAATTTCTCAATTTTTTGTTTGAGAAATAATTTCCATTTTAAACATTCATGTTTATTTATGGTTGGTCAAGTAAGAGTTCTTGCAACTGTGTCAAGAAAGTGAAACTATTAATAACTGAAGTGTACTGGACATGTATTTGTAAGAAAGCTGCAAGGTGACAAAGTGTAGGAGAATATGCTATTTTATCTTCACTTAACAGGACACACAAGAGGAAAAGATGTATTTTAACCTAATTAATTCATAATTATGAATTTGAAGGAAAACAAAAGGTCCTCTTGTGGAATTTGCACAGAGGGAGCAAAATCAGTGACTGGGAAACTTGAGGATATTGTTTGGAATGTCTAGAAAAAAAAATTAACATGGGGACAGCTAGATGGCCCAGTGAATAGAGCACCAGTCCTGGAGTCAGGAGTACCTGAGTTCAAATCCAGCCTCAGACACTTAACACACAAACACTCCCTCCCAAAAAAAGACCTAGCCGTGTGACCTTGGGCAAGTAATTTAACCCCAATTGCCCTACTTTTCCCCTCCAAAAAGAGCAAAAAAAAAATTTTTTACATGAATAAATATACCATGGACACACTACAACATACATAACCATGTTTCAGCATCAAAGGGAATGCCACAACCTAAAAATGTGTTAGATAATGTTTTTTAAATGATTAATTTTATAAAATCAAGACTAGCTCTTAATTGTTTACCATTTTATGCAGAGAGATATGCAACAAGCATGACACACTTCAAATGGACAGAAGTTAGATGGCTTTCCTGTGGGGAAGTTTTTACTCATCTAATTGAATTGAGAAAAGAGTTAGTTGCAGTATTTAGCAAACATTGCTTCTAAAACTAATGAACTCAATTCATCGCTATAAGATAAGAATACAAATACGTTTGGTGTTCAAGATAAAGTAAAAAGTGTGATTGAGAAATAAAAATTTTGGAGCCACAAAATGGAGAAAATCATTGAGTATTTTGTGACATTACATAATTTCTAATTAGAAAATGAGCTGCCTTTGCATTCATCTATCAAAAAAGACATTAGTGATCATCTTAGATTTGAAGAAAAAATTGCTTTCAATAAAAATTTTCCTAATTATTCCAGTAAATTAAATTGAATTTGTAACCTATATGATGTCTTTCATGTCTCTTGTTAATGAATTGATAATAGATGAAAAAGAAAGTTGTATTGATATAACAATGGATTTTAGACAACAATCATTCAAAACATTGTCGTAAATATTTGACTAAAAAGAAAATAAATTTTCATCACTCAACAACAGGGCTTGTAGAACTATCCTACCATTTTCTACCACATATTTGTGTAAGCAAGCATTTTAACTTCATTCTTGTTGTAATTTAAAATACAGAGAAAAAATTAATGCAGAACCAGATTTAAAATTGTGATTATCTGGTGGTGACCCAAAATATTACAAACCTTTGTTGAAATAAAGAAAATCCAAAATCCAAATCAAGTTTATATATGATGGTTACATTGTGCTAAACATTTTCCAAGTTATCACTTATTAAATTTAAAGTGTTATTTTTACTCAACAAAAATATAAAGAAATTTAATCTGAATTCTTGCAGATCATAGTAAGCATATCAAGTTCTCAGTGAATTATTTCTTTTAATTCTTAGAGAATATCTAAAATAAAATATTTTAAGTGTTTTATAATCATGATTTATAAATTTACATTTTGTTTTCAATTGTATATTTTCAAATTATATAAAATAAATTTTAATTTTGAGCTTTTAAGGACAAATTATTATTTTAGCTATTTTAAGTAGTAATAATAATATTAAATTACTTTGGGAATTCATAATACATTGTGGCTTTTGCTGTTTGTTGTTGAAAGGTCAAAAAAAAAGTTAGAACCGCTAGTCTAGAGAAAAGAGCCTTGATTTAGACTCACAAGATTGAAATTAAAGTTACCTATGTGATTTTTAAATAATTTCAGTTCTCTGGGCTTCACTTTCCTCCCATGTACATGGCTTATAAGGTCCTTTCAGATATAAATCAAAGAAGATTCTATATAATTCCTCCCTTCCATTAAAAACCATTCCTTGAAATTTACTTATAATGGTCTCTTCTAATATCTGGCATTGACTTTAGCAACCTGAGCTTCTTATAGCCTACCTCCCACAATCAATGTTTTAACCAAAATTTCCTCACTTTGATTTTTCAAATAACTTCTATATTGGTCAGAACTAAATGTTTTAAAATAAAATTTAAATAGAAATTTTAAGCTTTTTTTTTAAATAGAAAAAGTTGTTTCATCACATGAATATTGTGAGAGGAAAAAGCATTGATGATATTCTTGAACATTTAGTTTTTTTAATGACAGCCCAGAGGTGACCATTCCTGAGGTTCATTTGAAGAAAGTCACTGTGGTTATTTCAAAAAGAAAAAACAATATACTTTTAAAAACTGCCTGATTTTTTTTTCTTTTCTTAGAAGAGGCCATAGTGACAAAGGTGGAAGTTGTCCTCAGAGCATTCCACTGGCACTCTCCAAATGTCAGAAGAAAGGAAGGTCTCCTATGTGCAGGCTGGAGACCTCTTATGATGAACTCAAGGGAGAACAAGAATTAAGCAGGATAAGCAAGCATAGACAGGCATCAATATTGCCTCACTGGGAGTCAGACACTCCTACACCCATGAGATCATAGGTTCTTTTGAATCTATGAGTACAATAATAATGAATGAGGAAAACGTTTAATTTCTATCCAGACTTCAATAGGATGAAAACTTTGAGGTTAAAAGATATACTCTGCTCCAGTCCTTCATAGAGTCTTTTCTTTGGTATGGGAAAGAGAGGTGTGTATCTTAGTTAGGAGATGATGTCCCCTTGTCATTCCAGAAGGTTTTAGGCAGAAGAAGAAGCTTCATGAGTGCCCTTCCTAGCCTGGAGTTGCTAAGGATAAGGATGAAGGGATGAATGGATGAGCACAGGTAAATCACAATTTGCCATGGCCAGTACCAGGTACACTCAAAGTTACAAAAGGCAACAACATCAATAATTAAAGAAAGAAAAGAAAGAGAATAAAGAACTAGGAAGGAAATCAGAGACTTCAGAGCTCTGTTGTGAGCCTGAATACTAGAATCCGGGGCACTGTTGGCATTATGTTGCATTCTCCAGGAGTGTCTCTGCAGAGAGGTAATCAACAGAACTATTGAGAATACAAACAAAGAACAGGGGATAGAGAAACTAATTAATTTCAAAGGAAAAAAATATCAGATTTCTAGTTTCCTAGTGAAGCCATATAAGGTTATGTTCCCAGAGAATGTCCCTTGCAAGAATGCCTGGTACAAAACAGTGTTTCCCCCCAAAAATAGCATAGTGACAATGAAAGAAATTAGCAGGGAGTCTAGTAGGAACCAGGGTACTAGTCCCTTGACTCTCCACTTCAGCCAAAGGAAAGTGGGATGAGTGAAGTTTGCAATCTTCACACAGAAGAGGACGCTAAGCCAAGTAGAAAACCAGAATGTGGCTGTATTCAGAAAATCCCAGTAAATCCCAAAGTACTGGCGGGCAGGCTCCTTGGAATATTGTAGGTGGTGAAGAAAATAGTAAAAGTTCTGTGTCATTCCAACCCACAGCATGCAGAATCGAGAGGCACCCAAACTGATCAGGATCATGTCACAGGGAGATAGCCGCTGGCATCGAACATACTCCCTTCCCAGTTCCACAACAATGAAGCCATTAGCCATGATCCCCAGGGAACACAACAAGACTAAGAGAACCATGAAAAAGATTGTGAATGGTCCCAGCATTTCAGTCCTTCCTCCACAAACTGTTCCTGCTCAGGTCTCTGCTGGCCTCTGCCTCATGGAGCTCCTGTTTTACTTGATAAGATGAGCAGGAAGAATGCTCTATTCTTTGCCTCCAAGCTACAGTATAATTACAGAGCCCTGCAGGGTTGGGGAGGAAAGGTCCATGCAGTTCTGTGTGGATGCAAATCTTCACTAGCCTCAGTTACAATTGCTCTTTTCAATTGCATGTGATTTACATACCCTGCCTGGATAAGTAAATATTATTTCTCTGGGCTTTGTCATGGAAACTAATCATGTCCATCATAATATCATAGATCAGGAGCTAGAAGGGTCTTCAGGGGCTATCTAGTCCAATCCCTGAGGTAGGGTGTTATCAGAGAAGACTAGTACCTCTTGAGTACAGCCTGTCAGACCCTTTTCAGGGCTACTTTCTGTAGTAAACCAAGACTTTCAGTGGCCTTGGCCACATTAGTTCCCCAGTTCTACAAGGTCATTAGGCAGATAATCTTGTTGGGTGGATGCTTTCATTGGTTTCATGAATATCTAAAGAAAAGTACTGAAAGTTAATTTACAAGTCTTGATTGGGACTCCCGGTTTGTTTGTGCCTCCAGATATGGTCCTAGGATAAAGATCTTAATGGGTGATTGGCCTTGGGCTGGGGTAGGGAAAAGTCGAGACCTAGGTCACATAATTATCCCTGCAATAAGGGATATAAGCTCTATGATTTTCTTGTAACCTTGGGTTAGTATGAAATAGCTCTGTAATAAACAGACTCTCTCTCCCTCTTTCCCCGTCTCTCCCTCTTTCCATTATTCAGCTGGAAGCTCTCTCTCACTCTCTCTTTATTTTACTCAGCTGGTAGCTAGGCCATACTGTGCTGGCCGCAGCAGCTTTCCAATTTTGGTATCTACCTATTCTACCTAACTCTTACCTGTAGCTCCAAGAAGCTGTAGCATATGCAATGGTCACAGCCTCGGAAACTGTTTTGGCAGATGGGTTAACCTAGGTTGAAGGTAATGGAGGGGTCTCATACCCATTCATGAGTTAGAGGGGTGTATACCCCAAACACATGAGGTCCTCCCCTGGTGGAATGAGTGAATGAGAACAATATGTTATAACAGCCATGAAGGCAGCTGATACAGGCACTGTGGAGCACCTAGAACTTGATTAGACACTGAAGATGACAAGGTCATCTACTGTATCTTGAACCATCACCAGTTGTCTTGATTCTGTCCTGCTACTGGATTGTGATAACTCTAGAGGAAAGACTGAGGCTGGTGATTTCATGCAACTCTGCCTCATTTAAATTCAATTTACACATGAATCAAAAACATTACGCATACCATTTTACTATTTTACGTATCTCAAAGTCTTGTAGCAACAGGCAGGTAGCAAAGCAGCAGGAACAGAGACACTGGGAGCTACAGTCACAATCTTGCATATGGCAGCCCAGCCCATAGGGTCATCTTCTCACTGGACGTATTGTGGGTTCAGCAGCACCCTGGGTATCTGAGCATTTTTTTTTTTTATGAATCACACTGCTCTCTTCATGGTGTGAGGGATAAAAGGTGCCCTAAAAATTACTTACTCAACCCTGATCTGATACTGTAGCAGGTGGGAATCCCACTCTGTGGTCAAAACACATACACACACACATACGTGTGCGCACGCACACACACACACACACACAAACACATCTATAAATACAATCCCACTCACCATCAGCATATGGAATGTGCATGTACTTACAGACAACACAAAATCCAGTAGATCTGAAAGACAAACTGCTCTTGTTGCAAGAGAACTCAGCACATCATTGCATCTAAATAGCAGCCCTGAGTGAAACAAGGCTGACAAATGAAGGCCACCTTACTGAAGTTGGATCAGGACGTATGTTTTTCTGGAGTGGCAGCCATAAAGGGGAGTGCTGTGAAGCTGGTGAAGGCTTTGCAATCAAAACTAATCTAGTCAACAAGCTATAAGCCTTCCAAAGGGAATGAATGACAGGCTCATGACAACGTGATTGCCACATGCAGGAAAATGTCATGCTACGATCATCAGTGCCTATGCTCCCACCATAACAAACCCTGATGAAGTCAAAGAAAATTTTTATGAAGACCTGGAAACCCTTATCATCAATGTGCCAAAAGAGGACAAGTTTATAATTCTTGGTGACTTTAATGCTATAATAGGCTCAGATTGCCAGATTTGTCAAAGAGTCCTGCAGAGGAATGGAGTTGGAAAGAGCAACACCAATGGCCACTTACCATTTACTATTACACTACCGAAGACATGTACATCTTATGACCTTCTCATCACCCATACTGTCTTCCTTTTACCTCCTTGTGAATGCACCCTCAAAGCAAAATCAGCATTTAATAGACTATGTGATTGTAAGGAGAAGAGACAAACAGGATGTAAGAATGACAAAGGCAATACGTGGGGCAAAGTGCTGGACTAATCATAGACTTATCCTCTCCAAGCTAAATATTTGCATTCAACAAAAGCAGAGTCCCCAAGGTAAAACGACTACTAGAAAAATTAATGTCAGCAGATCAGAGGTCTTCTCAGAGAGAGAACAGCTTGTTGCTGGAGGGAAAGGTGAGCCAATACACAGCTCCAACAGTGGAGCAGAAAAGGAATAGGCAGCTTTCAGAGATTTGATGTATAGCACTATATTTGCTCATCTGGGTCAGAACACTCACAAATATCAAGATTGATTTGATGAAAATGAAGAGGAAATTCAGAAGCTGCTAAATGAAATATGAGAAGTCCACAGGGTTTTTAACAGAAAGACAGTTCATCCATCTCTAAGAAGGCAGCATTTAATTCCATCAAAAGTAAAGCACCGGCCCTGGAGTCAGGAGGACCTGAGTTCAAATCCGGCCTCAGAAACTTAACACAAAAACTAGCAGTGTGACCTTGGGCAAGTAACATAACCCCAACTGCCCTCCAAAAAGCAAAAAAAACAAAACAACAACAACAACAAAAATAAAGCACAAGCAAAGTTTAGAGAGTTCCTGGATTCTTGGCTCAGTAAGAAGAAAGATTAAATTCAATCTTATGCTGATAGTAACAATCTAAAGTGATTTTATTGGGACAGGTAGGTGGCACAGTGAGTAGAGGACTGGCCCTGGAGTCAGGAGGACCTGAGTTCAAATCTGGCCTCAGACTCTTGACACACTTACTAGCTGTGTGACTTTGGGCAAGTCACTTAATTCCAATTGCCCTCAAAAAAAAAATAGTGATGTAAAGTGATTTTATTATTCCCTGAAGTCTATTTATGGGCCAACAACCCAAGGCGTGTATCAGCTACTCAGTGCTGATGGAGCTACATTGATGAGTGGTAAAGACTTGATCCTACAGAGATGGGCTGAATACTCATACTGTTCTCAACAGACCATCATCAATCAATGCTGAGGCCATTGACCATCTGCCTCAGGTTGAAGTCAATCCCGACCTAGCTTAAGTTCCAACTGCAGAAGTGATTTTGAATGCTATTAAGCTCCTTTTGTATGGCAAAGCACCTGGTGCTGATTCTATTCCAGCTGAGATTTACGAGGTGGGGAGTCCATTGCTCATACAAAAGCTGACTGAAATTTTCCAGGTTATATGACAAGAAGAGATTATGCCCTAGGAGTCCAAGGATTCTTCCATTGTCCATCTCTATAAAGGTAAAGGAAATAGGTTGTCCTGTGACAATCATAACACAGGTCTCTCTCTTAGTCATTCCTGGCAAGATTATTGCCAGAGTCCTTCTTAATAGCCTCATCATTCACCTGGAAGGTGATCATCTACCTGACAGCCAGTGTACTTCAGAAAGGGATGAGGAACAGTCAATATGATGTTTGCTGCCCAACAACTCCAAGAGAAATTCCAGGAGCAGCACAGAAGTCTGTTCACAATGTTTATAGATCTGACCAAGGCCTTAGATACTGTCAGACATGATGGCTTATGGAAAATTATGTCAAAATGTGGTTGCCCAGAGAAGTTCATCAACATTGTACATCAGTTTCATGACCTCATGCTTGCCTGGGTTCTGGATAATTAACAGTGCTCTCAGACTTTCCCAGTCACCAGTGGACTAAAACAGGACTGTGTGCTTGCTCCCATGTTTTTTAGCATGATGTTTTCAGTCATGTTGTCAAATGCTTTTAATGAGGATGAATACAGCATCAAAGTTAACTACAGCACTGATGGTATATGCTTCAACTTGAAAAGGCTACAAGCCAACACCAAAGTGGAAGGAGTGGTGCATGATTTTCCATTTGTGCTGCAGCTAGCACAGTCTGGGCCTACCTACAAGCTGAGTGAAATAAAGGGACAAAGAGAGAGAGCTTGTAGCTGAATAAGAAAGAGGGAGAGAGAGTCTGTTTATTGCAGTACTATTTCATACAGAGCTGAAGATACATGGAAGATACAAGGTTTGTATACCCTTAGCAGAATGCAAGGAACCACCCTTGGTCTTGATCTTTCTCTACGGAAGCCCAAAGCCAATCACTCCTTAAGCTCTTTATCCTAGGACCATGTCCAGAGGCACAAATGGTGTTACAATCAAGACTTGCAAATTAACTCAGTACTTTCTTTAGATATTCATGAAACCAATGAGAGCATCCGCCCAAGAAGATTATACTCTCCTTGCATATCAGCCTAATGACCTTTGTGGAACTGGGGAGCTAATGTGGCCAAGGCCCCTGAAAGTCTTGACCTACAACAATTTGCAATGATTGTGCACTTGATACAACAGAAGCAACAAAGTATGAATCAATTCCCTGCTACTTGTGCTAATTTTGACCTGACAATTAACACCAAGAAAATACAGGCACTCCATCGGCCAGCACCACACATAGAATCGTTGGTTACAGCAAATAACTGTTTTGAAGGCTTTAGATAAGTTTGCTTACCTTGGCAGTGTACTTTCCAGAGATGTACACACTGATAAATGAGGTTGATGCATGCATTGCCAGAGATAGCTCAGTGTTTGGGATGCTCTAAAGGAAAGGGGGGAGCATGGGGGGGAAAGGAAAAGTAATAGACCGATTGCCAAACTGAAGGTCATCAGATCTGTATGCTGACCTCATTGTTGTATGCCTATGAAACCTGGCCCCCATACACACACCATGCCAGGAAACCAAATCATTTCCATTTGAATTTTCTTATGAAGATTCTAAAGATCATTTGACAAGATAAAATACCAGACACTGAAGTATTTTCTTGAACTAAACTGGCAAATATGCAAACTATACTTCAGAGAGTTCGGTTCCAGTGGGCTGGCCATCTTGTTGGAATGAAAAATGTACACTTGTCAAAAAGGGTATTTTACAAAGAACTCACACAGGGCAAGCAACACATGGTGGTCAGAAGCAATACAAGGACACTCTAATTGTCTCTCTTTAAAATTTTGGAATTGATTATGTGGCATGGGAGACACTGTCATAGGACCATACAGCATGGAGTGCCCACACAGGAGAAGGTGCTATGCTCTATGAGCAAAGCAGAATTGAAATTGCTCCAAAGAAATGCAAGATGTGCACATTTAGAGAATCCAGCCCAATTGTTCACATGGACTATTTGTACCTGACCTGTGGTAGAACACTCCAAACTCCTACTGGTCTGATCACTCAGTCAGTCACACTGAAGTTTG
Source organism: Pseudocheirus occidentalis (assembly GCA_028646575.1). NCBI lineage: Eukaryota > Metazoa > Chordata > Mammalia > Diprotodontia > Pseudocheiridae > Pseudocheirus > Pseudocheirus occidentalis. Next base: position 80,496,209 of record CM053597.1, read on the forward strand.
CCTCTAACATAGTGATGCCATTTTGGTCCTCTTTGAGAAGAACTGACAAGAACCAACAAAGTCCAATCCTCAGATTCTGTGAGTAAAAAAATTGAAGGTCAGAAAGGTTGTGACTTGCCCAAGGTTATGCAAGTATGAAGCATCAGTTATGAGATTTGAACCTGTATTCAAAATTTAAAGTTAGTATTCTTTTCACTATACTAAGTTGCCTGTCAACCCTCCTCACTGAAAACACAACTATTCCTCCTGATCATGTGCCTACATTTGGGAGCATAAGGCTTATGATGCCCTTTCCATATAGATAAGGATAAGAGAAAAAAGAATTAACTTTTTGCAACTATATGTACCAAATGTTCTTTTTCAAAGATGAATATTCCTCAAGTAGTGGACTTTACCTAATGATGGGCAAAGAGGGAAAAGAGTACTCTGTGTCTTCCTAAAGAATTGAGTACAGAATTAGAGCCTCTTCTTTCTCCACAAAAAAGAGACCTCTGTTCTTTTAGGTGGGGCCTCACATGTCCAGCCCAGCTCTGGATTCTGGGCCTTGATCTGGATTAGAATAAGTAGAAAGGAAAAAAAAAAACCAGGGCACTCTAGGCAGGCAGACAGACAGATGCTCATGAAATATTCAGTTCATTCATTTATCAACAAAATAATCAATACAGCTGTCCAAGCAAGAGGCATCTCAAAATATTAGTCCCACTACCATTTACAGGGCCTTTTGTGGACCGGGATGACTACCATTCAATTGTAAATTCAATCAAACTCATTGAGAATTTGCTACAATTTCTACACCATCCTTTTGGGTCTACTCTACCAAAGAGTAAGGTTAGGCTGTTAAGTATTTCAAATAGCTATCGTTAGATTACTTTAAGTAATCAGTGAAATTATGAAAGAATTTAGGAAATAAAATCTAGCACCATAGTTGAAGGCAAGAAAGATTTTTAACTAACTAAGCAATAGAGATCTGAGGCATATGGGAAACAATGTGAAAGGGAATTAAATGAGAAAAAAATACATGAATAAAACAGGACATGTACAAAAATGGAAGGGTGGATGAATTCAGAGCATAGGCAGAAGAGTGTTTCAACTCATTCTAACTTTGTTAAAAGTTAGTCAAATGCAATGTAAATCAAAAGGATGCAAAAGGAACAACAGTAAGTGAGCCCATGGGAGATTTGCATCCATTTCCTTCAAGATGAATTATCATTGGCTTGCAATCATATAATGCCCTGTCCAGTTCTACTAGGGTTCTGATTCACCAAAGGAGAACAAGAAAGAGAGTCTAGAAGAGGAGAGGGTCCTCTAGAAATCTGTATTTATCAATACCCATACTCCATTTCTGGTTGACTGGCCGATTCATTCTTAAAGAGGACCAAAATGTCATCACTATGTTCAAATCAAGGTAGTGTGTCTGACTGTGATCTATCAGACTAATATGAGCTCTGGAAGGCTTTACTACAGGTCAATATAAATAGCCCACAGGAAGATTGGAAGTGCAGATATCTCTAAATTTATACATCTCAAATTTCTTTCAAACTACTGCAATTCTGCTTTGCTCACAGAGCACAAAGCCTTCTTTGATGCAAGCATACCATGCCAAGCAGTCTTTTGCCTGTGTCTTATGTCACACAATCAATTCCAAAGTTCTTCAATGAGACCTTGAGAGTGTCCTTGTATCCCTTCTTCTGACCTCCATGTAAGCATTTGCCTTGTGTGTGTTCTCTGTAAAATATTCTTTTAGGCAAACATATATTTGGTGTGCAAACTAGTCAGACCATTGGAGTTATACTCCTTTATTACAGGGTTGGGGAGAACTCTTAAAAATCAAATATGGAGTCTTCACAGGCTACGGTGGGTGCAAACAACATCCTTGGCGCTCCTAACATGGTGGCTTCCTCCTCCTCTTTCTGTAATTCGATCTCTGCTAATGCTTCCAAGTCAATCCCCAACATGTTTTCAGCAGGAGCCAAGCCAGCTTGGAGGCTGGCAGCAGAGTTCAAGGGTCCCTCCTTGTGCCCAGATCGCCTCTCATTGGACAGGTCTGGTCCTTCAGAGGGAACCCCAGGTCAGCCTAGGTTCTAGGGGACAGGAACTGAGGAGTGTGGCAGGAGGCTCTGTTACCTGGCTGACCAGGTCTGCTGCGCCCATCCACTGTCCTTCCCTAAGGCCGCAGGGCACGAGCTGGGCATGGACCATCTGTACTATGATTTGGCAAGGCACGGAATCCTCCAGTTAGCAGGGGATGACAACTCAGGAAGACAAGTCATTACCTTCAGCTGTTGCCAAATTCCCCCCTCTCACAAGCTCAACCACAGCCCAACCAGTTCCTGGCCACTTCAAGACAATATGGTACAGTTGAAACGTTGATAAATCTGGGTTCAAATTCTAGCTCTGTCTTGTGCTATCTGTTAGTGACCTATTACTTTCACCAAGGTAGACGACAAGGAAGTTTGAAGAGATTTAAATATACATTGGTTTAGGAAGGATCCATATTAAGTCAAATCAACAAGCTTTTATTAAATGGTTACAATATTCCAAGCACTATGCTAAGCATTGGGAATACAAAGAAAAATAGAAAGAAAGACAGACCCTCCCCTCAAGAAGTTTATATACTAGCTTATATTCAATAGGGGAAAACATATAAAAGCAAGCTGAAGGTGGGACTTTGAAGACAAAGTCCAGGAGAATCAAAGATGCAGTCTGGAAGGGGATGAAGATGTGACTGGCCATGAACTGCTCCTTAAAATAGAGGTACTAGAAAGAAGTAGCCAATCAGAGATAGAGTCCACAGTGGCAAAAAGGTATTTCCAATGCGTGGATTCTAGGACGAAGATTTTTCTGGGGAATATTAATGAAAGTCCTGGAGAGTCAGGAGTGTGGACCATTGACAATAAAAAATGTATCACTAGGACATCAAAGTACCAGTGCCCAGAACAATATTTTACACTTAGTAAGCATATAATTAATTTGTATTGACTAAATGAGAAAATGAGAGAAGAATCTGGGGGGAAAAAAAACTGGTCCCTACTAGCTCCACAGATAGCACAAAGAAGTTGATGAAGAGAATACATATCAACTTCCATGTTATACCAAAACAGAATAGTTAATAGGACTGCTCCCTTTTCAAATATCTCCATATGCTCATAGGAAAAGCTGTGTTCTTTATCTGCATATCTAGGTAAAGAATTCTCCCTTCCTTTGGATATGCAAATGCCCCTTAGATAGAGTTCCCATAGCTCCCTCCTCCATTCCATCCTTACAGGAGCTATGGACAGTGGATATCCAGAATGTGGAGCACAAGAACATAATAAAAGTCTATGAGTCTACTACACATGGTTGATTTTGTGATTGTTCACATGGTCTGAGAGTAGAGTTGACAGGCACCTCCATTCCTCAATACATGCTTCCTCAATAGTGGAGGGGGTATTTCCTGGGTACTCCAATTCCAGAGTTTAATGTTCTAGTCAAACACAGATGTCTTGAGCAGTGCCAGCCTTGAAGTTTGCTTCTCAGGACTATGACAAACACTGAGAAGAGAAACTTCCTGAGCAGTGTACCTTTTGAAGTAAGAACAGGATTATCTAAGTGTTCCCTGCCCCTAGATGGAGAATGCAGTAAAGAATTAAAGCCAAGACATGTAAAGAACAAAAACTTTTGACTTGGCTTGGACATCCAAGTAGGACTAATAATAGGAAAGATATTATATGTCCATGCTAAGTTTCACTTCCAGGGAAATAAAAATCATGGAATAACAATACGACTTTTCAGGAATCTGTATATGACTCTGAAGAAGAGGAGTTACTAGAATATCAGGGTGTTGCTCTGATGGTAACCCCAAGTTCAGTTTACCTTGTAGGAAAATCCAAACACCAGGGTAGTGTTGAATCAGTTTACAAGGCCCTATGGAAGCCCTTAGAAAATTAAAAGAATTGTGTATATTATTGATGAGTTTTTGAGAATCCCTTTGTGATTTCTACATGTGAATTCCTTCCAGTACCCTGCAGTTTCTGCATTTTCAGTAGGGTAAAACATAGGCAGTCTTGTACTCAAAACCACATTGCCTTGAGTAGTTACACAAGAACTAGTTTTACCCACATTTATAGAAACCTAGAAATAAGGTAAACACAAACTATACTTGGAAACTTCCCATAATAAATTCTATAAAATCTAATAGTTAATGAAATAATAACTTTGGAGTCCATGATCAATCCTACTGTATTTGACCCAGAGTCAGGGGGTTCTGGGCCACAGTTTATGCTATAATTATGAACTCCTAACTCAATCTGAGTCAATCTGTGAACCTAAGCTTGACTCACAAGGATAAGATACAGTCAGCTTCTTGCCTCCCCCCCATTTTTGACTGGGTAAAGGGGATTTGCTGTTCTTCTTTCCCCCATTTCTACTCTAGGGTTCATCCCAGTTCAGATATTCTTCAAATTATGAACTCAAATACAGTCAATATCACCCATCATTATCACTGTTCAGCTCTATTCAACAAGCATTCACTTTGGGCGAAGTCCAGTGCTAGTTGCTGAGGATACAGAAAGAGATTGAACATAGACTCTATTTCTCAATCACTGTCATCAAGTATTTTCCTAAGCGTCCACTGTGGGGAGGGTGTTACATTAGGTCCAAAGGACTCAAAAGACGCTTCCTATATGTCCTCTTCCTTCAAGGAGCCTACAGTCTCATCAGAAACATGATTATATACTTACAAAAATAATGAGTGATATAAGATCATTTTAAATGCAAAGAAATGGAACAGGAAATAAGTCCTCCAGGAGTTCCCAGCAGGGAGCAATCGCTGAAAACTACGAAAGTTTTCATGGAGAAGGTCAGACTTAGAGCTTGTCCTTGAAGGAAATGTAAAGACTTAGATAAGTTGAAAGAAGAGAGAAGGCATGCCAAGCAGAGGAAACAACAGCCAGGTTCCAGGACCTCTACAACAGCAGCACTGTCCACCATCAGGTGAATCTGGAAAAACAACATCAAAACAGACAGACAGAATACCAGCATCACAGCTGTGCCTCCTCAGTTCTTGGCAGCTCCAGGTGGCAGTTCTCAAAAGTCCTGGGCAGCTCCAATGGGCTCTCAGCAACTCAGGTTCCATGATACTGGATACTGCTCTCCCAAAAGTACTTCTTCTGGCCTTCTCTGGGCTTGAGCCTTTCTTTCAATTCATGGTTCCTCCCAGTTCAGTCCTCTCTCTTCATGTCAACAAGTCCATCCCACAAAGTGGTATTCACAAGCTCTGGGTCTTAACACTCAACCTGAAGGCCAAGTCACTTCAGGGGCATCTCCAAATTCCATTACCATTGCAGTTCTGAACTCAGACCACTATGATAAATAAACATAGATAAAGATGAAAGACAATTTACATGTTAGATAACCCAGGTCTCTAAAATACACATCTACTCAACTGACTCTAGCTGTCCAAGGACCATTCCTGTTCTTGGTTCAGGCCTCTCTTCCAAGCTTCTCAGGGGTATTTTCTTTATACTTTTCTCTTTGCAGGTCTTCTCTCCTTTATATTAGTCTTATCAACTCTTTCCTCTGTGTTATTTTGGGAAAGTCATTTAGCCCTCTAGGATCATATTTCCCCCAAGTGGCAATATTAAATAATAACTGAGTTCCTCTTAGATTGATGATTTATTTCTATTTTTACTGTTTCAGATATTTGGGTTCCCTCATTCCATAGTGATAAACTCAGATTTACCAATATCTTCTAGGTAATAAATTAACTTCTCTAAATATGATCCTCCTCCTCTCCATCTGGAAAATTCATCTGGTCAATAACTTAAAGTGGGTATGGAGACTTACATGGTCACAAACACCCACCAAATCTGAGAGGCTCTGATCCCAGAAGGCTGGGACCTTTTCAAGTCCCCAGACCAGAAAGCTAAGTCAGAATAGCTAGGATTGATCAGGTTTCCAAGGGAGGGAAAGAGCAGAGTGTTAGAAGTTGAATCATTAAAATTCTGGTCCTATCATAACATGACAAATGGAAAGGAAAACATATGAACAGGTGTTCATATGTGCTCCATGGTATCTCCAAGATGTTAGGAGAAAGTGAAGAAGAGCGTCTTTGTTTATCACATTGGCCTTACCTCCTATAAAGAACTTATTGGGGTACATTGACAAGATTACAAGACATATACAGGCATGTATAAAATTTGACCTGCAATGCTAGAAGGAATTCCCAAGTGGATAAGATCACAGAATTATTTGTGTATTCATGAACCATACTGACATTATTATATTCAAGGAACAATAAAAGATAAATTCAAACAGGTAAATGCTTAGTAATTAGTATGACACCAAGTGGCCACTGTGAACAGTGCCTTAGTTTAGTAATAAGGTCCATGCTATATCTACTGTCAATCAAATACTTTTCCCACATATCATATGAACCACCCAGCAGCAGAGGGAGTCCAGAGTCATCCCAGCTCCTGGGACATCTCTCAGGCCTTTAGGGAGCCAACTACCATCCTCCTCTGGACCCTATCCCTTTGTGAGTGCTATATTGGGTTCATATTACTTTATGATTTGCCATGTGGACTATCAATTGCAAAACAATTTGAAGTTCCCATACTACCAGACTCCAATTCTCAAGGCATAGTGGTTTATTGATAACTTTAATCTGAATATTAGAAATGAATTAAACAAACAATAGTGATATGCCCAGCAAGAATATTCCTGAGCTGCACCACCTCCATTATATCCCCTTTCCCCAATCCTTAGCTATTGCCAAAAGTGAGAAGTTCAGTTCAATTGAGCCATTCCCCACCAGGAGCTGACAAAGACTTTTTTTTTACTTTTAAAAAAAGTATATATTAATTAATTTATTTTTAGTTTTCAACATTCACTTTCATAAGATTTTGAGTTCCAAATTTTCTCCCCCTTTCTCTCCCCCACCCCAAGGCAGCATGCAATCTGATACAGGTTCTTCATATACATTCATATTCAACATATTTTCACATTAGTCATATTGTAAATAATTAGAACCAATTGGAGGAGCCATGAGAAAGAGGAAGCAGAGAGAGAGAGAGAGAGAGAGAGAGAGAGAGAGAGAGAGAGAGAGCGCACAAATAGTTTATGTCCATCTACATTCAGGCTCCAAAGTTCTTTCTCTGGATGTGGACAGCTTTTTCCATTATGAGTCTTTTGGAGTCATCTTTCCAATACTAACACATAAGAATTGTTGCTAAATGGCAATGGAACACCATTGTCTCTGAAGAACTGAAAATTAGTATAACACAGTACACAATGCAAAAGGGCAAGGTAAGGATGAGCACGCTTCAATGTAAAGCATATGAGAAATTTTTAAAAAGAAAAGGAGTAAAGGATGTGATCAAGGAATTGCATGTCAAGAAGAGAAGATAGGCTGGTCATGTGTGTTGCTGATATGGCTCTAAAGCCATTACACAATGTTGCTCTTACTATATACAACGTTCTCCTGGTTCTGCTCATTTCAGTCAGCATCAGTTATATAAGTCTTTCTAGATTTCTTAGAAGTCCACCTGCTCATCATTTCTTATGGAACAATAGTATTCCATTACAGTCATGTATCACAACTTGTTCAGCCATTCCCTAACTGATGGACATCCCCTCAGTTTCCAATTCTGGCCCACCACAAAAAGAGCTGCTAAAAATATTTTGTATATGTGGGTCTTTTTCCCATTTTAATGATCTCTTTGGGATATAGACCTAGAAATGATATCGCTGGGCCAAAGGGTATGCACAGTTTTATAGCCCATTGGGCATAATTCCAAATTGCTCTCCAGAATAGTGCATTAGTGTTCCAATTTTCTCACATCTTCTCCAACAATTATCATTTTCCTGTTCTGTCATGTTAGCCAATCTGTTAGGTGGGATATAGTACCTCAAAGTTCTTTGAATTTGCATTTCTCAAATCAATTGTGATTTGGCACACTTTTTCATATAACTGTAGATAGCTTTAATTTCTTCATCTGAAAACTGCCTGTTCATATACTTTGACCATTTATAAATTGGGGAATAACTTGTATTCTTATAAATTTAATGCAATTCTCTATATATTTTCAAAGGAGGCCTTTATAAAGAGACACTGTGAAAATTGTTTCCCAGCTTTCTGCTTCCTTTCTAATTTTGATTGAATTTGCTTTGTGCAAAAACTTTTCAATTTAAGCAATCAGAATCATCCATTTTGCATTTCATAATGTTCTCTATTTCTTGTTTGGTCATAATTTCTTCCCTTCTCCATAAATCTGACATGTAAACTATTCCTTGTTCTCCTAGGTTGTCTATGGTATCAAATCATCTACCTATTTTAATTTTATTTTGTTATACAGTGTTAGATGTTGTTCTATGCCCTCTTTCCATGATGTGAGTGCCCAAGATGGCACCACCAAAAGATAAGAAGACTAAGAGATCAATTTGGAAGTTTAACCTTGACCTTATTCATCTAGTTGAAGACGGAATATTTGATTCTGGAAATTTTGAACAATTCTTGAAGGAAAAAGTTAAAGTCAATAGAAAAACAAGGAACCTAGGAAATATTATTCATATTGAATACTTCAAGAATAAGATCACTGTTGTGTCTGAGAAGCAGTTCTCTAAACAATACTTAAAATATCTTACCAAGAAATATTTTAAGAAAAACTATCTTCATGATTGGCTTCATGTGTTTGCTTCTGACAAGGAGACTTATGAACTTCATTATTTTCAGATTAATCAAGATGAGGAAGGTCCTGAAGCTGAAGATTAAATGGGAATCCCTTTCTTAGGGGCTTTGAATTTTGAAGGTGTCAAAAAAAGTAAAACATGAATACACTTTAATTTATTGCAAATAAAAATTACAGCAATATTCAAAAAAAAAGATGTTGCTTAGTTTCTGCCATACTATGTTCCAGTTTCCCAATAGTTTTTTCTCAAATAGTGAGCTATTATCTCAGGATCTGGAGTCTTTGGGTTTATCAAACTGTCAATGGCCATCCTCATTGACTTCTGTGTCTTGTGTGCCTAACCTATCCCACTGATCTAACCTCTATTTCTTAGTCACTACCAAGTGCTTTGCATGATTGCTGCTTTATTATGCAATTTAAGATCTGGTATGGCTAGGCCACCTTTCTTAGCATTTCTTTTCATTAATTGCCTTGATATTCTGGACCTTTTGCTCTTCCAGATGAATTTTGATATTATTTTTTCTAGCTCTATAAAATAATTTTTTGGTTGTTTGATTGGTATGGCACTAAATAAGTAAATTAATTTAGGTAGAATTGTCATTTTGAGCAACTGATGTTTTTTCCAGTTATTTAATTTAAACTTTATTTGCATGAAAGGTGTTTTGTAATTGTGTTAGTTTGTTTTGGCAGGTAGACTCCCAAGTATTTAATGATGTCTACAGTAACTTTAAAATAAATTTCTCTTTCTATCTCTTGCGTTAGGCTTTGTATATACAAAGTCTTTTTGTAATATACAGAAATACTGAAAATTTATGTGGGTTTATTTTATATCCTGAAATTTATTAAAGTCAAATCCAGCCTCACACATCTATTATCTGTGTGACCCTGAGCAAGTCACTTCATTTCTGCCTGCCTCTGTTTCTTCATCTGTAAAACAGGGATAATAATAATCGGACCTACCTTCCAGGGTTATTGTGTGGATACGATGACACGATATTTGTAAAAACACTCTGCAAACTTTTAAGGTGCTCTGTAAATACTAGCAGTTTGTGGCAGGTAATGGAGGGTTAATAAATGTTAACTTATTGAAAGCATTATTTTAGGTGATCGAGTATTGTTTTATTTTTACTGAAGGGTGGGGTGGACCAAAGAGAGTGGACCTGATTATATTAGTGTAGGGAAATCTCAATGCAGATCAGCAACTGCTCAGCAACTTATAATCTTAAAGAACTATCTTGAGTCCTGAGAGCTTAAGTCAATTCTCCAAGTAACCCCCAGCCAGCATATGTCTTGGGTAAGACTAGAACCCAGGTCTTTCTGACAAAGAACCTGGGTCTTGCTTAGCCATTCTTCTATAGATCCAAAGACACATACTTGTGCCTTCAAAGAACTGACATGGAACTGGGAATAGAAGCTGTGTTCTCAGTTGAGTTTTGAAAGGAATGGAAAAGCAAAAAAGAAAAAAAAGATGAACAAATCAGGCCACAACTATAATGGTTTTTTCCAGTATAATCATCTGAGGTGAATCAAATTTAAAGAGTCAAATGTCTGTCAATGCGGACAGAGTTGTGGTCAGCTGGAATCCATGATGCATTTCAGCTGCACTGTGAGAGGCCCTGGGCATCCACTCTAGGTTTCTGAAGAGGGTGAAGATGGAATAGCAAGAAATCTTGTTTCTCTACCACTTTAAAGTTGCCCTGGGTAATTTCCTGAGGTAGGCATAGAAAATATTAATATGTCCATTGTGTGTATATATGTATATATGTGTGTGTGCGCATGCACATATACATATACACATTACACATTTATAAAGTATATATTGTACACACATACACAAACATACGTTCACACACACATTGCACATTATTTTTTTCCTAGATGAAGAAAGCAAGGTTTAAAGAGCTAAGTGACTTGCCCATAGTCACCCTTGCAAGGTATATCTAACTATTCTTTGCAGGATGGACGCAGAGGCCAGTAAAAAAGACTGCACCATCACATCAGTAGGATGAGTTTGGAGCCCAAGACAAGAGCTATTCCTGTGGCTGTGGGTGTGAGTGTGAGAACAAAAGACAAGGAAAGGTAAAATCATGGTGAAGTGAATGCTGGATTTGGAATCAGGAAAAGCTAGGTTCATATTCTGTCTCAAATACCTACCAGTTGTTAGACCCTGGACATGAGAGACACTTGATCTCTCATGGCCTTAGTGCCTCATTTGTAAAATGAGGAAGTTGGCTTCCAAAATATCTTTCCATTAAATATGAAATATTACAGAAGACAAATTGACAGGGCTTAGGGATGAATGGTATAGGTAGTGAGGGAAGAGAGAATGGAGAAGACGAAAAGTCAGGGTCAAAGTGAGTATATTTGTATGCCCATTATTACAGTGCCAAAACACTACAAGTATATAATTAAATATCTTTTTTCTTCCTTCCTTTCTTCCTCCTTTCACTCCTTCATTTCTAAGTCTTCTGTGTCTATGTCACATACAGTAATATTGCTATTGCTCAATATTGATTACTGATAGTGATTACTTCAGAGCTGAATTCCTCTCATGCAGCTTCACAGTCAAGCAGCATCTTCTTCAGAGCCCTTCTCAATTTCGAGTTGTTCAGGATGAGGAAGGCAGGATGGATGGAAATGCCAGCATAAGTCAATATTTCCCATACCCAAAACCAAGAGCTGAAAACTGGAAGAGGGCCTGTGGCAGTGATGATCAGAGGCAGAACATTTGAGGTATAGGGAATGAGAAAGAAGAAAACTGACTTCAGGGCCATAATGTGGACCTGCATACTCGGGTCCTGAGGACCAGCACTATGGTGCTGCATGTTCCCCAAGTGTCGGCACACGGATGAAATAAGCAAGATGCTGGAGAATAGGAAGGAAAGGAAATTAATTAACAAAATAAAGATTTGCAGTGGCATGAAAAATTGCTGGTGGAATGCATGTACCCTATTATAAAAAGTGGTCTTTTCTGAGTAATTCCCAGTGATTGGTGGTTGGAAAATGTAATAGCTCTTTACAAAAGATGAGATGAATGTTAACGTGGATATAAGTAGAGACCACAACAGTAGTCGGGGGACAAATCGGGAAATTCTCCACTTCAGCCAGAGGAAGATTGGGTGAGTGAAGGAAGAAATTTTCACACAGTAGAAAACAGCAAGCCAGGTGGTGAACCAGAAGGTGGTTGAGTTAGTAAAAATCCAGAAAATGCTGAAGTATATACTCCCATTAGTTAGGAAGAAATATGTGAAGAAGTTGCTAAGAACTGCTGCCCAGTGTAGAAAGAAGCAGGAGATGCCCAGGCTGGCCAGGATCATGTCACCAGGGGGCAGGGTCCAACATCGTGCCCACTCCCTGCCCAGAACTATGACGATAAAACCATTTTCTACAATTCCTGCCATAGACTCCAGGAGAAAGAAGATCATGAAGAAGAGAGTGAACAGACTGGGCATTCTTTCTCTGCTGCTCATCTGCTGAGACTCAGATGCTCCAGGACACCTTAACCAGAAGAGATCTGTTAGCAGGCCAAACTGCCCAAAGAACTCTCTTTGCTTTATGCAGGAACCCAGCTGGAAGAGATAGTGGAGGCTCAGGAGCAGACCATGTATGCCTAATGTGGATTAGGAAAGAATCCTACCACTTTTATGGATGCAAATCTGACATAGATTATTCACTGAACCCAGCCTCTATTTGTTTATCTGAGATTTGCCTGTCACTAACCAGAGCCAGGGCCAAGGAAATATCTGGATATAGGCTACAGATCCTGGCACCTTTCAAGAACCTCCCCCCAAAATGCACACTTGTTCTCTGCCCATCCTGCTTCCCATCCTTAAGTCTAGCTATAAGGCTCCCCCAGATCTTGCCCCTTTCCCTTATTTACCACCCTCCCCACCCTGCCACTATTAACATCCTCTACTCTATGATGTAAAAACTAAGTTTTTCATTCATGTCCTGGATTCCCACATCTATCTTTCTCTCTGTGACTACTGTATCTAGTCCTACTTTTTTAGGTGTGAGGTTAACATTGAACCACTTACTGCATCTTTTTGAGCCCCTCCATTCAACCAGTTCTGAATCTGCCTAATTGCATCACCAGTCAACAGAAAAACACATCTCTCGCTGAAGGCAGCTCGGCAGCAGGGGCTCTGCACTGCGGCAGGGAGCGAAGGCCAGCCCAACCTGAAGCCGAGACCTTGGCCAGGACCGGGGCGGTGGGAAGGAGCCAGGCTGAGCTGAGCAGAGACCCGCCACAGCCAGTCTGCAAAGGAGAGGATCTACAGCCTCCAGCACCTCCACATCTGCCAAGGTGTGAGGAACGGGATGGGAGAGGGGCAGCTCCCACAGGAGCAGAGACCGGCCCAGCCCAAAACCGCAGCCAGGCCCAAGGGTAGCCAGGAGGAGCTGATCCTCCCACACAGCAGCTTGAATCTACTTCAGAGAAGAAGCACCTGCCTGAGGGGATCTTCAAATGCAAACCAGGGTCAGAGATGGTTAGTGAAAGTCAAACTTTGAAAATTAATTTGGAGGTTCGAAAAGCAGTTTGGCCAATCTGCACCCAGGGCAAGGAAGCAGTGGGGGAAGGGAACTGCTGGAACCGGCAGTGGCCCCCACCAGGTTGCTTCAGAGCCCCTGGCCTGCAGACTCCACAGTGGGGCTGAATTGATTGATCAGGGCCAAGTGCTCTTACCTTGAGTGGCCTGGATCCCAATAGTGGTCTTGGGTGGTGGTCCTGGGGTGCACTTTCAGCAAGCCAAAGCTGGGGGGACTTACAACACCCCCCTAATAGCTCTGGCAGCTGAGAAAACCCCAGCAATTTGGAACAGAGCTTTCCCACCTGGAAGCAGAGTTTCACAGAGCTAAAAAAAAAAACCAACCAATTAATTGACTTGCCAACATGAGGAAAAAGAAGCAAAATAAGAACAGCAATAAAACTCTAAAATCCTTTTTTGTGGACAAAAAGGATCAAAGCATGGAACGGGAGGAAGACAGCCCAGAACTCAGAACTCCCACACCAAATGCTTCCAAGACACTTGAAGAATGCCTAGAAGCTATACATCAACTGAAAAAGGAATTTGAAAACCAAATTAGAGAAGTGGAGGAAAAAGT